>ONZH01020370.1:0-600000 GCA_900303285.1 Rhinella marina
CCTGTCTTCTGGTTGACTACAATTCTTGTAGGTCTGGACGGGCCGCTGTCTTGTAGGTAACATCAGATTCAAATGTCATGTCTCATACACGTGTCTTGAGCAGGTTCAGAAAAATACCTGAGATGTTTGAAGGGTATTCAGTGCCAGAGAGGAACATAATACATCGTCTTTAGAAAAGAGTTGGTTTGTTTTGGCACGATCTAAAAAGCTGAAATATTTTAAACATTTGTTAAGTTCAAGCTTGCACATTTGAACTAATTGTACTATTCCTAAATCCCTTCTTAGGTTCCCGTGCACACTCAGTGATATATACACATGCACAGACAGCACACAAGTCTTGTGTACACATTGATCTATCTACACAATTTTCGATGTGCAAGGTAGTAGTCAAAACAGCAAACTGATAGAGTCTATGACCTTTGTGCAGTGTGAGGATTCATGGAAAAAGGTCTGCAGAATGAAGTTGAGAAATCTGTTTTATTAATATTATATTGTGAGAGAAATCCACAAAGCAATTAGCAATGGTCTTTTATCAGTTTGATGATTAAAGTCATTGTCTGATGTTTAGTAACTACTATACAATTAACCAGTATACAATTAGTAAGGTTTCTAGACATTTTTAAAACATTTCCAAAGAGGTCATTTTCATGACATTTCAGTGTCCTAACTGGATATGCGGACAGAGCAGACAATTCCTTTAAGCAATATATTATGCTTCTTCTTCCTAAAAATTGGCCCCACCCCTTTCAGCAGCCCTACCAACCTTCAGACAGGACATCCAAGCTCTTCCAACTTCCTAATGCTATCTGCTCAAAAACATTTCCTAAATATGCTCTTTCCTCAACTTTACATCAACAAAAATGCTCATAGCATCCCATCTAGATAACTGTAACATCATCTTTTGTGGGTTTCCTTCGTACACCCTTCCAGTTCACCCTAAACTTCACTGCCCTCATTCTTCTTCTACCTCTGCTTTCTACCCAAGGAAATACATTTCAAAAACTCTGACAATGACCTACTCCAAAACCTGACCCCTCCATACATCTCTACCCTATCCTGATAACTACCAATCTCTAATGCGCTCAACACCTTATACTCTTTTCTGCTCCTCCACATCTTGTCTTTAAGATTTCTCCCTTGCTTCCCCCACACTTTGGAACTCATTGCCACAACACATTGGACTCTTCCACCATGCAAACCTTCAAAAACAATCTAAATACCTAACTATCTTCAATAAAGATTATACCCTGTAGCAACCCTGTCTCCACTACAGTGCCAAGCAGTTTCTACCCTCATGTACTACCTCTTTCCCTTGTTAACCATAAGCCCTCGCAGGCCTGTTGCGCTCGCCGTTTCTACCAGCCTGGTTCTCCGTAAGCTCATGTGCTTGCTAGTCTTTATAGTTTATTCATGTTCTGTATAGACACCCCTCTGTTGTGAAAGTGTCTGCTGTGCAGCTACCCTCTAGTTCTGATTGCTGGGCTCAGTATGTCTCCTTATTTGCATATCAATCTCAGCCAGGCGGGGAGAAGCCGGATGAGAGCCACTCAGAAGACAATTCAAGCCAAGTTCGGAACATTTAAACTATGTTAAGGAGCCTGTCAGTATTTCATGCTGCCATTGGTTACAGCATCAGCAATCTGCTGACAGATCTCCTTTAAAGGGGTCGTCTCACTTCGGCAAATGGCATTTATCATGTAGAGAAAGTTAATACAAGGCACTTACTAATGTATTGAGATTGTCCATATTGCCTCCTTTGCTGGCGTGATTCATTTTCCCATCACAGTATACGCTTCTTATATCCTGGAGTTATGACCACTCTACAATCCAGAAGCGGTGGTCATGTTTGCATAACATAAGTAAAAACACAGGACTCTCTGGGGTCGGAAATGTTGGGAGTGCCAATAGGCAAGCTCTTTTTCCTATAATATCCAAGCACGACCACTGCTGCTAGATTGCAGGGTGGTCGTAACCCCTGGAAAGGAGCAGTGTATAATGTGATGGAAAAATAAATCCAGCCAGCAAAGGAGGCAATATGGACAATCACGATTTATTAGTAAGTGCCTTGTATTAACTTTGTCTACATGATAAATGCCACTTGCCCTTTAACTTCTCCATGGAGAAAACTGGTGTTGGTCCCAGTTGCTCATTCTAGAATCTGTTATGAACAACAGGAGTTCTCCTGGTGTTTCATCATCTCCTTCCTATTTGTTTGTTGTTGCATCAGTGAGGTCACATTTGCACAGACCAATGGTGGGTTTACATGGTGCGAGGAGCAGTCGATTATTGTGAAGGAAGCGTTCCTTCCCGACAAATGGCTGCACGTTCAGTGGGAGTGAGGCTCTGCATTTACATGCAACGATAACCTCCACAGTATGAGAACGAGCAATTGCTACTGTGATAGCTCATCCTCGTACAGTTGCATTGTTTCTGGGCAGCAGAGTCTGGTTTAGACAGCACGATCTTCTGACCAGGAACGATAATTTACTTGCCTGCATGAACGTCAGTTTCACCTGATGAGCGAGGATTTGGCTCGTTCATTGGGTGATCGGCTGCACCTTTAGGCAGATTGTCGGGAAGGAGCGTTCACAGGAATGTAGTGTAGTGTTTGATTCCAGTGGTCTGTTCTAGTTCCAGTGAGAAGGTGAAGTTTGGATGAGTGGTAGTGGCTATGATGGTGGTAGTAGTACTCACAGTTTACGGTGGCAGTCCTTACTTTGGCACTCCCTTGGCCGCGCATATTGAATGGAGGGCACATTCTTTCTTCTCTGAGGGTACACCTCTGATTTTCTGGTGTTCACTTGATAGTGTTGGCAGAGTGGAAGCCAGGAGTATGGATGCATGTGGTTGATGACAGAGTCAGTAATCAGGCCCATTGGTTGCAATAAATATAGTCTTTGCTAAATTGATGAGAGTCCTGATACAGTCCTGAGGAATATCACAGACCTTACTTCTCCGCAATAGCTGTGTATAGGGAGCAAAAGTTATTGTAATAGCAGTCCTATCTGACTTCCCGTCTAAGAGAACTTTGCAGGTTTTCCACATAACCACAAGTGTGCAAATCTGTTCTTAACCTTTCTGCAATTCCCAGGCTTTGGGGTGCAGAATTTAGATCCGAATAACCCGTCCATCCGACTGCACTTGTGCGAATTTATGCCTTTTCTCGTTGGCTCCTGATGTTCATGTTAGAATCAGTATTTTAGATTAGGGTTTCCATTTGTGACATCTTTAGGGACAGAGAGAGTGAGTGGTGTTTGGGTCACTGTTTGGGGATAGATCTAGGAAAATTTAAGGAAATCTAAAGTCAGGGTGACAATATCACCTTCAACATCTGTTTTTTTCCACCATCTGACTTGCATCACCATCATCCATTTGTTCCATCACCTGACAATCATCACCATTCCATTTTCAATCATCTATTGGTGGTCCATTTCCTTGCTTTCTTTTTACCTGCTAACGTTGTGATACGTGATTCATACTTCTTGTTTACTTTCACTGTCCAGTTGTTGCCTAATTTGGCCATACTGTAAGTCCTGGGAATACCAGGAGTACCCGGAACCATTGTTAGAACCTAGCAGAGAGGATTTCTATAGGTCCAGATCTGCCATCTTGTGTCCAGCCGGTATTGTTACCAAATCATGATTGTAGATCATGTCTCTTCAAGATGTCCTAAAAGTGAATTAGGGCCTAAAGGAATAAGAGGTGGTTCCTAGGCGTTGAACCTTCACTTGAAATTCTGCTATAGTCTGCATCATTCTACAGAGGTCATCCATTTTACCAAGTTTTTGCCATGTTAAGTGAATAAAAAGTACAACACACACACTGTGAATTCTTATGTACAAACTTTATTTTTGGTCAATTATTTAAATAGCCTTAAAATCTAAAAACATTTCAGAAGAGTTTTTTTTTTAATTGAAAATACATATGTAACATAAGCCAATGTACCACTGAATGAACGGCGCTATGGTGTAGGGCAGCGATTGTTAACGGTTAAACACAAAACTCTAATAAAGTGCTTGTAGATAAAATGAAATGTATATAAGATTCGTTGCTCCTTTCCCATTGTGCTGCCAGTAAATGATTACTAGAACTGATACTCAATGAACGAGGTCAAGTGTGATAATGCTTTTCCCAACAAAAGGGTGATAGCGGGCAGGTTTCCAAAATAATGGATGCACCTAAATGGTTTAGTGTCGTCCTACAAGGAATCTTTATGATGTTTTATGACTAGCTCAGTGGTAAATGATGTTGGTGAGACTCATTATCCTTACTTATTATTTATATAAAGTTAATGGTGTATTCCAAGAACCACACTAGTGACCTATTACATTGGCTATAAAGGTCAACTGAAGACCACAACAAGCCACGGTACATAGGACACTGGTGGCTCCAATAGATCACCTACAATATTAGGAGAAAAATCATACAGGGCTCATTTGTGATGAGTAAGTAACTGTAAGGGCGCTCGATGGACTGGTTGTTACAGTATGGCTTCTACACTGTAGCAGCTCTAGTTATCTCCTGACCAAATGCTTGCCAACTCAGAAAACAGACTCCATCCTTGTGTAATTCCCTTTAATACAGAGCACAAGGTACAAGGAATATGTAGGAACCCATCAGGGCCATATTGCCAAAAACGTCACAATCCTTTGGTAAAACAGGAGCAGACTAACTACGATCTGGGCCTCCAGCACTAGAGGCCATGGGTACCTTAACAACTACTCTAGGAAAAATGTATTTGATTTTAGTTAAGAAAATGCGTAAGAATATAACTTGTATTTTTTAGAAGAATGCTCCAATTGACCAAAGGGTTGCGAGTGTCCTCTGGCCAGGGGCCCACAGGCAATGCTCTAACACCCAAATGGTCAGTTTGGTAAAGATTCCCACTAAATAAGAAAAGGGAAGTTTTATGAAAAAGGTAATACATAAAACTCTACTGGGCAATATTGGAACTACAAGTGGTTTTTGTCCTGATTCTGGTTTCTACATGGTTCACAAAGTGATAAATTAATGAAATGGTTTTTTCTGGGATTCTAATATTGATGACAGTCAATATTAAAATTATTGGAAATTCAGCTCTCGGCACTCCTCAGATCAGCTATTTGAAGAGACCACAGTGCTCAAATGAATGGGACAAAGCTTCAATATCCAGCACAGACACCGCTACATGTATGTTCTGCTAAGGCTACTTTCACACTAGCGTTTTAAAATTCCGGTATTGAGTTCCGTCATAGGGGCTCAATACCAGAATAAAACGCTTCAGTTTTGTCCCCATTCATTGTCAATGGGGACAAAACTGAACTGATGACAACGGAATGCTCCCGAAAGCATTCTGTTCCGTCTTCAGACCGGAGAACAAACCGCAGCATGCTGCGGTTTGCTCTCCGGTCCAGGCATCCGCACCAAGACGGATCCGGAATAACCCCCAATGCAAGTCAATGGGGGTGGATCCGTCTGGTGTGACCACAATGGTAACCGGATCAGCCCTCCATTGACTTTCAATGGAGTTCATGACGGATCCGGCTACACATACACACATACAGACATACGCATAAACATAAACATACACAGACATATACACATACAAATACACATACATACTTACATGCACCCCGGCAGGTCTTCAGAGCGTCGGAGGGACAGGACGGCGTGCACAGGTGATGATTCCACCAGGCGCCCAGCAGAGGGCGCTGTGGGGAATCGTCACCTGTGCGAGCCGTCCTGCTTCTCCGTCGCTCTGAAGACCTGCCGGGAGCATGTAAGTATGTATGTGTATATGTGTGTGTGTCTGTGTGTGTGTATGTATGTATGTACTGTGTGACATGTGTGGGGCCGGAGCGCGGTTCCGGCTCCACACGTTGCTGCGGCAGTCCTGATCCGGCAGCACCCTTCACCTGCCGGATCAGGCCTGCCGCTAGTGTGAAAGTAGCCTAAGTGTACAGAGCAATGTAAACAATAAAAAGACTGCAGCACTCAACACAGAACCACAACCCCTTTAAAAAATAGATTATGTGGGGTGCCAAGAGTCAGACCTCCACTGATCTGATGTTTAGAGCTTATCCCAATGTTAAAATCTTGGAAAAAACCCTTTAACCTCCTTGAAAGCACAATCATTAACCATTCAGCAGCAGTACCAATGGTCCTACTCTTAGTAGATGGCTGCAAAGTGACCTCTTTACGGCCATCTAATGGTCAGGTTTTCTTTTTAGATTGGTTTCTGGAATATAGGTAATCCAGGTATCAGAAGGTTAGAGGGTTAAGGTCAGAACTTAAGGAGCCATAAATCTCTTAAGTATATGAAGGGTTTAAAAGAAAAGATAATATAAAAGGGTCAACACCTCACCCACCCAACCCAAAAAACAAGGACAATGAGCAATCTGAAAGAGTTGTTTGCGCACTTAAAAAAACGTCTTTAAGGCTTTTATTGGTGGAGGTATTTCTAAACCTGCATAAGAGTGAACTGAAGACTCCAACAACTGAGAAGTCATAACACTGAAGGCTACATGTATAATAAAATACAAAAAAGGAAATACTGAAACCTCACGATCTGTGGAGCAGGAAGAAGACGGACAAATCCTGGCAGAAGTCCACTGGCAGAACATCGCTAAATTCAATGTTTAAAGCAATATTTGAGCAGAGTAACAATAAATACATGAAAAGTATCATCAACACCGGCAGTGATCGACTGATTATCTATCTATCAAGTATTATGAGGTCACCATATAAAATAAGTGTGATTGAAGTACAATTTACTATGTATAACATTTCCTTAAAGTAATGAAATATATGAAATGAAATATGAGGAAAATAGAAATAAAACAGTATCTCAGTATACTAAGAGCCACCTTATGCTCCCCCATCAGCTCTCTCATATTACGGCAGTTATATTCGCGGCATATTTTCTTCCGCAATTCTTTAACAAACTAAGTATAATTTTGGGAGAGAAGTCCTGATAACATGGAGCAAGAAGGTTCAATTGAACTTAATGGCCTCCCAAAGTTCCAAATTCAGTGGTGGAAAACAGCTTACCACAGAGGCTCCTTTCTTACATGAGTTCACAAATCCCTTCATTAGAACTAAGGTTGTGTTCACATCACATTTTTGACCCACATTTAATGTATACTCATAACATATATGGTATGTAACAGATGCCATAAAATAATTTGTGTAACGTATGGGTTTTTTTTTTGCTGGATGAAACACTTTTGCATCTTTTTTCCGTGTCACCCTATATGTTAAACGTGGGACAAAAATGTGAACAGTCCCTAAGATTGTCTTATGACATCGTAAACCAGTCCTGAACCATGTATAGATAATACATGTATCTTATCCTACTGGCCATATGGATGACTGTTATTGACTATTATTAAATTCTATATTTTTACAATTTATGACAGGAAGATGGGGGTGTCTGACCAAGGTCCTGGGTGTTGGCGATAGTAAAATACAGGGATAAACACAGTGTAATATAAGACTTTATGAATATTAATAACTATAGTGTGGCTGTGCAGCAGTTATAATTTTTAGCTCAGATTCTAGGGTTACTGCAAATCTCTGAATATCTATATGAAAACAGAAGATGGAAAAAATGCAGAGGTGGCTATCTTGAAGTAGTGTCTTGGGCATGTTTGTGGTGCCCATGCACATTTTTCATAGCTGCTGGCCGAATGCTAACTATGCTTCCCGACTTCCCCATACACATGCATGCTGGGCTACAGGAGTAAACCACTGCCAGACAACTCTGGCAGCTGATTATCTCCCCTGTGAACAAAAGATTCAATATGTCTGACCCTTCTGGTCCCCCACCTTAAGTGTCGAGAAAGAGTCTGGAGACCCACATACACAAAAGT
Source organism: Rhinella marina (assembly GCA_900303285.1). Taxonomy (NCBI): domain Eukaryota; kingdom Metazoa; phylum Chordata; class Amphibia; order Anura; family Bufonidae; genus Rhinella; species Rhinella marina. The sequence goes on from ONZH01020370.1 coordinate 7,851, forward strand.
TGGTGGGTTTGGACACCTCCACAGTAGAAGGTGCGATCGCCCATCCTCATACAGCTGTATTGTTTCTGGGCAGAAGAATGCAGTTTAGACGAAAGTCTCACCCCATCAACGAGTATTCGCTCGTTCATCGGGTGATCAACTGCACCTTTAGAGGGCATGTGTAAATCCACCACCATGTGTATACATAGGCACCTTTACATGGAGCTCATTTCCTCCAAAGGTGTTTGCGCCACACCCAAAAGAAATGAATCCTTGGTTTAAAAGTGTAGTTTCTAAGTTTGGTAAGTGAACTCAATATGAATGTTGTGTTGCTAAGCCTTGTATCCATACTTTGCCACGGAAAGACTGGTTTACTGATGGCATCATCAGATCATTGTTCTAACAGATCCAGCTCCAACCTTTTTCCGCAGGACGTCAACCAGGCGCTCCAGCCTGTTAAAAGATAGAGAGAAAAAAATCTGAGAAATATATATTTAGGATATATACTTATCAATATCACAAATATTATACAGGAGCTCTAATACAACACAACAGATTATCACCTGACTGATTATTGGAAGTTGAACCACAATATCATTTTCTCAGGTTGTGATACTACCTTCCCACCTGCTTACTCATGCTCGTTCCAGCAACTCACAAACCTGCACATCATGTCCTGGAGATCAGCTCTACAGTGTTTTTATGGTGCTTCCCCTTCTCCCTTGTGAAACGACTAGACCCTCCATTTCATCGAAAAAATATTTAGGACAAACCCAACCATTATGGTGTGGTCATCTGATCATCTAGTATATACTGAGTTGTCTCAAAGGATCGGGAAAGGGAGTCTGGAAAAATTGTATTGAGAAGAGATGATTGTGTAAAGGGGGGGTTGGCAGGAACAGCTGTCGGCCTAAAAAGTGTTTGGACAACAGCTATATAATGTGTACGGCCATTCTTATACAAGAGCAGATCTCCTGAACGTGACGTAGATGGGCTCTAACCTGGTGTTCAGCAATATTGTGGACTGAACTCAATCAGAATGAGCCATATCAGCTCAGCTAGTCTTCTTTGGTTTACCTGTTCCTTGGATATTACAAGAAGTTAAATTACTGCTGCCATGGTAGCAAGCAAAAGCTAGACCTAATTTTCAGTCATTCCTTTAATTAAAATCACCAAGTGTCTAGAGGCTTATTGCTTCCACATCAACCAAAATCATAGCAGATATGAGATAACCACAGGGCTAAAAAAGATGTAATAGTAGGAATAACACTGTCACAACAAACTGGTAATATGCTATAACTGATTGGCTTTGAGGTAAAAAGTGAAGTCACTATTAGAATGTAGAAATATTTTTATTGGCATTCAGGCAAAAAGCTGATGCCAACCTCTGTATGTGAGCAGTAAACTGTACATACTGTCCATAAATGTCCGTCAGAAGTTCATTTGCAGCAGAGACAGCCAATTGTGATGGGATCTGTAGCCAATCTATTATTCGTAGTCCACAGAAGACATTAGGTTGCTTGCAAATCACAACAAAAATGTCTGGATTTGCCAGCTTATATCATGTTTATGGGCACCTTTAGCTCTCTCTCCCCCAGTTCTACCATAAACCAGTCCATTTAGGTTGGTCAAATGAGCAAGCAATGTCTATGGTGGGAGCAGGGGCACGAGATGTTGGATCATGAGTCTGGACACTGTAGTTGTGCAACTGCCAACTTGTGTCTATAGCTCTATATTGAAGTTCTGTATGGGGACAAACAATCGTAATAATGATTGTTCATCCCCATATAGCACCAATTATTGAGGCATGTAAATTAATCAGTGATCCAACCAGTGCTTATTCTGTTGATCCATGTAAAATGACCTTTACTCTATTCTTCTAGATTAGTCACTAACCGAGGATAAGAAACACTGTTACTCAAAGAGCATCTGTCAGAAGGATCAGCTTTATTAAACCAGGCATTTTGCCTAACAGTGTTGATCATGCTGAGTAAAATTATATCCTTTTGTATCTAGGCTCAATAGCTGCAGCGATATATGACTTTTTATATTTATTCTAATGACCTATTTGGGGCACCAAGGGGCTGGCCGTAGCATTTGGAGCACTGTGGCTGCTGAATGACTCAGCACTTGTGCAGCATATCTGATGTTATTTTCTGAGTTCATCAGACCCACTAGGCAAGCTCAGGAAGTAACATCTGATCCACTGCACAAGCGCCAGGTCATTATGCCAGCTCGGAAAAAGCGCAAGAACACAGGGCTAAATGAGAGGTCTAGCCCTGTCAATCAAAGGGGAGAGGGGAGTGGACAGGGAAAAGGAGGCATTGTGCTTGTGGTGTTCCAAGTGCTACAGCCAGCCCCTTGGTGCTCCAAATATGTCATTAGCATAAATATTAAAAAGTCATATATCGCTGCAGCTATTGAGACTAAATACAAAATAAGGTATATTTTCACTCAGAATAATCAACCCTAAAAGGCAATACACCTGGTTTAATAGGATTGATCATGCTGACAGATCGACCAGGACAGAAATCAGGAGGCTCTTAAATGTACTTTAAAAGTATAAAAATCTTCTAGGATGAGAAAGTCAAAGCCAGATGTGGTCACGTGGACCTTGTGTAGATCCAAATCATTATATACATCAATAGCCCCTCATATATTGTCACTATTCAAACCAGGTAGGATGCAGATTGTCTTGTATATGAATTCCCACAAGGTCTGTGTGACAACGTTGTAACTGAGAAAAGGGGATGTGACATCTTTAGAATCCTTTTTCAGCCGTTGGTCTTTTTAACATCTAGAGATCATAGCCCACCATAAAAGATGTCGACAAAAAGGTTGTTACATTTGTGAAGTAATTATCTTCTAGTAGGTCTCCTTTCATTTGAGAGACTTCTCTACACAATGTGTAAGGTCCACGATTATGTGGAATTTCTTACATTAATTAGGTCTTAATTTACAGTGGGGCATCCGTTGGCAGAAGAACCATACAAACTGACAAGTGGTATGCATCAAGACTTAAGCTAGACGCATAGAAGATGTGCACTTGGGCATGGCATTTCTCTAAAACCGGTTGAGTCACTTTCACCGTGGTTAATAGGAATACATAGCATCGCCTGAGGCCATTCACAAGAGTCCGGGTTACATAGAGGATATATCCAAAGCCGGCAGCAATATGGAGATATGTTCCTGCACAGAAAGTAATTTACCCCTTTTAGTCCAAATTAGGGGAAAGCCAATGATGAGCAAAGTCCAATAATTACTAAGAATTGTATACTTAGAAGAACCATTTTATTATCTAACATTAGGTTTAACCATAATGTAAAGTTTTGCTTCAGCACAACATACAGTGGATCTGTCAGCTTATAATACTGTTCTATGTATGGGCGGCATATTATAGCTACAGGCCTGTACCAACAGAAGCAAAAAAAAAAAGTTGTGCTATTTGGCTGTTAGGGATGCAGAAAAAATACACTGGACACATGATTTATGAACCCTGTATATATTCATGAGGAGAATGCTCCCCCGTAGTCACACAGCAACCTGTCAATCACTATTTTGTGGAGCAGGCTGAGGTGGAGAAGCACTCCCATCATGAGTATACCAGACTCCTAGTAGCCAAATGGCTGAAGATTTTTGACTTCTAGCAGTATGGCTTTGTAGCTGTAATATGCTTCTGTCCACACATGACTGAAACGTGGTGGATTTGCATGTGAGGATTTTTGTACGGCAAATACGCTGTGTTTTGCAGTACCAGCAAGGTGGATGAGATTTTACAAAATCTTATCCACATGCTGTATAATAAAATCATCAGCAGAAATTGACCTGTGGTGTGGATTTGCCATGCCAATTTCTACTGCGGATTTCACCCTTTGCAATGGAGAGGATGAAGTCCGCAGCCATTTGCTTGGTGGGTTTTTTTGCAGTGGTTTTTGTTACGGCTTGTGCTGCAGAATCCACAACAAAATCTGCAGCTGACTTTTTGACAGTATTTTCATTCACGTATGGACGAATATAAGGTTCTCTAGCTTTCTGTAAATGAAATGGATTCATTCTGCTACTTTCCAATATACTGTGGGGGAATTTATCATGACCTTTGTACTAGTATCCTGGCATCAAAAAGTCATACATTTTTGTGCGTCATTTGCTCAAAAATTGTGCCGCTACTTGTGCTGGGGGTCCCATGCAGAACCGTCTCTTTTCGAGGTCCTGAGTCTGGCAAGAGACACATTCCAAAACTACTTATCCTACACCATAGTTCACCAAGTGATACCCAATGACAAGGCGAAGGAAGGGTTTTCTTTTAACTTTTTTGAAATATGTAATGGTCATGGAAGCAGGTTTGGATTTTTTATTGGATAAATACTTGTTTCCTTCCATACTGATCTCTTACATCAGAGACCAGAAGAGGAAGAAAAAACGTATGATGGGCTGCTAGTATATAAGTCCATGAGCAGCGTAGGACCATGGAAGAGATAAATATGTTCTTTCGGAATGACTAATATATTTATAGGTAAACTCCTCTGCCTGGTACATCTGTATGGGCACTGCTGTGGCTGGTACATATGCTGGGCAATGCTTTGCCTTGTACATTTGTATGGGCACTGCTGTGGATGGTACATATGCTTTGCAATGCTTTTCCTGTTACATTTGTATGGGCACTGCTGTGGCTGGTACATATGCTGGTTAATGCTTTTCCTATTACATTTCTATGGGCACTGCTGTGGATGGTACATATACTGGGTAATGCTTTTCCTGCTACATTTGTATGGGCACTGCTGTGTATGGTACATATGCTGGGCAATACTTTGCTTTGAACATCTGAATGGGCACTGCTGTGGCTGGTACATATGCTGGGCAATGCTTTGCCTTATACTTTTGTATGGGCATTGCTGTGGCTGGTACATATACTGGGTAACGTTTTGCCTTGTACATTGGTATGGGCACTGCTGTGGCTGGTACATATGCTGGGCAATGCTTTGCCTTGTACATTTGTATGGGCACTGCTGTGGCTGGTACATATGCTGAGCAATGCTTTGCCTTATACTTTTGTATGGGCATTGCTGTGGCTGGTACATATACTGGGTAACGCTTTGCCTTGTACATTGGTATGGGCACTGCTGTGGCTGGTACATATACTGGGTAATGCTTTGCCTTGTACATTGGTATGGGCACTGCTGTGGCTGGTACATATGCTGAGCAATGCTTTTCCTGTTACATTTGTATGGGTACTGCTTTGGATGGTACATATGCTGGGCAGTTCTTTTCCTATTACATTTGTATGGGCACTGCTGTGGCTGGTACATATGCTGGGCAATGCTTTGCCTTGTACATTTGTATGGGCACTGCTGTGGCTGGTACATATGCTGGGCAATGCTTTGCCTTGTACATTTGTATGGGCACTGCTGTGGCTGGTACATATGCTGGGCAATGCTTTGCCTTGTACATTGGTATGGGCACTGCTGTGGCTGGTACATATGCTGGGCAATGCTTTTCCTGTTACATTTGTATGGGCACTGCTGTGGAAGTAAATACTCTTCGAGCATTACTATGTAACTGGAACTATTTTTCAGACAATGGTTGGCACATTGATAGTAATAATTATGTGTGCTGGATGCAATGGTATTGGCAGCGGTGTTGATCTTATTACTGAACCGGCACTACTATCTGACCTAAACTTCTTAAACATTGTGGCCAGGGGTAGCTGTTGCACCCTAGCCCTGCAGCCACATAGCTATACACCAGTATTATAAATGGCACATGGTAGGTGGCGGAGGGGGGGGGGCATTCCATAATTTACCATCTGGCCAAAGTGCTATTGGCATAATTTGTATCAATGGCTCTAGGGCTGTTTTTGGAAGGGGCTAGAATAATTATAAGGGGTAGGGTTATGCGGGCATTCACATGACCATAAGTGTTTTGTGGTCTTCAAACCGCAGATCCGCAAAACACAGATACTGGTGGTGCGCATGCTGCATTATGGTGCAGACCCATTGACTTTAATGGATCTGTGGTCTGCATGTTGCGGCAAAGCACTGGACATGTCATATCTTTTGCGGCACAGCCTCACGGACACGGAAAACCTTCCACTGTCTTATCAATTTACCTTTCTTCTCATCCAAGAATCTCCAAGGCCAGAAGACTGAACTGTGGAGACCGGTGCAAGAGGGAAAAGAGATCCTGTCAGACATCAACTGTCTGTAAGAAGGCAAAGAACAGACATGTACAGTGCCCCGAGCACAAACCCACGGGCTTCAATAGTCAGTGTAAAGTGCTGAACAAACTGCCAGCAAAGGACAAGTGCATAGATCACACTGTTCTTACTGCAGTACGACACTTCTGCCAATGAACCGGACTGTTCAGCCATAGGGTAAATGAATGACTTAAAGTCTAGCTTATTTCCATAGAAATTAAACTGGAGAAGCCTCTAGCAGTAACAGTTTATACAAATACTTAGGGCATGCAAATGATGTGACATCGCTGGCTGTGTGACAACAGCGGTCTGCCCTGGGTCTAATAAGAAGACAGTCTGAAATATTACTATCATGCCATGTATACACAGTCTCGGGCAAGTGTTGCCCAGCAGCTAAACCCGTATGTTCCACGTCTGGGTTGTCTTCTTGACCCTCCCTACCAAAAGATGAATGAAGTGGGGAAAATTCATTGGGTCCACATGCAATTCATTATTTCCTTACTTTACTTGCTTTTATAGTGCCAACATATTCCGCAGCCCCAGTGGGGCTCGCAATCTAATTTCCCTATCGATATGTCTTTGGAGTGAGGGAGGAAACCTACACAAACACGGGGAGAACATACAAACCCAAGACCCCAGTGCTGCAATGCACCAGTCCTAAAATTTTGCCACAATATTTCCCGAAAACGCAGCACTTTGCAGCAAATTAAGCAAAAATTTTGGCAAAAAACACACCCTGACTAACAGGCGCATTCTGGGAACTTAAAGTGGCCCATTTTGTAGGCAGGTCCAAATTAACAGAAGACGGGGTCAAAAATACCATGGTGCAAAACACCATCCCAGCAGAACCAAATAACACAGTGTAGCCCAATAAACTGACCCAAAAACTGTCCCTCTGTGGTGTCCATCAATAGCTACCATCTTCTGTCCTCCTCCTCCAGTTGTCTATGGAGCAGGGGGCTTAGGAGGTGAGGTGTGTGCCACAGCAGTTGAATTAAGGAGGACATGGCGCTGGGTGGGTACATGAGTACCTGATTCTCACAGCGTTAATTACCTGGAAAGCTATTTATGTACCCGGTCAGCTGCAGAGACCAGGCCCTCCAGAAAATTTCCCTGTAGGGTCTATGGCCAATCCGCCCCTGCTGACTGGGAAAGTTGGCTGATACAAAGTATGGTTGCTATTCCAACTCCCCCAGAGGTTCCCACTTTTCCAGACTGATGAATGGCAAATCTTCCCGATTCTGCATTGCCATTTAACTTTTACATAAACTTACTAAAAACGATAATATTTAATTGGGAATTTTTTACCAAAAAAATCTGCAACTCGAGGTTGATAACAGGTAAAATCCAACTGTTATCATACAAAAGAAGCGGTAACAGAAGTTTTTTCTTTTAAATTCTAAGAAAAAAAATCTATATGACAGGTAAAGGATCTTGACATTTAGCAATAAGGTTAAATTACATTTAACAAATAAAAATGCAGCAAAGATCACAGCCATCTGAGACTCCGGAGAAGTCTGCCAAGTTTTACAAACTTCCCTTCTACTTTGAGCAGATTAGTTTTCTTAAAGTCAAACTCCTATTGAAAGTCGACCAGGGGCCCCGCATGCCTCTGCATGTACCGGTGTTTCATGTATAGAAATAAAAAAAAGTACAAACCATTAAACCTCACTGCAGCACTTGGCCCAAAAATATGTCAATTTTTTTTCTTTTGGCTTTTGCCGTTTCTTAATCTCCGTTACGCTTCACTGCAAATTCCATCAGTGCTTTTTCTATCCCTGCGCATTTAATCCATTTTTTCAACACAGGAGTTTTCGGATAAATTATTTATTTCTTCAACCTTTAAGTGATCGTAATTTGGTTTTAAGGTATTGTTCAGTGTGTATTTTTGCTAATAGAACTAAATGCTGGCAAAAGAAAAAAGAGTTAAGTCTCATTCCCACGACTGTATGTATTTTACAGTACGCAAATTGCGGATAGAGTCTGTGTTGCATACACATTTTTTAAAGACCCATTGACTAAAATGGGCCCCTGGTCCTGGTGACAACCATTGCAGCTTCTATTAGACCACCCACAGAGGTGGTCACCCATCTTTCCTACTCTTTCCTCTTTAAAGGGAACGTGTCATCAGAAAATAAACTGTCATTTAAATACTAGAATCATGCAATTTCCACACTGGCCACTAGGCCTAAAATAGGTTAAGACTTCCTGTTGAGAGCAGCCACATGGGCCATAGACACAATGGAGAGGAGGGGACCTTACTGACTTCTAACACAATGGACAGGAGGAGACTTCATTGACTTCTAACAATATGGCTAGTAGGGGACCTCATTGACTTCTAACACAATGGACAGGAGGTGACCTCATTTACTTCTATCACAATGGACAGGAGGAGACCTCGTTTACTCCTAACACAATGGACAGGAGGGGACCTCACTGACTTCTATGAGAGATGTTTTGAGGTACGTTCTGTGATCTGTGCAGAGGTGAGGAGTGAGAAGATAAGCTGTGCTATCACCTATTGTGAATGGTGGATCCTATGTTATCTATAGGATCTGTCAGTGGAATTCTGCTTGCGATGATGAGATGCCTACTAAAAAGTTACCTGTACAAAAAGAAACTGTCAACATATTATTAGGACTAGTGGCCAGTGTGGAAACTGCATGATTTTAGATTTCTTTTTAATGTATAGATAGAGACATTGAAAATGAAAACACAAGTTTCTAAAAAGAAAAAATCTAAAAATGTGATTTAAACAATAGAACATTTTCTGATCACTTATTTGGGTTAAATGGTATTCCTCCCTTGGCAACCATTTTTTTTGTAATTTTTGTAAAGCATCTAAAATGAAAAAGAAAAATTTACAAATGGCATTTTTAGTCACCTTGTGTATACAGTGCCTATGCAGACCTATGTGTCTTCATGGTAATAGACTACAAGCACATTCTGTGTAGTCTGATTCTGTAGTCATGCGTCCTCTACTTCTTAGTAACATACATTTGGTATGTTGCCACAAACTAGGGCACATATGGCAGAAGTATGGCTACAGGATCAGACTACACAGAATATGTTTGTAGTCTGTTACCATGGAGACAAAGGGCTGGATAGGATTATTTACAAAGTTGCATCAATTTCACCATCGGAGAACTAGAGCCACAATTGGTTGTAAAAAGTGTACTTACCATTTAATGACAAATCGATTATCATGTGCATATCACCCACTACTATATAATAGCCATAATGCATCCCCCAATCCCCATTCTGCCAATTCAAATGCAGCCAGTGCAGAAAAGTGACTGATCACAGCCATGACTTTCTTCGATCAAAGCATGGATCACGCAGTTGCCATTGTTGTTGTGGTGCTGTGCCTGTGGGTCGGTGGGGCCCAGTGCCAGGGTGGCTTGATCTGGCAGTAGGGCTCTGGTGCTCTGCTGGGTGATGCCACCTGCTGGTGCAGCGCTGTGGCGATGGTAATTGCCATGTGGTGGGACGCCAAATTAGAGTAGGTACCCACTCGTAGAGGCAAACTTGATGTAGCTAGTGGGCTTATGCATTTTAATCAAAACATATACTAATGCCTCCTGTACAGTATTTAGATTATGGGACTGTATACTAGTAATTACGCTGAGAAGCAACAATAAATCAATGCATGACATGTGGATGTGCAATTCATGCTTTTCTTTTTGCTGCACTACTGAGGGGTACATTTTCTACAAAAGCGTGGGAAAGGTGACTGTACTGAGGTCAGTGGCTCAGACTATATGCAGTAAATTACTATTAGAGATGAGCAAAGTATTGGAGAATTCAATTTTGCTGCTTTTCGAATTTTTTTCCCAAAATTTGCTTTGTGATGTATTACTTTGTCACAAAGTGTATTTCTTTGTAAGTAGCGGGTGCGATGACAGAAAGCAGCGATTGCGCCGCCTCCGTCTTTGTACCCCTCAGATGCCTTGTTCATACATCGCGGCATCTGATATACATAACACGGTGTAAAATGTAAAAAAAAAACAAAAAAACCATCATACTTACTTGCTCCATTTGTTGTGACAGGCCGGCCGCTGCCATCTTGCTTGAAGATCTGGCTCGAAATCTCACATTACCTGAGATGACATCATCACAATGGCTGGCGCGGCGACGTCATGCTTCATCGCGTACTGGATTTCAGCTAAGATCTTCAAGCAACAATGCGGCAGCCGGCCCGTCACGAGCAAATGGAGCAGGTAAGTATGATGTTTTTGTTTTTATTGCATGATTTCAGGTTAAATCGATTTGCTACTACGAAGCACGAGGAAATTCGGCTTTGCAAATTGTGGACTTCGATTCGCTCAACAGTAATTACTATGCATATTAGAGTGACACCAAAGTACATGCAGTGTTGGCAGCTGATATAAAACATGAAATTATTACTTCAGGTGATAACTGTTATCAATAGAAAATGAGATGCTATATATGCATATTATACACAAATTCCAAACATAAGCTTTAGATGAATGAACAGTATAGTAAATAATTTGCATGTCACTGTTACATCCTATGGCAATATTTAAATACAGTCATGCCCAAGGATGATTTACTGTCTTCACAACCTACAATTCAAAGTGAGGATGGGTGGGTGCAAAGGAAATAGTTAAATTAATACAATCCTATTTAAACAGTGGTGCCCAAGGCCATTGGTAAACCTGCCAAGAAAAAGCATAGAGCTCTCTTGTATGTCACATTAACACAGAAATACATCTCCCACTCCCAATCTCACATCAGACAGGTTTGCCACCCAGGGACGGCAGTGTGGCAAGAACTATGGAAATCAGATATCATTCATACGACTGATTAGAAAAGAGATCTAGATAGGGCTCCATTCACACTGGTGTCATGGCCTTCATCTTTACAAACACCATGACCGGTGTCGAACTGGGTTCTTAAGGCCCAACAGAGGAAATTATTTTTGAAGCCCAACCTTTAAATCATCATTTAATTTTAATAGGTTTTTAATCAAAAAGACCTTAGTGATTAGTGATAAGTGATTGGCTCCAAAGGAAGACAATTTTTTTTTCTCCTAGATCAGTGGTCAGCAACCTTCGGCACTCCAGGTGTGGTGAAACTACAAATCCCAGCATGCTCCATTCACTTCTATGGGTGTTCTGAAAACAGGTAAGCAAGTGTGCAGGCTGGGAGTGGTAGTTTCACCACAGCTGGAGTGCTAAGGTTGACGATCCCTGTCCTAGATCTTTGGGGACCACTACAGTTTCAGAGGATGGGCCCACTATAGTTTCAGAGGATGGGCCCACTACAGTTTCAGAGGATGGGCCCACTACAGTTTCAGAGGATGGGCCCACTACAGTTTCAGAGGATGGGCCCACTACAGTTTCAGAGGATGGGCCCACTATAGTTTCAGAGGATGGGCCCATTATAGTTTCAGAGGATGGGCCCACTACAGTTTCAGAGGATGGGCCCACTACAGTTTCAGAGGATGGGCCCACTATAGTTTCAGAGGATGGGCCCACTATAGTTTAAGAGGATGGGCCCACTACAGTTTCAGAGGATGGGCCCACTATAGTTTCAGAGGATGGGCCCACTATAGTTTCAGAGGATGGGCCCACTATAGTTGGAGCTGGAGTGCTAAGGTTGACGATCCCTGTCCTAGATCTTTGGGGACCACTACAGTTTCAGAGGATGGGCCCACTATAGTTTCAGAGGATGGGCCCACTATAGTTTCAGAGGATAGGCCCACTATAGTTTCAGAGGATGGGCCCACTACAGTTTCAGAGGATGGGCCCACTATAGTTTCAGAGGATGGGCCCACTATAGTTTCAGAGGATGGGCCCACTATAGTTTCAGAGGATGGGCCCACTATAGTTTCAGAGGACGGGCCCACTATAGTTTCAGAGGATGGGCCCACCAGAGTATCCTCTGGTACTCTCCAGAGACAGTCTGACCCTGAACATGATAGATCCAGTATGATACATTTTGCAAAGGATGTTAACAGAACCATTAACTTATAATGGGTATGACAGATTTCTGTTTTCATCTGAATAGGGCTATCAAGAGCAAGAAAATTGGACAAAAAGGCCTACTAGAAAAGGTAAAAAATCTTCCAAGAAATCTTCTTATTAGGCAGTTTTAACCCGCATGCAAATTAGCTGTTAAGTGCACTGAGGGAGCAGTTAAGTGCACCCTGTCTTCTCCTGCTTCTTCGGCCAGCCCCTCCCTTTCCTTCCTGCATGGTCATCTTGCCTGGTCCTGTCAATCAATAAGGAGAGGGAGGGTCTGACAGAGGAAGCAGGAGGACCAAGGGAGCACTGGTTGCCTTGAGTGCACTTGACTGTGCACTTGACTGCTCATTTGCATATTGTATTTCTCTCCAAAATGAAGCAGGTTGAAGGTTGACGATCCCTGTCCTAGATCTTTGGGGACCACTACAGTTTCAGAGGATGGGCCCACTATAGTTTCAGAGGATGGGCCCACTATAGTTTCAGAGGATGGGCCCACTACAGTTTCAGAGGATGGGCCCACTACAGTTTCAGAGGATGGGCCCACTACAGTTTCAGAGGATGGGCCCACTACAGTTTCAGAGGATGGGCCCACTATAGTTTCAGAGGACGGCCCACTATAGTTTCAGAGGACGGGCCCACTATAGTTTCAGAGGACGGGCCCACTATAGTTTCAGAGGACGGGCCCACTATAGTTTCAGAGGACGGCCCACTATAGTTTCAGAGGATGGGCCCACTATAGTTTCAGAGGATGGGCCCACTATAGTTTCAGAGGATGGGCCCACTATAGTTTCAGAGGACGGGCCCACTATAGTTTCAGAGGACGGGCCCACTATAGTTTCAGAGGACGGGCCCACTATAGTTTCAGAGGATGGGCCCACTACAGTTTCAGAGGATGGGCCCACTATAGTTTCAGAGGATGGGCCCACTATAGTTTCAGAGGATAGGCCCACTATAGTTTCAGAGGACGGGCCCACTACAGTTTCAGAGGATGGGCCCACTACAGTTTCAGAGGATGGGCCCACTACAGTTTCAGAGGATGGGCCCACTATAGTTTCAGAGGATGGGCCCACTATAGTTTCAGAGGATAGGCCCACTATAGTTTCAGAGGATGGGCCCACTACAGTTTCAGAGGATGGGCCCACTACAGTTTCAGAGGATGGGCCCACTATAGTTTCAGAGGATGGGCCCACTATAGTTTCAGAGGACGGCCCACTATAGTTTCAGAGGACGGGCCCACTATAGTTTCAGAGGACGGCCCACTATAGTTTCAGAGGACGGGCCCACTATAGTTTCAGAGGACGGGCCCACTATAGTTTCAGAGGACGGCCCACTATAGTTTCAGAGGATGGGCCCACTATAGTTTCAGAGGATGGGCCCCACTATAGTTTCAGAGGATGGGCCCACTATAGTTTCAGGGGGCCCTAGTTCAGAGGACGGGCCCACTATAGTTTCAGAGGACGGCCCACTAGTTCAGAGGACGGGCCCACTATAGTTTCAGAGGATGGGCCCACTACAGTTTCAGAGGATGGGCCCACTATAGTTTCAGAGGATGGGCCCACTATAGTTTCAGAGGATAGGCCCACTATAGTTTCAGAGGACGGGCCCACTACAGTTTCAGAGGATGGGCCCACTACAGTTTCAGAGGATGGGCCCACTATAGTTTCAGAGGATGGGCCCACTATAGTTTCAGAGGATAGGCCCACTATAGTTTCAGAGGATGGACCCACTATAGTTTCAGAGGATGGACCCACTATAGTTTCAGAGGACGGGCCCACTATAGTTTCAGAGGATGGGCCCACCAGACTATCCTCTGGTACTCTCCAGAGACAGTCTGACCCTGAACATGATAGATCCAGTATGATACATTTTGCAAAGGATGTTAACAGAACCATTAACTTATAATGGGTATGACAGATTTCTGTTTTCATCTGAATAGGGCTATCAAGAGCAAGAAAATTGGACAAAAAGGCCTACTAGAAAAGGTAAAAAATCTTCCAAGAAATCTTCTTATTAGGCAGTTTTAACCCGCATGCAAATTAGCTGTTAAGTGCATTGAAGGAACAGTTAAGTGCACCCTGTCATCTCCTGCTTCTTCGGCCAGCCCCTCCCTTTCCTTCCTGCATGGTCATCTTGCCTGGTCCTGTCAATCAATAAGGAGAGGGAGGGTCTGACAGAGGAAGCAGGAGGACCAAGGGAGCCCTGGTTGCCTTGGGTGCACTTGACTGCTCATTTGCATATTGTATTTCTCTCCAAAATGACGCAACAAATTTCTAAGTGAAAGGTATCATTACATTCAGCTGACCCAGCCCTACAAGGCACTGTCACTGGTTTAAGGCTAGGGCTCCACGGCGACACTGGTCACGGCCAGGATGGCTGCGTCGCGTTGATCCCATAGAAATGAATGGGATCTCTGCGACAGTTGCAAGAAATCCAACACGGCTTTTGTGATGATCCCATTCATTTCTATGGGATCACCACTACTAAGCGATCCTGGCCATGACCAATGTTGCCGTGGAGCCCTAGCCTTACAGTGAGATTCCTGGGACAGATTCACTTTCAGTGGGGAGTATTACACAGGTTCTTGGCCCCTAGGGCATGGCATCTACTAGGGATTAGCCCTCTATCCAAGGGGACCCAAAGCAGCTGCACAGGTTCTAGCCAGCCAGGGCATTGCACCTACTAGTGCTCAGCCCTCTATCCAAGTGTACCCAAAGCAGCTGTATGGTCTGCCTCTATGGGATGTACGGCCCTGGTCGCCACTGTTATCAGGGCTGGGCTAGTGGTTTTGGGACATGTTAGTCCTACATATGGCAGCTAGGTTGCCCTGTGATGGATGTGTGCCTACAGTCTGTGCACTTCTTTCCGCTAAGCTGACACATACAGACAGTACTTAAAACAAGTAGTATGTTTTATAAGCCAACAAGATCAGGGGTGACAAGTCAGACCCGTGGTTAGAGTTTGCTTATAAGTCGTTTACAGCTGGAAGTTTACACATTACAACACAGTACTATTGATTTATCAGTAGCAAAATATACGAAGCATTCTTGGGTAAACTCCACAGAGGGAAACGGTCGGAAGGTGATTGTTGTGGAATATTTCAGACACAAAGCGGGTGTCTGGCAGAGGGAAATAGCTGTAAAGTCAAGACTAATATTTAGTAAGACCGAAAGCACAAACAAATTAGGTCTAGCGATCGTAGGCTTCATCCAGAATTAAAAAAGTATATTTACTTAGTATTTCAAAGTATACACCAACCTCTCTACTGCAAACTGCTCACTTACAGATTAGAAAAGGAATATGTATTCAGAAACAGCAGAAAGATCTGCCGGGATCCACGGCTTAAAGAAACAAC
The DNA here is from genome assembly GCA_900303285.1 of Rhinella marina. Taxonomy (NCBI): domain Eukaryota; kingdom Metazoa; phylum Chordata; class Amphibia; order Anura; family Bufonidae; genus Rhinella; species Rhinella marina. Next base: position 23,365 of record ONZH01020370.1, read on the forward strand.
GGAGTCTTCTCCGAGATGTTTACTAAGCAAATGGAGACGCGGTGACAGATTTGGTTAAAAAGAAGTTACAGCACATAATAGAGATTGTAGTTTTCTCACTCTGGATTATACACAGAGTTACATGTAGTGGATGGATGAAATGGTGTTGGACAAGGTTCCTTGGACCCACCCAAGTGCACAACCCCTGTTATTAGTGGACACATTGTAATGTCAGAGCCTGAGTCTACTGAATGGTCCTCTGGTGGGCACATCCAATATTGGATGAAAAGGTACTCGTCATAGAGACCCTGCAACGAAATGGCCATCATGTTAATGAAGGTTTTTTAAGTGCCCACAATTATATGACTGGGTATTGAAGTTCTTGAGCTGTTTCGTCCAATGAACATGCTAAAACTTCTATGCAGGTTTTCCTTGGTTCTGAGGATTTTGTTATGTGGAAAGTAGCTGTAAACCAGTGTTGGACTCTGGTGCTTAAAGCCCACCAGTGAAATGCATTTTGTGGGCCCACTTTACAGCTACATACAAATATTACTTGACTCTGACGTGTATTTATTATTTCTTTATGCACTATATACACTTCATTTCTCCCATGATGGCACTGCAGGGAAATTGATCACTTACTGCCCGATATCTTCACAGATTACAGCTAATTGCTCGGGGCCCAGCAGGGGGACCCTTGATTTGCTTTTTGTCAAAAGACCCCTCTAACAAGTAGACACTCTCTAAAATGGAAAACCCCTTTAATATTTACTTTGAATGTCTTAAGGCCCCTTTACATGGGCCAACTCGAACTGTTTGTTCCCAATAATTGCCTTCTCGTCAGAAGAGGTGAGAGCTGCATTTTATATGTAGCAATCATCTCCTGGGTATGGGGATGAGCAATTGCTAGAGTGATCACTTGTCCCAATACACATTCATTGTTTTTGAGCAGCAGATCACGGTTTAGACAGCACAATTTGCTGCCCAGGAACGATGATTTAGGTGACCGCAATAGTAATGCTTTCACCAGATGATTCAATGGATGGTCAGCAGCAACTATACGAGGGCTAATTAACGGGAAAACTCCTTCTCGATAATTGTGTCAATCTTTGGCCCGTATCAGGGAGTTTTATTAGAATTAGAAGATGGATCATCTTTTTTCTGCTGTAACTATTCTAAGCAGTGGCATACATAGAGAAGTAAGGGCCCCATAGCAAGGATCAAACCAGGCCCCCCACACAGGACAGAAGGGTTTCCACCTCAAACCTTTTCAATGACCCTTGCGCAATTTTTCCACTGCTTCATTTTCTAAAAGTTGTTCCTTTAGAGGGTAGAGTCCTGACCAAGTTTTCACCTCCAGTAGAAGAGGAGATAATCCTAACTAAGACTGGGCCCCCTCTTGCCCTGGGCCCCATAGCAGTCGCATGGTCTGCCGCTATGGTAGTTACGCCCCTGATTCTAAGTCTTTCACTTCAGTAATGAAGGATGATCTTGGGGACAGTGGCTATATAGCGAAGGGGGAACTAGGTCAACATGCTGCTTATCTACAAAGGACATGTCTGTAGCTCTTCATACACATATACCATATTTATCCATAGCGACATGGACCAAACTCTAAAATGCCTTAAATGGCACCTGCATGTGGACAGTTTATTCTGCTATTAGGTGGTGAATTTTGTTGCAAATTTCTACCCTCACATTGAAAGACGTGAAATCCAAAATAAATTGACACGTTGCTACTGTTTCACAGTTTTGCAGGAAATATGCACGTAATAAGTTATGTGTGTATGCAGCCGAAGAATCTATTACAGGAGAGAATAGGAGAATCCCTTCCCCCTTCACTTTGGTATTATAAGAACCTTTATCGGTGGATATACAGACCCTTCAAATAATTCTCTAAGATATCCTACAGGTCCTACAGATCATCATAGTGATCCCCCTTCTCCTCATAAACAGACAAGAGGCACTTTCTCTGCTCTAAGTGGGCACATTGTTCCGTTCATGCCATGTTCAAGAGAGATTGATGGAGGACGAGGCAGAATGTGACTTTGCTGACTGCCGGGTGAGCTGAAAAGAGTTTTGTGTACTCTCTTCTGGGCTCTATGATAATCCTGGTACTTCACAGACCCCTCATCCCTCTCGCACCCCAGTGCTAAATTCTTTGTGCTTTCTATGAGCTTCCTACACTGATTCTTCTCAGTAGCAACATACTTGTCACAGCTGTGTTAGGAAAAGGTAACCAGGTTTTAACCTGCACCCCCCCTACCGATGTGCATTTGCCAAGCTGTGTGCACTTCACACTCTGCTGACGTGTCTCACAGTCACCATTCTTCTGTCCCGTATGTATGAAGCGCCATTGAAACAGATGTTTCTGTGTGTTTGTGCATTTCGAGTCGAAAGGCAGGAGCTGGGTGCATAAAAGACAGCTACTCTGGTGTGTGTCTTACTGTCACTGTGTGAATTGGACGGTGGGTGGGCTTTGTTTTACTGTGTGTGTTTTAGGGCCTCGTGGAAATTACAATCCCTATCAGACAAGACACTATGTTGAATGCTTAAACGACACCTGCATTGCTGAGTAACGTTAAACCACAGACTTGAGGTGCAAGGTTTCTCTCCCAAATAGTTTCAGCCTGAGAAATGGCACCATTGAGGATCCACTAATTTTATATCGCAATTAACTACAGAAGAATAGAAGCCCAAATGAGACATTCCAGACATGTTGTCCTCAAACTACCACTCTTTTCTCACAGACACCAGAAAGTTTTGTGCTGGTCTACTCTTTCCCCCCCCAATATCAAATATACAAAACAGGGTTTACATTCTCATATGTGCGAGTGACCATGAAAGCCACGTGTTCATGTAATTTTTAATATCCCCAGTGTACCTTTTATGTCCTCCTTGAAGTACCAGGAAGTATGAGTACCAGTAGTGGATTTATGTTGTATTAAATCTCCTGACCTCGAAAAACCTCAAACATCCTTTATGTTGAATGAGGTTGATGCAGTCCAAATGTAATGGCTCTCCAGGCTTGAGTAATTACTTGAGGAATCCCTGGTATCACAGGATCTAGCCAAGCCTGTTCTGATCTACTTTTTTTTAATTTGTTTTAAAAAAAAATTTCAGTTTAGAGAATTTTCATTTTAATCTGTCATTCTTTGGTAGGACACTTAGGCCGCACACACTTCGCATGGCCAAAAATCTCAGGGTAGTGCTGCCTGCAGGGCAACTACTGAAAGTAAATGGGGTCTCTTGCAATCTGCAAGTTGCCATAACATGATAGTTTCAAGAAATCCAGCAGATCTGTTGTCTTGCAGTCGGGACAATTTATGGGGCATATCTCAACCCTATTCACTTTCATCAGTTGAGATGTAGGCAGCTCTACACTTCAATCTTTGGCTGGGCAATGTTTGTCGTGGCCTACGTGGCCATGTACCTGTAACTATAGTGTAGTCTCATCTTACTAGGTCTTGCTGAAGGTTTCACTTGGGAGAATGGAGATGCTACAGGAGTGGATCCAAAAATAATATAAGAGGAATATAAAGACTGGTACTTCTCCTGTCTTTTGTATTCACTCCTGGTATTTGCAAAAAAAAAACAAAACCAACAAAAAAAAAAAAAAAACTGATTCCAGCCACAAGGATGAGAGGAATTTTGACTTTTTATCTCTCCACTTTCAGGCAGCAATAACTTTTTTCTTTTCATAGCTGAAAGAAGTTTTGTTTTCTTTTATTTTTTGCAGGAAATGTAAAATTTTTAGGCATCATTTTATTTATTTAACCACTTCCCGTCCGCCCATAGGACATAAACGTCCGGGAAGTGGTTACTTATCTCTGAATGGACGTTCAGCTAATCATGCAGCTGCACAGCCGGGTACCTGCTGTTAGTGACAGCAGGGTACCCCATTGAGAAGGCAAGAACCGTTCCCAGGGGTCCCAGCCTTCTAGATCGCTGTATACAGATCAGGAAGCGCTATGTGCACTTCCTGTCCCGCCCGGCGGTCGCATAATTGCCGGGGCCGGGAGAATGCAGGAGCTGCCGGGTCTTTCATAGACCCTGATCAGCCCTGCACTGAGGCTGTACAGCATAGTATTATGCTGTACAGCCTCTCTGGGGGTGTATTTCTCCTGTAACTGGGGCTACTATGTCAACCCCAGTTACATGAGAAATCAATAGTGTAAAAAAAAAAAAAAAAAAAGTGTAGTTAAATGTCCCCCAGAGGTCTTGTATGACCTTATGGGGGACACAAAGTGTAAAATAAAAAAATAAAAAAAATAAAAGAGTGTTATAAAAAAAGTTTCACATATAAAAAAAATATCCCCAAATATGTAATTTAAAAAATGTTACAAAAATAAATAAAATAGACATATTTGGTATCACCGCGTTTGCAACAACCAGCTTTATAAAAATATCACATGATCTACCCCATCAGTTAAACGCCGTAAAAAAAATAAATAAATAAACATTACACCAAAACAGATTTTTTAATTACCTCACCTCTCAAAAAACATAATATAAATAAAAAAGTTGTATGTATGCAAAATTGTTGGAAAAAAAGTCACCTCATCCCGCAAAAAATGAGCCCCCACACAAGATCATAACCATAAAAATTAAAAATATATGGCTCTAAAAAAATTGTAACACAAAACATGATCCTTTTTTCTAAAAATGCTCTTATTGTGTAAAACTTAAAAAAAAAACAACTAGACATATTTGGTATCGTTGCCTTCGTAACAACTTGCTCTACAACAATATCACATGATCTACCCCATCAAGTGAACCGCATAAAAAAATTCTAATAAAAATTATGCCAAAACAACTTTTTTTAGTCGCCTCACCTACCAAAAAACATAATATCAAACAATCAAAAGGTTGTATGTATCCCAAAATGGTAGCAATAAAAATGTCACCTCATCCCGCAAAAAATGAGTCCCCACACAAGATGATAGCCATAAAAATGAAAAAAAAAATATATAACTTTAAAAAAATTGCAACGCTAAAACATGAATTTTTTTCTAAAAATGCTCTTATTGTGTAAAACGTAAAAAAAATAGACATATTTGGTATCGTTACGTTTGCAACAACTTGCTCTACAAAAATATCACATGATCTACCCCATCAAGTGAACCGCATAAAAAAATCTAATAAAAATTATGCCGAAACAGCTTTTTTTAGTCGCCTCACCTACCAAAAAACATAATATCAAACAATCAAAAAGAAGTATGGATCCCAAAATGGTAGCAATAAAAACATCACCTCATCCCGCAAAAAATGAGTCCCCACAAAAGATGATAGCCAGAAAAATGAAAAAAAAAAAATATGGCTTTAAAAAAATTTGTAAGTAAAAGCCCTTCACCTGCCGGATCTGTGCTGCCGCTAGTGTGAAAGAGGGCTTATATTGGTTTCAGTACCTGATCAGTTTCTTTCAGTTTTTATGACCGGACACAAAACTACAGCTTGCTGCACTTTTGTGTCCGCTAACAAAACTGAAAGCTGCCTGAACTGAAGACATTCTGATGCATCCAACGGATCTCTTTCCATTCAGAATGCATGGGGACAAAACTGATCAGTTCTCTTCCGGTGTTGAAATCCTCTGCTGGATCTCAATACCGGAAAACCACAACGCAAGTGTGAAAGTAGTCTAAGGTATTAGGCTACTTTCACACTAGCGTTTTTAAATTCCGGTATTGAGTTCCATCATAGGGGCTCAATACCGGAAAAAAACGCTTCAGTTTTGTCCCCATTCATTGTCAATGGGGACAAAACTGAACCAAAGACAACGGAGGCTCCTGAAAGCATTCCGTTCCGTCTTCAGACCGGAGAACAAACCGCAGCATGCTGCGGTTTGCTCTCCGGTCCAGGCATCCGCACCAAGACGGATGCAGAATGACCCCCAATGCAAGTCAATGGGGACGGACCCGTTTGGTGTCCGTCCCAGTAATCCGGATCTGTCCTCCATTCATTTGCAATGGGGGGTCATTCCGGATCCGGCTACAAAGATAGATACATACATACAGACATACATACATACATACTTACATACTCCAGGGACGCCGGCAGCATGTCTTCACGCGCCTCCTGCGAGCAGCTATGACGTTTCCCCACTCGCCCAGCAGAGGGCGCTGTGGGGAATCGTCATCACTGCGCGCAGGAGGCGCATGAAGACATGCTGCCCGCGTCCCTGGAGTATGTGAGTATGTATGTGTGTATGTCTGTATGTATGTATGTCTGTATGTATGTCTGTATGTGTGTATGTCTTGTTCCAATGTGTGTGGTAACGTGTGGGGCCGGAGCGCTGCTCCGGGTCCACACATGTATCAGCGGCAGTACGGATCCGTCGGCACCCTTTAGGTGCCGGATCCGTGCTGCTGCTAGTGTGAAAGTAGCCTTAGAATGTATATTCCAGTACACTACTGCCTAGGCATATTAGGCTAGGTTCACATAGGGTTACATTAAGCAGTGGCCAAAGGAGTATTATTCTGTCCACCGTCTGGCTGGTATATGGCAGTATACCACTTAAAAAATGAGAATGAAATGGACTATGAAATTGTACATAGCCTAGACATATACATATGATGTGAATAGAGCCTAACATGCACAAACATCTTTCTGGGCATGCCTAAGGATGTTATTATACTGCCCCATCTTCAGGCAGTGTGAGCGCTGATCGAGTATTACTATGAGCCAATGAACCAGTGTTTGCTCGTTCATCGGCTGATTGGCTGCTCATTGCTTATCAGAAACGATTGTTCGTATTCCTGATAATTGGGCCGAAATCATGCAGTCTAATAGGGCCTTAAGGTATGCCCTGGAGGGTATGATTACTGGACAGGCCTGGGGTTGCTACTTAGACCTGAGGCCATAAGATTCAAGAGGACCTGTCACGATTCCCAACAATCCAATTTTAGTAACTACATGCATTTCCCATGAAATAACCCCAATGCCCCCATACACAGTCTAATACAGTCAGTACAGATTGGACAATGTAGAGTGTCAACAATCTCAACTGGTTACACCCAGTTGTCAATTTATTCATGCATTTTTAGGAGGAATGCTAGAGGTGTTGAAAAACAGATTTATTTACTTAAAAAAGGCATGTCAGGAGAGCTGATAGGTCCTCTTTAAAAGTTTCAGCAAACACAGTGCTATAGTGTATGTGGGTGAAGGAATGGGACTCCTCTCCCTTTGTTCATAGGTGCCGTGTACTAATTGTCCAATGCGGGTCATTACAGCAGTGGTCAGGCTGTCATTTACAGCTAGGCTTATGCAGCAATTTCGCTGTGCCTACAAGACCATCAGGATGGACATAGTGCGGGAAGGGTCGGGTTATCGTTTTTCTCTTATTAGAAAGTCTCCCCCTCACCCATTAATAAGCTGTAAACTGCTGATAGGGGAAATCTGCCTACTGAAATCAATGAACTGTCCATGTAATGTACTGAAAAGACTGTAGGACTCTCTTTGTCGGTGTTCCTACAAGGTGTGACTACATGCCTACAAGAGGGTCTCCACTAAATTCTAAATATTTCAAACACAAGCATGGTTTTACTAGATGAACGAGTGAGAACTGCCCCTAATCGATTTACTGCTTCACAGAGAATTTACAGTTATTAAACTAATTATTAATTTGTGCTCCTGTTCCAAGGCCCTGAGAGCACAACACTGCAGGGTAATGCTTCTCATCACCAGTAATATAATGATGTGGGTGGAAGTAACCATTACAGCACAGTACTTTGGTCCAGTCAATACCACATATTGATTGATACATGAAGGACTGAACATTGAAGCCCATGATGCAATTCATCCATTAAGTTATTACACTGTGACATTGTACTGGAACATGGACTATTCGTGGGAAAAGTTTATCAAATGCATCAGAAAGTGGTGTAATGGGCTTTAGAAAAATGCAGTGACATCTATGACAGTCATAAAAAAAACATTCTTCCTATTAGCACGGCCAAGCAAATTACAATAGTTGGGTCAAGGTTATTATGGTCTAGCACCATACAGTGTACATGTACAACAACCAAATGGTGATGTACGGAGAAGTATACCTAATGTCATGGATTGTGTATGGAAGAGAAGTATACCTAATGTCATGGATTGTGTATGGAAGAGAAATATACCTAATGTCATGGATTGTGTATGGAAGAGAAGTATACCTAATGTCATGGATTGTGTACGGAAGAGAAGTATACCTAATGTCTTGGATTGTGTATGGAAGAGAAGTATACCTAATGTCATGGATTGTGTATGGAAGAGGAGTATACCTAATGTCTTGGATTGTGTATGGAAGAGAAGTATACCTAATGTCTTGGATTGTGTATGGAAGAGAAGTATACCTAATGTCTTGGATTGTGTACGGAAGAGAAGTATACCTAATGTCATGGATTGTGTACGGAAGAGAAGTATACCTAATGTCTTGGATTGTGTATGGAAGAGAAGTATACCTAATGTCTTGGATTGTGTATGGAAGAGAAGTATACCCAATGTCATGGATTGTGTATGGAAGAGACGTCTACCTAATGTCATGGATTGTGTATGGAACAGAAGTATACCTAATGTCATGGATTGTGTATGGAAGAGACGTCTACCTAATGTCATGGATTGTGTATGGAAGAGAAGTATACCTAATGTTTTGGATTGTGTATGGAAGAGGAGTATATACAATGTCATGGATTGTGTACGGAAGAGAAGTATACCTAATGTCATGGATTGTGTATGGAAGAGACGTCTACCTAATGTCATGGATTGTGTACGGAAGAGAAGTATATACGTCATGGATTGTGTATGGAAGAGAAGTATACCTAATGTCATGGATTGTGTATGGAAGAGAAGTATACCTAATGTCTTGGATTGTGTATGGAAGAGAAGTATACCTAATGTCATGGATTGTGTATGGAAGAGAAGTATACCTAATGTCTTGGATTGTGTATGGAAGAGAAGTATACCTAATGTCTTGGATTGTGTACGGAAAAGAAGTATACCTAATGTCATGGATTGTGTACGGAAGAGAAGTATACCTAATGTCTTGGATTGTGTACGGAAGAGAAGTATACCTAATGTCTTGGATTGTGTATGGAAGAGAAGTATACCTAATGTCATGGATTGTGTATGGAAGAGAAGTATACCTAATGTCATGGATTGTGTATGGAAGAGAAGTATACCTAATGTCTTGGATTGTGTACGGAAAAGAAGTATACCTAATGTCATGGATTGTGTACGGAAGAGAAGTATACCTAATGTCTTGGATTGTGTATGGAAGAGAAGTATACCTAATGTCATGGATTGTGTATGGAAGAGAAGTATACCTAATGTCTTGGATTGTGTATGGAAGAGAAGTATACCTAATGTCTTGGATTGTGTACGGAAAAGAAGTATACCTAATGTCATGGATTGTGTACGGAAGAGAAGTATACCTAATGTCTTGGATTGTGTACGGAAGAGAAGTATACCTAATGTCTTGGATTGTGTATGGAAGAGAAGTATACCTAATGTCATGGATTGTGTATGGAAGAGAAGTATACCTAATGTCTTGGATTGTGTATGGAAGAGAAGTATACCTAATGTCTTGGATTGTGTACGGAAAAGAAGTATACCTAATGTCATGGATTGTGTACGGAAGAGAAGTATACCTAATGTCTTGGATTGTGTACGGAAGAGAAGTATACCTAATGTCTTGGATTGTGTATGGAAGAGAAGTATACCTAATGTCATGGATTGTGTATGGAAGAGAAGTATACCTAATGTCATGGATTGTGTATGGAAGAGAAGTATACCTAATGTCATGGATTGTGTATGGAAGAGAAGTATACCTAATGTCATGGATTGTGTATGGAAGAGAAGTATACCTAATGTCATGGATTGTGTATGGAAGAGAAGTATACCTAATGTCTTGGATTGTGTATGGAAGAGAAGTATACCCAATGTCATGGATTGTGTATGGAACAGAAGTATACCTAATGTCATGGATTGTGTATGGAAGAGAAGTATACCTAATGTTTTGGATTGTGTATGGAAGAGGAGTATATACAATGTCATGGATTGTGTACGGAAGAGAAGTATATACAATGTCATGGATTGTGTATGGAAGAGAAGTATACCTAATGTCATGGATTGTGTATGGAAGAGAAGTATACCCAATGTCATGGATTGTGTATGGAAGAGAAGTATACCTAATGTCATGGATTGTGTATGGAAGAGACGTCTACCTAATGTCATGGATTGTGTACGGAAGAGAAGTATATACAATGTCATGGATTGTGTATGGAAGAGAAGTATACCTAATGTCATGGATTGTGTATGGAAGAGAAGTATACCCAATGTCATGGATTGTGTATGGAAGAGAAGTATACCTAATGTCATGGATTGTGTACGGAAGAGACGTCTACCTAATGTCATGGATTGTGTACGGAAGAGACGTATAGCTAATGTCATGGATTGTGTATGGAAGAGAAGTATACCTAATGTCATGGATTGTGTATGGAAGAGAAGTATACCTAATGTCATGGATTGTGTACGGAAGAGAAGTATACCTAATGTCATGGATTGTGTACGGAAGAGAAGTATACCTAATGTCATGGATTGTGTACGGAAGAGACGTATAGCTAATGTCATGGATTGTGTAAGGAAGAGAAGTATACCTAATGTCATGGATTGTGTATGGAAGAGAAGTATACCTAATGTCATGGATTGTGTATGGAAGAGAAGTATACCTAATGTCATGGATTGTGTATGGAAGAGAAGTATACCTAATGTCTTGGATTGTGTATGGAAGAGAAGTATACCTAATGTCATGGATTGTGTATGGAAGAGAAGTATACCTAATGTCATGGATTGTGTATGGAAGAGAAGTATACCTAATGTCTTGGATTGTGTATGGAAGAGAAGTATACCCAATGTCATGGATTGTGTATGGAAGAGAAGTATACCTAATGTCATGGATTGTGTACGGAAGAGACGTCTACCTAATGTCATGGATTGTGTACGGAAGAGACGTATAGCTAATGTCATGGATTGTGTATGGAAGAGAAGTATACCTAATGTCATGGATTGTGTATGGAAGAGAAGTATACCTAATGTCTTGGATTGTGTATGGAAGAGAAGTATACCCAATGTCATGGATTGTGTATGGAACAGAAGTATACCTAATGTCATGGATTGTGTATGGAAGAGAAGTATACCTAATGTTTTGGATTGTGTATGGAAGAGGAGTATATACAATGTCATGGATTGTGTATGGAAGAGAAGTATACCTAATGTCATGGATTGTGTATGGAAGAGAAGTATACCTAATGTCATGGATTGTGTACGGAAGAGAAGTATACCTAATGTCATGGATTGTGTATGGAAGAGACGTCTACCTAATGTCATGGATTGTGTACGGAAGAGAAGTATATACAATGTCATGGATTGTGTATGGAAGAGAAGTATACCTAATGTCATGGATTGTGTATGGAAGAGAAGTATACCTAATGTCATGGATTGTGTATGGAAGAGAAGTATACCCAATGTCATGGATTGTGTATGGAAGAGAAGTATACCTAATGTCATGGATTGTGTACGGAAGAGACGTCTACCTAATGTCATGGATTGTGTACGGAAGAGACGTATAGCTAATGTCATGGATTGTGTACGGAAGAGAAGTATACCTAATGTCATGGATTGTGTATGGAAGAGAAGTATACCTAATGTCATGGATTGTGTACGGAAGAGAAGTATACCTAATGTCATGGATTGTGTACGGAAGAGAAGTATACCTAATGTCATGGATTGTGTACGGAAGAGAAGTATACCTAATGTCATGGATTGTGTAAGGAAGAGAAGTATACCTAATGTCATGGATTGTGTACGGAAGAGAAGTATACCTAATGTCATGGATTGTGTACGGAAGAGAAGTATACCTAATGTCATGGATTGTGTACGGAAGAGAAGTATACCTAATGTTATGGATTGTGTAAGGAAGAGAAGTATACCTAATGTCATGGATTGTGTACGGAAGAGAAGTATACCTAATGTCATGGCTTGTGTATGGAAGAGAAGTATACCTAATGTCATGGATTGTGTAAGGAAGAGACGTATAACTAATGTCATGGCTTGTGTATGAAAGAGGAGTATACCTAATGTCATGGATTGAGTACGGAAGAGAAGTATACCTAATGTCATGGATTGTGTACGGAAGAGAAGTATACCTAATGTCATGGATTGTGTATGGAAGAGAAGTATACCTAATGTCATGGCTTGTGTACGGAAGAGAAGTATACCTAATGTCATGGATTGTGTAAGGAAGAGACATATAACTAATGTCATGGCTTGTGTATGAAAGAGGAGTATACCTAATGTCATGGATTGTGTATGGAAGAGAAGTATACCTAATGTCATGGATTGTGTATGGAAGAGAAGTATACCTAATGTCATGGATTGTGTATGGAAGAGAAGTATACCTAATGTCATGGATTGTGTATGGAACAGAAGTATACCCAATGTCATGGATTGTGCCTATATGGATTGGTGTCATTGGCGCCAAGTCAGTTGACTTGCTTTTAATTTGCAATGTGTGTTTCTTGCAAAAGGGTGTTAATTGTAAATGCTACAAATGCCTATTCTGATCACTTAAAATTCAGGTTACCAGTGGAATTTCCAGCCCTTATAAAACAAGTACTAGTGACTAATACATGAATTTTAGGAGTAGGTGAGCACAACTTTCGACAAATTCAGAAGCCACACTGATGGAGGTCTTGGCAGTCAAAATCATGGTTTCTCTTCAGTGGGCTACTCACAGAGCAAAAGTTCTCCAACGCTACAAACCTGGCAAACAGCATCTACAATCTTAGCTCACTGAAAACAACATGTTGGGGACCTGAGGTAAAAGGAGGACTGTGCATCATTCCCACCAAACCACAATTTTAGGTTTGGCTTAAAGTGTCCACTTCGATGGTTCTACTAAGTTCTAAAGTGGGATTTTAAACCTACCACAGCATATACATTTTTTAAAGGGCTTCTACAATATAACAAGCCCTATCTGCATAAAGTGGAATACCTCCTGGATCGGATTTCTATGTACAGAACTCCTCAGACTCCTCTCTTTTTATCTACAATTTCTGGGTATAGACATGTTCAGATTCAAGTCTTGGAGCAGCATTCTCCATAGAGGAGGACTCCTTATCACTGCTATAGCTTCTCAGCAAAATGGTTAGCCTCTTGCCTTGCAATGCTGGGAACCTGGGTTAAAATCCGACTGTATGGAGTTTGTATTTTCTTTCCGTGTTTGTGTGGTTTTCCTCCCACACTACAAAAATATGCAAATAAGCAAATTGGCTATCTATAAAATTGACCATAGTGTGTGTTGGGGGTCAAGAGTCTATATAGAAGCAACTGACTTCCTAGGGAGTCTACCCAACCATACTACCATCTCTGCGCTTTGAGTACCTGTGAGAAAACACATTACAAATGTTTGCCATTGTCCTATCACTAGCTAAATATTCATTAGGTAGAACATGTAGATAATATACAGCCAAATAATATGCTTCTAGGCATACAAATGCAAACTACAAGACATTTTGCCTTTGAAACCTACATGAACTATCGGCCAGCAATGGTTGGTCAATGAAGTCCCAAAGGGCTACACTAGATAAATCTATTCAAAAGTCAATATTTCAAGCAATGGGAAATTTTGAGCTCCATCCCCAATATGCCCAGGAACACCCACAAAATTTTTCAGAAAGTCTTAATTTAGGTACATTTGCATAAGAACATCCCATCCGTGGTCGATTTTAGGGGATGAGGTATGAATAATTTTTTTACAGTATTTTTTTATGGTCACAGTTGCTTAGAGACCATTCTGGAAAGACACATGATATTATTTCATATTTACCAAATTTCGTGTTGGTAAAATTGGGCCATTTAAGCTCTACCCCAGACATGCCCCATACCCAGCCTGAAAAGACCACTTAGCATAATAGTTTTGTACTCTGTCCTGTTAAGATTCTGAAAATCAAGGAAGCAGTGTATGTTAGGCTGTGAAATTCAGTTGTGAAGGAAAGGACCAGCATCTTTTAAAAGCAATGTAATGAACTGCGGGCAACCAGACTTACTTGTGAGCCTTGTCTTCCATTTCTTTTTGGCAAGACGTTGCCCTTCGCAAGGATTCTTTTAATTCGGCATTCTGAAATTGGGCTTCACAGAGCTGACGTCCCAGCTCTTCATTCTGCTGCTGGGTTACCTTAAGAAGGTCTTCTCGGTTTTTTAAAGCATCATCATATAGGTTGATCGCTCTGGAGAATTGCTCCTTCAGGTTTACTTCTTGAGATAAGGATTGGTGCAAGCTGAATGAACACAAAGCAAGATGTGAGCACGGGAGGCAAAATTTTCCATGTTTGAATACATATGTCCATAAATATTGCTAAATGTATATGAACTGTGCTGCATATTTGATATGAGTGATCCTGTAGCTGGAACGGCTAGACACGTTTTTGCCTTTGATGGTCATCAAAGTTATATACTCCCTAAGAAATCTTTACTTCTTTCTATTGCACACAGGCAACTTAAAGGGGTTTTCTGGGTCTTCTATATTAATGATCAATATTTAGGATAGGTCATCAGTGTCAGATTGGTTGGGGGTCCAACTCCAGGTTCCCCCTAAGTTCAACTGATTGAAGGGGCCACATCACTCCAGTGAGCACCATGTCTAGTTGGAATGCCAGGACTTCCATCTATCTAATACTGATAACCTATCCCAAGGAAGGGCAAAGCAGCAAGTGCTCACAGGGGACCAGCAAGAAAGGAGTGGCAGTGACTAGTCTTTTTTTCTTTATTTTGAACATTTTCCAGGTCCTAGTTGTTTGCTTTTGAGGTTGGACAAACCCTTTAATATTGTACTCCTGCAAATCCCAGGTGCTCCAATGTAAAACCCCAAAGAGATCATCCTACCTACAATTAGTAATTCAAAGTGCTGGCTGCTTTATATGGGGAAGAAGAATCTTTTGACCCTCTCCCCCACCTTAGGCTCCAGAGTCCCAATATGACCAGAAACTTTGACTTGACTTTGAATCCAATTTGGAAGAACTATAATTGCTACCTTCTTTTTTTTCTTTTACAAAAAAGCAGGAACCATGGAAAAAACAACACTATGCCCATATTTTTCTACAACAGCATGAATAAATCAGGTAAATATACAGTCCATAATGACAGCTGCAATGGTCTAAGCAAGTTCTAGAAGCATTTACCATACAATTATATTTTATAACCAGCAAAAAAATGACACAGTAGTCATGGGTTAATGAAGATCTCCAACATTTTTTTGTCTACAAAGTGCAGTTTAGGTTATTATAAAAGAGTACAGTAGAGGCCTATTGCAATGTGCCATTAACTGTCTACCAACTTGGCTCCTTCCTCCCCTTGACACCGAAATTTCTCGTTATTTCCCATTAAAGTTGTATTCCCATCTTGGTATTCCCACAGCTGGGACCCGCACCTGTATCAAGAATGCATGCGCGGTGCGCTCCCATTAATTTCTATATAGCCGACGGAAATAGCCGGCTCGGCTATTTTCGGCGGCCCCATACAAATGAATTGAGGGCGGCCGCGCATGCGCGGTGCGCCCTCCTTCACTTTCGGGGCCCCGTTCTCGATATTGGTGCAGGTCCCAGCGGTGGGACCCGCACCTATAGGACAATGGGGGCATATCCTAGCGATATGCACCCATTGTCCAAGATGGGAATACCCTTTAAGTCTTTGGTTTTTCACCCTCGAAAAAGAAAAATTCAGGTATAATTCAAGTGCCCCAATACAGGATAACACCGGGATAAAAGATTTATAGACAAAAGGTTTATTATACAGTGTAAACACGTTTTGAAGTCACTCCAACGTCTTCATCAGGCACCAATACCTAAGGAAAGAACCGATCTAACACAAAAAAAACAAGCATTGTTCTGGTCTTAGATCTATGTATGCATATGATGCTCACATTTGTTGTTAGAACAAAATGAAAAAGTTGGACCAACTTTGAAACACGTTGTAGAACTTAATTAACCTAATTAACCTAATGACGATAAATTTGTAATCCCTGTTCTATGCAATGGGAATTACCTGAATTATATAGTGATCCCTCAAGATTAGAGATGAGCGAACGTGTTAGTAACGAGCACTGTACCGCTCGGCTCCCCTGCGCTCGCATGGGCGCAGGCAGCCGCTTCCGTCCTCCTCACCCGACGGAAGCGGCTGCCTGCACCCATGCGAGCGCAGGGGAGGCGAGCGGTACAGTGCTCGTTACGAGCACGTTCGCTCATCTCTACTCAAGATACAATGGCCTCAGGATACAATATTTTCAACATACAATTGTCTTTTCTGACCCATTGTAAGTTGGAACCAGACTCAACATACAATGTTTCAGACTCAGATCAAGGCCACTTCTCTGGTAAAATATCTGGATTAGTTATCCTGACTGTTATATGTAAGGACCTGTTTTATCTTAGTTATCTGTTTTTTTTCCCTAATTCTTCAATTTATCTTATCGTGGATGACATTTTGGGGCTTTGGAATCGATTACTCAACTTACAATGGTTTCAACCTACAATGGTCCTGGACCCAATTAATATTGTAACTTGAGGGACCGCTGTACTCAGGCAGCTCTAAATGTAGATCATCTCTATTGTCCACAGGATGTGTCTGGTATAGGGGATCTATGGTTATCATGGGTTCCTTTCAGTTCTACCTCTTACTATCAAAAAACAACTCCAGATATCAAAACAGAAACCCTAGCATTATCTTTTATAAATAAAAGCTAAGGATGACTTTGGACATGTTAGATATCAACAACTACTCGTGCATATGGCAATAAAAGTGAATACCCATGTAATATATATGGTAATGTAAGTGAATTCTCTGATCTAGTAAGGTCATGAGGGAACACCAGGCCAGCAGAAAATATATGTTTTGCCATCTTTCTCAACTATCATTGCAACATAGTCCAGTGTCCAAATCTGCAGGTTTAATCATAAACTGGCCTCACATTTTCATCCCCAGGTTCCTTGCTGTTTAAGTGCTTCAATCCCACCCCACATAAAGATTATAGCACTAGGCACATTATAAATCAAGTATATTTCTTGCAACAGGATGTGTTACCAAGCTTTCCATGTGACTCATGAGATGAGCATTCACTTTTATGACAAGGAAAGTCTACCATATAAATGCATTGTTTTTTTCATTGTAGAAGCATTGCTGGGAATTCATAGAAGTGCACCAAACTGCATTATTCTACAGGGGCACAACAATGATCAAGTAAGATACAGACAGTAAAGATCTAATGTCCTACACCCAGTAAGAAAAATGTATTAGATGATGTCTGCAAATGGTGGTCTATCATTTTCGGATAGTTAACCAAAAGGAAATGAATAGTTCTGCAGATGAGTTTTTCAGTGTTTGAATTCTTCCTTCGGAAAATGCGAATGGCAAGAGCGATAAAGGTGCTCATAGGGTAAGTATGTTAGGTATATGGGTCTCCTACAGGTTTTAGAACTCTCACCTTTTCGAGTTGTGCAAATAAGCACACCATAAGAAATTTCCTGGTGGGCCGATGCCCAGGGGGCCGCCTGGGCCCTCCTCACAGCCAGCCAGTGGAAGTTTTTGGGGATGTATTTTGTGCTGCTGGCAGTATTTTGTGATGGACTGTTTTATTTGGCTCTGTTGGGGTGGTATAATGTGCCACAATATGGTATTGCTGGCCCTGCCTTCCATCAGACCCAACTACAAAATCGATTGGCCATAGCCCTTACAGGGAAATCTCCCAGGTGGACCGATGCCCAGGTAGATGCCTGAGCCCTCCCGGCCGACCAGTGGATATTTTTGGGGATGTATTTTGTGCTGCTGGGTCAGTATTTTGTCATGCACTGTGGTATTTGGCTGCATTGGGGTGGTATAATGTGCCACAATATGGTATTGCCGTGTCCACCTACTTGTGTTGGCCCTGCTTTCCATCAATTTGGACTACAAAACAGGGCCACTTTTAGTATTTTTTTCAGGGCCGCTTTAAGTTCCCAGTCTGCCTCTCGATGCAAGGTGTGTAATTAGATGGGTCGGTGCTGCCTGTGCCTTTAAAAATCCCCGGATGCCAGCCAGTGGAAGGATTAGGTGCTGGACAGTTAGACCATAAAGGCCCATTCCAGAAGAGGCATCTACCGGCGCAGGGACACAGCCAATGGATGGGTGAGGAAGTTTCTTTCTTGCAGACTTTAATACAAGTAGACCTGTCTCACCCATTCAGAGGCTGTGTCACTGTGCCGGTAGATGCCTCTTCTGGATCGGGCCTTTATGGTCTAACTGTCCAGTACCCACTCACATGTGTGTCTTCAAAAAGGTAGTAAACCTACACTTACATGAGGCTACTGTATAAGAACTGCTGCTTATAAGAAGAAGCCAGGGGCGATGCAAATTCTCTGCAACTTCCATATCTGTTTGCTCATAGTCACGAGATGTTTTGAGTCTACACTTGTTACACCAGAATATTCTGACAGCAGATTCACATAGCAAAGAGGGAGGGGAGAGTGCAATAATAAGTATTACAAAGATGCAGTGCCTAAATTGGTTCCAACATATTTAAAGGAGTTGTCCCACAAAAAAACATTATGCAGTTTTCAAACCAGTATCTGGATCTAAATATTTTTGTAATTGCATGTAAATAAAAATTTAGTATAGCCACTAAGTTATTCAATCAAATGTATCTGTATACCTAGAGTTTGTTCTTTTTCTTATTTTTCTGTCCAACTGGCTGAGGTGGCCACACATGCTCAGTTCCATTCTTCAACTGCCTGCTGAGCTGTTATAGGGAGAGAGAGGCAGCAAAAAGTACATGCCCCCTCAGCTGCCAGCTTAGTATAAATCTAGCAGAGCAATTGGAGCAGTGAATGGAGAGATCTCTGGATCCATGTGAGGTACAGGGCTGGGTCTAGCTTTGTTAGAAAGCGATTGTCATGTGCTATATGAGGTCTGATTTTAATTTTTTTCCCATTAACTATGGGATAACTCCTTTAAATAAAAATGTAGCATAGCTAACATTAAAACACATTGTAATAAAAGTTTACACACAAAATTTAAATTTTTCATTGCTATAAACAAATGCAACAACGAGACACAACTTCCTTCGTTAGGCGCCAAATGTAGCTAAGTCCAATGGTTTAGGCAAAATGAACAGATATAGCCTGCAGTATCTTTGAGTACTATGCTACGATTAATACGCAGATGATTTCCCTGTGTGCCGTCTCTATTTTGTGGCTAATGAGATGTGACCTCATAATGTCAGGCCTCCAGTTGGCTGCCATGGTGAATATTAGAGGTGTGGGAAAGATATACAAGCTTAATGCCTGTTAATATGCTGAAAAACCTCTTTAAAGAAGCAAAAAAAGAGGAATGAAAAATTGAAGGGAATGTCTGCTTCAGTAGTGTTTTACAGCATCCATCTTATACCTCAGACCACATGCACACGTGTATGGGGTGCTTAGGTGTGATCGGCCAACAGCTATGTAAAATATATGGTCCTTTCATTTACAATTCTCCCAGGGTTGGACTGGCCCAACAGGATACCAAAGGATCCTCCAGTGGGCCCAGACTCTAACACAGTAATGGACATCTAATAAAACAGAATCCAAAGTAACAAGGTGTGGTACAGCATTCTGGTGCACAGAGAACTTTTGGATGTGATGAACAATAGTCTTTATTATTGCAAGTTAAAACAAATTAAAAGCCAGGATAATTATTTGTACCTGAAGAAGTGGACTGTGTTCCTTGAAACGTATTGTTTTTAGCTTGCAATAATAAAGACTATTGTTCATCACATCCTAGAGTTCTCTGTGAACCAGAAGCTGTTCCACACCTTGTACCTTTGGATTCCACATCTCTCCTGGAAAGTGGGGGCTTCCTGGAGGAAGAATGATAGCAACAGCAGAAGAACTCTAGTACCACCAACTATGCACGCTTCCTAAACTTGTGTCTACATTTGCACAATCCTTCAAAGTGAGCCTATAATTGGCCTATTAAACATTTATCTGTGGATTCATACTCACCCTATGCTGCACCCGCTTTGTTGTGCTTTTTCACTTCCCCAGACCGAACGTTATCTAAAAAAAAAAATCCACTAAGGTCTAGCAGAAGCTAAAGCTGACCTTGGAACTAATAACCATATCACAGGTGGACATACTATATATGCAGCCTGTGCAACTGCAGAGGTCATCAGTAGGAAAAGAGGCCTACCACCATTTGATTGAGGCCCAACACCAATGATTTCTAATGTCTACTTTATTATTTTTATTGCATAGGAGCCCTTTGCAGCCTTATGTCCATCTCTGAACCAGATGTTCTACATGTGTAATTATAACAACTACTGAAAGAGGTTGTTCGGTCTCCTATTGATGACCTTTTCTCAGGAGTTGGACCCTCGCTGGTCAGCTGTTTGAAGAGAATGCAGCACTCCTATGAGCGCTGTGTGTTCTTCACTGTTTACCTGCTCGCCGTCGACATTGCAACAGCAGAGCAGTGTAATTACAGCTCCTCCAATCCCATTCAAGCGAAAGAGAGATAATCAACATGAGAAAACTGGACAAGTCCTTTAAACAAACTTGTACAAATGTCCTGTATACACAGAAGGTGAGCCCTCAGAAGCATTTACTCTGTTGGGCCCAAGGATGCTGGTTTCTTCCGATAACCACTTGATAACCACTCACAGGAGACATAGCCATCGCAGTGGATGGACCCGGTAAATATCTCTTTCATGGTCCCAAGACCATGATGGTTTTTTGGCAAACTACCAAATTTATTTTCCTAGTCAATGCATATGTTCCATCAAAGTTAGGCAAACAAGTGCAATGTGAATGGTAAAGGGGCTGTCTCACTTGAGCAAATGGCATTTACCATATAGACAAAGTTAATACAAGGCACTTACTAATGTATTGTGATTGTCCATAGTACCTCCTTTGCTGGCTTTATGGCATTATGCATTGCTGGTTTCCAGGTGTCATGACCACTACTTCAGCACAGATACGAGGAGGTCGGGATGGGAGCTGCTGTGCCAGCGTGCCTATCTGCACTCCCTCGATCCTTGCCACCAGAAAGGTCTGCACTTTTTTCTATAGTGTGCAAGCACAACCACTTCTGCTGGATTGAAGGGTGGTTGTAACCCCTGAAAACTAGCAGTGTAGAATGTCTATGTATACATGATAAATGCCACTTGCTGAAGTGATACAACTCATTTAAGTTGCGCCTCATGGACACAGAATTTATATAGAAATTCCAAGAATAGGGGCATCCTTGTGTGTAACAGGCAGCAAAGATTTAATTTCTAACATTACCATGTCTAAGATGATATAACGGTCTTCTTGGTGGTACTGCACTACATGTGGGCAGTATTATGTTTAGACTTGCTTAGCTTAAAGGGGTTTTCTGAGACTTTTTTTTTTTTTACTGATGACCTATCCTCTGGATTAGTCATCAGTATCTGATCGGTGGGGGTCCGACAGCTGGGACCACCAACGACCAGCCTTTTGAGAATACAGTGGCGCTCCTGTGAGTACTGCAGCCTTCTCCGTGCTCACCAAGTATAGCGCTGTACATTGTATAGTGGCTGTGCTTGGTATCGTGCTCAGCCCCATTCACTTCAATGGGTCTGAGCCGTGACCGATGAACGTGATGTCACATGGCCTAGAAAAATGTACGAGAAGGCT
The DNA here is from genome assembly GCA_900303285.1 of Rhinella marina. Taxonomy (NCBI): domain Eukaryota; kingdom Metazoa; phylum Chordata; class Amphibia; order Anura; family Bufonidae; genus Rhinella; species Rhinella marina. The sequence continues at coordinate 45,045 of ONZH01020370.1, forward strand.
GCAGTGCTACTGTGAGTGCCAATGTCTTCTCAAACAGCTGATCAGCTGGGGGTCCCGGGTGTCAGACCACCACAGATCAGATACTGATGACCTATCCTGAGGATAAGTCATCAGTTAAAAAAAATCTTGAAAAACCCCTTTAAAGGTAAAAAGGTAACACGTATGCAATAGAATGACAGGTTTCTTAAATAGTCTGTATTATTAATGACCGGGTCCATATCTTGTGATATGTTGACACCTAGAAAAAAGTTATGTAAGAGGTGATTTGACCAGTTTGACTAGAAAAATATTCTAAAATCCTGCAGTGTGAGCAGAGGGTCCTGTGTCTGGTAATCTCCCCTTATCACAGTCACTGATTCTAGGACATGAGTGGGCGTCCATAAATCTGATTACCTTATCACTGACTGGAGTAAACAAAACTCCTCTAAGTCCAAAGTACCATTTCTAGCTTGAAAACAAACCTTAATTTAGTCAAATGATACTGAGGGAAATGATTTGTTCATATCCAACGTGACCTTTTCTTCTACTAAACTTATTTCCATGAAAATGCTAAAGCCACTATAACATCTGTGTCCGGCTGTCCCGACAGGCTGTTATTGCAGAGAATTCTGGGAATTCTAGGCTTATTTGTCGGACCTCTGCCGGACCCCATTATTGTCAATGGGGTCTGGTAGGCAGGCGGCAGTATCCGGTAATGCTGGATCCAGAGAACTCCAGCGGAACAGTCTGCTGGACAGCTCTGCCGCAGATGTGAAACTAGCATAAATAAGATGGAATACAGAAGTGTGGCTTCTAGCTCCGAGGTCCTAATGCAAAAGCTGTAACTGGAAGTCTACCATGTGCCATTTATAATACTGGCAGGAGCCCTTGATGTTAAATGTTGGTCTGGGTGCAAGTCGGGAAAGCAAGTGCAATGGCCAGTGAATGGTGGAGTCAGTAACCAGTCCAGGTGGTATCAATAAATAAGTTTCTCTTTTCGAAAGTGCAGAATAGGAATAGTAGTACTTCCGATAATATCAAAGCACAGTTCCAAGGCACATAACACAGTCCAATTGTTTCCCAATAGCAGGGTATGGACAACAGCAGTGATCGGTGTTGTAGCATTTATTTTTTCTGTCTCTCTGCAGAACCTGAGGCAGGAAATGAGGTTCTTGCGAAATGATTCTGCAAATTCCCAGGCATTGGGGTACGAATTTAAGATACAGCTGGCCAAACCATCTCAAAAGTGCAGAATGGAGTGCTAGCAATGTTCCCTCTCATAGCAGTAAGGTATCTCTGCCTTAAAGCATACCTGAATTTTCAAAAAAAAAGTTTGCATAATGGCTGTGCTTCTATCTACAATCATAACTGTGAAGGAATAGATCTTTTCGGGCTTCCCTAATTCTGTTTCAGCCATATTATTCCCTGTTTCAGCTGCACAGCTAGATGCATTTCTCCCACAAGCAGAGGGGCATCTACCTTCTGTGGAATCTGCCAGAGTAGAAGCAGTTCTTTCATCAGGCTCATGATCTCAGTTAGCTCTGATACACTTCCATTTCCTGTGAACTTGTGTGTCTGTTACAAGGGACAGATCTTGCCTGACAACAAGGCATTAGGTAGAAGTAAGACCCCTAGTGGTCATGACATTACAGCCTTTTTCAGGTGGATATAGGCATATTTTTTTAAATTAAGTGATTTGCTAGATACATCATTCTCTATTAAATGAAATTAAATTGTGTGAAGGAACAGTGACACTTTAAACATGCACAATACCTTGCTGACTAACCCCAGTGTACGTCCTTGTAGATTCTGGACCTTCTAATTTTCTCCTCTCAGGAGCACTTTTAATAATAAAGTTGTTTCCTTGGCTGTAGAAATTTCAGACATAAAGGTTCTCTGAGCTTGGGACTATCTTTGAGGAGCTTGCACATGTAGGTTCTCTCTGTGGCAGCTAGACACAAACTCTCTCACTGACTAACCAGGAGGTGGACCCAAATCCATCTTCTGGCAACTTAAGATGAAAAGCCATGGTGGCCAACCCTAAACTGTTAACATAATGCTACTAGGCATACAAATATAACACATTTCATTTAACAATCTAACATTACAGCAATTAATCTTTTGCAGTAACTCTGTTCTGAGGTACAAGACATAGATATGCAGCCACATCAGCTAGCAGAATGGGGTCAGAGAGCTTCCATTTTCCTAACTGGTGGGCATCTTAGAGGTGCAGATAAAGGTATCCCATCAGTCGACCTACTGAAAAAGTCCAGCTAAACCATCATGTCCCTTTCCTGTTTTAACCCTTAAATGACAGGGACATTTTCCAATTTCGTTATTTACTCCCAGCCCTCCCACAGCCATAACTTTTTTATTTTTTTTATTCACATAACTGTATGAGAGCTTGTTTTTTGTGGGACAAGATGAACTTTCTGATGGCACCATATATGGTTGCATAGAATGTGGTGGGAAGTGGGAAAAAAAATCAAATGGGGTGGAATTATTTAAAAAATACCATTCCGTTACAGTTTTAGGGTTTTTTTTAACATAATTTCCTATGTTGTAAAACTGACCTGTAACTTTTATTCTTCAGGTTAGTACGATTATGGTGATACCACTTATGTATAATTTTTCTTGAGTTTTAATACGGAAAAAAAAATAAAAATTTTGAAAACAAAAACATTTTTTGTAGCTATGTGTATGGAGCTGTGTGAGGGCTAATTTTTTGCGGGGCGATCTGTACTTTTCAATGATACCATTTTTAAGGTGTATATGACTTTTTGATCACTTTTTATTTAATTTTTTGTGGGAGGTGAAGCAACAAAAAAACAGTAAATCAGCCATTTTGACTTCCGTTTCACCTTCTGCCATATGGGAAAAATATTTTTATATTGTAATAGTATGATCAGTTTTGCACGTGGCGATGATGTGTAATTTTTATTGTTTACATATTTTTATTCACATTTTGGGGAACGGGCGGTGATTTTAAGTTTTAGATTTTTTACACTTTTTTATAGTTCCCATAGTCAGTGACCGGCATTACAGACATTAGTGCCAGGTGTCTGCTGTTTAAAACAGCAGACACCCACCAGCTATGGCCCCCGCTGCTCACTCTAGCAGGCGCCATTTTTAAATGCCCAGCCACTGACATAAATTTACGTTGGGTGGTCGGGAAAAGGTTAAAGAGAATGTGTCGTCAGAAAATGACCTAGTGTTTAAATCATGTTTTTATGTTATCTAAAATTTTATCTATATTTAAAAAAAAAATCCTAAAATCCTATAGTTTTAACACAGGCTATTAAGCCTATTAATAGGCACCACTTGGTCTGTACAGATCATTTTACTGCAGTGATCTTATCATTACATGCAAAATTATCAGATATCACCTACCTATAGATAACACAAGATCCATCAAACACAGTAGGTGATATCACAGCTTATCTACTCTCCACAAGTCACAGAGCATGCCTAGAAAATTCTCCCATATAAGTCAATGAGGTCCCCTCCTGACCATTGTGTCTATCGACCGTGGGGTTGCCGTAAAGCAATTCTCTAAATGCTAGCAAGATGGCCACCCCCATAATCGTGCAGGAAACAGAATACAAAAAAAACTGCAACCAGAAAATAAAACCAGCTTAGAAAAAAGGATGTTTCGCTATCTGTTTTTAATTGGTAGAAATAAAATTGGTGACACATTCCCTTTAAGTTCAGAGAAGGACACACATGTCTAAAAAATGTCAAAAAAATCTATGGTTATTAGGCAGTGTCTGCAGTCATGCCAACCAGAGTGTCAAATAATTCCAGCTCAATGTTAGATATTTCTTTTTTTCCAAAACCTTTTTAAAACAATTTGGAAGGGTTTCCAATCACAGTTTAAGTAATCAAGAAATTTTATGACACAAGAACTTGCTTGGGGGACGTCATGTTGCCTTATTGTACATGTTACCCATGGCTGTTAGCATGAAGTTCTTGAAATATTGGAAAACTCCTTGAAAGGTCATGTGTCTCTAAGATATAATCCTTTAACTTGGCCAATCTATATATATTGTCCTGACAGGAACTATCTGGAGGTAGGGGTCACCTGCACACAACGGAAAGTCAAGAAACCAAAAAGAAAAGTGTACCATAGATGGATAGATGTTGTTTGAAATGTTTTTCAATGCATTTACAGGTCAGGTCTAAAGCAGGATGGTCTCTGTTTTGTTCAAATGCTTGTAGAAAAAGGTCCCGATGAGTAGACTGTGATGACTGCATACCATTCCTGTTCTCTTCACTCTGCTTTTCTCAATTCTTCTTCTTCTTTCATTTTTGGTTTCCTCCATTGATAGCAAAGATCCCTCAAGAAATACACAACTATGCAAACCAATGCAAATGTTATATTTGTATTTGTTTTTTTGTTCTACATGTCGTGACAGTTGACACGCTACCTTATGTCCTATTGTAACTCCCCCAATCCTGTAAGAAATTCTACAAGGATGATTCTCTCTAAAAATCTCCTCCAGGTGTATGGTATTGCAGCCCAGTGATAGGGGAGTGTCTATGTAACTAGCTAGGTGGGAGGAGCTAGTACTCCACCCTCCTCTGAAATAACTGGGCATTGTTAGGGGCAGTGATGAGGGAGTGTCTATGTAACTAGCTGGGTGGGAGGAGCTATAAACTAGTTGGCCGCTGTGAGAAGCAGTGCTGGAGGAGAAGTGCATTATCGGTTTGGTTGGATATGGCAATAGGAACTGCTATATACAGGATGGAAACAGTGATTTGTTACCATGCTGAAAAGGGGTCAGGCGATTCCAAATTGAAAAAAAAAAAGCACGGAGATCTACATGAGGTAAGAAACTGCATAAACATATCTGTTAAAAACCATGGAAATCCCAGAAAACCCCTTTAAGACCCGTTTACATGGGCTGAGAATCAGGGCAATTATTAGGAATGACTTTTCACCCGAGCACTCGTTCCCAATAACTGACGTGAAAATGGAGTCACCCATCAATTGATATTTGTCAGTGGTTTACGGAGCATAAAATCATTGTTTGCCGGCCACACATCAACCTGTTTAAACAGGGATCTGCTACGCGCAAACAATTTACCTGTATGGGGATGAACAACTGCAGTGGTGATCGTTTATCCCCATTGAAAAGGGGATGTTTGCTGCTAGAGATGAGCAAATCTATTCGCCGATTCGTATCGAATCATGGAAATTTTCAGTTGCGAAGCGAATCCAAAGAAATTCGTATTATTAGTAAATCTTCGCAAAATTTAACACGCTAACGATACGTACGATATGTACGAAACGTACGCATTCTGCGTGAGGTGGGACAATTACGATACACCCACACAAGAGCAGGAAAGTGAAGATACGCCCCCCTCAGAACTGGAAAAAACCATCCCGACCCACCGGGATCTAACTGTTTTGCACGTATAGGGAGTGAAGACTCCTCCCTCAGTACTCCACCCTCCTCTGAAGTCTGAACCAGTTTAGACCTGTGCTGACTTCAGAGCAAGAGGCGGGCATCATGGCTAAAAAACAGCTGCGCCCAAATTGGAATGAAATGTATTTTGGGGACGAGTTCCCTGAACCACCGCCCTCTCCAGACATCAGGGTGTCACAACTCTGCCAGAGAAACCCAGCTTCAGTGCCTGTGTCTTCCTTACCACCTGCTGAGGTTGCTGTTGCGACTCATGAGGCGGCTGGAGCATCTGCTGTGGCTCGTGCGGCTGGAACGTCTGCTGTGGCTCGTGCGGCGGAGGCAGCTGGAGCGTCCACTTCGCCGCCCAGGTGGAGATCCACCCCTTCCATACACCAGAACCCAATTGTTCCACCATCTGTGACAGCCCATGCACAGACCCTCTGGGACTATGAAACCGCAGTGGAGGACTGGGTCGTCCAGGTACTCGACCACCCTAGGCCGGGAGATCCTTCATCGGAACGCCGAAAGGGAATTGTGCTTTGGTTTTCCGTTGGGAGAGGGTCTGGCTTCCTGCAGGATGACAAGGATGGAAAGGAATATTTTTTGGGCCGCAGGTCAGTGAAACGGCCGTACCTGCCACAACATCCTCATAGCCTGTACGTGGGGGATCAGGTGGAGTACACCCCCATGTCCCTGAAAGGCCCATTTGCGACCACGGTTACCCTCCTTTCAAAGCCTCTGGTGCCTACAACGGAACCAGAAGTGTGGCCGGATAACCCACCAGGTCCAGGATGCTTGCGCTGCATGCAGGAGTTCCCACATGGTGTCCTCTGGTTCAGGGAAAACCCACAGCCTCAGCCGGAGCCTCTGATTCCTGGACTGCCAGCATCATCACCACCACCACAGTCCTTACAGCTGGGTCAGCTGACCATGTTATCGTTCACCTTCCAATCCACGGTCATCCACCAATACCAGCTCCCATGGAAGATGAAGCCAGCAGCAGCCGGGAAAGCTGGGTCTTCTTCCCTGGATGCAACTTTTCCAGAACTGCTGCAGCTGAAGTCCTTACCCCTGCTGTCCCGACAGCAGCATCCGGAAAAGCGAAAATGGCTGCAGCGTTCGCCAGCGTCACCACCCGGACCCGTCAAGTCCAACTTCAGGAAGAAGAGAGCACTGGAGTTCCACCACCGCAGCGAGCATGACCTTCAGGAGGCAGGAGCGTCCTCTGATGAGCTTCAGCAGCAGCTCGAGCGAGGAGGAATTCAGGTCCCTCATATGAGGAACCCAACTACTGGCAGTGTCAAGGACACTGCAGGAGGACCTATGAGAGCCGCACCATGGACTGCACCTGACGGGTGAGATGCTAGTTGGCAGTTGTTTAGTTTGTGTTGCCCCCGTTTGACTCTCACCTAGATGGGCATGGCTGTCAGGACTCCCCCCATTCTGCAGAAAATTCTTTGTTGCGCCGAGGTGCGCCTATTTTCCTTTTTCCCCCCTTCTCAGGTTATTTGGGAGCCCCCTTTGCAACAAGGGTTCTCGATGTGCTGCTTTTTAATGTAATGTATTGCCCCCGTTTGACTCTCACCCAGCTGGAGTGAACATGGCTGTCAGGACTCCCCCCATTCTGCAGAAAAGTCCCAGTTGCGCCTAAGTGCGCCTATTTTCCATTTTACCCCCTTCTCAGGTTATTTGGGAGCCCCCTTTGCAAAAAGGGTTCTCTATTTGCTGCTATTCTCTATTATCCATGTGGATTACACGGGCAGAGAAGTGGCAGATGAGGTTTAATACTGACAAATGTAAGGTTATGCATATGGGAAGGAATAATGCAAGTCACCAGTACATACTAAATGGTAAAATATTGGGACTGACATGGAAAAGGACCTAGGAATTTTAGTGAACAGCAAACTAAGCTGCAGAAACCAGTGTCAGACAGCTGCTGCCAAGGCCAATAAGATAATGGGTTGCATCAAAAGAGGCATAGATGCCCGTGATGAGAACATAGTCCTGCCACTTTACAAATCACTAGTCAGACCACACATGGAGTACTCTGTACAGTTCTGGGCTCCTGTAAACAAGGCAGACATAGCAGAGCTGGAGAGGGTTCAGAGGAGGGCAACTAAAGAAGGTTTGTACACAAACATAGAAGAGGATTCTTTACGGTAAGAGCAGTGAGACTATGGAACTCTCTGCCTGAGGAGGTGGTGATGGTAAGTTCACTAAAAGAGTTCAAGAGAGGCCTGGATGTATTTTTGGAGGGTAATAATATTACAGGTTATAGTTACTAGAGATGGGTTGTTGATCCAGGGAGTAATTCTGATTGCCTGATTGGAGTCGGGAAGGAATTTTTTTCCCCTAAAGTGGGGAAAATTGGCTTCTACCTCACAGGGGTTTTTTGCCTTCCTCTGGATCAACTTATAGGAAAACAGGCCGAACTGGATGGACAGATGTCTTTTTTCGGCCTTATAAACTATGTTACTATGTTACCTGTTTGGATTACAATTTTACCTCACGTGGATTACAACTAAATTTTGGAATATGTGTTTCAGACAGACAGTGTTTTATCATTGCCAACTAGGAGCCATAAGGAGAGACTGAAACGTATATCTGAGCCTTTTATGCTTGCAAATGTGAAATTGATTGCACTAAAATGTTTGCATACTTATGTCTTTGCTGTATTTTAGCTACACTGTTTTTAATGGTTTAGCACTTTAGCCCATTGTGTGTATTCTTTTTCTGGTACTGCAATGTGTCCTATTATTCACTTATTGTACGGTGTTTTTAGAAAATTATTCACTTATTGATAGCTAGCCACAGTGAGCACCTTATTTTTCTAGTTCATATGGACTGCCTCTAAAGACTGTACGCCGCGTCCTAGCCTCGTGCGTATGACGCATTTGCGCGTCAATAGTACACTAAGGATTCGTACGCACTTTTGTACACTAATGCTTACGTATTGTGTACTTTTAACTACGCTGACTGTACGTACGTAATTTGGGCAGGAATGCGCGCAAAACAACGTTTTTTACGTAGATTCGACGAATAAGTTCGTTTAAATGCGAATCTTGTCAGAAATTCGGCGAATATTTGGCAAAGCAAATTTTTAATGATTTCCTAATCTCTAATTGTTGCATATAAATGTAGGTCTTCACTTGAATCAACATGCGGGCAGTCATCGGGAACGAACAGTTCATTCCCACTAATTGCTTGTAAATCGGAACATATAAAAATGTCCTTACAAACAAATTCCAAAGAATAGCAGAAGCAACTCTTTCAGGAAAGACTGCAAAGAAAAGAGCTGAAATTTCTATTAAAAAAAAAACAAAAAAACAATAAAATGTTGATGTGTTATTATAGAACTTCTAATTAACTTTTAATTAAACAGAATCTATCAAAATTATCTGTCAGTGCATCTGTTTTTAAAGGGGTTTTCCCATCTCAGACAATGGGGGCATATCGCTAGGGACCCGCACCTACACTGATAACGGAGCCCTGAAAATGGTGGAAGACGCACTGCACATGCACAGCTGCCCTCCATTCATTTCTACAAGGTCGCCAAAAATAGCAGAGCACTGACCCAGCTATTTCCATTGGGCCCATAAAAGTGGGCCTGCGGATGTACGGTGCGCTCACATTCACTTCTATGGGGAGAGCGCTTGGTGGTGGCCGGACCAGGGAAAAACCCAGGATCCTCCAGCTACCATTTTCCTTGCTCTGTTCTAGACAAAGGTGCGGGTCCCAGCAGTGGACCCGCACCTATTAGACAATGGGGAGATATTCTAGCGATATGCTCCCATTGTCCCAGATGGGAATACCCATTTAAAGGGGTTCTTCGGGAATTAAGAAAATGAAAATACTTTATAATAAATATATTCCCAAATACCTTTCATTACAAATAATGGCTCATTTTGTCTAGGGAGCAATCATTAGGAGAAATAAAATGGCTGCAGTCCTATTAGTACACACAAAACCTGTCCTAATCACACAGGAGGACGAGTTACTTCACAACACTGAGATAAAGAGCTGCCTTGTCCTCCTCTCTGCCCTATTAGTCAGGGATTCTGATCCAGAATACAGTGGATAAGAACTTTAGCAGAATCTCTGGGGATTAGACACACCCCACACCCCACGATCCTCTCATTTCTCCTCATCATCTCCATTCTCACAGAGATTCACCTGCATTCAGGATCATAATCCCTGACAAGTAGAGCAGAGAGGAGGATGAGGCAGCACTTTCTCTCAGTGTTGTGAAGTAACTTGTCCTGCTGTGTGATTAGGACAGGTTTTGTGTGTACTAATAGGATGGCAGCCATTTTATTTCTCCTAAATATTGCTCCCTAGACAAAACGAACCATTATAGCTAATTAAAGATATTTGAGAATATATTTATAATAAAGTAATATTTAAGTATTTTCATTTTCTTAATACCTGGAGAACCCCTTTAAGCTTTAGCATTCCAAAAAACGTATGGATGAGACTTTACCCTTTAGGTCACCATGAGAAAAGCCTCAGTATCACTTGAGCAATGCAAATGTATCGTACGTCTGCAGTTTGCCTCTGGTTGCCTATTCAGAGTATTTACCTCCACTAACAGAAAAAAGTTTGACCTGAGCTATGAAATGAAACATGCCGTTTACCCATCATCATGAAATGTCAGCAGCAGCTGCGTCCGGTGTCGGGGGAGATTAATATGCACGCGAGCAGTACAGCACACAATATTAGAAAGTAATATTCCTGTAGAATGTCACTGAATACATTACTGTCTGTAATTGCTGAGACCACTGAGAGTAATAACCTGGCTCCTTGTTGCTACACAAACATGTGAAAGGGGTTTTCAGTAATATATTTAAAGGTGCGGTCCAAAGGACCTTGTCAGAAGAGCGCACCTTTAAGAAAATAAGAATTACTCACCCCCTCAAAATTGTACTGGAATCACTGTTAGTGTGTTCCGGTGGTTGGAAGAACAATGAACTGGAATGACAGAAAGAGGTTCACAGAGGAGAACCTCTGCACGGACAGATCAACTGAGTAGAAGAATGATGCATAGTGATCCATTCTGTACTGCAAGTGTAATTGGATGTCACATCCCAAGCCTAGGGTGGCAAACAGTGTCTAAACAAACCATCAGAAGGCACCTGCACGACATTGGGCTACAAGCCACACGTCCAGCTAGAGGTGTTCCACTGACCTCACGCCACCGCTCTCAAAGGTTATTATGGTGCACAGCAAGATGGCAATGGAGAGGCTGGAATGGAAGTCTATCATCTTCATTGATGAGTCCAGGTCTGGGGACCACATGGGCAGCACCATGAAGAGATCTTCACAAGGGAACGTCACAGTGGTGTGGGGTGGTCTAATGTAAGGTAGCTGGTCCCCTTTAGTCCTGATTGCAGGTACACTAACAGCTTGGCGTTCCGTTGAAATGGTTTTGGAATTAGTGGTATGGCTATTTCTCCAAAGTGTCCCAGGAGCTATTTTTCAACAAGACAATGCCAAGTCGCAGGGTTATTATGCTACTGTGAGAAGTCTGTGTCACTTAAACATGACTTTGTGTCTCCCTTTGAGCACATATCGGCTATTATTGGTCGGCCATTGCAAAGGAAGTTGCCAGCAACAGATCCTGATGATTTGTGTGCCCAAGTGCATTCAGAGTGGCAGAACATTCCTCAGACAACCAGTAATAACCTCATTAATAGCATGCCAAGGTGTGTAAGTGTGTGTATTTCTGCACATCGTGCTTATACATGTCAATACTCAAAGAAAAATGTTTAATTACTAATTACTCAAAAAGATGTTTTGAGTAATTAGTTTCTATATTTTTATCATTTGCATATCATTAAAGGGGTTTTCTGGGATTTTAATATTGATAACCAATCCTAAGGCCAGCACAGCCTTCCGTTCATTGTCTACCTGCTCGCCCTCAACATCGAAGTGGCAAGCAAGTTTAATTACAAGAAGCCGTCCCATTCACTTCTATGGGACGGCTCTACAGTATAAACTTGAATAGGAATGAGCCATCCCATAGATGTGATTGGGATGACTTGTAATTACACCTGCTCACTGCTGCAATGTCGACACAGAGCAGGTAAACAATAAAGTGAGGGCTGCGGCTTGCATGGAGCGCGTCCTTCTCTTCAACCAGCTAATCGGCGGGGGTCTGACATACATCTGATATTAAAGTCCAGTGAAAAATTTAACATGTCTATTCATCATGTAATTTCCTTAAAGGGGTTGTCCCATGAAAAATATTGTACAGTTTTCACACCAGTACCTGGATCTGTATAGCACCACCTGCAGTTTGCTTTTTTCTTATCTCTTTGTCCTGCTCACTGAGAAGTCTGCACATGCTCATTTTCATCCTTCAACTGCCCCCTGAGCTGTGATAGGGAGAGCATGGACACGCCTCCTGAGCTATGATAGGGAGAACATGGACACGCCCCCTGAGCTGCAGCAGAAAAGACACTCCCCTTGAGCTCTCAGCTTGATATAAATCTAGCAGAGCAATGAATGGGGAGATCTCTGGACCCATGTGAGGTACAGGGCTGGTTCTAGCTTTGTTAGAAAGATATTGTCACGTATCATACAATATCTGATTTTCATTTTTTACATTATTCATGGGAGAACCCCTTTAATTCCATGACTTTTTGTTTTTGGTGTTCTAATTTCAGTGTTGAGGAGCGCACAGTATTTGAATGAGACTGAAGCATATGGATATATTTCCTACTCAGCAATAGTACCTCTGATGAATGATGATTAGGATAGTAGCTTTGTCCTCTCCTCGGTATTGTAGAGGGAGCATTTGTAGACTTGTATAATAAGCCCAAGCAAAAGCTAAGTGCAAACATGATCATCTTTAGTCTAAGCAGCTTTCACAAACAACCAAACAATTCCGGAATTGCATTAGTTGGAGAAATACCTTTCATACACGTATCCTCTTTGTAAATAACATCTGCTATAATTTAGTCTACTTTGTATGGATACTACTGGATTTATATTTTAGGTAGGAACGATCTGAAATCTCAGACTCCCTTTATCAAAAGGGCCAGACTCACACCTCACTTAGGCCTGTTTCACACAAGCAGCGTTTTATATCTGGCCAAATTACGGCATATATCCCAGGTAGTGGCTGGATCTCCGGATGGACCCCATTATAGTCAACCGGGCCGGCAGCCATTTCGGTAGGGCTACTTTTACATGTGCAGCACTAATTCTGGCAGAGAACAGCCTGCCGGAGTTCTCCGGATCCAGCACTGCCGGATGCAACCAGAATGCCCGCTGACCCCATTAACTATAATGGGGTTTGGTGGAGATCCGAACTGCAATCCACTGTGGCTTGTGTCTGAACAGGCATCCGGATCACCCTGCCGCAGATGTGAAAGTAGCTTTACATTTGGCAATGCCGCATCCAGAGAGCTCTGGTGGGCTGTTCTCTGCTTGAACTCATAACGGCAGTATGAAATAGGCCTTAGGCTATAATGTGAATTAAATACATGCACGTCATAAAGCCATACCATGGCTAACTCAATGGCATTCCGGAACTCAATAACAGTGGCATACAGTGTTCTAATAAAAGTGCCATACAACCACCACATAGTATAACTAATGCCGTTCTTAAATAATAGTGCCACACAAGTCCTAAATGCCAGTGTCATGTAGTATTAAAATAAGTCTGGAGTCATGCTCATAATGTTTCTATACCTTAATAATAGTGCCATACAGTGACCAAATATTATTCTGATACAGTGCCGAAATAAAAGATGCACCATTTTGTCATACAGTGAGCAAATAATACAGCAATGTGGTAAATCAATAGTAATTCCATACAGCACCCAGATACTGTCATTTATGGTCTACAGAGTAATGTGAGAAAGGGCACAAAAAATACTTGGACATTTATACAGTTCTTGCACAGATTGAATAACAAAGTCATGTAGTGTCCATACCTACCGTATTCTGTTAAACAGTACCGTATAGTCCCCATATAATAATACCAACCTTAGTGCCTGTATAATTAAAGCCATATGGTTCACACATCATAATGCCCACTACAGCCTTTTAATTATAGCCATAATATCCAGATATTAGCCGTACTGCCCATGTAACTGCAGAGATTGCATCAGTCTAACAGTCTCTGCACCCATATATGATTGCCTGTTCCATTCTCTTGCACTGATTCCCCCATTTAGTGACAGCAGAAAGTCGCACTTTACCTTCCCTTCATGTACCCTGTCTGTTATTAGAAAGCTATCTGTTCATTTAAAGAGCAATTCCAAACACGGAAGTATAAGGTGAAATTATTCAATATACTTAAAGGCGTTGGCATTCTAGGCGTATCACTAGAATATACTGTCAACAGCCAATAGGGGTGGATCCCATCTAAGAGAACGGGGCCCCCAAAGTGAAGGAGGGCAAACCATGCACTCACGGCGTGCTCGCCATTCAACGCTATGAGAGTTTCGAAAATAGCTAAGGGAGTGCTCTTGGCTATTTTTGAAAATCCCATAGCGGTGATCAGAGGGTGACTGCACATGCACGGCTGCTCTCTGTTAATTTTGGGGGTCGCATTCTGGAGATAGGGGAGGGTGCCAGAGGTGGGACCTGCACCTATTGGACATTGACAACATATCCCAGTGATATGCCATCAGTGTCCCAGATGGGCCAACCCCTTTAAGTATACTAAATAATTTCACTTTATGCTTCTGTATTTGGAATTTACAGCAAAAAACATAAATCATAGCTCATAGGTAGTAGTGTACACTCGATTCTATGGTGCACGGACTGGCAGAAGGTCCCCCTTAATAAACTTGGCACATCATACTGTGATGGCCTTTTCATCAAGACTGGTGTATGAAACTGCCAGTCTCTGTGAATCTTCCCTGAAATTTGCATAAGGTTGAGTAACCTGAATTATGGCCTGAGTTATAGCCCAGAGCTGCAATCACAATTCTGCTTTGTGCTACTGGAAATAACTGACAAGCTGGTCACCAGGCAGTCCACTTACTCCTAAAATGTAGTAGATACTCTTTCCTACCTCAGAATACTGTACAGTGCCTGTAAAGATGTGCCTTATGAAGCTGGTGGCACGCCAGTGAAACGCATTTCTGTCTTTATTGTTATCATCGTTCTATTGTTTTAATATTAATAAATCAGTGGAAGTGCTGCCTCTTGATCTATATTTGTATCTATCCCATCAACTGTTTGTGCGAATTCCCAATGCAGGAGTGAGCTGTTGAGATTCCCCCAAGTGAAACGTTACATGTCTACAGTGGTGTTGCGTGACCTGAGCACAACACTATCCGGTAAGTGTCCCTTTATTTTAGGGTCACTCATCTTGCCTGTTACAGCTCGCACAGGAGGCGTGATCCTCCCTTCTCTTTGCTTTATTCCTGATGTAAAAACTAGGGGGGTCATTTATTAAGACCAGCGTTTTAGACCTCTGTGCTGACGGTGGATCTGCCTAAGTTATGTGGAGGCACTGGCCACTACATAACTTCGGCGTATCCACCGCCAGTCTAAATCTACGCCAGCTTCCTTGCTGGTGTAGACGTAGAACATTTCCCTCACCTAAAACAGGCGTAGAAAACGATAAATGAATTGGGCCTGCCGGCCCACCCCATTCCCAGTCCATGCCACGCCCCCTTTTTTAGACTGGAGAAGTTGCAGATTGCGGCGCAAATAACCTTTGCGCCACAATCTGCAACAGACATACCCCCTAAATGTTCTAAAATGCACTTGAGCAAGCTTTGCGCAGACACTGAACCTGCAAGAAACACTAGGAGATTTCAGCTCTGAAGCCTACAGAATTTTGAATGCAGCTTTAGACTATAATACAGGCTGTGACTCAGGATGAATTCCGTGCATTTGTTGCCAGGCTTTGGGTTTTTGCAATGTGCTGTATACAGTAGGCATACAATGCTACTTCCTGACAGTGCTCTGTCCTGGGCTACACATGGTCACATCACTTGACTCTCAGGCAGATGGAATGGAAATCAATCCCCGAGCGAGTATTGACTGTGTGTCACATCGTGTTCTGTCTAATTAAATGTAAACACTGTCCCAGGTATCAAAGTCCAAGCGTCTGACAGGAGTGAGACACAAAGCGTACGTGCACCCCACCTCTTTTATATCTCCTCTGTCTTGCTCAACCATCTCTTGGTCTTTTCGACTTTTACAATACCATCCCTCCTATTTGGCACACATTGCTCCAGTCTCACCTTGCTCGATCTCCATATGGTCCCTTAGCCTCATAAAAGGTTAGGTTTCTTTGAGTTACTTTAGCTAATGGGCAACAACTGAGTCCGGAAGATTATAAAAACAAAGGTAGGTCATCCCTTTAAGGGGTTGTGGGAGATAAGAAAAAGGGGCTGATCTTAAGAAACAGCATCATTCTTGTCCAGTTATGTGGTGTAAGATCTGTAGTGTCTAAAGTACTTGTTGAGCCCTTCAGGCTATAAGTGGCAACATCATACGGGCACTGTATGGACTTATTATTTATTTACCATATGGGCGTATTATTTGTACACTGGATGACAACATGCGGTGCCTATCATTTGCGCAATCTTATGCCCTGTACTGCGCATGTGCCAAACGCACTGTTGTGAGATTTTAGGGCCATCTACACTGCCTGGCTCTGTCAGTCAGAGTGGTAGGGGCGTGGCCAGGAGGGAAAAGGAGCAGAGCCTCTGGGTGCAACAGAAACATCCTTGTTGCACCAAAGGGCTCATTAGCATAACGTAAAAGGGTTATTTCTCTGAATAGGGGCCACGGATCAAGATGGCACAAAGTGTACTGGAATCAGAGGAGAAGTGCACTTCTATACAAGGAGAAGGTTTCAATGGAAGGTATGTGGTGACAGATTCCTTTTAACGTGAACGGGACTAGGGAGCAATACAAGACCAACCTCAATGGACGAAAGTCCAATGTCGCTGGTCATATTCTAATCTCATAAAAAAATGGTCTAATTTGCTGCTGCTTCCGAATAATCAGCTTTGCCAACATAACTGGTCTCCCACTGAATATTTCATATGGAATAACATGGTCTACTACACTATTCCATACAATAAAAAAAAGCACACCGGCACTGACCAGCACTCTTTTGGTATATGCAGGTTTGTCAGGGCCCTAAGGATATGCTTGGTGCATGTCATATATAAATACATTCTTCTTCTTACTTAGGCCTCTCAGCCAGCTAAGCCAGTCTCTGTTCTTCACTGATGAGGGGCAATCATCCCGAAACAGCTGTCTGCAGATGAGATGCTGGCTTACTTAATATCCGATTCTTGTCTCAAGGCCTGTTTAAAGGGTCGAACATTGACTTATAGGATAGCTGCCTTACATCTGGTGGTGTCAGAGGCAGAGCTTCATTTTAATCCCTTTCTTCCCAGAATTCCAGTGGAGCCTGTATTGCCTATGAGTCTCCTCACGCTGATTAAGGCGCTCTCCCCAAGGAGAGATAGTACCCTCCAAGTCCTTATAAATAACACATGATCATCAGCCACAAACAATGGTGAATATGAAATTGCAATGTAATGGAGCTCTGTAGGTATAGGTTCACCAAATGATGATACAGTGACAGTATTGTACTATTTTTTTTTTCTTTTCATCCAGATGAACTTTTAAGCATTTGTCACCCGGCCTCACTGAAAATTGTCTTTCAAGTCACTCATTGAATTCTCTAGGTCACTCTTAGGGATTACATCACAAGTGAATGACCACGGCCCCCTTGCAGCTAGCACTCTTCTCCGGCCACTCTTGTGAAATGAGAAGAGATATGTATTCCTGGCAGACTTATTTCAGGTCATTTTCAGGGGAGAGGAGAGACTTAAAAGGAATGTGCGCCCTAGGTGGTTACTCATTAACTCAGCCCCTCTCTGATAGCTTATCAATGGCTCCACTCTCAGAGCTGCGCAGCACCCGCCCTACAGCCAAGTCTTGGTAAATATTTAATGGCAGTAAAGGTGTTTTACCTGTTATCGCGCAGATACGCTAGAGAACTTTTTTTTAAAAGCAGCTTTATCTTTCCTCTCTCCTTGTGTGCCTGTTACTAAAAGATCCCAACTGCAAATCCACCAACTGTCGCAGCTTTTCACGCCTGGTTCCCATATCTAGCCAGTGACATATGATACAGTAGTCGCTAATCTGTCCACATGTACCTTTCATTCAGTGGTGGGAACATGGATAGCAAAGTCATTTCAAAAATTTTGATATATCTCTCCATTGAAAAATAAAAATCGTCCGCAACCCAGGTTTATTCTACTTCTACTGCTTGTATAGCGCCAACGTATTTTCCAGCACTGTTTAGACATCATCATCACTCACATCATTCTCAGTCATAATCATAATTCTCCATCTCAAACAAACACTAGGGCCCTTTAACCTATCAGTATTTTTGTGGAGTGTAGGAGGAAACTAAAGTACTAGAGGAAACCCTCACAAACTCCAAGTGGATGTCTTCGAACTCATGATCCCAGTGCTGCAAAACAACAGTGCTAATTACTGAGCCTCTAACCCCAAAATCTCACTCCTTGACATGTCTCACCTCATGCACAGGGGTCTGTTTGATGGGGCATCCCACTAGAAAGCTACTATATCTGTTCCAGTGCCATCTGCGATATTGTGTACATGTGGTCAACAGGGATTTTTGTTTCCTGATTTTCAAAAATGTGAGGTCTAAGGGCCTTTTTTCATGGGCCGACTGAGAAGACAATTATCGGGAGCAGACCTTATACTCTGGAAAGAATATATGACTTGAAGCTCTCTTCAATATAATATTGCAGCATTATGAGTTACCAACAATTTAATCACCATCAAAAAATAAGGAAGCATGATAAAAGCAATAAAAAACTGATCATGCATTCAATCATGGAGACAGAGGTTATACCTCCACATACTCTGAATACATACTGTATACAGATGTATACCAATATTTACAGATGTATATATACAGGTATACAGATGTATACCTGGTCATGTGATTTCAAGTCTAACAACTCGTGTAAAGAGGAACTTGGTCTTTCCCCAGTGGTTGACTTCCTGTGAACTACAGGATGACATCATCACCAATAAAATCCCTCAAGGCAGCTCTTAGGCACCTCCCCTCCCTTTCTATATCCCTGTATTCAGTTGAGGATATAATGTCTTCCCTATCTAAAGGACCAGGAGTGCAGATATATAGTAGGTATGTGTATACTGTGATTAGCTGCAGTTATATAAACCTCCTGACTGCCTGTAATATCTGTGTGTGCTGACTCTCCAGTGTAGTTCTATGAGATGGTAGCTTCACACTGGTCTCCCTGCCTCCTACATGTAAGAGCTGACAGGGCAGAGAAAGATGACAGGGCAGAGAGGACAGACATGTTCAAGCTGCATCACATAGGAGAACATGGACACCTTGCAGTGTGAGGGGACAGCAGGTGTGTCACTAATCTGTCATGGCTGTCATTGTACAGAGCAGTGCAGTGTGGTGAGACTTCTCCCTCTGTCTCTGCAAAGCAATGCATGATGGCAAATGTAGGACTCGCTAGGAGAACCATATCTGAGGGGAAGAAGGAATCGAGATGGCAGACAACCCACATGGCAGACAACTCCACAAATTACATCAAATAAAACAGGCATACACAAGAGTCTCTATGCTATATAGGCAAAGAAAAATAACATTCAGAGTATTTCTTTTAAATAAAAGAAACAACAGATTTCATGACTTAGGTGGCTACAAGGTGCTGTGCCGCCTGTAGGAAAGTTCATTTAGCTGTGTTCCGGTTATGTTATAGCAGGAAGCAGGTGGAACAGTGACGCTTTCTCCACGTAATGACATTTCTGGCTAGAACCCGCTCTCAACAACTGATTACAAGCCTCCTCTTATCTCTGGGCCTGGAAGTGAGCACATTAACTATTCATTTGTCATCTATGCACACTGCACAATCCGAGGAATGTAAATTACTGGATGAGGTGTACCCATGAAGTAAAGCCAGGTAAAGTCCTGACCAGTAACACACTGGGTATATCTGGGAGAAATTATGGAATCAAGAAGCTTCACAGAAGCAAAGACACAGGTTAAAGACACTTTAGGGGTGAATTATCAAAACGGGTGTAAAGCCATTTTTCCTTTATACCAGTTTTGATAAATCGCCCCTTTTGTTTTTAGGGTAATATTAAAACTGATCACCCAGCTTCATCTAATCAGAAAGCTTCTTTCAATAGCTTTGCAACTGGTCGGGGCATAAGTATAAGAGGTGAAGAGCTACCAGATACATCTAAGCCTGTTTAAAGTGCTTTTTACATGGGCCGACACAAGCTGAATGAGGGATAAACAATCATTAGTACGATCATTCGTCCCCCATACATATTGTTGGCAGGGGCATAAACTACAGGAGGTGCAGTGCTACCAGTTGCATCTGGGCTGTCACGAAACAGCGGGTGTGAACCAACTGTGCCATGTGATCAACCTCCTCTAAGGGCATTGTCTAAGTGAACCCCTCATTCTTCACAGCACCCTTGATGGTGGGAATAGACTTTGCCGAGGGGAACACCAGGTCACTACCTCTTGAGGAGAATTGGCACACGAGGCAGCTGGTCCAGGGGGTACCAGTGCAAGGTACCTGAGGTACATTCGTAGTCAGCAGG
Organism: Rhinella marina; assembly: GCA_900303285.1. Taxonomy (NCBI): domain Eukaryota; kingdom Metazoa; phylum Chordata; class Amphibia; order Anura; family Bufonidae; genus Rhinella; species Rhinella marina. The sequence continues at coordinate 65,051 of ONZH01020370.1, forward strand.
CCGAGTTGTAACCAGGAATGACAGTGCAGGACTGAAGGATGAGGCAAAGACGAGGTCAGACACGCAGTGGGTCAGAGCAAGTGGCACAGGTACAGATCAGGCAATCCGGGTCACAACAGGAGAGCTGAGACAGAGCAGGTAAGGATCAAACAGGTAGCAGAGTATAGAAAAACAAGCAGGAACACCAGGTCAGACAACAACAGCCTTTGCAGGACACAAGGACCTTTGATGCTCAGGCACCTGGAAAGGGGGCTGGCTGGACCACTTATGTAGGTGCAAGAGGGCTAGGATTGGTCAGCACGGTCAAACTTTTTTATGTTGACATAAAAGATCTGTTCAGTCTAAAAACAAACATTTGCTTGATGCTCGGCTGATCAGTGAGGGGTTCAGATGGGATGATGATCAGCCGATGAACATTCAAACAGTCCTCATTCCCAATCATCGTTTACTCTTTTGATTGCTTGTGGGGAATGGCAGTTCACACCACCCCCGGAAAAAGCTGTTGGGTACAATGTGCACAGGCTGCAACCTGTCACTTTCTTCTATGGAAGCTGAACGGCTTGTCCTTGGCTCCTTCCTACCTTTGTGTTACATATACAAAAGCTTCCATACCACTACACAAAAAAAAAAAAAATTTGTATCGAAACCATTCCAATGTCGCATTAACACTACATATTAATATAAAGAAACCACAGTAACACTAACTGTATGCAGAGGAAATGGAACTGCACCTGGTGATAGGGATAAATCCAGCAACAGGATAAACCAGAATGTCAGGTTAGCGTTATAGAAAAAAGATATATACTCGTTCCCGGGGTTATGAGTAATAAAAAAGACTATTGAGCAGTCCTGCCTGATTCTTACCATAGGTGCAGCTAGCTGAACTCCTTATGACCCGTCTGCCACATGCGGTGGTTTCTAAATTTGGATGAACGCCCGTTCTCTCTTTTTTTTTAACATTATTCTTTTAGTTCTTTAAACGTTACATTTATCCTCAGCAGCCATCACAGACAACATCAGAACAGCAGTCACTGCCCCCCATAAATATACTGAACTGTAAGGTGTGAATGGAGCCTTAGACAGATAAAAATGCCTTCTTCCATAAGGGTTGATTCACACAACTGTGCTCGGTCTGGGAAACAAGTGGGGGACATTTACTCAGCATGTTGCACCACAATTATGGCGTAAAATACAGCAAAAAGAATGGCGTTTTGATTTGCACCAAATATATCAACTGTTTTCTCCAGAATCTTCACCATAAAGAACGCATCACGCCAGAAAAGAGTTCTAAATGCCAAAGTGGGCGGGGCTATCAAATTAGCGCATATTACGCCTCAGTTATCATCCTCTTATGGGCAGAAGTGGCTAAAATTGTTGTAGACAATTAAGCCAGGTGGTGGTGGTAGTTTGTGAAAAAAGTCTCATTTATGGAAAAAAGATGCAAATTTTTGTCAAAAAGTCGCATTTATGAAAAGTGAAACCAACTCACGGTGGGAACAAGTGATAGGTAAGTAATAAAACAGGATGCAATTATTATTTCTAATATGAGCTAAACAACAGGGTTTTGTCAGTAAACTGGCATCCAACAAAACAATAACAAAAACGTCCCAAGTGTGAAACAAAAGTCGTAATTTAACAGTGGAAATGTTGTAAATATGCTTCACAAGTCTAAAGTGTAGTGTATTCTGGCAGGGGGCGGCTGAAATGGCACATTTTGGTTTAAAAAAAAGCGTATTTTAGTGCTATTTGTGATAAAATGTGGTGTTCTTTTAAGTAAATAGGTGGCTAATAGGTGTTCTTTTAAGTAAATAGGTGTTCTTTTAAGTATATTTTATCTATGTACGGGATTGGTGCTAGTGCATGTGAGTTGGTGTGTTTGTTTGAAGCAGGAATTTTAGATTGTAAGTTCTATTAGGGGAAGGAATGAACTGTGAGATCAGAAAAGCCCTGTACGGTGCCACAGACTATGCTGATAAGAATCTGATGAGTAACTCACAAGAGAAAATGATGAAATTGGACAACCCCTGCATGCTGTAATTTTCATATAAGTGATCATGTGGTTCTCAATAGACTCCGTTGATGACGACGACATACCAAACATCGATATGAAATGATAGGTACGCTTTTAAGTTTAGTTCAATCAAGACAACGCAACCATTCTGCAATTGACACATGAACAGCAGTAAGGTGTACAGCGGGTAAAAATAAGACCGCTCTGACAGATCCACATCTGAACACTCCAGCAAACATGACAAGAATGCCGTCATCTAGGATTATTAGAAGAGTGTACAAATGTGAGGGTGTAAAGAATGCACCAGTGGGTGGACAGTTTATTTTCACTGTCCTCTGTAATATGAAGGCATTACATGAGGAAGGCAGGAACACTGCTTGCTATGGTGAAGTTTTTGAGATGCTTACAAGACCTGAAACATATAGTAGGTAATTTATTGTCTTAAAGGGAACCTGTCATCTCCGAAACACCACCCGAACTAGAGTAAGCGTTGTATAGTGTAAGTGATGCTGAATCCGAATATGTAAGTTTTATCTTCATACTCACTTCCATTCTGATGCTGTGCCCCCACAAACCAGCAGTAAAATGCACTCACAGCACTCTTCTTTGAGTCCTCTCCATTATGTGAGTGAGCACTGGAGTCCAGTAAAAGCATTTTACTGCTGGTTTGTGGGAGCACAGCGTCGGAATGGAAGTGAGTATGAAGATAAAACTTACATATTCGGATTCAGCATCACTTACACTATACACCGCTTACTCTAGTTCAGGGGGTGTTTCGGAGATGACAGGTTCCCTTTAAATGCTGGTCTTAATAAGCCCCTGCACTGGTGGATCCACCGAAGTTAGAAGCGCCGGCCTCTAAATCTACTCAAGCTCCTACCGGCTTGTCCCCTTTCCCTGACCAGTTTTTTAGACCTGGCGCATGCGGGGAAAAGTTGCAGATTGCGGTAGATTACTGCCCCAGAAATAAACCTAATACAGACGTATTTGTTAGTAAATAACCCCCATAGTCACATACTTAAAAGAGGACCTTTCACCACTCAGTAAGGGTACAAAGGGGAGGTAACAGGTTGGGGGTGTGTACCTGCACAGACTCACTCTATCCAATCAGTGCTGCCATTTTCAGACTGTGCAGGTTCACACCCCAACTGGTTACCACCCCTATGTACCCTTACTGCAGACTGCTAGTAATTCATTCATAACTTGTAGTAGAAATAATAAAGGAATGGCACAACATAGAGCCATAAGAATACTGTATTTTTCGCTTTATAAGACGCACCCGAAAATAAGACGCACTCCAGATTTTAGAGTAGGAAAATGAGAAAAAAATATTTTTCATCAGACTCCCCATAAATTTCAGGACATCACATCAGACCCCCATTAGACCTCAGATCAGCCCAGTGTGCCCCCATCAGACCTCGGAACAGCCCAGTGTGTCCCCATTAGACCTCAGATCAGCCCATTGTGCCCCCTTCAGACCTCAGAACAGCCCAGTGTGCCCCCATCAGACCTCAGATCAGCCCAGTGTGCCCCCATCAGACCTCAGATCAGCCCACTGTGCCCCCATCAGACCTAAGATCAGTCCATTGTGCACCCATCAGACCTCAGATCAGCCCACTCTGCCCCCATCAGACCTCAGATCAGCCCAGTGTGCCCCATCAGACCTCAGATCAGCCCATTGTGCCCCCATCGGACCTCAGATCAGCCCACTGTGCCCCCATCAGACCTCAGATCAGCCCATTGTGCACCCATCAAACCTCAGATCAGCCCACTGTGCCCCCATCAGACCTCAGATCAGCCCATTGTGCCCCCATCAGACCTCAGATCAGCCCACCCAGCCCCATAACAATAAAATAAAAACCTCTCTTACCTGTCCTGCGCCGCGGCTCCGCTCCGGGTCCGGCGTTTCTCTGGCTTCTAAGGCCGGTGCTGCACTGTCACCTGACTGCGTGCAGCGTCAGGTCATAGTGCGGGCACTGCGTCTTGACGCTGCATGCAGTCAGGACAGTGCAGCGCCGGCCCGGGAAGCCAGAGGAGCGCGGGACCCGGAGCGGAGCCGCAGTGCAGGACAGGTAAGAGAGGTTTTTATTTTATTGTTATTGTATCTGAGGTCTGATGGGAGTGCTGCAGCTAAAACATACGTATTCGCTTTATAAGATGCACCGCAATTTTCCCCCTACTTTGGGGGGGGGGGGTGCGTCTTATAAAGCGAAAAATACGGTAGATGTTCAAGAATTGTTATTACATGGGGAATGCATGAAGCTATTAAAACAGACATGTCAGGAGTGGTGAAAGGTCCTCTTTAAGCACGCATTACACTATTATTTATTACCTTGGAGAAGAAGGTACAAATCCAAATTTTCTAAGTTGCCCATTCATTTGAAGGGTTGTCCAAGTGATACCAAATTATAATTTGGTCCATGCCACCTTATGCTTTAAACTTAAAAAAAATATTTTAGTAGAGCATATCAATAAATTAGAATATCAAAAGGGATCTATTTCAGGAGTTTATTTCTTTTAATGTTGATGATTATGGCTTACCGCTAATGAAAACCCAAAAGTTAGTATCTCCGAAAATTATATTACTGTATTTTTCGTTTCATAAGACCCCCCCCCCCAAAAGTAGCGGGAAAATGGCCGTGCGTCTTATAAAGCGAATACTAGTGAGCGTTTCCATTAAGGAACCACTCACTAGTATGCATTAGGTGCAGGATACTCAGATACTCACCCTCTTGCGCAGCGGCTCCGCTCCAAGTCCAGCTGAATGGGTTGCTCTGAGGTCTGATGGAGGGCTAATATGGGGGTGTGATGTGATGTCCTGAAATTTATGGGGGGTCTGATATGAGATCTGATATGAGGTCTGATGAAAAAGATTTTTTCTTATTTTTCTACTCTAAAATCTGGGGTGCGTCTTATCATTGGATGCGTCTTATAAAGCGAAAAATATGGTATATAAGACCAATTAAAAATTATTTTTAATACATAAATGCTGGCCTACTGAAAGTATGTACAGTCTATGCACTTAGTGCTTTGTTGGGGCTCCTTTTGCATGTATGACTGCATCAATGTGACGTGGCATGGAGGAGATCAGCCTGTGGCACTGCAGAGGGGTTATGGAAGCAGGGGCGTAGCAATAGGGGAATCAGGGGAAGCAGCTGCTTTGGGGCCCAGACCCACAAGGGGCCCCCTCAGGAGGGAGACTAAAAGATTTTATTGTCAGGCCCCCCTCAACAGTATTATACAATGACATTATATACAGTGACACTATAGAAAGCGGATGGAGCAGCTGTCAGGCCTTGTCTGGGAGAGCTCAATCTTGACTAGCCACAAGAGTGAGGGTTGCATGTGAGTTCGGGGTTGCGAGGAAGTTTCTGGGGGGGCCCCATTCAAAAATTTGCTGTGGGGCCCAGTTAGTTGTAGTTACGCCACTGTATGGAAGCCCAGGTTGCTTTGATGGTGGCCTATAGCTCGTCTGCATTGTTGGGTCTGGTGTCTCTCATCTTCCTCTTGACAATACCCTGTAAATTCTCTATGGGGTTTATGTCAGTACAGTTTGCTTGCCAAGCACACTGTGGTTATTAAACTAGGTATTGGTACTTTTGGCAGTGTGGACAGGTGCCAAGTCCTGCTGAAAAAATGAAATGGGCACCTCCATAAAGCTTGTCAGCGGAAGGAAGGATAAAGTGCTCTAAAATATCCTGCTGGATAGCTGCGCTGACTTTGGACTTCATATAAATCAGTGGACCAACACCAGTAGAAGACATGGCTCCCCAAACCAGCACTGATTGTGGAAACTTCACACTGGACCGCAAGCAACTTGGACTGTGCCCCTCTCCACTCTTCCTCTAGACCTTGGGACCTTGATTTCTATTTAGCCCTGGCGTTGTCTATTGGTCATGAGTGGCTTGACACATGGAATGCGACACTTGTAGCCCATGTTCTGAATACATCTGTGTGTGGTGGCTCTTGAAACACTGACTCCAGCAGCAGTCCACTCCTTGTGAATCCGCCCCAAATTCTTGAATGACCCTTTTCTTTCAAGGCTGTGGTTATCCCTGTTGCTTGTGCACCTTTTTCTACCACACTTTTTCCATCCACTAAACTTTCCATTAATATGCTTGTAAGCAATCTGTGAACAGCCAGCTTCTTTAGAATGACCTTTTGTGGAGGGTGTCAGTGACTGTCTTCTGGACAGTTGTCAAATCAGCAGTCTTCCCCATGCTTGTGTACACCACTGAACCAAACTGAAGGACCAGGCACTAGGTAAGGTTGTCCACTTTCCCCAACTCTCTTTATTTTAGTTATGGAAATCCTAATTCAGAAATGAAGGCAGGACCCGTCCATTCATGGTTATAGGACTGGGAATTTTACCCATAAAACTGAGGCATTTGCCGACGATTTATTGCTGATTTTGACTAAGCCAGAAGAATCTATTCCTTCAGTTATGCAGATTTTTCTCTCCTTTGGCCATATCTTCAACTTTCATATTAATTATGATAAGTCTGAAGCCCTCAATATCAATGTCCCTCCGTGTCACATGCGAAGCCTTAAGCTAATTCCCCTTTGAAATGGCCTTCTATTTCCTTGAAGTATCTGGGGATTCAGTTGTCTACGGATCCTAGCCTACTTTTTTTTCTTAATTTTCCCCATTATGAAATCATAAAAAATCTCACATAGCCACTATTAAAACACTTTATATTTCCTGGGTGCGCAAGAAGAATTTACTATCGACTTTCTTCCACAAATTTTATACACCCTCCAGGTCTTACCTCTAGACATCCCTCGCTCATATTTCCAAGATCTTAAAGCCATTTTTCCTAAATTCCTATGAATCATTCCAAACCCCGTATTGCATATAAACTGCTTATTCAGCGGAAGAGGCAGGGTAGTTTTGGTCTACTGGATATTTTTACCTTCCAGCAGGCCAGTAGGTGACTATATGTCACTAGCTCTGGTGAAGTTTCTATTACTACAGCCTTGGAGAAATATCTTCTTGGCGAAGAGAACATATCTTTGCTATGGCACCAGTTCCATCCTTCTCCCTTATCTAGAATATCTAGCAGTCTGACTAGAGTTACGATAAAGACTTATTATGACCTCATTAATCTACATTAGTCCTCCGACTCAGTTTCCTCTTTAACCCCACTTAGCATAGCACTTTCTATTTTGTAGAATAAACCTTTAGGGATCCCCTCCCATCCCATTTGTTACCTTTAAATAAAATTCCACTAGCCTCTTTTTTTTAATAACGTTTCTTACCCAGACTTACTGTCCAGGATCGCTGGACTTGGGACTTCTTTCCTCATATCAAAAGGGAGATCTCTCTAAAAATGGAAAGACTTTTTGGATGGAGAATTTCCTCTCTCTGCCTTCTTTACCCAAGAAACTTGCTGTATTTCAAAATTACATCATCTTTTGGATCATTCTGTGGCTAAACCTACATACCTTTTGGCATGGGAGAGGATATTCTGAGACACTAAATGGGTTTTCATTAGCTGTAAGCCATATTCATCAGCATTAAAAGAAATAAACACTTGGAATAGATCAATCTCTGTGTAATGAATCTATAGCATATAGGAGTTTCACTTTTTGAATTGAATTACTTAAATAAATTAACTTTTTGATGATATTCTAATTTACTCAGATGCATCTGTATATTCACCTCATTTTTCTGCGCTGCCAGTCTAGTCCTCAAGCCGCTGTTTGTATGTAAAGCTCCAGGGTTGATATGCAGGTACACTGCATGTAATCACTGTCCTCAGTGATAGATGACACAAGACCACTGAGAACAGTGATTGGCTGCAGTAGTCAAATGCCACATACCTACACATCACAGCTGCAGCCTCGTATGCAAACCTGGGAGGAGGACCGAGCTGGTGGGAATGGAACAGGAGAAAGAGGTGAGTATATAATCTTTTTATTTTTATTTTAAAGCATTAAGGGGTATGAGCCAAATTTATAATTCTTTTCTGCAACCCCTTTAAAACATATGACAGCCAAACAATCACTCAAATGACACTTATTAGGACATGGGGGATAAGCTGTTGTCAGGCTCCTCTGGCAGTGGCGTTACTCCTGCAGGTAACAAAATTCAACATGCCCAATGTTTTTTTCCACCAACATCAGTCGTCATGGGAAAGTTGAGAGACCCCCATACATTTTAGATAGGCGGCCTATCCTACCAAAACTGACAGGTTTGGATGACTTTCACCTGATGTGTCCGGGCAGTTTTAGGTCCTCTACATTATGGTCTTGTATTTGGTCACCTTTACTCAATACTGTGCATTTCATGAAAAGTTATGATGTGTATGTCTGCATATAACTGAATTGAGATGTACATCGCTTAGATACCTGTAATATATATGCAGGGTCTGGATCTCTTCTTCCAGCTTTTTATAGTCCTCCATCAACTTGTCCTGATTATGTTGAAGAAATGTCACCGGAGCCTGGAGGAAAGAAAGAGACAGTAATGTGAGTAAACTGCCTGTAGGCCAAAACTGGTCATACTAGTTAGATGCATGTTAGCCGACCATCTGATGATCTGATGACTTCCCAACTCTCTCCTGATGGCAGATGTCTGGGGAGATATGAATCAGGCAGTAGGACTTCAACATGCTTGATCCGTTTATTCTCAGGGAGATACACTGCCATGACCATCTGGCAGCAGCTTACGCCCCTCTCCCCATTCAGGACACATGGACACATGCATGGCCAAACATTCATCTGTACGTAAGGAGTCAAGGGAGATACCTGTCGACCTTTCAGCCTGGTCAGCTTAAAGAGGTTATCCAATGATTAATATAAAAAATGAAAATCATACATAATCTAGTACATGACAACCTCTTTCCAACCACGCTAGATCCAGCCCTGTACCTCACATGGATCCAGAGATCTCCACATTCATTGCTCCAATTGTTCTGCTAGATTCATTTCAAGCTGGCAGCTTAGCTGGCGTGTCCTTTGTCAGGGAGCCTGTCCTGTCTGCTGCAGCTAGTGGCCATCTCAGTAAGCAGGACAGAGAAATTAGAAAAAGAGCAACCAGCAGGTGGTGCTATACAGATAGAATTCATTGAATAACTCAGTAGCTATTATAAATCTTTAATTACATGCAATTACAAAATCATTCATGTCAAGGTGCTAGTTTGAAAACTGTATAATATTATTCAAGGGACAACCACTTTAACGATAGTAACTGTCTAGGATACAACATCTAAAGGAGATGTACCATCCGAACTTGCGGCAGTCAACGTGTAACCTTTTCGGAGTACAACTCACAAAACACAGAAAAAACACACACAACCACTGATTGGGGCAGGCAACTTTACATATTAATTTAGAGCTGTGCCATTCTCCTGTTATTCCTCTTGGAAATTAATGAATAAATTGACAAGTGGGCATTACCATCTGAATGCCATTGTCAATGAGGTGTGTTCCTACACAGTCTGACACTATTTAGACAGCGTTAGATTCTATAGGGACAAGCCTCTCTGACATGAGTGCTAACAATTGCAATTTTATTCAAAGATTTCCAGGAAGAATAATGGAGGAATAGCACAACATAGGGTTGTAAAGAAAAGATGCTTCAAAATTCTTCAGAATGCTTCAAAAACATGTCCAGAGAGCTGACAGGTCTGTCTTTAGAGAATCCCAGTGTCTGAGTGATTCAATGACAACTTGACTCCCCTTTTCTGGGATATTAACCTTCCATTTACCCCTTTCTTTATTTGAGCTTTGTGTGTATGTTTGGCATTGTCTAGCCATAGTGTTATACATATATGTTTAGTTTTGCATATTGTTATATGGAAGAGTACTGGAAATAGAAAAAAATTCATTGCAAAGTGCAATACAAGATGCACATGATCAATAAAGCAGCATGGCACAACATAATATATCTGGGAACAAAGTAGAACAAAACCTTACAATGGAAACAATGTACTGTATACTACAGTCATCGGTGGTGTGTGGCCCTCAGTGACAGACAAGGAAGTATAGATTTAATAAGTATTAATAATAGCAGCGCCTCATTTTCTAATGTACGTCAGAGAAGAGAGAACAGGGGTTAAACGTCACCCGTACAGACAGCAATGTTCTAGGCGGCTGCAATTATTTCTCCTCACAGTTTGTACCTAATAACCATCTGCCTAAGTAAACACTTCTGGGCACTAACGACAAAATGTTTTCAATCCCTAAAGTCTTTTCTTGTTGTACTGTTCTGCCTATTTTAAGAGTAAACTAAAAATAAAATGCAGTCAACAGGTTAAAATATTGTTAAAGGGGTTATCCAACCCCAAAAATGCCCCCCTCCCAATGCCTGGGTCCCTCACACAGATTTTACTTACCTCGCTCCCCGGCAGCCATGTTGGTTCTGATGTCCGCATGGCCGCCACTGCATCTGCATCTGGCGATGAGAGGTGGAGGAGCCAATAGCAGGCGGTGACGGAGAGGGACGGGTGACGCTAGGGAGGCTCTTTCCCGTCGCGGACTGATATTAGCTGAGCTCCCCAATCCCCCCATTTGATGTTTTGATCCGCGTGACATGAGATGCAGTGGCGGCCATGCTGGCATCAGAAGCAATGTGGGTGCTGGGGAGTGAGGTCAGTACAATCTGTGTGAAGGGCCCGGGGATTTTGGGGGGGGCTTTTTGGGTTTGGATAACCACTTTAACGTTTTGTGTCTACATCGCTCTCTACATATTCCGTAGTCCCAGATTATTCTTAGAATGGTAGGTGTATGCATGGTTACAGACTACAAACAAAAACAGGAGTCATGCTCTCTTCCACAGGTCTCAGTCAATTCTTAGTAAAAATTCACTGGCAGAAATTTACTAAGCTAAATGTGCTAAAATTGTCTTAAAGGGGCTTTCTCATCTTAACATTTGTGGTATATCGCCAGAATTTACCATAGGTAACACTCCTATCTCCAGAAGGGGGCCTCCTAACTGAGAGATAGAGCAAACTACAAATGAGTGGCATCCTCTCCATTAACTGCTATGAGACTTTATTTTGGAGGTCCCATAGCAGTGAATGGAGAACAAACCACATAGGCGCAGCCACCTCTCCATTCACTGATATGGGACTGCAGGAAATAGCCGAGCCACTGACCGCTATTTTTCTAACCCCCATATCGGTGAATGGTTGGTGGCCCAGCATGTGCAGCTTCTCTCCCTTCACTTCGGGGGCTCTGTTCTAGAGACAAGAGCAGGTCTCAGAGGTGGGACCCGCACCTGTCTGACATTTGTGGCATATCCTAGCAATCACAGTGGCGGTGAAGAGCTGCATTTAAATGAGGTAATCCCCTCCGCTGTATGGGGATGAGCGATATTCTCCCCGACAATCCACCTTTTTGGCAAGGTCTGGGACTCACAGACATGGATGGAGCTGTGTAGATGAACCCCCAGAGTTTGTGGACATAATTGATCAGCAGTGGTGGTGGGAGCTGAACTTCTGCCATTCTGATTTTGATGACTTATCCTAGTTAAGTTTTGGAAACCCCTTTAATTGTTATTATTTTGGTGATACATGCTTTATTTTCAAGCAATGGTCAAAATGTGTAAAATGAAGATTCCACTAATGCAAATAAATCATGGGGACCAAGAACAGTCTGAGGAAGATCTCAGGTTCTGGAGGTTGTTGGGGTTCTGGAGGCTGAGTACGTTCTGCAACCTGCTGCATACATAAAATGAGCAGAAAGCTACAAGAAAATGTGTCTTTTGATATTTTCATACTCTGACAATTAAGCCCCAACATTCTGCATGGGACTCGCACACTTGCTGCTCGCACCGTATTTCTCTGCCAAGTTAGCAGACTGTTTGAAAGAAAGAAAATCACATCCTGTTAAGCCCAAACAGCAAACACTCTCCATATGTCAAAATGAAGATCTCCAACTGGGACAAAAGCCAAGAAAGTCTCCCTCCTCCCCAACCTTTATGGTTTATAGTGCAGTCTACTAGTAGGATGCCTTACGTCTTCCATGCCTCAGCCCCAGACACCTGCTGGCTCACTGCTCCCTGCCAATAAAATAATAAATCGCATACACCTAACAGGACTCTGGAATGATGCAACTGCTGTTAAGAGGGAAGGGTTGGGTTACCTGCGAAACGTACAAAGGGGGGAAGGTACTGTGTGTTCACGAGTCTCTGCCAACTGAAACGGTACTGAAGCAAAGGGTAATTATCAGCATTTAGCTTGGTGCAGGTTTGTGTCTTGGAAATATTCTTGCAAGTCCTTAGTCCCAGAATACTCATAGAATCTGTCACCACACAGACCATGGTCTAACAAATTAGAGTGAGCAATGCCCCATCATCACAATGATTGGTGAACTCCAATATAAGGTACATTAGCTGTCACGGGTAATGGGTGTGGAGCTAACTAACTGATTTGACTTAGGGCTAGACCTAAGGGCATTAATTATCCTGGCAGTCTCATGGTTTCCACCCTTTAATACCTATACAGGGATATGGCCTTCGCTGCAGGGGAGCCACCAGGCCGCTCTACAGGCAGAGGTCGGTACATGGGTAGACAAACAGAACTGTATACCTTCACTGGCTACTAGCAAACTGGGAAACCTAAAGCTCAAGCAAGCTCCCCTAAGGAGGGTGCCTCAAATAACCTGAAGTGTCCAGCCATTGGCTTGAGGAAACTAGGACAAGGGTGCACGCATGCTGACACTTTAAGAGCTGGAGAGTGTGCCCGCGTGCACTAAATACAGCCCAGGAGGCCTTCACAGAGACGTGCAGGCTGTGGCCTGCAGAATCCAAGTGTGGTGCCAGCAGCCAGACCCGCTTGACCCCTGCTGCCCTCCACTGCAGTGATCAGAGAAGGAGAAGAAAGTTGAGTAGTCCCATGGCTCCCACGCACACCCAAGGAAGTGAGGCAGCAGTGGGCACAAGCTACCATTGCAACAATGAATTTGTGGCCAGTCAGAAGCAGTGGACGATTCACATAATGGCTCCACATTGAAGCAGAAAGTGTTCCAACATATCATCTAAGACATCAACTGTAACCATTGCTGTAGCCTCATCAAAGCATCTTATTAACACTCCAGTTTTAAGGGGGTCTGTCTGGTGACTGAAGATGGGTGAAGAACTAGGGAACATTTTTTTCCCAAGTGAAAGCCATGTATGTCAATAAGCAGCTGGCCATAATATGGCTCTCTCTAGAAGCCTTATAGTTAATGGATTGAACCACATCAGAACAAAGAGACACTTTTCCAAAACATAACCTTTCTGATCATATTTCTAGTGAGCCAAGCGTGTATGTAGTGATCAGAAGACATCTAATCTGCATGGCAAGCCTTCGATCATTTTGGTTAAAATGGTCTGTTTTGGTCAAATTAGACTTATGTGTATGGCCAGGGGCAGACTGGGAGCTTAAAATGGCCCTGGAAAAAATACTAAAAGTGGCCCCGTTTTGTAGTTGGGTCCAAATTGATGGAAGGCAGGCCCAGCAATACCATATTGTGGCACAGTATACCACCCCAACAGAGCCAAATACCACAGTCCATCACAAAATACTGCCAGCAGCAGAAAATACATCCCCAAAAACTTCCACTGGGCGGCCCCCTGGGCATCGGCCCACCGGGAAACTTCCCTGTAAGGTCTATGGCCAATCCGCCCCTGTGTATGGCCACCTTAAAGTTGCCTAGTGTTGATGAAAATTGCCCGATTTTGAGAATGTTCATCTGGTGAAATTTAACAATTAACAATTGTTTTAGCTGATCAATGACAATCGGTCATCGTCTGGAAAGAAGTCAGTCAAAGGTTAGACAAATGATGGCTCTTTATAAATAGCCTTCCTACAACGATCATGCGTCCTTTGCCCAGCGCCATTGACAATGTATGGACTTTTGAAGGATTGTAAATTATTCTAGTGAGTGTGGCCAGCTTTAGAGCTCCATGAAGAGTTTTACGAGAAAAATATACAGTAACCCAGATAATTGTAAAGGGTTCACAAAACTTTTGATCACAGATGCTTCCAATGTGTATCTTCTTTCATTTTCATTAATGTCAAGTTACGTTTAACTTTTTTTTAAATCTATTTGCTTTGCCTAGGCTTTGTATACACACAGACTCAACTGGAAGCATCACCCTTATCTATTTCCTTATTATTTGCAATAACATTTCTTTATTACTTGTATTATGATAAAAAGAACTCAGTCTCCTTTACACGAGTAGATAATCACTTAAAAAAATCATAAAACTGAGCAAAAGTGATAAATTATTGAGCAGTGTAATAGCACAGAACTACAGGAAATAATTGTTTTGTTTTTCATTCTTGCAGTCTCTGATGTAGACACCTAAATCATCGTTCATCGTCCAGAATTCCACATGGGTTTTGGATCTCCTTGATATAACCCCCAACTTGTAGCAGCCTTAAAGTGTACTTAAAGGGAACCTGTCATCTCAGAAACACCCCCTGAACTAGAGTAAGCGGTGTATAGTGTAAGTGATGCTGATTCCGAATATGTAAGTTTTATCTTCATACTCACTTCCATTCTGACGCTGTGCTCCCACAAACCAGCAGTAAAATACACTGAGAGGACTCTTCTTTGAGTCCTCTCCATTATGTGAGTGAGCACTGGAGTCCAGTGAGTGCATTTTACTGCAGGTTTGTGGGAGCACAGCGTCAGAATGGAAGTGAGTATGAAGATAAAACTTACATATTCGGATTCAGCATCACTTACACTATACACCGCTTACTCTAGTTCAGGGGGTGTTTCGGAGATGACAGGTTCCCTTTAAACTTGGAATCAACTTTATTTAAAGCTTTTCTAAATGTCCTAAAATTATTTATTGTAATATACTTTTTTTTTTTACATTTTTAATAAAAAAACAGGCAACTGAAATTCAAGTGCCTATAGCGCTTTGCAATCCGTACACAGCAGTGTATGGGAGCACAGATTCCACTGGGGGGATCCAGTGAACGATATACTGGCAGGATCACACATTGCTGCTCTTGCCTGTCCACTCTATGTATGTTTGTCCTGGCATAGATGTGCTATACCAAGCTTTAGTGGAGTGGGCACAGGCAGGAACAATGATGTGCTACACTGAGCTCCTGCCTTATGCTCGCTCCACTCTGTGAAAAGCCTGAACCAACTTGGTTTGCAAGGCTTTAGCAGAGCGGAGCGAATGTTGGCAGCACCTCTACATTGCTCTCTACCGCTCTAGCCTGTACCAGCTCCACTAAAGATGGCATAGTACATCTATGCCTGGCTTTAGCAGGGTGGACAGGCACGGGCAATGATGTCTGCTTCTGCCTGTACATTGCTCATTGGGCCCCCCAGTGGAATCTATGCTCCTATACACCACTGACATGATTGCAAAGCGCTATAGGCACCTGAGCTTCAGGTGCCTATTTTTGTATAGAAAACATTAAAAAAATAAAGTATATTACAACATTTAATTTTAGGAGATTTAGAATAGGTTTGAATAAAGTTGATTCCGAAGTTTAGGTACACACTTAGGCTGTCACAAGTTGGGGGTTATATCAAGGAGGCCCAATAGCCATATGTGGCTCCAAAGTCAATGGTTAGGGGGAAAAAAATATAAGTGTCCCTATAAACACAAATTGAGTCTGGCTTTTTTTTTACCAGTAAATAAACACTTGTATCTTTTTACCACTGTTTATTTTGGCAAACAGTGTTTTTTATCATTAGTGTTTTCATCATGGTGTTTTACCCCTATAGGGAAAGCCATGTGAAAATGGCTAAAAAATCCCACAAGAGCCAAAAGCTCCAGCTTGACAAGTTTACGAAAAGAGGTCAGAAATACAAAAAATTCACCAAATTAAAAAAAAAAAATGCCATAGGCAAAATAACGCTTCTGTGTCCTTGGTTCCATATTTCTTATAGACTTTCAGTTAACATCTGTATCTGGCATTTATACTGCAAAAAACGCCACTAAAAACACAAAACGTCAGAAAAACATTTCAAAACACCTATATGTAAACCCCTAAAGAATGCTCAAACCTATGCTGCAGAATAAAAAAAAAAGCCTTTAAGTGGTTGTTGTGTGCCTCGGTATATTACCTCGGGCCATGTTAGCTCAGGTTCACACTAGTTTTACTTCAGTAACTGGTTTTGACATTTCCTCTCATATTCAAATGAATCAATTGACAAACGAGTTCATTCGTTTTTTTCTATATGTTTCAGTCAGTTGGTAAAAACGGACAATTCATAACCTCTGTCAAGTCAGTGGTAAATGGCTGAAAATTAGACTGATGTCATGAGAGACTCTTCTGTACAATCCAGCATTTCTCAATCCAGTCCTTAGAGAACCTCAACAGTTCATAGCTTGAGGATTTCCTTAATGGGGCAGACTGACAACAGACAATCCTTTGGAGATCAGCTAATTGTCGAGCATCACTTCTCAAACTTCGGTCTCCGTTCGCCACTGACACCTTGCCATGCTGTGTCTATATGGACACAAGGTGTACATGTGCCTCTCACACTCAGGACACATAGAATATACACTCTACTCCTGCTGGGAAAATACTGCCCATGCACCTCTCACATGCTGAACACATCCCTCCCATGCACCTCTCACATGCCGGACACATACCGCCCATGTACTACTCACATGCTGGACACATACCGCCCATGTACTACTCACATGCTGGACACATACCGCCCATGTACTACTCACATGCTGGACACATACCGCCCATGTACTACTCACATGCTGGACACATACCACCCATGCACATGCACCATTCACATGCTGGACACATACCACCCATGCACCACTCACATGCTGGACACATACTGCCCATGCACCTCTCATATGCTGGACACATACCACCCATGCACCACTCACATGCTGGACACATACCACCCATGCACCACTCACATGCTGGACACATACCACCCATGCACCACTCACATGCTGGACACATACCACCCATGCACCACTCACATGCTGGACACATACCACCCATGCACCACTCACATGCTGGACACATACCACCCATGCACCACTCACATGCTGGACACATACCACCCATGCACCACTCACATGCTGGACACATACCACCCATGCACCACTCACATGCTGGACACATACCGCCCATGCACATGCACCACTCACATGCTGGACACATACTGCCCATGCACCACTCACATGCTGGACACATACTGCCCATGCACCGCTCACATGCTGGACACATACCACCCATGCACCACTCACATGCTGGACACATACCACCCATGCACCACTCACATGCTGGACACATACCGCCCATGCACATGCACCACTCACATGCTGGACACATACTGCCCATGCACCACTCACATGCTGGACACATACTGCCCATGCACCGCTCACATGCTGGACACATACCACCCATGCACCATTCATATGCTGGACACATACCACCCATGCACCACTCACATGCTGGACACATACTGCCCATGCACCACTCACCTGCAGGACACATACCACCCATGCACCACTCACATGCTGGACACATACCACCCATGCACCACTCACATGCTGGACACATACCGCCCATGCACATGCACCACTCACATGCTGGACACATACTGCCCATGCACCACTCACATGCTGGACACATACCACCCATGCACCATTCATATGCTGGACACATACCACCCATGCACCACTCACATGCTGGACACATACTGCCCATGCACCACTCACCTGCAGGACACATACCACCCATGCACCACTTACATGCAGGACATTTTCCAATAACCAGTCACAATGCATACATGCCCCATTCACATGATTGATACATGCTGCACACTCATCACTCCCATGATGGATACATGGCACACACCACTCACATGCTAGACACATGCCACATGCATCCGATTCCTGCCCCACTTGCTGATGTCACTCATCTGTCAATACTGCTGTGAATGCTCACTAGACTTCTCTTACGATTTTGGCATCCTTGATTTTTTAGCGATACAATATCAATAATGAATTTCTTTATGGGGAATCTTAAAGACGTCACCTGCTGGGTTTTCATGAGGACTGGTCTGATAAACACTGTTCTAATGCGATCATTGAATTTAGTGATGAAAAGCACAAATCTGAAAGGGATTAATACAAAATGCTGACATTTTACTACCAGTTAAAATCCTATGGAAGCAGCAGACGGATCAGTTCATTCCCAATTCTTACAATATTGGCGGTAGCATGTAAACAAATATGAGGGTGTGTAGGAGGCACTGCTTGTGGCAATCCATATGTATACAGTGTGGAATAGGCTATATTATTCTACTATTTGTGTGAGGATCACGATCCTTCGTCCAGAAGGAACCACGCTCTGCATTTCCCCCCTCCACTCTCCTGAACAAGAAGCCAGTGTTGTGACGGTGAGTAACTCCTGGGCATGAGTCACCCAGTGTCAACCACCGCTCCGCTTCTGCTGAGCCCTAGAACTGTGATACGTTTGGGAATGTGAAATGTCTTTGACTTCCTGGTTGGAAATTGACGTAAATGTGTTCAGCGGAATGAAATAGAAGCTGTTTTCTTCTGGTGTGGAGTGAGACATGGCTGCTTTCAGCCCTGGGAATAAATGACATCAGCCTGATTACATTATAGCATTTCAATGCACAAGGAATTTGGAAAGGATCATTTATTATGCTGATTGTATGCTCCTAGTGTATTATACACAATGTACAAAATCCCGGAGAACGCTCAAATAATGACTTTTTTAATATAAAGTTCATATGAACATTTTGCAATTATTGATATTTTAATGAGCAGTATTTGTAGTGTAGCTTTGCCCTTGCAGAACTTTAAACCCTTTAAGTACCAAGGCTATTTTGGCATTAAAGGGTTGTTTTTTTTTTACCCTTGGGTACCTTTTCTACAGACCCCCCAGAGAGGCCGGGATCCACAGTGGGAATCATACTTACCTGATCCCCAGCACAAGGTTCTGGGTCCATCATTCCACCTTGGGCGCTGCGGGTCTTTGGTTTCCTCACGGATGCTGACAGCTCCTGGGGTGGTGGTGCTAGTCCCGTATGGCTGTATTACATTAACAGATTATCTGACCAATATCTGTCCAATCAGAGCAATAGTTGGTGTGTATAATAAAAGATCTGTGTGTGTAAACGGCCATCTGACCAATGACTGGTCAGAAAATCTCTTTGGTGTAATACAGCCCTTAGACTTTGAATGGAGCATGCTCAACCAGCACGCCCTTCAAACTGGGGACCCTCATGATCGGTGGGGGTCCCAGTGACTTTATATTACTTTATAGACTAAAGGGGATGTCTCACTTCAGCAAATGGCGTACAGAAAGTTAATACAAGCCACTAACTAATGTATTGTGATTGTCCATATTGCTTCCTTTGCTGGCTTCATGTCCAGAGGTTACGACCACTCTGCAATCCAGCATCGGTGGTCGTGCTTCACAGTATTGTATTGTATTATGAATGTCCATATTGCTTCCTCTGCTGGCTGGATTCATTTTTCCATCACATTATACACTGCTCCTTTCCAGGGGTTACGACCACCGCTGCAGCGTAAATACGAGATAGTCAGGATGGGAGCTGCTGCTCATGTGTGCCTATGTACACTCTCACGGTCCCGGCCACCAGAGACGCCAGCATATTTTCCTATACTGTGCAAGCACAAACACCGCTGCTGGATTTCATTGGTGGCAGTAACCCCTGGATACAAACAGTGTATGGAAAAATGAATCTAGTCAGCAAAGGAGACAATATGGACAATCACAATACATTAGTAAGAGCCTTGTATTAACTTCCATCTGCTGAAGTGAGACAACTTCTATAAGGGATTAGATATAGAGGTATTCTGTATTATTAGATTTCCTCCATTTCCAGTGTATGAACAACAGTACTGATAATCGATCGAGCACAGTAGTACCAGAGATGTCTCATTTTTACCTGCCAGCACAATAGAGGATACTGTCAGCCATGGCCATAGAATTCCCAGAGACGTATCACCCCATGGTTCTACTAAACTGAACTTAAATCTCTACAGAGTTCAATGGTGAGCTAAGTCTGGTCCTGTAGAACCATGCATTGGAGGACTGAGATTGCCATCATAGAGACCCTATAATGCAGCTGTATAATGGAAGTGCCAAACCTGACTAATTTTTATAATGCAAGTACATTACGAAACTGCTGTCTAGATACTTTTCTTATTGGTGTAGGATTTGTTTCATTAGCAAAAACATGGCTACGTTAACCGGAAGAGATTATGTATATGTGAATGAATGAATTTGTCAGAAAGTGTCATGAAATTGCTATAAAAAAACAAAAAAAAAAAAACAGATTAGCGAAGACTCAGGGCGACTGTAATAATTCCACATTTGATTGGCACGTGTGTCAGATAAATTAATGAGATGAAGGACAAGAATGCACAATACTAGGCACAATGTCAACACAAAGTGCAATAACTGTGTTTTTACAGGTGCATAATGATGCCCTTTTAATGTCAACATATAAATATTGCCAGCGCTATCTAAGAGGGATGACAGTGCCAAAAGCACTAGATAGAGCTACTGGAGGCTCTATTGACATATATATGAAAAAAGAGAGAACTTATCAGGAGATCTATATACATATTAAAAGCGAGCCGTGTAAAGTCAACAGTGTGAGCCGTGTCTGTCTATGCAGAGCGCCATGGGCACTGCCAACCTGCTAGGAATGAGACGGTACAGTTTGTGTACTGGCGGTATACACAGAAATAAACCCATCCTGTCGTCTTTTCACAGAACGCTGCTGGCCTGTTACTCTTATAACCTTCTTACTAGATCTTTGGCAAACATGTTATTTGCCTAACTGCAGGAACTACCTGAGTCACGGATGTCTTATGGGGAAGCCTTAAGCAATGAACTGAAAAAAGCTGGCCATATTTCCTGCTTACAAAGATCCAATATCATAGCCGTAGTCACGCCATAAGCCACGTCTATGTAGCGAGACGTTCTCCGTACAGAAATCCATATCGTAAAGTGACCAAATCTTTACTCTTCAAGGAGGAAGGCAAGGAATGGAGACACGACCTTCAGGCCAACATTCCTGCATGGAAATAAGATGGCTCTGAAATGTTAGCTTTTCCATTGCTCCTGATGCTGCCCATGGACTTTCAGTGTTAGTAGATCCTGTCGTTTTTCAGTAGGGTCTATCGACAGTAAAGTGTCTATGAAACCCCACCAGCTGTCCACAGGAAATGAGGGTCAGAGGAGAATTTGTTTGCGGTGGTCTTCCATTGTTTTAGAAGGTATTAGCCCTCTATAGAATAGGATATCATGATATACTGTATAATGGGACTTAAATGTTTCTTCTACTCATATATTACACCATGAACAACACTGAAGAAATGATAAAAAAAAAACCTAAAGTTAAAAGATTATTAATTTTAGTTTGTGGTGTCCTCATTCTCAGTGTCATATAATGCATGGCAAAGACAAGGTGCACAATGCATCTCTACCGATAACCAAAATATTCGCTGGGAAAAGCTCCCGGCTTTAATGTTTCAGGAGGTTACCATTCACCAGACAAAGAGTCGTTTTGGCCTCCAGATATCGCCATTTTGCTTTCTCAACTGTAAGGGATGCACAACAGTTTGTAAACCACGGCATCGAAATACATTATTTTCACAATAGGACCCTGTGATGGACGCCACTGAATACGTCTGACTGTAGACCCGAACGTATGCTAGACAGTAACATCAGGTAATGGAAAGCAAGTACAATTAAAGGGGCTGTCCCACGAAAAATATTCTACAGTTTTCAAACCAGCACCTGGATCTGAATACTTTTGTTATTACATGTAATTAATAATTTAGCATAGCCACTGAGTTATTCAATAAAATATATCTGTATAGCGCCACCTGCTGTTTTTTTTCTTATTTATTTGTCTAGCTCACTGAGATGGCCGCACATGCTCAGTTTTATCATTCAACTGACTTCTGAGCTGTGATAGGCAGAGCTGAGACATGCCTCCTGAACTGTGATAGGGAGAGTTGAGACACGCCCCCTGAGTTCTGATAGGGAGAGCATGGACACACCCCCTGAGCTGTGATAGGGAGAGCATGGACACGCCTCCTGAGCTGTGATAGGGAGAGCATGGACACGCCCCCTGAGCTGCAGCAGAAAAGACACTCCTCTGAGCTTTCAGCTTCATATAAATCTAGCAGAGCAATGAATGGGGAGATCTCTGGATCCATGTGAGGTACAGGGCTGTTTCTAGCTTTGTTAGAAAGAGGATGTCATGTACAATATGATGTCTGATTTTATTTTTTTACATTAGTCATGGGATAACCCGTTTAAGTCTCACAGGGACCATCGACAATCTAATGTGCATGGAGCAGCCCGACTGTTCATGAGCATTAGCTGTTGGGGAAACAAGGCTTATTATGCTGGATTTTAATATACTCGATCCTCTGCCAGATGACTATGGTCCGCTCACAGTTAGGGGCCGTTCAGATGGCCGTAGTATTGCGGATTGCGTAGTATTGCGGAGTATTTGCGGGACACGGCCAGGCACCCCATTCAAAATGCCTATTCTTGTCGGCTGTTGCGGACAAGAATAGGCCATGTTCTATTATTTCTTGCACGGACCCGCGGCTCGGCAAGATCGCGTGCTGGCCATTAAAGTGAACAGGCCCGCACCTATTACGCAATTTTTCATGTGAACGGGCCCTTAGGACAATGCAGTCGGATGCTGTAGGCCCCTGGCCAAGCACCCATTTTGCCCTCCCTACAATCTAGACCTATGCATAAAGTCATATGTAATAATTTATAAAGGTTTCAAAATAAGAATTTCATTAAAAACATAAAAAAGAAACTATTCTACACGTCTATTTGGGTACATGAATAAAATAAAATATGGGATCTAAGTTGTCATTAGGATGTACCTTGTATCTCCAACAGTTAATGAAATGCATGGAATAAAGAGAGTTTCTCTTCCTTAAATAAATGGAAAAACTGAGTTTCCAGAGCTGATCAGCTGTATCTTGTCTCTCACAAAGTCTCCATTTAAAGCTGCACCTTCCTAACTTTCCTTCCTTCTCTGACTTGGCAGACAGGCTCTGCTCAGTGCCACAATATACGAAAAAGAGCAAGTAACAGACTGACAAGTGTGTAGTAACCTGCACGAGGAAGGAGTAAGTGTACGGCTGCACGGCCACATTTCATGTCAATTGTGTCGCAATGCAACACGCTGCAACGCGACAGTCGCAAAAAGAAAAAAAAAACAGACACCTTGGACTTTGTGTCTCATGTTGTGCGGGACTTTTCCTTCATTGATTTTAATGGAAGTCGAACAGAACATACAGTACAGACCAAAAGTTTGGACACACCTTCTCATTCAAAGAGTTTTCTGTATTTTCATGACTATGAAAATTGTAGATTCACACTGAAGGCATCAAAACTATGAATTAACACATGTGGAATTATATACTTAACAAAAAGTGTGAAACAACTGAAAATATGTCTTATATTCTAGGGTCTTCAAAGTAGCCACCTTTTGCTTTGATTACTGCTTTGCACATTCTTGGCATTCTCTTGATGAGCTTCAAGAGGTAGTCACCTGAAATGGTATTCCAACAGTCTTGAAGGAGTTCCCAGAGATGCTTAGCACTTGTTGGCCCTTTTGAATTCACTCTGCGGGTGATTGCCCTGTTGATAAATAAATGATCAGACCAAAGCACAGATTTCCACTGGTCTAATGTCCATTCCTTGTGTTCTTTAGCCCAAACAAGTCTCTTCTGCTTGTTGCCTGTCCTTAGCAGTGGTTTCCTAGCAGCTATTTTACCATGAAGGCCTGCTGCACACAGTCTCCTCTTAACAGTTGTTGTAGAGATGTGTTGCTAGAACTCTTTGTAGCATTGACCTGGTCTCTAATCTGAGCTGCTGTTAACCTGCGATTTCTGAGGCTGGTGACTTGGATGAACTTATCCTCCGCAGCAGAGGTGACTCTTGGTCTTCCTTTCCTGGGGCGGTCCTCATGTGAGCCAGTTTCTTTGTAGCGCTTGATGGTTTTTGCGACTGCACTTGCGGACACTTTCAAAGTTTTCCCAATTTTTCGGACTGACTGACCTTCATTTCTTAAAGTAATGATGGCCACTCGTTTTTCTTTACTTAGCTGTTTTTTTCTTGCCATAATACAAATTCTAACAGTCTATTCAGTAGGACTATCAGCTGTGTATCCACCTGACTTCTGCCCAACACAACTCATGGTCCCAACCCCATTTATAAGGCAAGAAATCCCACTTATTAAACCTGACAGGGCACACCTGTGAAGTGAAAACCATTTTAGGTGACTACCTCTTGAAGCTCATCAAGAGAATGCCAAGAGTGTGCAAAGCAGTAATCAAAGCAAAAGGTGGCTACTTTGAAGAACCTAGAATATAAGACATATTTTCAGTTGTTTCACACTTTTTTGTTAAGTATATAATTCCACATGTGTTAATTCATAGTTTTGATGCCTTCAAAAGTCATAGTCATGAAAATACAGAAAACTCTGAATGAGAAGGTGTGTCCAAACTTTTGGTCTGTACTGTACATCTTGTCTGCGACTTGGTGGTGTTTTCACAGACAAATCATAGTTGTAAAAGAGTTGCATGCAGTAAGTTGCAAACAAGTCTTATGTAGCTGTAACCCTCACTTGCGTAACCTGGTCAGCATTTTTTATCAGTACTTGTAAGCCAAAAGTGGATCATTAAGTTGTGGCTCTCCTGTGTTGTAGACCTACTCAGTGTCAGACTGGCCCACCAGAGGACCGGAGGATCCTCCGGTAGGCCCCAAGCCGCCCAGCCACTTAAAAAAGCTACTTACCTGTCCTGCCGTGCTGCCGCTGTCCTCGGCTCCCACGCTCCACTGTCTTCCCTTCCGGCGCGCACTATGACCTGACGCAGCGTCAGGTCATAGTGCGCGCCGGCAGGGAAGACAGTGGAGCGCGGAACCTGATGACAGCAGCAGCGCGGCAGGGCAGGTAAGTATGCTTTTTTTAAGTGGCTGGGTGGGCTAATCTGAGGTCTGAGGGGGGGGGGGGGGGGGGAGACCCTGATCTGAGGTCTGATGGGGCACAAGACGCTAACCTGAGGTCTGATGGGGGCACAAGACACCAACCTGAGGTCTGATGGGGCACAAGACGCCGACCTGAGGTCTGATGGGGGCACGAGAGTCCGACCTGAGGTCTGATGGGGGCACGAGACGCCGACCTGAGGTCTGATGGGGGCACGAGACGCCGACCTGAGGTCTGATGGGGGCACGAGACGCCGACCTGAGGTCTGATGGGGGCACGAGACGCCGACCTGAGGTCTGATGGGGGCACGAGACGCCGACCTGAGGTCTGATGGGGGCACGAGACGCCGACCTGAGGTCTGATGGGGGCACGAGACGCCGATCCCTGTACTGTGACATCACTGTGTTTATTATCCCTGTACAGTGACATCGCTGTGTGTATTATCCCTGTACAGTGACATTGCTGTGTTTGTTATCCCTGTACAGTGACATCACTGTGTTTATTATCTCTGTACTGTGACATCACTGTGTTTATTATCTCTGTACTGTGACATCACTGTTTATTATCTCTGTACTGTGACATCACTGTGTTTATTTTCCCTGTACAGTGACATCGCTGTGTGTATTATCCCAGTGCAGGAAGAGGTAAGTGGTCTGTGTTGTGTGTTTGTTTTCTATTTTTCAGGGTCGTAAATGCAGAGGACTACGTCGGATTCGGTGGACTACGTCGGACCAGCTTTTTTTTTTTTAATAAAATGGTCAAACAGGGGTCTGGGGGAGTGTTTATTTCAATAAAATGTTTTATACTTGTGTGTGTGTGTATTTTTTTTTACAATACTACAGTTTTAGTAATTAGGGCTATCTACAGACGGCCCTCATTACTAATACTGGGCTTAGTGCTTGCCGGTATGGCAGGCCAGCACTAACCCCAACATCTATTACCTCGGCACCCACCGCCACCAGGGGTGCCGGGAAGAGCCGGGTACCCGCAGGACCGGACCTTCTAAATTGAGGGTCTGGCTCCAGGGCGGCTTCAGGCTGGTATCATTAGGCTGGGAAGGGCCAATAACCGTGTCCCTTCCCACCCTGGTAGTGCCAGGCTGCCGCTGCTGGTTGTACCTGGCTGGCGAAGGAAAAAAGGGGGGGACCCCACGCCATTTTTTTTTAAAATTATTTAATTATTTTTGTAAAAAAATGGCATGGGGTCCCCCCCTTATTTCCTTCGCCAGCCATATACAACCAACAGCGGCAGCCTGGCACTACCAGGGTGGGAAGGGACACGGTTATTGGCCCTTCCCAGCCTAATGGTACCAGCCTATAGCCGCCCCAGAGCCAGACCCTCAAGTTAGAAGGTCCGGTCCTGCGGGTACCCGGCTCTTCCCAGCACCCCTGGTGGCGGTGGGTGCCGAGGTAATAGTGCTGGCCTGCCATACCGGCAAGCACTAAGCCCAGTATTAGTAATCAGGGCCGTCTGTACATAGCCCTAATTACTAAAACTGTAGTATTGTAAAAAAAAAATACACACACACAAGTATAAAACATTTTATTGAAATAAACACTCCCCCAGACCCCTGTTTGACCATTTTATTAAAAAAAAAAAAAAGCTGGTCCGACGTAGTCCACCAAATCCGACGTAGTCCTCTGCATTCACGACCCTGAAAAATAGAAAACAAACACACAAACACAGACCACTTACCTCTTCCTGCACTGGGATAATACACACAGCGATGTCACTGTACAGGGATAATAAACACAGTGATGTCACAGTACAGAGATAATAAACACAGCGATGTCACCGTACAGGGATATTAAACACAGCGATGTCACGGTACAGACATAATAAACACAGCGATGTCACGGTACAGACATAATAAACACAGCGATGTCACTGTACAGGGATAATAAACACAGCGATGTCACCGTACAGGGATAATAAACACAGTGATGTCACAGTACAGAGATAATAAACACAGTGATGTCATAGTACAGAGATAATAAACACAGTGATGTCACCGTACAGAGATAATAAACACAGTGATGTCACCGTACAGGGATAATAAACACAGTGATGTCACCGTACAGGGATAAGAAACACAGTGATGTCACAGTACAGAGATAATAAACACAGTGATGTCACAGTACAGAGATAATAAACACAGTGATGTCACAGTACAGGGATAATAAACACAGTGATGTCACAGTACTGGTATAATACACACAGTGATGTCACTATACAGGGATAATAAACACAGTGATGTCACAGTACAGAGATAATAAACAGTGATGTCACCGTACAGGGATAATAAACACAGTGATGTCACAGTACAGTGATAATAAACACAGTGATGTCACCGTACAGGGATAATAAACACAGTGATGTCACAGTACAGAGATAATAAACACAGTGATGTCACAGTACAGAGATAATAAACACAGTGATGTCACAGTACAGGGATAATACACACAGTGATGTCACTGTACAGGGATAATAAAC
The DNA here is from genome assembly GCA_900303285.1 of Rhinella marina. Classification (NCBI taxonomy): domain Eukaryota; kingdom Metazoa; phylum Chordata; class Amphibia; order Anura; family Bufonidae; genus Rhinella; species Rhinella marina. The sequence goes on from ONZH01020370.1 coordinate 92,526, forward strand.
ACAGTGATGTCACAGTACAGAGATAATAAACAAAGTGATGTCACTGTACAGGGATAATAAACACAGTGATGTCACTGTACAGGGATAACAAACACAGATATTTCTTTATGGTGGGCCCCAAGAATTATTTCCTCTGGTGGGCCCTAGGTACTCCAGTCCGACCCTGGACCTACTCCTGGTTTTGGCTTATGAAGACTAATGCAAAATACTGACCACTAAGTGCACTTGTGAAAGTGACTTAACACACAGCTTCATATAGTCAAGTGCACCTTTGCTTCAATGTTGGTTTCACACAGGTCTTTTGCCATTTTTGCAGTGTTTTTAAAAGTGTGTTGGTGGTTTTATTATATGAGGGTCTAGGTCTTGTGGCCGCAATATGGACATTCAAACTCAGCCATCTCATTGCTGTCTGAAACTGGCCTAATGCTAACCGGAATTTACAGTTTGTCAGGAAAGACCAAGATAAGGTCCGGTCATCAAAAGTAATTTTTTAAATAACCTAACCATAAACACAGGAAATGCACAACACAATGACAAAAAATATCCATCTCATCACTTCTTTCTTTCACCTTCATCCTGTCTATTACAATTTATACTTTGGAAATATATAAGGAAATCTTCTCTGTGTCCCTCCTCCTCCTCCTCACTGTCCTGTGTCTGGCTGTAAGACAGCTGGCTGGAGCAGGGGACTCCACTCTCTGCCTTGTCTGCAGTAGGGCAAAAAAAAAGTTAAGCCAAACCCCTTTGATAAGCCCAGCCCCTCAGTCATCCATCAGCCAAAGATGGAAAAGACCAGTGGGAGAAGTCTGCAGTTCTTCTCCAAGACAAGCAGAAAATACGAACTGATGAAAAGTGATGGGAACTATATTTTGTGATTATTTTTTATTTATTTCTAGGTTTAGTGTTCCTAAAAGATCATGGAACCTTTTACTGATATTGATGGTTTATCCCATAAATTTAAAACTTTTTTTGAAACTCACCTCTGGTAGATTTTCTTTCTTTTCTGTGGCTGGGCAGCAGCTCATCAAGCACCTGCATTCCCCAGGATGCACTGCAATTAACCCTTAACTCTTGTTAACCCCCTTCCCCCCTGCAGAGAAAATAGCCCCAGAGATACATATGGTATGTAGTGCCCCCACAATTTCCTTCTCCACTCTCTAGAGCAGGGATGCTCAACCTGCGGCCCTCCAGCTGTTGCAAAACTACAACTCCCAGCATGCCTGGACAGCCTACAGCTATTAGGGCACGCTGGGAGTTGTAATTTTGCAACAGCTGGAGGGCCGCAGGTTGAGCATCCCTGCTCTAGAGAGAGAGATAATTATATTCTTCTATGAATTAAGAAGTAGGGATGAAGGAATTTAAGGTGTCTAGACCGATTCACCTGTCTTCACTATGAGATCACTACGCTGGGAAGTTACTGAGCATTTTGGACCATCGCTGAATCCAGGAGAGGATAAACAGCAGGGGGCGCTACTAAACAGAAAAATGGAATGTACATTAAAAAAACTTCCGTATTTTTTTTTCATCTATACTGCAATAATACTTCATTTGAATTGTTCTATTCATTGCCTAGCAATACTTTTCGCTGGCTAAAACATTACTATCAGACCGTTTAATGGGAAAATCATAAATAACTATACAGTGGTGGTGGGCCTTGTGCATTGAGCTAGGATTCCATCACATGGGGGGGGGGGGGAGCCGGTCTAGAAGGGGTTAACGCAAGCAGCGACTGGGCTTTGTTTAATTAGCAGCTAAAGGAACAGATGTGTTGACTGTCCTTCCTACACAGCATCTGGCAAAGGAGAACAATTGATGCGTCTTAAAGCCTGTGTCCAGCTGCCGCGCTGTAATTACCTGCTGTACAGGGATCACAGGTGATGCGGGTGCACAGCGCGGGGAGGCACAACCACAATGCCGCAAACACAAATAGGATTACCTTTAACTCATTAATTAGAGGAAAGCCAAGCATTCTTTCACATGCCCTGCTAACTCAGAAAGAGAGCGCACACAATCAGTGGGGTGCCCAACGTTGGGGAGGAGAGGACACACAATGGGTAGATGGAGGACACAGCCGTATCTCAGTTACACTCTGTCCTCTATTGGAATGCCTCTGTTTGATCCCGCTGGCGGTTTGGGTTAAAGTGGGTAAAAATAGGTGGATTTACACAGCTTTGACAAGTTAAGGTTTTGAATGGTTAAAGGGGTTGTTTGAAGAAAAATATTCTACAGTTTTTAAACCAGCGCCTGGATTCAATATAATGTATCTGTATAGCGCCACCTGCTGTTTTGCTCTTTTTCTTATTTCTTTGACCTGCTCACTGAGAAGGCCGCACATGCTCAGTTTCATCTTTCAACTGCCTCTGTGATAGGGAGAGCTGAGACACGCCCCCCGAGCTGTGATAGGGAGAGCTGAGACACCCCAGAACACATATATGAATAAGAAAACCACAGAGTGAAGACATTATTTACAAATTGCATGGAGGTCACTTGCAAATTGCACTTGAAATAGTCATCGATAAGTTTACCAAAAGATGATATTTAAGCTGTGAGTTTCCAGACCGTCCCTTTGTATAGGTACTACAAGCTCCACCATATGATGGATCCATGAGCCATTTTATTTTCCTCTGCAGCACAACACTATCTTTTTTGTACAGATTTATATAGAGGCACACAGATGTACTGTACAGGCGAATGATGGGTTATTGGCGATGTATTACAAGATTAATCTATAATATGGACATGTGCATAAGAACTAGGATAGACACCCACCACTTACTGAAGTCACTGGGTAAAAATACCTGAGCTACAGTAAAAAAACAAAAATTAGATGCAAACCAGAAGAGAAAGTTCCTACAGTTAATGAATATACATGTTTTTTCTTAGATTTTATCCCTGCTTTTGCAGCAATTTTCATAAGAGCGGTAAATAATACGACATACACAAAAAAAACATCTCATGTAAAAGTATGGTAAACCAAACTACACATACCATGACACACCAGGAATATACTTCATATGGATGTCACCTTTATAAATGTATCTAACCTGTTTGTCTAACCTTAGTAGGGGCAGACTGGGAACTTAAAGTGGCCCTGAAAAAAACTAAAAGTGGCCCTGTGCCGTTGGTGGGTCCAAACTGACAGGAGGCAAGGGACAATTCAGGTAGGTGGGGTTAGCAATATCATAGTGCAGCACACAATACCACCCCAGCAGAACCAAATACCACTGTGCAGAACACAATCCCTAACTAGAAGCAACCCCTTTGTGGTGGCGGCAGCCAAATGTATAACAAAGAATAAAAAAAATGAAATAAAATGAAAAATGGATGAATATTAGATGTTCATAATAACCTGTACCTTTTAGTAGATAACGCCACATGTACTGCCATACAAAGTAACAAAAATAAAGACAGGATATCAGCATTAGTTTAAAGTGAATCCACGTATTATCACTATTTGTGTGCACACAATATACTTTACGTAGACTCCTCGCGGCATATTTGTTTAAAAACTGATAAGATAAAATAAAATTATGTTACAGTGAATATATCACACACAGGAGTATGTTTAGGTTTGATCCATTTGGCCCCCAGTTTTCACAGTTAGTCCACTATTACAGCAGAGTCTGTATTATATGTTAGGAAATATTGTCTTATGGTACGTAACATTCCAATGATTTGCTTAATGTTCCATTTTTATTTTTTTATTATTTGTTATACATTTGGCTGCCAAATTGCAGTGCCAATCCATATAATTGTTGTGCTGTTTGTCTTTTGAGTCTGGTGTCGTAGCACCACAGCATTTATCGATCAATTAGATTAGGTGAGCCGTCTGTACACTTTTAAATGAAGAAGAAATGTGATCATGACATCTACAGGATGTGCTACTGGGGGCTGAAATTGCTCCCCCCACACGGCGATTGGGGAAGGGGGGGAGTTGTTCGTTAGTTGTGAAAGGCGGGAGCCTGTCACAGGTATATTCTAGGTGGCGGCACTACATTGGTATATACAGAAATTTGTATTCAGTAATGCATTTAATCCCATTACTGAAAAGAAATAGGTGTCTGATTATTACATGTTTTTTTAAAAAAGTAAAAAAAATGAAAAGTAAAAATAAGTTTTAAAAAAATTATATATAATAAATTATATATATATATATATATATATATATATATATATATATATATATATATTTATCTTTTAATTTTATCTTTTTATTTATTTATTTATCTTTTAATTCAAATCACTCCCTTTCTACAAATTAAAAATGATATATGGTGAACGCCATAACTGAAAAAAAAAATGAAAATGGCAGATTTACAGGTTTTTTTTTCTCTTCACCTTTCAAAAAAATGGAATAAAAAGTGAACAAAATATCCTACACACTCCAAAATGGTATCACTGAAAATTACAGCTTGCCCCGCAAAAAACACAGCTCCATAGACTTAAATATAAAAAAGTTATGGTGGTCGGAATATGGTGCTGAAAAGAAAGAATTATTTTTTTCCCAAAGTTTTTATTTTATTTTAGTATTAAAACACAATCAAAACTATATAAATGTGGTATCACTGTAATCATACTGACAAAGAAAATGAAGGTCATAGGTCAGTTTTACAGCACAGGGAACACCATAAAAACAAACCCATCTAACTGTGGCAGAATTGCGTTTCTTTTTCCAATTCCACCCAATCTGGACATTTTTCCAGCTCCCCACTACATCATATGCAATGTTAAATGGCGCCATTAGAAACTTGTCCTGTCCCACAAAAAACAAGTCCTCATATGGCTATGTGATCAGAAAAATAAATGTTATGTCTCTGGAAAGGCAACGAGTAAAGAACGGAAATGCAAAAACAGAAAATCGCCAAACAATTAAATAACACATAATCATTAAGGGCAGAATGCGTTTTTTATGTTTCCTCCATTACTTTCAATCCAATGGTGGTCACGCCCCCCTTTTTTTCAAAGGGTCATTCCCGGGCTATGTAGTATAAATATAACCATTCATGCATTTATGTTCTTATGTCCATTGTCTGTATAAAGAAGAGGTATTTTCTTGAAAGGAGTCACAGTTTTGGAATAAAAATCGAAGAAATCTTGGAGTCTGGCGCTGGTTTTTACTTTTACCATTACTGAGAGACACATCTGTGCCTCCAACACTTTGCTCTGCAGGTTACAGAAGTACACCCCTGTGGACAGATGGTAAACCTAATCTTAACTGATTCAGGTTTATAACAAGAGCACTACTGTTAAAGATATCTATGTATCAAATATGTTACAGCACACAGATTAGTAGAGCGGAGAGATAAGAAGACTGGAGAACGAGACTGGAAAATTCATAAATACTCAGTTCTGAGGAAGAAGGTACTGATTAGTCTGATTCTACTGTGAAACACGGGCAAAACAGCTTTAGGGCTCATGCACACAACTGTACTGGCTCAGTGCCTGTGCTGTAGACTGCTATTTGTGGTCCACAATGCACAGGCACCGTGCTGACCCACTGACTTGAGTGGGTCCTCTATCCGCAACATATAGCCAAAGATAGAACATGTTCTACTGTATCTTTTTGCAGTGCGGAGGCATGGACTCGAAAGCCCACGGAATAATTCCTTGATAGGTGAAGTCCTATCTTCAGTCATATCTTACAGATTGAGGACCCATTCAAGTCAATGGGTCAGCATTCACAGCATGGAGTGCACACAGCTGTTGCCCGTGTATTGCAGACCCACTGTTTGCAGGCCGCAATATGGGCACCACTGTCATACGGTCATCTGCATGAGCCCTTACAGGCCACTAGGTATAATCACAGGCTCCACTTCTTGGTCTGTAGGGATCCCACTTCAGCAGTCATCTCCTTAGCATGACATGCAGGATTACAATGACAGATATCACCTATACACTGTGTGTGCGTGTGTTTGTGTGTGTGAATTGGCAATGACGCCGAACCTGGTCATTTAACCCTGCAGATGTCGTTGTCAATAGTGACTGCACCATCTGTGGGGTAAGGCAGAGGGAAGGGGCTCCCTCTGCCTTTCGATCTGAGCCCCCACTGCGAAAAATTGTGGGACTCTGATCAACTACTATGACAGCTTGGGGCCTTCTGAAGGTTTTCAGGCCTGTCATGATTAACTGCCTGTAAAGACATAAGCGAGGCACAGCACAGCAGGAAGTGTCTCAGAATCTCAAAGACAACAATGATATACTATTTCAGTCTGTGGGGCAAGTGTTCAGAAGATCACAGGTTCCACTCCACTAAACATTATAGTGTAAAACTGTAAAAAAAAAAAAAAGAAAATATTTAAAATTCAAATCACCCCCTTTCCTAAGTTTACATATAGACATAAATGAACAATAAAAAAATAAACATAACAGATATCAGAGTCCCAAAATGCCCAAGCCAATTTAAATATAAAAATATTTTTTCTGCATGGGAAAAAAAGTAAAAAATCCACAATTTGCCATTTTTTGGTCACCTTGTCCACCCCAAAAAATTAAATAATAGTGATCAAAACACCATACATAAAGCAAAAATAGTACTAATAAAAACTACAGATTGCCCTGCAAACAAACAAGCCCTCATACAACTGTGGACAGAAATAAAAAATATTATGGATGTCAGAAAAAAGCGATGCAAAAATAATAGTTTTTTATTTTTTAAAAGTAGTAAAAACAAAATAAAAACTATACAAATTTAGTATCGCCATAATTGTATTGACCTGCAGAATAAGGACATCATGACGTTTTTAGCACACAGTAAATGTTGTAATATCAGAACTCAAAAAAACCTTGGCAGAATTGTGTTTTTTTTTTTTTTCAGTTTTGCCCCACAAAGAATTTTTTCCAACTTTCCAAGATAAGACATGGTAATTTAAATGGTGACATTAAAAACTAAAACTTGTCCCGCAAAAAAAATAAGCCCATATATGGCTATGTGAAAAGAAAATTAAAAACAATTATGGGTCTTGGAGTGTGGGGAGGAAAAAACTATAATGCAAAAACGAAAATGGGTCTACTTCTTAACAGGAAACAGCTCAATCAAGATGGCCGCCCCCATAATCATGTTCAGGAAATCTACAATCATACAATAAAAACAGATTAGAAAAAAGGATATGTGTCACTATCTGGTTGTAAATAACAGAAAAACATAGGTGCCACATTGAAAGGGTTTTTAGTTTTTGGGTTAAGCTTCACTTGATTTGTTCCTATCAACATAAGCCATTTAATGGAAAATTAAAGAGAAGAAACAAAACCATTTTGACTTCTGGTGATTGGGGAGTAAAATGACAAATATTTGTGGCTCTTATGACAAGAAAAGAAGCAAGCGGGTGATTTATGAGCTCCCATTGACCAAAAGAGCCCAATGACAGGTGAGATGAACCTGAAACTGTGTGAAAACGGCAAGGACTGTTCCTGATTCTCACTGAGAAGGTCCTTCTGTGAAAGCCTTGCACACTCTCTGCTGCCTGCAGGCTGTAAACAGAGCTGACAGCCGTTGCTTTATGGAGCTGATGTGGTTCCAAACACTTAAACCAGCAATTCGCATCTACAACAAAACCCAGGTCCGTAAAACAGGCAACGCAGAAAGCAAATATTGATGAGTAAACACCGGGGATGCTGGGTAACAGGAGCTGGCCACACACTTATTGTAGGCGAGATGGATGAGTAACAGATGGCCTTACGCGTCCATATTCTAGTTTAATGCACAGTATTGCTACATCATATAAATTCAACTTTGCTGCGGACACACACACATATATATATATATATATATATATATATATATATATATATATACTGTATATATATATATATATATATAGACAGTACTGTGCAAAAATTTTATGCAGATGTCTAACAATGCTGCAAAGTAAGACAGCTTTAAAAAATAGAAGTGTTATTAGATTATTTTATCAACTAACAAATGCAAAGTGAATGAATTAAAAAAGAAATCTAAATCCAATCAATATTTGGTGTGACCACCCTTTGCCTTCAGCATCAGTTCCTCTAGGTACACTTGTACAAAGTTTTTGAAGTAAGAAAGTTGTTCCAAACATCCTGGAGAACCAACCACAGATCTTCTGTGGATGTAGGCTTGCTCGAATCCTTCTGTCTCTTCATGTAATCCCAGGCAGACTTGATGGTGTTGAGATCAGGGCTCTGTGGGGACTAGTGTTGAGCGAATCGAAGTCAGGGAAATTTCAGGGAAAATTCGATTAGCCGCGAAGCCAAATTCCTCATGCTTCGTGGTAGCGAATTGATTTTCCCTGAAATAGCGTAAAAAACAAACAAACAAAAATTTTGTGAAGATCTTGCACAAAATCCTGTGCGCGATGACGTATGACGTCACCACGTCGGCTGACGTGATGATGTAATCACAGGACGCGCAAGATTTCACGCTAGATCTGCAATCAAGATGAGGCAGCTGGCCCGTCGCAAGCAAATGGATGAGGTATGATTTAATTTTTTTTTTTTTCAATTTTACACTCTGTTATTGCTATCAGATGCTCTGATCAGCTATGAACGCGGCATCTGAGGTGTAAGATGACGGGGAGCGGCACAATCGTCGTTCCCTGTCATTGCACACACTGATTACAAAAAAATGCGCTTCGTGATGAAGTAATTCGCCACTAAATGAATTTTTTTGTAAAATTCGGCGAGGCAGCCTAATTGAATTTTGCAGTACTTTGCTCCTCTCTAGTGGGGACCATCTCATCACTTCCAGGACTCCTTGTTTTTTTTAAGCTGAAGATGGTTGTTAATGACATTGGCTGTATGTTAGGGGTCGTTGTTCTGCTTCTGATTTCAAAGGGAAGTATCATGATGTGTCTTTCATTTGCTGCAGTAAGTTTTCAGCAAATGTAGTTGGGGATTTCATCAGAATTAATGGTGTCACTGATGCTGAGAAACACAGGCAGGTTCTGATCCACCACTAGTACCCGCCTCTAAAACAGCCCAGGGCAGCGCTATACCCAGGGGTGCACCACCAATGAGGCCGGGTGAGGCAATCGCCTCAGGCGGCACCAGGTAGGGGCAAGAGAGGGGGCAGCAGAGGGGCCATGAGCTGAAGGGAAGGGGTTAGGTTAAGAAATTGGCATTGGGGGGAGGGGGAAGTGCTATTTCAGTTTTCGCCTCAGGCAGCAGAAAGGTTAGGTGAACCGCTGGTTATACCCTGCTCATTTGAGCTGGTGACGTCACTGGGCTGAGTGGAAGGTGGAAGTCTCCACCTACCATGGTGATGTGAAGCCCGGTACGTCACCGGCAGTAAAAAAACAGACCCCGCCCTGCACTAGCAAGGAAAAGCTCCAATGCTCCATTCATACACAGTAAATGAGTAAAGAAGAGGTTATATCTGGTTCAGCTCTGAACCTGGACAGCCCCTTTAAGTTACCCTCATTTGAACTCAGCAACCTCAAATTTTTCATAAAACAATTTGATTGATCATGTATAGCCCGAAAATTAAACTTACTCTTGAAGTGGGTGGTCAGGACTACACTGCCAAATTACTATTTGCATAGGTGATCTTTTTGTTTTTGCAAACTTGGCAATGTCTTCTGTTTGAACATCCTGAAGGGTGTTTTCCATCATTTACTGAAACTCCCAGCACATCATATCCATATAACGTAGTATGGGAATATTTGTCTAACAAATACAGGGATTGCATATAGTATGTGCTTAATTAATATCTCTGGAGATACAGATTTAAAAAAAAATCTAATCTTAAAAAAAAAACCTTTGAACAAGGTAAAAACATGTGGGCAAGGGCATTATCTCCATTTCCTACCAAAATGGTGGGAATTCAGTTTCATTATATATATATATATATATATATATATATATATATATATATACACACAGTGAGAGTACAATGCAAAAAAAAATTCTGCTTTTATCCTTTTTAGCTCCTTTACTCACCTCTCCGTAGCTCTTGTCTTTTCACCTTCTGTAGGTGAGCAGCAGCCCTTCTCTTCTCCGTCATTACCACCACAGAAAATAGTCCATCACACACAGACCCAGTAATTCCACTGACGAACAGCACTAACAAATGCATTGCTTCCCCCTCCCCAATTTCCTTCTCCCCTGTCTAGAGAGAGATATAGCTATATATTACTATGAATATATAAGTATGACTGAATGCGCTGCATCACTATAAAATCACTAAACTGGCACTAAGGGGAGGGGAAGGGAGCAGGGAAGCTACTGAGCATGTTGGTCCACCAGTGAATGCAGGAGAAGGTGGACCAGAATTTTGGCCAGAGAAGAAACAGCAGGGGGCGGTACAAAAAAAAAAAAAATACTTACTGTCCCCTTAACCCCCCCTAAGAAGACAATCTGGCTGATCAGCAAGATCTTTTCACACTCTATGTGCTTTTGGCGTTGTGTTAGAAATGGTCTGGAGTTGGGACTTTTTCTTGATTTGGGAGTTTTTTTTTATATCAATAGCAGTCAGAACCTATTGCTCAAAATGCATCAAATAAATACTAGAAGTAGAATACAGAAGATGCTTTTTTACTCATTAGAATTGCAATTTGAAATAGAAAAGTATCAAGGATGAAGAGGTTATCGTAGCAGTATTACCTTTCAAAGAAGGTACTTCTGTTGACTCTTGAATAAGAAATTGAATTTAGAGATTTTATAGCTGGCAATGCAAATGTATAATTTTGAACATCATTGGACTGTAGCTGATCACCCTGGTGGCCAATGATTGGCTGAGTGGTTACATGACCAAATCGAGAGAGAGCAGGAAGCAGAGACCAGATGGGTAAGGTACTAATTCTTTTGGTATTTTATAATATTCAAGGCGTTTTAAAAATAATTGCTCATGGCTGGACAACATTTTTTTATAATTACAACAAGGAACCAACTTTAAGAGGTTGAAGTTGTTGTTTTTTAAAGTTTGTGTTGTAAGCAGAACGGATATAAAAGACCGGCATGAGGAAAAGCAGACATTCAGGAAGACTGTACAAAAAACGGATCCCCTTATAAATGGTTTATATAAAATACAGGTACAGCTGGAGGAAGTTAAATTGACTATTGCTTGCCAGTTGGCGTGCTGTATGACCATGGTCTACAACATGGTGTGGAGATTTCATGGCAATATCCAGATGGATATTTTTGAGATTCTATCAATAACTGTATGTCAGAAAATCAGGATTGTGTGATTCCCAAATATTTTATGTAAATTCCCTCCAATTTGGTGGGCACTCTTCAATATTTGTTGACTTTTTGTGAAAACTGTAGGAACAATTTGCCCACCTTGACTCTTCTTAATTCCTACAAATTGGTTCTCTCATCCCATATGTAGACCCTTCCACCCCGGTGATTGTACAGTACTAACACTTCTAACCTCCTACCACGCTTAAACTCACAAACATGCTTTCTTTTGCTTTACGCTTCCTCGTCTCAATTTCCATGCAGGAAGTGGCACACTAACACTAAGTTTCCTGTAAATTCCTCCTGTCTCAACACTGCTCTTTCTCATGCCAAACACTAGTACCTCTCACTAATAAATTCCCTAACCCACACTGTCTCTGCCAGCTCTTCTCGGTGTTTGGCTCATTCTGTAGCTTTCCCTCCTGTCACCCCATATTTTAGGAGAAATATTAATGTATAATAAAACTTTGTATTTGTATGTGTGGTGCACATTTTTAGTACTTGCGTTGGACACTATGGCCACATGCACAAATATACTGAATTATGAAACATTTAAAGTGGTGTCTGGTGGTTTTACTTTAATTGATTGGCAATATTTCGGCTAATGAGATGGTACCAGTAGGGGATTATAAAACCACAACAGTTCTCCCAGTAAAACATTGGCTACATTATTCTATGTAAAGGATGTAGACTGGTGCACAAAGACAAATTCTAAGATTGACACCAGGACAAATACCTTTGTCTACAGACCAAACCGATGCAATAAAAAAGACCCTGCACTGGCATGCCGATACTATCAAAGTCCTGAATTTATCGCTTGGTGCAGATGGACATTCTAGACTCTTACAGGGGTGGTCCAGTTGGGGAAACTTCATGTCATTACAGATTTGATGTTCACCGCTGAAAGGCCACAATGTAAACATATATGAGGGCGCCAAATGAAGTAATTGAGTATCCACCACATTTCGATAAGCGCCTTTCAGTCCTGTGCAGATTTTGGCTTTTTGGTTATTGCATAAGGAGTAATAGATAGGGGATACCTGTTGAGAAGTCTACATACGTATCTCGTATTGTGCCCTAATAATCATTGGAAGAGCTGTCTCCTCTCGACAAGGCAAGAGTGTCAACCCGATCATTGTTTTAGGCCAAACATTCCTAAAAACCTAAAACTGCAGAGATTATATGAAGTAATTTATAGTTTATCATCTTGGCATTCTATAATCACATGCAGGGGCGGATTGGCCATAGACCTTACAGGGAAATTTCCTGGTGGGCTGATGCCCATGGGGCCGCTTGGGTCCTCCTCATGGCCAGGAAATGGAAGTTTTTGGGGATGTATTGTGTGCTGCTGGCAGTATATTGTGATGGACTGTGGTATTTGGCTCTGTTGGGGTGGTATAATGTGCCACAATATGGTATTGCTGGCCCTGCCTTCCATCCATTTGAACAAAACTACAAAACGGGGCCACTTTTAGTATTTTTTCCAGGGCAACTTTAAGTTCCCAATCTGCCCCTGATCACATGACTGGACTGTCAGTGTTTAGAATTCAGATTGATTGATTCATCAAAAAATAGACTGAAGGGGTTATTTTTTTTTTGTCCATTCCAGATATAGAGTAATACCTTTTACATTGGTAAAAAATGCCAGAGCTGTGCTCCTGGTCCAATTTTATGCAGCGGATACTTCTGGGACCATGTGGCTTATATTGAGGACATGATCCTTGTCTGGTTACAACACTCAGCACATGAAGGAGAATGAAGCGATTGCTAGTGCTGGGGAGGGATTCATTCTCATGCATTTGCTGTGTGTTGTACCTGGCCTGGCCTCCCAAATGTACAGCATGTGATCCTGGTAGTGTCCGCTGCGTAAAATTGGACCGAGAGTACAGCTCTGCCCCGGTAAGCAATTTTTAATATGTACCAATATAAAAGTTTTTACAAGGAGGGGGTACATGTAATAAAAAAGATGGATAATGCCTTCAATGTCATTATTTCAACTTGTTCAATCAATAACAAGGACATTTTTGGATGTCCAGTTGCTGAGGAGCTGCAATAGTGATGGATGCACTTTCTACTTCTCCATCTATGACAATTTTTACATTTTGAGTGTAAGACCTCTTTAAACCAACTGTTTAAAGCATCTTCTTTACAACAACTGTGAGCTGAAAGTTACAGAATAAAAGCAGCCAGAGTCGGCCATTTTTAAGTATTGGAGAGGTCTCCTGTTAACAAGGTCCACAAAAATATATATAGACACATCCTTGTTCTCACCATCTCATCCTCCTCAGCAAGCCTCTCATTTTTGTTCATGTTACCCCTATAGTCATAACCCTTTGAGTACTTGGGTAGAAACTTATACAATATGGTAGGAATGAAGACGTGGTGCCCATATGCAACTTTTAGGGTATCCTTTCACTCAGATGTAAGCAAATGACCATCTCATTATGTACCCTAAGTCTCACCTCCATGACAGATTCTGAAAAAGTGATGGTAAAAAAGTGCAATGTAAATAAAACTGGGCAATACTGTACAACTCATTTCTGTAGCAAGTTATTAAAATAAAAATCTGTAGGAGAAATAATAAAAACTAAAAAAAAGGAAAGAAAAGTAAAGCATTACTTTACAACTGAACTACTTTTAAGTTTATTAACGTGGCAAAACCACACACGGATACAAGGTGTGGGGGCTGGAACCAGTTGGAAAACTGTGAGGTCTCAGACTCAAAAATAGATGACCTATTTGTTTCTCTCGCTTAGTTTTCCCAAAATTAAATTCAGTTTCCCAGCCTGAGATTTCTCTGATTGTGAAAATCTGCAAGGCAAACACCGCAGTCTTAACACCGACAATATAGCCAATGGTTTGACGTGTACACCCTCATATGCAGTACTGAGAAAAACACGGATATAAAAAACCAAAAATAGGTGCAAAAATTGTAACATTAATGGTAGTATTATATGTTAAATTTCCATGGTCGTGCTGCCACCACAGGGCCGTATTTAGCGCTGCCCCATTTCACAGATGTGGAAATATAATAGCTGGTGATGATGAGCAACATGAGATATAAAGCTAAAAAGCCATGACGATATTGTCATACCATATTAAAAAGATTTAAACTCCTTAAAGTGTACCTCCAATGAACTACTTAACTCCTTAGTGACTGGCATATTTTGGACCTAATGGTTACGTTACATTGGGGCAATTATCATGAAGGAATGTTCCTAGGAAAGCTCGTTCCCGATAATTGCCCTGTGTATAAGTGACGAAAAACGCTCATTCATTTCGAAGGCATCTCTGATGCAGACACCTATGCCATTGTTTCTGGGCAGGAGATCATACTGTGTAAACTGTGATATGCTGCCCAGAAACAATGATCTTCTATGGGGACAAGTGAGCGCAGCAGCTCTCACTCATCCCATTCAGAGGGGATGATTATTGCATGTAAATGAAGCTCTCACTACCTCTGACGAGAAGGCAATTAGAGGGAACGAATGGTTCATTCCTGCAAATTGCCTGCTGACTCAGCCCGTGTAAAGGGGTCTTTAAAGGGGATGTGGAATCAGAAAATGTCCTATTGTTTAAATCATGTTTTTATGTTTGAAATATTTTTAAAGAATTTTCAGTGTTTTTTTAAATTTTCTATGTCAATAGTTATATTTAAACAGCTAAGGGTTCCAGCTAAGCCTCCCCCCCGGGGGGTATTTCTCGCCCAATGATAATCAAGATGTTAAGTTATGTAGATCGAGATCTTATAATGCGCAGGAAGAGAGTTATAGGGGATCTGCGCTATAATAACAATTTAATATCCATTTATCCGGACTATGCGCTGGAAACTCAAAAGAAACTGAGTCTCCTTTTTCCAGGTCAAAACTCTCTCCTCTTCCCGGCGAAACTTAAGATTGAATATAATGATAGGGCCTGGTTTTTCTTTAGTCCTGAGGAGGCTATCAGAAGGATGGACAATAAGGGTCTGAAGTAAAATTGATTAATTGTTGGTTGAGCTGCAGCTGGTACATGCTCGGTAGAGAGGGTCTCGCATAGTGTTTTTGTCTATTTCGCTATGCGTGATCCAACTTGGGGGTGGGGGGGGTGGGATCCCGCTGAGGGGAGGGGAGGTTTTTTTTTTTTTTTCCCCCTCTCTTCTCTTTTCTCTTATTGTATTTTGTATATTGGTTATTGTGGCCTGGTGTGCTCCCTTAGGGGAGAAATATGCTGTCTGGATCTGTCCATCTCCTCGGGGGGAGAAGGGGTTAATATTATAATTTTTAGCAACACATGGGGGATGTGACTATTTTTGCTTGGAATGTGAGAGGGATGAGGGAAAGAAGTAAGCGTCAAGCGATATTTGATCACGTAAAAAAACACTTTCTAGGTATTTTTTGTTTTATGGAAACCCATTTGGTGAAAGAAGATAAATACATATTAAATAAAAAATGGTGGGGTATTCAGTATAACTCATACTACTCAACATATTCGCGTGGGGTGTCAGTAGTGTTTCATAGGAAAATTGACTGGGTGGAATATGATAGATTAATAGATGATGAGGGTAGGTACATTTTTTTATTTGGGAAAGTTAACTCACTATGCTGTATTTTGATTTTTATTTATAATCCACCACCATTTAATTTAAGAATTTTGCAAGAGGTTTTTGAATTTATTCAGGGGAAAAAGGAATGCCCAGTCTTAGTATTGGGTGATCTGAACTGCGTTATGGATGAGGGGATGGACAGATGTAGACTGGTGGCACCAAAAAAGATTCCCTCAACTTCAGCTCTGAACAAAATGGTAAAGGAAA
Source organism: Rhinella marina (assembly GCA_900303285.1). Lineage (NCBI taxonomy): Eukaryota > Metazoa > Chordata > Amphibia > Anura > Bufonidae > Rhinella > Rhinella marina. Next base: position 108,466 of record ONZH01020370.1, read on the forward strand.
TGGGGCTGATGGATATCTGGCGTCTGATGTACCTGGAGGAGAGGGTCTATTCTTGTTGGAATAAAACATGTAACACCTTATCCAGAATAGATCTCGCTCTTGGGGATGAAAGACTCTTCCCATATGTTGGTGACGTAAGATACCTCCCAAGAACAATCTCAGACCATTCCCCGCTTCTAGTCCTGATAAAAATGGGTGAAAATAAAGGGAAGGGGAAGTTCAAATTAAATGCCCACTGGTTAAATTTAATACAGGATAAAATGCTCATAGAGAAAGATTTGGAAGAAGTTATTAGGCTGAACTGGGGCTCTGCGCCAGACCATGTGGTCTGGGATGCTATAAAAGCGGTTATTAGAGGACGGTATAAAGGGGTGATAAATAGGCTCAGGAAAAGGTTTCGAGCTAAGGAGCAGCAGTTGACTAATAGGGTGGTGGAGTATGAGGAAGTCTACTGCATGCAGAAAACGAGAGAGAGAGTCTGGACAGCTTAAACGAGGCCCAAGAAGAATTAAAACAGTTTCTATTATTAAAAGCTGACAACCACTTAAAATTCCTGGGTAAGAAGAATTTTCTAGAAGCAGGTACCCCTAATAAGAGACTAATATCTATTATAAGGAACCAAATGGGTAGTAAGAGAATTAGTGCTATAAAAACTGATGGCGGAGTGTTGGTAAATTCCCCGGAAGAAATCTTAGTGGAATTTGCCAACTATTATAAAGAATTGTATAAAACAGGGGCTGATTACACTAGAGAGCAACTTAATCAATACCTGGATAAGATCCCGTTCCCTAGAATTTCAGAACTTCAGAGGACAGGTCTGGATCGGCCAATAACCCAGACTGAAATAGAGGATGCATTGGGCGGGTCCAGAAGTAACGCCGCTCCTGGTAGGGACGGGATCCCCATTGAGATCTATATGGAGCATAGGGCGGTATTGATACCTGCCCTCTTGAGAGTTCTGGAGTCCTCAATCAAGAGAGGGGAGCTGCCAGACTCCATGAGAATGGCGGAAATTATTATGATTCTGAAAGAGGGTAAAGACTGCATGGGGGTTGGGTCATATCGCCCTATATCCTTATTGAATAGCGATGTCAAATTATTCGCTAAAGTACTTGCGAATAGACTATCCAGAGTAATTGCTGGTTTAGTGGATGAGGATCAAGGTGGATTTGTGCCAGGCAGGGTGGCGAGGACAAACATCCATAGACTGTATAGCAATATGCAGTTTGTGGATGGGTGTGCACCCTACTCCATCCTGTCACTGGATGCGATTAAAGCTTTTGACAGGGTGGAGTGGGGGTATCTATGGGAGGTACTGAGGAGATTTGGTATTGGCAATGAATTCATACATATGGTTAAGGTTCTGCACAATAGGGCCGAGGCGGTTATAAGTACTGCCGAGGGGGAGTCAGAAGCTTTTGTTTTAGAACGGGGCACGTGGCAGGGCTGCCCTCTCTCTCCACTTCTCTTTGCCCTGAGTATTGAGCCTTTGGCTATTATGATAAGAAATTGTGAGAAGATAACGGGGTTTGGAGCGCGGGGAGGGAGGGATAAAATCTCATTATATGCTGATGACCTGCTCTTATACTTGAAAAATCCTGGTGAGGCCCTCCCCTGGGTAACGAAGATTATCGAAGAAAATGGAAAGTTTTCTGGATTAGCCATTAATTGGCAAAAATCAGTTATGATGCCTCTAGGGAGCCACTGGGAGTTAGGCCCCACTGAGTTGAGGGTTTTGGGTAGTGGGGAGGACTTTAAGTACCTTGGGGTCAGGGTCTCAAGGGAGATAACAGAATTTAATAAATTAAATACGATTGAGATTATTAGGGAGATTAAAAGAAAAGAAGAAATTTGGAATAAGTTACGGTTGTCGAAGGTGGATAAAATAGCCCTAATTAAAGTAGTCCTTCTTCCAAAAGTCCTGTACCTGTTTGGGTCTGCCCCTATTTGGATTGAGGACTTCCATATGAGGAAAATTGTAAGTCTGTTTAATGCATTAATATGGGGGAGGAAAAGGGTCCGGATAAAACTGGACTACCTGTATGTGAAATAAAAAGCGGGTGGTCTTGCTTTCCCGGATATTAGAACCTATTTTTTATCCTCAAAATTGTATAAATTGGTGAACTGGAGAAGGGATAATTTGGTATTGTTTCTTATTAAAGAGATTGGTATAGGCGCTAGGGATATGTTTCACCTCTTAGAATCAAGATTCCTTACAGAAAGAAGGTGGGCACATTTTCCAGTCGTGAGGACTATGGTGAAGACATGGGATGAGATCAAAAGGGTGACAGACCAGGTTGGGATCTTTGGATTTGCTCCCATTATAAATAAGTTATTCTTCCCAAGAGATCAGTTGAAACTGTACGAAAAATTAGGTTCGGTGGGACTGGAGGAAATATATGTTCGGGGAAAATGTTTAAGTTGGGAAGAAGTAAAAGGAAAACTAGGTTTAAATCAAAGTGATTGGTTCGATTATATAAGATTGAAAACTTTAGTGGAAAAGAAATTAAAGGAACCTGGTATGAATATGATTAGCCCTAAGGGTGTAATAAAGAGGATGACCCAAAATGAGATATGTAAGAAGGAAATATCTTGCTTGTACAGTATGATAAGAGGGGGTAAATCAATAATCTTTACTAGTAAAGGAAAGTGGGAGGAAGACCTGGATGCGGTTGGCGAAATCCAGTGGAATAAGGTTTACAAAAATATACAAAAAGTTTCAAAGTCGGCAACTCATAGGATTATACAATTTAATATAATACATAGGCTGTACTACACTCCCGAGTTTTTGAATAGAATAAGGAAGGATGGAGATTATAGATGTAAAAAATGTGGGGAACCTGAGGCGGGATGGACACATATGATGTGGTCATGTAGGTCCCTACGGGAATTCTGGGGAAAAGTCTGGGATCAATTACCAGGAATGTGTGGTATTGCCCCCCTTTTCTCCCCAATATTGGCTATACTGGGGGATGATTCAGGCGTAACATTAGATAAGGTTAAAAGGAGGATATTAATTAGAGCTATTTTTGTCGTCAAACTTTTAATAGTTAGACACTGGATTTCACCTGACTCACCGGGTCTTTTGGAATGGAAGAAACTGTACTTATATTATGCCAACGTCAAAAATTAGGGTTTTTTTTTGTTTGTTTTTTTCTCTCTCTCTCTCTCAGTGGTTGGGGTTGGGGTGGGGGGATTGGGATGGTATAGATAAGTATATATGTATTTTGTGATATTAAACTGTTTTTCTTTTCGAAAAATAAAAATTTTAAAAAACAAACAAAAAAAACACATAAAATCCTGCATTATTTGCACTGGCCACTAGGCCTAATAATATGCAACACTTCTTGGACTGTACATATCACTTTACTGTAGTTACCAGCTTATCTGTCATTCTAATCCAGCCTTTAAAGATATTACCTCTGTGCATAGATAACACTGGATCTGTTACTCACAATAGGCGATTGTCACAGCTTATCTATTGTTTCCTTGTACAATGACCTCTGCACAGGTCACAGAACATGCCTGGAAAACTGTACCATAGAAGACAATGATGCCCCCTCCTGACCATTGTGTCTATGGCCCAAGTGGTAGGTCATCAGTTTTAAAATCCCGGAAAACCTCTATAAAGGGGTTGTCTCACTTCAGCAAAAAGCATTTATTACGTAGGGAAAGTTAATGCAAAACACTTACTGATATATTGTTATTATCCATATTGCTTTCTTTGCTGGCTAGCGGTGGTCGTGTTTGCACACTATAGGAAAAACACTAGCCTATTTAGGCCCCACAATCCCGGCCACCAGAGAGGCCGGCGCTTTTCCTGTATTGTGCAAGCACAACCACCACTGATGGATTGCAGGGTGGTCATAACCATGGAAACGAGCAGCGTATAATGTGATGGAAAAATGTATCCAGCCAGCAAAGGAAACAATATGGACAATCACAATGCATTAGTAAATGGCTTGTAATAACTTCCTCTACATTATAGATGTGGAGCTGGCATCTCTTTAGCTAAAACTGCTGAGTGACATTTACTCCAGGAAGAAAAGTGGAGTGGAGCACGCGTCACCGTGATTGTATCCCGATACTGGCTGAGAGTAACAGGTACTGTTGATAATTTATTTATTAAGGAAAAGGACATTTCCTTTATTGCTTGCCAAACCTGATACTTTTCTTTCCAAGAGCAATAACATTTTTAGTGTCTGTAAATCAAAATTTCTAATTGCAAGATTCTGGGCCACATAAAGGGTAGTGAAAAAACGTATTTTTTTTGTAGGTGGGAGATTTGTTTGTACTGCTTTCACCGTGATGAATATAAGACATGGTAACTTTATTCAGCAAGTCAGTATGATTACAGAGACACCAAATGTATGTTTTTTTTTTATAGTTTACTATTTTTGTATGTCACCATACACAAATCAGATGATTTTAGCTGGTATCATTTGAGGTATATGTGGCTTTTTAATTACTTTTTATTACATTTCTTGAAGGCAAAGTGACCAAACAGCAGCAATCCTGCCACTGTTTATTTTGTTTTGTTACAGATATGGCAATCCCAATCGTCTCTTTTTTAAAAAAATTTTCTCCAATAATAAAGGGCTTGATAAAGGGATAAGGTCATTTTGCGCAGATTTTATAATAATTTTATTTTTGCTTTTTCTAAAACTGGGGGACGTTAGGTGCTCTGTGATAACTACCAGCCTCCAATGCCATACATGTACAGCATTCTTAGGCTCCATTCACACTTCCTGTTTTTCTTTCCTGATCTGGATCCATTCATTTCAATGGGTCCTGAAAAAATCAGGAAAGAAAAACAGGACATGTGAATGGAGCCTTATACTGATGACCTATCCTCACAATAGGTCATGAATATCAGCTTGGCGGTGATTGCTCTCCAGGCATCCTCGCCGAGCAGTTGTAATTACACTGCACCATCGCTACAAGTTAGTGAAGAGGCTGTAGCACTTTCACAAGTGCGGTGGCCTCTTCAAACAGCTGATGTTCCGGGAGTCGAAACCCCTGCTGATCTGATATTGATAGCCTATAATGAGTATACCCCTTTAGAGGGGGGTTAAAAACCTATTTGGATGCGTGTGTACATTCAATTTTCTAATTTGGAATTAAATATGCAGTCTCCAATCATTTCAGGATGAGGCAGAAGGTGAATTACTGCAGTCCTTTACTTCAACTATGCTCTGCTTATGCTAAGGATCTGATGAGTAGCAAGTTATACCTAATATGCACTGAATATCATAAGGAGAAGTACTGCAGTCCTTTACTTCTCTTCTGTGGTGTCAGTGGCTCGATCTAATAAGTAGCAGGGTATAGCTAATATGTACTGAATATCTAATCAATCTTGCTAACTGATAGTCCTGTGATTACAGCAGCCTCAGCAAATTACTGACACGAGGGGAGGAGCTGCAAGTACTATGTTACCCAGTTTGTGGAGATAGTGACAACCACTGGGCTTCAGCTCCAGGTATGAAGGTATGTATGGCCTTACTGACTCTTAGGGCTCATGCACATGGCCGGTGCCGGACCGTGCCCGTATTGCGGCCCGCATACACGGGGTCCGCAATGCACGGGCACCGGCCGTATACAACCCACATCACGGACCCATTCACTTCAATGGGTCCGCAACCTGGGAGATGCGGAGCGGAGGCACAGATCGGAACACCGCGGTTGTGCTTCCGTGGTGTTTCTGGCCGTGCCTCCACACCGCAAAGAAGTAGCGCAAGCACTACTTTATAAGGGTGCGAACCCTGGGATGTGGATCGTGGACCCCATTCAACGTCAGTGCCCGTGTATTGTGGACCGCAAATTACAGTCCACAGCACGGGCACTAGCTGCACACACTTGTATGCATGAGCCCTTAGTATGAACAAAAGTGTTTTTACTCACTGACAGCAAGATCATATTATACAAAATCTATTTCATCTATTCAGTTATTTTATTTATATAAAAACCCCTTACAGGAACGCTGCTGACTTCACCGAGGGGATGTAAGCCAATTCTGGACATTGACCCCTGGATTTTTGAATAATTACCAATCCACCCTATACCAGTATATAGTATTCTTCTGACAATGGAATAGATGGGAATCTAACATGATGTTTGTATTTAACACAACAGTAGCTCTTTTTAAGTGACAAAAAAAAAAGAAATTAATTGTATATGGAAGGAAAACAGAAACTATTACAGCGAAACTGGGCAGTCATATAAGAGGTTTTCACCTTGGAAGCTGGATCAAAGCAGGTCTTCTGCGCAGTTACAATATCCGTACAGATCTGTTTGCTCTCTCTCAGCAGATGAAGCTCCTTTTCCAGATGTTTGCACTGAGGAGGGGGATAATAGAATATCATGAAATGAAACATTTTAGACACTTCTAAATTCATCTTTCAAGAAAAAATAGCTTCTTCTGACTTATTGGCAATGAGTGAAAAGGTGCTTTTAGGCATGCTGGCGAAAGGAATTTACAATATTATGTGTTATGAAGGGAGATAGGAAAAAGAGACAGGACCTTGGGATGGACAGAAAAGTACTATGGAAAATATTTATACCCACACCGGCTCATTTCCCCCCATGAAGCTATGGCACTCATTCATTTCAGATGAACTAATTAAGTATGCCCATGGCCCCACAGATGTAAGGATGTGTTTATTTGTCAATTATGGTCCTTTGATGCTTATTGCTGTAGACTCAAGTGTATTAATATAGTCATTGAAAGAAACCATAATCCTTTCCATTCCAAGTTATGGTTACCAAAACATTTCGCAAAAACCCTCTAAAATCCACTAATATTACATAGAACTAACATACAACAATAAAAACTGCCTGCCTAATATTGTGTAGGTCCTCATTCGAGTTGCCAAAACAGTTGGGACCCATTAAAGTGTGGACTATTAAAGTGTCCTGTGTTGAAATGAGCGAATCAATTCATCTCATGATCAAGTATACATCATCTGCGAGGGGCTGTCCCTGCTGTTGAAGATGCGCCGCTTAATTGACAGGGCTGGAAATCTTGCCGCTGCTACTCAGAGTAGCGACTCAAGAGCAGAGCCTCTACTTCCGGAGTGGTGATTGTTCATGTATGGCGGCACATGAACAGTCGCGGTAGCGGAAGCATAGTCTTTGCGTTTGCATCACTACTTCGAACAGTGGCACAGTAACAAAATTGTCAGGGCTAGGTGAGATGTCCGGCGATTAAGCATCAAGGGGGGGCTTCTTCCACAGCCCTTCTCAGATGAATAATGCTTGTTGATGAGACAAATTGATTCGTACAAATTGATTTGCTCATCTATAGTTCTGTACTATCAGGCATTAGTCTGGTAAAGTAACTTTATTTTTGAAAAACTGCATTAAGGCTGCAAGCTGTGACCCAACCAGAACCCATACATATACATATGACCAGAGTTTCATTTTACCTTGCAATCTATTTGTCTAGCTCCTGTGTGAGCCTACAGCACACTGAGTGTTATGGCTCCTGATCTTCCCTCACAAAACTACAATCCCCACAATGCCTAGCTTTCCTGCTGTGAGTTTCTGCTTGTTCATGAGTGTTGATGATTACTGATTGGCTGATTGATATCACAATACAAACACGCCCCCTCTACTCCCCTCTAGAGAATTGATAGCAATACACTGAGCATGCTCGACCTAATAAAGGCTCAGAACTACAGGTCCATGCCATGGTAACTTATGAGGAAACACAGTGGGTAACAGGGGAAGAAAAGTACTTTATAACTACTGAACGGTAAATATGTGACATTTACATTATATTAGGTAATTATTGATGATGAATTAGTCTAAAACATAAGTTATATTTATGGTAACCGGAATTTCCCTTTAAGTCCTGTCAGTTATGTGGTGAGGTCTCCATGGATTGTACAATACATCCTACAGATGCTCGATCAGATTAAGATTTTTGGGAATTTCGAGGGCAAATCAAAACTCTGAACTCTTCATTACATTCCTCAAACCATTTTTCCTTCTTCCACCATTGTCAATTTCAGACCTAACTGTTCACTTGCTGTGTAATATATCCACCCATCCCATGGCAGGTGATATGGGGATAATACATTTTAGTAATCTGTATGTGGTTTTAATAACTAACTCCAGCAATTCCTGTCCCCAGAAGGACTCAAGATCACATTCTGGGTTTCCACTTTGAGGTTTTATGCACTTTTTAGAGCCAAAACCAGGAGTGGATTAAAAAAAAAAAAGAGGTGAGGTAGTATCTGTCCTCTATGCCTCATTCACACATCAGTGTTTCGGTCAGTGATTGTGAGCCAAAACCGGGTGCAGCTCTAAACACAGAACAGGTGCTGATCTTTCCCTTATATCTTATCTCTGTGTAGCTCTACTCCTGGTTTTGGCTCACAATCACTGACCAAAACACTGATGTGTGAATGTGGCTTTATACTTATTCACTCTTTATGATCCATACTTGGCTTTGGCTTCAAAAACTAATTAGAAAGCATGAATGTGGAAACCCAGCCTCAAACATGTAATACACATTAGATAATTGTGCATATGGTGGCTGCTGAGTGATCGGAACATGGCTGACCATGGGATCTCCCCGGACACAAACAGTCCCAGATGGATCTGGCAGCCCACCAAAATATGTTTCAAAAATGCAAAAAAGTTTTATTACACACAAATAAATAGTATAATTTAAAAACATGTAGATAGGTCAATTTGAGTACTCACACCAACAGAAGAACCCACCCCAATACAATGCATACAGCTACTCAATAAAACTCAAATAATCCTCAGCTACAACATCATACCGTAAATACGTGACAGAGAATAACAAATCACAAAGACGTCAATGCATATCATAGATAGATCAATTTCACAAGTGGCCAACTAACCTACTCTGGATGTCTTTGAGAAAGGAAACCCTGAAGAACAGAAAAGACAGAAGTCATGCATCGCCCCTCCAGAGCCTTGTATTAGACGTAACGGAGCACATCTTTTTTTCTTGGAGTGTTCCTTTAATTACATAATTATTTGGGCGTTCCTTTAATTTAATGATTATATTTTAATTATTCATTGGTCAAGTGATGGTAGCCTGTACCTGTTGTTTTCCATACTACATGCTGGTCAGGGGCGGACTGGGAACTAAAAGCGGCCCCATGTTATAGGCATGTCCAAATTGAAAGAAGGCGTGACAACACTAGTAGGCAGGGCCAGCAACACAATAGTTCAGGGCAATATACTGCCCCAGCTGAACCAAATATCACAGTGCAGCAGAAAATACTGCCACCTTCACAGTATTAAACTGTATCCTTGTCCTGAGGACATTGATACAGTTGAATTCAGGAGCAGGACGCTGCTGGCCAGGTGCATAAGAGAGAATCAAATCATTATGAACCCATGAGGAAGGCTTAGGTGGCCCTCCTAGGCATCAGCCCACCGGGAAATGTCCCTGCAGGGTCTATGGCCAATCTACTCCTGAGGCTGGTGATATCCATGTGACTCTATCTTCTACGAGGATAAGTACTACATGACTGGGACCTTTTGTGTGTAATGGATACTCACAACCCCTGGTTAGTATAAACTCAGGAAATATGTATGTGAAGTAATATTCATACTAAAGTCTTTCATGTTATAAGGTATGATTCAGACAATAAGACAAATGAGTAGGGAATACAAGCAAAACGAATAAATGTCAAATTTCTGATCCACTTTTAGACCGGTCGGTCCAGTAACTGATCCAAATGGAACGTAATGGAAAGGATGGAAAAGTGTCATAGCAGATGTAAATCTGTTTCTGAAACAAAAATTGTGTCCTTCTTTTTCCTTTTGACTAAAATTTTTGAGAAGGAAAAAAAAATTCTCAGCTTGACGTGTGCTGTAGATCAATGAGGCCCACCACAAGCTGGCCATGGTCCCAGCACGACCAGTGTTCAGTGAGGAAAGAGGATAGAGATTCCCAGCACACGAAGTGCAGTAAGGATACACAGAGAGAAGCTCAGAGCAGGACACAGACTGAGGATTGAAGAGTCACACAGTGCACACAAGGAGCATTGGATAAGTTCTCCCATTAACATCCCAGTTAGGCATCAGCGAGCAGAGCATCTGGGCTCCTTCCTATAAGCTTTGCCAGACTTTGCTTTTCTTAACTAAAATAACCAAACTTCCTCGGCCACAGACATTCGGCTTCTTTCATCCTTAAGTTAGCCGTGCACTAGACACTGAGCTGCTTATGTTCAGCCATGCCAAAGATCCCGCTGTCACTGGTTCCCAGTCAGCTCCAATGCAAACACTCCTTTTTCTTAAGGACATGTGTTTTCATTGGTCGCCTTCCTCCTGTCCCTCTGCCCACAACCACATGTCAGGCGCAGGGCTTCCTTCTTAAAACAGGTTGATAAAAATAGTTATTGAAACCGGTAGAGAAGCTAAGTGTTAGCGTAGAAAGGGAAAGTTTCCCCTCTGTGGGCCCATAAAGGCAGGTTCATTTCCTTGTTCTATACAGCTAAGTAAAAACAACAACTGCTCATCTGCAAAATTCACTCTGAGACACAATGAGGTTTTCCACTTGGTTCCTCTTCGTTCTCTCCACTGTAGATATTACCATGGTTATCTTGGTAGACCATAATAGAAAACTGAAAGTTGCACCCAACACTATGGTTTTCTTAGGACTTCTTCATAGTTCTCCAGAATACTGCCGCCGTTGAGAGCTCCCAGGGATAACGCCAAGATGGCAAATATTTGAAGAAAAATGGCAGCTCAGGTTGTACTAGCAAGGAATTTTTATGAGGAAATAATATTTGTAAGAAGTTGAGTTTGCACTTCGATGCTCGGCTCAATAAACAAATAAGAAACAAATGAAGAACTTGTATCAATGTTCTGAAGAATGTTACACCAAGGCGTTGTGGTCTGATAATTTATATATTTTGGAAGATGGAGTAAATAGGGATTATTTAAAATAAAAACAGTGTTCAATAAGGTGTTCAAATATTGTTTGGTCAGATTCCGGAAAGATTCACCTGATCGGCTAGGTCATAAAAACTGATGAAGCTACCCACAGAATATAAAGTGATGAGCGGGAGTAAGGAGAAAAGGAATTCAGGCAATAAACTTCTAAATGCTGCCACATAAACTAAAAATTAAAACATACCAGGGGTGGATTGGCCATAGACCTTACAGGGAAATTTCCTGGTGGGCCCATGCCCAAGGGGCCACCAGATCCTTCCTCGTGGCTGGTCAGTCAAAGTTTTTGGGGATGTATTTTGTGATGGACTGTGGTATTTGTCTCTGTTGAGGTGGTATAATGTTCTACAATATGGTATTGCTGGCCCTGCCATCTATCAATTTGGACCCGACTACAAAATGGGGCCACTTTTAGTATTTTGTACAGGGCCACTTTAAGTTCCCAGTCCACCCCTGAAAGCTACCCACCATACATACACACAGTGCCAATACTGGCAGCATCTTTAATGAGCAGATTGTGGCGCTGTCACCTACAAGTATATCTTCTGTTACTGATCAATGGACTGAACCTACAGTAGCAAGGCTAGCTCTAATAGACCCCTGAGTATTGTGATTCTACAGTCTACCCCAACCAATGTGTATCAGTCACCCCTATCACACCGGAAAGGACTACACAGAACCTTTTACTGTTATATAACATAACATTTGGCTACATTTACCACAATGTGCACTGCACTTATTTGGTCCACCCCATGCCAATCATCGTTGAATGACCTGAAGCACAAACCTGAACTACAACACTCAGAGCTATTAATATTCCTGGGCCCCAATGAGAAATCTGTAACAGGGCTTCTCATTTGGAATAATGATAATGCTAGATGGATCTTAGGCTTCTTCAGTCATCAGGACCCAGGTGTGATGACTATGTCATTACCGCAGGCCCACCGCCATCCTGCTACCCTGCGGAGGGCATGAACACTGATCCTCTTACCCTGCTGCTGGTCCTGACCTGCTGGGCCTTCTCTGCCCACCAGCAGTGGGCCTGGCTGCAGGGGTTCTGTTTGCCTCTCACTGGCAGGGTTCAGCCTGTCTCTTGCTGGTACAGGCCTCTCCTTCTTACTCGTATCCATGCTCGCCTTATGGTCAGCATGGGCATGCTTATTCTTCCCCAGCCCATGGCTGGTCACTTTTGGGTGTTTATGGCACCTTCCCCAGTGAAAAGGTGCCTGATCAATAGATTTATCCTGCTTGCTAGTTCCAGCAAAGGTGTTCTGACTACCCATGTACCGACTTCTGCCCGATTCCTGACTCTGAATATCTGCCATCTGGCCCAATTTGTGTCCAATTACCTTATTGACCCTTCACTGCGTGCCCTGACCTTTGGAGTGTTTCACAGATTTGCAGATTTTGTACTTTGACAGCCCTGTTACTAACTACGAATTTTACCTGTCCCTTTGGTGCTATACACCAATGGATGATGATCCCAAGGGTCAGCAGCCAACCACACGCAGATTACTCCAAGAGGTATCGATCTGGCGGAGCAAAGTTCAGATGCCTGTGTAGGGGTTAAAAGGTGAAACCCAGGGAACTGCCAGGATAACGCCATTAGGTTTAGTCCTAAGTATAGTCCATTGCTTGGCACAGTGATTACACACCCACTGCTGTAACACTATGCCGCTGCTCAAATAGGTGGCACAAAGTGAGGGAGTACTAGCTCTTTGTTTTAGTGCTGCCATTTTGACTCTATAATCTCAGGAAAATTCAAACTGACCTTCAAGTAGATTCAGTAGTCTATAACCTGTGCTGTAGTCCAACATCAGGCCTGTAGACCCCATTTTCCTGCATAACGTATTGAGCATATTCTGGATATGCTATATCTTGCCATAAAAACATTTGATTTTTAGCAAGTGTATAAGATTTTTGCCTTTAGAATAAATCAACATTTCATTCATTCAGCAAATTTACCATCATGACTTTGAAAGGATGGGTTAGGTTTAGAGTTGAAAAAAATAACCCAAGTATAAAGCATAGGGCCATGTTTACACAGATATGGATGCATTTTTATATGTGTTTTTACCAAACTCATGGATGGATACAAAATATAAAGAGAAAATGATAAAGTATATGGAAAAAAGCTGCATCAAGTACACTATGAACAAGGACTGATATTTATACATCGGCATGCAGAAGTTTGGGCACCCCTGGTGAAAATTACTGTGAAAAGCAAGTTGAAGATGAAATGATCTCCAAAAGGAATACAGTTAAAGATGACACATTCCCTTTATATTTTAAACAAAAACAAATTTTTTATTTTCATCTTTTACATTTTTAAAATAACAAAAAAGGAAAAGTCTCTGAAGAAAAACTTTGGGCACCCTGCATGGCTGTACCTAGTAGCATCCTCTCTGGCAAGTATCACAGCTTTTATTCGCTTTTTGTACCCAGGAGAGTCTTCCCTCTTGTTTGAGGGATTTTCAACAATTCTTCCTTGCAAAAGTTTTCAAGTTCAGTGACATTTCTGGGTCGTCTTGAATGTACTGCTCTTTTGAGGTCTATCCAGAGATTTTCAATGACGTTCCGATAAGGGGACTGTTAGGGCCACAGTAAAACCTTAACCCCTTCGCGCCCGGAGCTTTTTTCGGTTCTGCATTTTCGTTTTGCGCTCCCTGCCTTCAAACAGCCATAACTCTTTTATTTTTCTGTTCACATAGCTGTATGAGGGCTTGTTTTTTGCGGGACAAGTTGTACTTTCCAACGCCACCATTTAATATTGCATACGGTGTAGTGGGAAGCGGGAAAAAAATTCCAAACCGGGTGAAATTGCAAAGAAAACGCTATTCCGCTACAGTTCTACGGGTTTCTTATTTACAGCGTTCGATGTGCATTAAAACTGATCCATTACTTTCATTCTACTGGTCAGTACGAATCCGGCAATACCTAATATGTATAGTTTTTCCTGCGTTTTCATAGTGATAAAATAATTAGAAAGTTGCCCTTTTTTTTTTTTTTTTCCTTGTCAAATCTTGACCCCTATAACTTTTTGGTATTTATGTGTACAGAGCTGTATGGGGGCTCATTTTTTGCAGGACGATCTGAAGTTTTTAGTGATACCATTCTGGGGTGTGTATGACTTTTTGATCACTTTTTATTTAATTTTTTTAGAAAAAAAAAAGCGACAAAAAACGGCAAATCGCCATTTGGACGCTTTTTTCCGCCACACAATTCGCCGTATTGGAATTTTTTTTTTTATATTTTAAAAGTACGGGCGTTTTCGGTCACGGTGATACCCATGATGTCTATATTTATTGTTATTTAGGTATTTATTTTTTACTTATACGGAAAGGGGGGTGATTTGAACTTTTACATCTTTTTTATTTTTTATATATTTTTTAACATTTTTTTTAATTTTTTTTTACTATTAGAAAGCTCAAATATGGGCTTATATATTGTGGCTTTTTTTTTTTCTTTATGAGCAATTCTGGGTTTTATAGACTCAGAAATCCATGAATTGCTCATTTATTATCCTGGCCTGCCATCTAGTGGCCAGAATAAGAATTGCACTTTGAAAACTGTAATCCTCACCAGCGAGGATTACAGTTTTCATATGGTGTACAGACACCCCGATTGGCCACACGGGGTGTCTGTACACCACCCGGAAGTGAACGCTTCCGGGTTTAGACGAAACTAGATGCCGTGATCACGTGTGATCACGGCATCTAGTCACCCCGGAAGACGCCGCCGACACAGTAGGTAGCGGCAAGTCTCTGCTGTTAGAAACAGCAGAGACTTGCCGGCCATGACGCCCGCCGCACCCGCGAGCGGGCGCCATGTGCCCGCATCGCCCCAGCGCCGTACATGTACGGCGCTGGTCGCGAAGGGGTTAAGCTTGCCCTTTTAAAGTAGTCAATTGTAGTATTTGAAGTGTGTTTAAGATCATTATCCATCTGTAGAAGCCATCCTCTTTTCAACTTCAGCATTTTACCATTGGTGTTTGCCACCAGAATTTGCTGGAATTTCATTGAATACTTTCACTCTACCTGTGAAACTTGCCAAAGGGGGTGCTACTAGGTACTAACTATGCAAGGTGCCCAAACTTTTCATCAAGCCCTTTTCCTTTTTTTGTTATTTTGAAAATGTAAAAGATGAAAACAAAAAAATTGTTTTTGTTTAAAATACAGAGGGAATGTCACCTTTATGCCTCAACTTTATGCCTTTTGGAGATCATTTCATCTTCAACTTGCTTAACTGTTCACAGTAACAGTAATTTTTACCAGGGGTGCCCAAACCTTTTCACGTCACTGTATATTAATACAGAGAATTTAAAGGTCTACTCTCAGAACAAGACTAATACATTTCTTTTGTGTGTTAGTCTTTGGTTAGAAAGCTCTTATGTAGCCTCCATATATTTATGTTTGTTTTATCTGCCCATTCATTGTGGATTTACAAGATAAATATACCTGTATAAGAGAAGTCAATAATAACTGAGCAAGCGAATAAGCGGTCATTAAAGGTAAACGAGAATAACAATTTCCTTGCCTGCAGAGCTTATGCCTGACAATAAAAGGGACAGGGTACATTGCACTTCACACCTCCGATACTATGAGCTTAAATAAAGAACTAAGATAAACTTGGCATTCATTAAAGGGGTATCAGACAGATCATTTTTGCAAAAAAAAATACAAATTGGGGGAATTTTCTTTACTTACATGCATTTAATTATATCTAGAAATAATTTTTGTAATAAGGTTTTAGTAAAGATTTTGGTTTGTTTGTAGCTTCGATATTTCACAGCACATAGCTGTTCTCAGCAAATTCTGTCAAATACAGTAGCTCATCTAACAGCTTGGGCCTGAGACCTTCTCCTTCCTCTCTAATGCATGCCCACCACTGCTCTGCTCCCTTCACTGCTCTGCTCCCTTCCTGCGATCATGACCTCCAAGAAGGGCTGGAGACTGAGCTATCAGACAGCCTGCATGATGGATTCCACCGTGAATAGCATTCTGCAGCTGCAATGTACTGTGAAACATAGATACTGCAGAGGTCAAATGGAGGTAACAACTACAGAAGGACAACAGTGCTGAGAGACTGTCCAAATGTAAGTACTGTAGGGGGGCTCTGCAGCTGCATCTGTGAAGGTTTTCCTTCTGGCACTAGAGGAATATTGTGGCTGATACTTACAGGGGCAATGTAATGGGGACATTGTCAGATTGGGGTTCCTTGGTCCCAACGTAGGCAATTATTCTTGGGATCCAGCCCCTACATCACTTTTGGAATTAAAGAAATAAATCCTAGTGTCAAGTGTCTGCCTTCACAAGGGCTCCAAATGTTTATTTTCTCCTAGACCTTTGGGGCCCAATACAGTATGAGAGCTTGGGCTCACCGGAGGATCTTCTGGTACTTTGATGGGCCAGCCATATACTTAATGGGAGGGGGGCATTGTGGGTGACACTGGGAGTAATAATGTCCGGAAATGGGGACATTGTGAATAGAAGTTTTGGGGGTCATTTACAGATTTTCTGGTACATATCTGTCATAGATTGTGGCGCAAAGAATATTTTCCTGATTTTCTCCCCACTCATGCGATATCTAAAAAAGGTGGAGTGGAGTGGGCGGGGAAGGGGATGGACCCTTAGTTATTTACTATTTTCTACGCCTGTTTTAGACATAGAAAATGGCCTAAATTTAAGCTAGCAAGGAAGCTGGCTTACATTTAGACTGGCAGTGGATACAACGAAGGTGTGTAGAGGTCGATGCAGCTACATAACTTCGTCGGATCCACCGCCAGCGTATGGGGTTAATAAGAATGGCGTCTAAAACGCTTGCCTTAATAAATGACCCCCTTTGTTTTTTGAAGTCATACTGCAGTTGGCACTGGGAGTACTGTGGCTGTCATTTGGGGGGATAACTGTGGTTGGCAATGATGGATGATTTTTGGAAGCATGATACAGCTGATATTATATTGGATGGGTGCATACTCTAATTGGCCGTATTACACACCTCATCTTCTGATGAAGTCGACTTACAGCCGATGAATGCAGACGGGGCCGCTAGAATAAACTCTAACCATGTATACCTGGACTCCTGTAAGACACTAAACTACTTTACCAGATACTGTGCAGTAGTAATTAAATGATGCTTAAGAAACTGAGGCTCCTTCAGACAGAGGATGAGAAAACGTCCTGCCTTGGTCACGAAAGAAAAAAAAACTGGCACCAGGTTAAGAAGCAGAATCCCCTTTGTATGGTGTAGCAACCCGAATACCGTGCTACTCCTGCAGCCCATACATAAAAATAACACAAGCAGCTATTTGAGAAAGAGAAGCCATAAAGTGCAATTACGACATTTCTTGGTATCAGCACCTTCCTCCTGTGCAGCCCAAAATAAGCAACCATGGGCATAATTATTTTTGTTGGCCTAAGAAAGCCAAAAGGTCCCGTCAAGGGTTAACAAGAGAGGTGCTCCTTGGAACTTTAGCAGGGAAGGGATGAATGGAGCAACACTGTGAGCAAATCTGGCTAGGCGACTCATTCTCCAATGCCGTGGTCGCTTGCTTGGCCCTCGGAAAAATGTGTTTCTTGCTTTTCCTTTAGGAACAGACGTCTCGTTGTGCGGAGACCGGCAGTGCTGCTGAGAGAAAAATGTCTCCCCTCGGATGCTGCAGACAAAGAATAACACTGCTCCCTCCAGACCAAACACCGTGCCTTTGGTGTCAGACAGAGGTATGTGTTGTTCAGGGGTGATGTTTAGACACTCGTGGATGATGAGAGGAAACCGTCTCCTCGTTTCAAGGTATAAACATGACAGAATTAGCATTCTTGATTGCGCAGTTGCTTCCCAGTAGCTGCAGGAGCAGCCTGTAAATTTATATTACTGCCTAGGATTATTACATTAAAGAAACATATATATATATATATATATATATATATATATATTAAGGGTACACCGAGCAAGGCGTGCCATTGTAGAGTTAATACAGAGCTAGACCCACAGTGCTGCTGGCCCTGAGGCAGGTATGTTAAGGGTTTGCCACTATTTTACTGACTTCAGTGGGGAAAACCAAGGCATTCAGAATTGTGGCTTTTACACGTGGTTTTCAATGAAAAACACTTGTATCTATATTTCCTACAACTGCTTCTATAGAAATTTTTTTTCCCATCTTAGAGCGTGGCCCAGATTTACTAATCCTGTAGATGGTGTAAGCTTAGACCGGCTGTCTAGACCTGCACCATATTTATCACAGGGGCTCGGGGTGGATGATGAATGTGGTGCAGAGATAGACATTTTCCTCTGACTCTATACCCACTTTTGCTTGGCTTACTCTGAGATAGAATTTATGCCAAAATTGTGGCAAAAAATTTGGTGCAAAATGGCACATCTTAGGCCACATCCCATTTCCATGAAGCTCTGCCCCTCCACTAATATCAGGTTCTTTACGAACAAGTTGGAAAACTGAGGAAGGAAACCCTAGATGCACCAAACGGACCCAAAATTGCGTCACTTTTCTGACAAATTGTAGCTTCAAAAATCTGGGTCCCTCACCTCACCTCGCTTCCACGGAGAATGAATACAAAGGAAACTATTGGGTGCATATATCATTACGGTAATTTTTGAGGTAAGTTATGCTCGATTCTACGTTTGTGTACTTTGTGCCAAATTTATCAAATGTCTCATGTTGGTTTGAAGATGAACCAAATTTAACAAACACCCCTTTTGTCTATAAATGCAACTCCAGGTTTGTTTGTTTTTTACGCCACCCCCTACTGCAGTGAGTTTGCAACTTTTATTGTGACTTTTTAAAAAAGTTGCAGTCATAAATCTGGAGTGAAATGAAATAAAGTATCTAAACACACCCACTTCTCAAAACTAGAATGAGTGGTGTAAAAACAACCTGCTCCTCAAACACCACCCCCCACAGATGCCCGATTTAAAGTCATTATTCAGGAGTGCACGATAATCTCCTCACTGTATGTCGATGGAAATTATGACAAACCATTCTCATATGCATATGCCATAAATGTCTCAGTCTAAACAATTGTTTAAGAGAGAAAATGTCAAAAACCCACGAAAAATATTTTACATTTTTCATAATAGCACCTGGATCTGAATGCTTTTGTAATTGTATGTAATAAAAAATTAACTATAGCTACTGAGTTATTTAATTAAATCCATCTGTATACCGCCACCTGATGGTATTTTTCGGATTTCTCTGTCCACCTTACTGAGGTGGACACACATGCTCAGGTCCATCCTTCCAGCTACAGAAAAAGGGAACGTAATAACTCAGTAGCTATGATACATTTTTAATTACATGCAATTATAAAAGTATTCAGATGCTGGTTGCTGGTTTGAAAAATGTAGACATTTTTTCATGAGACAATCCCTTTTAAGCCACAGGATGGCCATACTCTCCAATATGCACAATGGATATCAATTTCTCGATCTTCATCTAGTGCTCCACATGGATATTATGTCAAATCCTATTAATGAGTTAGAACGATACTAGCTGGTAGGCAGGACAAACCACAGAAACGCCAGGTAAACACGACCATAGTAACTAACACAAGGAAGTACAAACAGGAAAACCACCAAGAATATAGACAACCACATGACAGCGGGAAGCAAGAGAATGAATACATATAGGTCATCCACTTATCACAGATTAAAGGAACCAAACATAAGCAAGTAGACATAATGCATGTTCTAATATCAATAGGAAATAAACTTTCTAGGACTCTTCTGTTGAAGTGATAGGGTGTAGTATTAAAAAAATATATGCCTGTTTTCATCTAAAAAGTACACCACACCTGTCCAAAGGTTCTGTGTGGTATTGCAGCTCAGCCCCATTCAATTTAACCCTTTCACATGCCCAGATATAACTGCCATGGTTGCCAACAGTCCAGAATTTGCAGGGGATGTCCCTCATTGAGGCTATCCCGGACCAAAAATGGGTGGGGTTTATGTAAGCCCTGCGCATAGGTAGCCGCTGTCGATTGGTTTTGGTGTTCCAGGGGGCCAGGCATAAACAGCCCTAATTCAACAACAAAAATGTTAAGGACCCTCGGGGAGATTTATCAAGACTGGCACTTTCTGCCAGAGGATGCGCCTAATTTATGAAGTGGTGCACGCCTCGTCATAAATTAGGCACATCCTCCTGCAGTCTTTGCGCCTAACCAGTAATCTACGACAGCTCAGCACTGCCGTACATTTGTGGCTTCATTTGCGCCAGAAAAATGGCCTAAATGAAGATAAATTTATATGGACAACTTGTGAGTTTTTAACACCACTTTTCAGGAACAAAGGAAATGATAAATCCCCCCTTATATATACAACCATTGTATTGAGTAGGCTTATGAGCTGAGCCCAGTCCATACTTGACGGATACTGTCTGTAATACAGCTGACACTCACCCAGAGTGAACAGGATCAAAGATCAATAGCAACCATGGCATCTAAGAGGTTAATAAGAGGGAGGGGGCTTCCTCTGACCTTAGATCACCCTCACGGCAAAATTGCATGATGCGGATTGGTTGCTCTGGCAGTCTGGGGTAGGACTTAAATGGATTCTGTCACCAGGATTTGGCCTATAAAGTTATTCACACTACCGGATTGTGCTCATTGCGATGAATGTAAAAAAGTTATTCTTATTGATCCCAGAGATGTATTTTATGTAAAAAAAAATCGTTTTTTGTGATATGCAAATTACTTACATAAGGAGCCCAAGGGGATGTGCCCAGCGCCGTTGGAGCCCGGCCACGCCATAACTCTTGGAGCCCAGCACCGCCCACCTACTTATTATTCACTGCAAATCTTCAAGCAGCCTTCCTCCAGTACCAGCGTAATCCCTCCTTGATGCCGATGCCAGTAGACCGCATGGGTGCAGACTGCTTGAGGTACTGCGCCTGCGCGGGATTACGCTGGTGCCAGAGAAAGGCTGCTTGAAGATTTGCAGTGAATAATAATGAGATGGGCAGTGCTGGTCTCCAACAGTTGCGGCGTGGCCGGGCTCCAACGGTGCTGAGCACATCCCCTTGGGCTGCTTATGTAAGTAATTTGCATATCACAAAAAACGATTTTTTTACATAAAATACATCTCTGGGATCAACAAGAATAACTTTTTTACATTCACCTCAATGAGCACAATCCGGTAGTGTGAATAACTTTATAGGCCAAATCCTGGTGACAGAATCCCTTTAACAGGAAGTATGGAAAATCTCCTTAGACTGCAACAGTAAACTAGGGGAACTAGATCCCCAAAAACTGCAATATTAAACTAGGGGGATTAAAAATAAGATAAAAAATAGTAATATTTTAAAAAAAGGTATAAGAATTTAAATCACCGTATTTCCCAATTTGACACAGAAATATGAACAATCAAAAATAAACACGGTTGCTATCCATGAGTCTGAAAGTGTCTGAACTATTAAAATAAAAACATTTATCCTGCACAGTGAATAGAAAAAAAAATCAAAAAGTCTGAATCGTCCCTCTAAAAAGTGGTCAAAAAGTCTTATGATACCAATAAAAACTACAACTCACCCTGCAAAACACACACTCTCATATAGCTCTGCAAACAGGAATATTAAAAAGTTATTAGAGTCAAAATATGGCGAAGCAAAACAGTTATTGATTTTTTTCAAGGATTTTATTTTTTTTAAAGTAGCAAAAAATAAGAACTATATAAATCTGTTATCATGGTAATCGTACTGACCTGCAGAATTATACAGTCATGTCATTTTTAGAGCAAAAAAAGACAATGGCAGAATTGTATTTTTTCAGTTTGACCCCACAAAGTATTTTCTTTTTCAATTTTTCCATATAAAATAGGGTAATTTAAATGGTGGCATTAAAAAATAGACCTTGTTCCACGAAAAACCCTCTTATGGCTCTGTCAACTGAAAAGTAAAAAGTTATTGCTCTTGGCAGGTGAAAGAAACAAAAACCGGCCTAGTCTTGAAGGGGTTAAAGGTTATGTACATATTTACATTTTTTTATGGTTGCAATAAATCTAAAATAAAAAATGAAGCAACTTTGCAACAGGGCTTAATGAAACATTTCCTAAAGTTTTTCTTCTATGGCTGTATGCAAATTGTGTCTTCATGGTAACAGACAACTAACTATCTGTGTAGTCTGACGCTGCCGTCATATTAAATTTCTTGCCAACCTACCTACCAAAAGCATGTTAAGCACAAGGGATAGTATGAGACTGCAAGATTACACTACGAAGAATTTGCTGTTACCATAGAGATATATGGAAGTAGAAACAAAAAAAACAATTGTGTGATTTGCAATTTTAGATACATGATAAAATTATATAAAAGTTAATAAAATCATATAAAAATTGGGTGTGTGAACTTTTTATTCCAAAAAGTCAGATACTATCTCTGTAGGAAGATATTCTTATTTGGTGTGATGAGTGGTCTCCAGATGTATTGATGGCAAAAAAAGTAAAAAAAAAAAAAAAAAGTATTCGACTCATATTTAAAGGGGTTGTCCAGGATTAGTAAAGGGGTTGCTTTTCCTCTCCAGAAACAGCGCCTCTTCTGTCCAAGTCTGGCATTACAATCTAATGTATATGAGGGCCTCCTGACTCTCCAATAACATATGATGTTGTGGAAAAGAAGGAACAGCTAAGTGGAATTTCAACGTCCAATCCTTTGGTTGTAGGAGATAAAACATCACCAGATAAGCCTAGTAGTTGATAGGCCAAGGGTGAATGGGGGAGTCTGGAAACTCGGGAGCATGAATCCTACCAAGCTATAAGCTTTCTGGGCTACATCAACTGCTATAACATGGGCTTAACAGGAAATAATCACAAACAATTTGGGAATACTTACTCTAGATTCACATCTGCTTTTTGAAATCCAGTAGGATGTTCAGGCAGGGGAAGAGCCTGCTGGATTTCACCATATCTGGCATAGTCGGATAATGCCGTGATCCACCAGATCCCCAATGACTACAGTGGGATCCTGTAGCTTTCCACTATGATGCTCGCTCTTGGCCAGAGAAAAAGTCATTCACACAGGACTTTTTGTCTGTCTGAAAACAAGCATTTATGCTGCAAAGCGGCTGTCGGATCCTACTGTAGTCAATGGAGAGTCGACAGTTTGCAGCATTATTTGGCTATGCCTGATATGGTTACCTCCAGCCGGCTGTTCCTCTGCTGGAACAGCCTGCCAGATTTCAAAATGCAGATGTGAAACTAACCTTATCTCTTTCATTTTCCACTCCATATCCACACCAGTCTCTTTTTTCCTGTTTGTTATACTGCAACTTAATGTGTGCAGTAATAAACTGCCATAAGAGGCCACAATAGATGACATCACCATGGCAGGCACATGATGTAATAGTAGACATCATGTCATCACACTCATTTGTAAACACAGAATAAAGGAACAGTGGGAAGAATGAAGCATAGGGATTCTGCTGCTTCCAGTGAGTATTTTACTGTCTCCCCAGTGCTGGATTCACAGCTACACTGCTAAGTTATGCTGCATAAGGTCCTTCATACTGCTGATGTTGCTACTGCTTCTGAAGGTATGCTCTGACAAGTTGGCTGAAATGACATATATGCTATATCATTTTTATAAATGACTATCTTTAGGGTTGCAATGACTCTCTGTGCACTTGGGAGAGTTCAAGGGGAAATAAATGAGCTAAACTTCTGCGAGAGTTTATTACAAATTGCTACTATCTGAGAGATGAGTGAATTGATTATGAATACTGAATTGATTATGAATACTGAGAATTGCAGATAGGAGAGAATGAAAGAGTGACTGAGAAGGACTTTTCCAGGCAATCGGAGCACTTTTGATTCAGGTGGTATTTATTGGGACCAGGAGTGAATCAGACGAGCGTTTCAACTGGATTATAAGCAGATTTTAAGAAATCCTCATCTCAAACAAATACTCTACCTATAAAGGGACCTGAATGGGAACACACATTATGGGCTTTCCTCTACAGTTATTACACCTACAAATACTTAACATATATTGTAACATATCAGTAGGGGTAAGTGAAAGCAACTGGACTTGTAATTTTAATTGACATTTGCTAGTTGTCCGACTAGTGAAACATCAATTAGAATAGCTTGTCCGATAATTCTCTGGCATTAAGTATTGGTGACTCATGCACACCCGATAGCTTCAGTCATTGCATTTGCATGACTGAGGCTATCAGATGTGATTAAACTGCCTCGGAAGAGTGGTTAGAACCACATTGTAAGTGGCAGACAATAGATGTCACACTCCTCCACCTATATTCAACCTTGGTTTCTCCAATTTAACACAAATAGCTTCTTTTTTACATCTCTTTTGAACCCATCCTCCTGTAAGTCTAAGGCTACTTTCACATTAGCGTTTTTAAATTCCGGTATTGAGTTCCGTTATAGGGGCTCAATACCGGAAAAAAACGCTTCAGTTTTGTCCCCATTCATTGTCAATGGGGACAAAACTGAACTGAAGACAACGGAATGCTCCTGAAAGCATTCCGTTCCGTCTTCAGACCGGAGAACAAACCGCAGCATGCTGCGGTTTGCTCTCCGGTCCAGGCATCCGCACCAAGACGGATCCAGAATGACCCCCAATGCAAGTCAATGGGGACGGATCCGTTTGGTGTGGACACACCAGTAATCCGCATCTGTCCTCCATTGATTTCCAATGGGGGGTCATTCCGGATCCGTCTTACATACATAGATACATACATACAGACATACATACATACTCACATACTCCAGGGACGCCGACAGCATGTCTTTACGCGCCTCCTGCGCGCAGCTATGACGTTTCCCCACTGCGCCGCTGCTCCGGCTCCACACATGTATAGCGTTAGCACGGATCCGTTGGCACCCTTTAGGTGCTGGATCCGTGCTAACGCTAGTGTGAAAGAGGCCTTAGATGCAGACCTCAGTGTCATCAAATGAGTGTTCTTTGTTCTTAAGATATAAGCACAAACTGTTTCCTGATCGCAGGTGGTGTTGGCTCTTCTGTGCTGGCTGCAAAGAAAAATTAGGGGTCAGGCACATCCCAGTGTGCAGGTACACACTGTACCTGCACACTGATTAACCTGATTAACCTGTATAAGTATAATACAAAGTGGGCTTGGTGTGCATGTGGAACCTGCATTCCCTGAATGTAATGGAGGCCGGTATGGCACCAGTGAATGTAGTAATTAGCGTTAGGTTCAAGTCTTACAGAGATTGCCTTGACGTTTGGCAGATGGGCCCACATAATTTTGTACAAAATATATTTGCCAAGAATTTCAAATTTAGTAAATAGACATAGCATTAGCACCAGAACACTTTCTATTACTATTGCATTATTGTATTTTATTTGGTTTGCTGAGTGCTGTTGCATTGTATATTTTTTGGTCTTCTGTGCTGGGCCATACATTGGTGTAGCTGCTGTTTTCTTACCTTGTTATTAATTCACGTGTCCATATAAGAGAGCAACAGAAAGAGCTTTACCAGTTGGTTTAGCAAATGGATTTCAGTCATGCATATTTGTCATGGCAAGCAAAGTAGTCAACAAATAGTAGAATATAGTACGCAGTGTTGAGCGAATCGAAGTTCACGAAGTGGGCTTCAAATCAAATTTCAGAGAAAATTCAACTCACCACGAAGCTCACCTCATACTCACCTCATCCATTTGTGCATGGCTATCTCGATTGAAGATCTCGTGCAAAATCTCGTGTGTGGCAACGTATGACGTCACCAGCATGATGTCTTCACGCACCGCACAAAATTTCGCGCTGGATCTTCAATCAAGGTGGCCGCGGTGGACTTGTCGTGATCAAATGGATAAGGTATTTTTTTTACAGATTAACCCCTGACAGTCCTCAATGGTCATCTCAGATGCGATGACAGGGTTTAATGACAGGGCCAGCACAATCGCCATTCCCTGTTATTGCATCCACTACTTACAAAGAAATGCAGTTCTCCTAAAGAAGCAGCTGAATTGCATTTGTGAGAACTTCGCTCATCACTAATAGTATGCTATACTTGCCCTATACAAAACGTCTTTAAGGTAGGAATGAGACTATAGACGTACACTACAGATAGCCGTTGATCGAATGATTGTCAGGCCCGCAGCCATCTCTTTTGGCTTCCCCCATACACAGCCAAGCTTATATGAGTTCTTAATAGGGAAAAGGGAATAAGCTGCTGCCAGTCACCTCCGGTGGTACTTATTCCCCTGAGATCAAAAGGCATGTCAAAATTATGAGCCAGGAAGCACCTATACACATTAGACAGTTAACCGGCCAACATTAATCTAGTGTGAATGGCCATCTTCAGAAGTCTTTACAGATCAAAAACATTTTCCGAGGTTCCCTCATATTAATAAATGAGAAGCAACCTTTATACAGATGATAGAATGGGTCAGCAGGTCACTAGGTTCAGGCACAGATGGATTCATAAACTTCCCTCAGCAGGTGGAGTGACACTAAGGGCTCTCAGCATTGTTGGACCCTCTTGGAATAGCATTTTAAAAGGTCAGAGATCAAATCATCTCCAGTCAGAAATTGTATTTCTCATTTTTTTTGTCTACGAGACGAAGTTTATTGTGTACAGAAATATAGAGTGTATGTTAAGATTTTCCAGTATTGCATTTCATAATCTACAACTTTCGTAATGTATATCGAGCTATCATTGAACACATCAAATGCATTTTACGCAGGTCCTTATCTTCTCTCTTTCTGTTGTGGAGGAACTGTTAGGTGACCATGGAGCTACAAGGCGTGGATGGTGGAATATATCTTTTTAAAAGACAGTTGTCTAAAGACTTCAGCTGAGACAGTCATAGATCTAAGCTCTACCTGCTCGACTCTTGTGAAAGAGACCAGGGAAAGCCATTTGCTTTCATGTAAACAGATTCGAGCTGAGTGCTTGCACTGTAAGTTGATAAGGGACACCTTTTATTCATAATGTACACTAGATGCTGCCAGGCCCTCCTTTAAGTCGGCCTTTTAAAAGACTTCCAAATGGATTTTCTCTAAATCCATTTGCACACAAATCTTAAGTCTAAATATTCAATGTTGACAGTTAACGAACAAAGGACCTGCACAAAAGGGACGCAGTCCTGCCCTACCTCTCACTGAAATCCAATGACATTAGCTGACAAGACAGAGTATGGCGTTTCTGGCGTGAGCGACTCAAGTCAACTAGATGAGTAACAGGGAACTTATGCATATAAAAAATGGGCCAAAGGCCACAAGCTAAAAGTAATAAATATACTACTCCCAAAAATTACAATACGGACGCTGTTACACCCACATTAGGGGTTATCAATCAGGTCTACCAGACATCTGACTACACAGATCTAGTAAAATAGTTTATAAGGCCGAAAAAAGACATCTGTCCATCCAGTTCGGCCTGTTTTCCTACAAGTTGATACAGAGGAAGGCAAAAAACCCCTGTGAGGTAGAAGCCAATTTTCCCCACTTTAGGGAAAAAAATTCCTTCCCGACTCCAATCAGGCAATCAGAATTACTCCCTGGATCAACAAAGATCAAGATATGTAATGATACATCCTCCGACTGGACAGTACATCAATGTGAGATTTGCCATTCAGAAAACTAGTGGAGCAAACTGCCCTACAGAGGATGTAATTTGCAGGGTGTTGTGGAGCCCAATATTTTCGGTAGGAGAAATTACACTGGATCCAGGAAAAAAAGTAGTGGGTTCTCACTCCTATAAGGGGCCCTGGCACCTCCATGACTTTCTCCGGTGCTGACGCCAGGCCTACCTGTGGACAAAACAATAGGGCTACACAGCAACTTTGCCCAAGCTAAATCCCAGCTAAGGCCTCTTTCACACTAGCGGCAGTACGGATCCGGCAGGTGAAGGGTGCCGTCGGATCCGGACTGCCACAGGGACATGTGTGGGGCCGGAACCGCGCTCCGGCCCCACACATGTAACACAGTACATACACACAGACATATACACATACATACTTACATGCTCCCGGCAGGTCTCCACAGCGCAGGAGGAGCAGGACGGCGCGCACAGAGGACGATTCCCCACAGCGCCCTCTGCTGGGCGCCCGCGTGGAATCGTCCTATGTGTGCGCCGTCCTGCTCCTCCTGCGCTGTGGAGACCTGCCGGGAGCATGTAAGTATGTATGTGTATTTGTATGTGTATATGTCTGTGTATGTTTATGTGTATGTCTGTATGTGTGTACGTATGTATGTGTGCAGGTGACGGATCCGTCGTGAACTCCATTGAAAGTCAATCAAGGACGGATCCATTCACCATTGTGTCACACCAAACGGATCCGTCCCCATTAACTTTCATTGGGGGTCAGGACGGATCCGTCTTGGTGCGGATGCCTGGACCGGAGAGCAAACTGCAGCATGCAGCAGTTTGCTCTCCGGTCTGAAGACGGAACGGAATGCTTTCAGGAGCATTCCGTTGTCTTCAGTTCAGTTTTGTCCCCATTGACAATGAATGGGGACAAAACTGAAGCGTTTTATTCCGGTATTGAGCCCCTATGACGGAACTCAATACCGGAATTATAAAACGCGTTCCGGCCCCACACATGTCACACAGTACCCAATACAGACATACACACACATACACACAAACACATACATACTTACATACTCCAGGCAGGCCGCATGTCTTCATGCCCAGGAGGCGCGGAGCTATGATGATTCCCCACAGCACCCTCTGCTGGGCGCTGTAGGGAATCGTCATAGCGGCGCGCCTCCTGGGCATGAAGACATGCGGCCTGCCTGGAGTATGTAAGTATGTATGTGTTTGTGTGTGTGTATGTATGTATGTGGTGACGGATCCGTCATGAACTCCATTGAAAGTCAATGGAGGGCGGATCCGTTTACCATTGTGGTCACACCAAACGGATCCACCCCCATTGACTTGCATTGGGGGTCATTCCGGATCCGTCTTGGTGCGGATGCCTGGACCGGAGAGAAAACCGCAGCATGCTGCGGTTTGTTCTCCAGTCTAAAGACAGAACGGAATGCTTTCAGGAGCATTCCGTTGTCTTCAGTTCAGTTTTGTCCCCATTGACAATGAATGGGGACAAAACTGAAGCGTTTTTTTCCGGTATTGAGCCCTTATGACGGAACTCAATACCGGAATTTAAAAACACTACTGTGAAAGTAGGCTAATAAAGTCAACATGGTCACGTTTTGACCCATCAGTGGTTAAAAATCCAAATCTGCTGAATTGCAATGCAACCACATTTGCTATCATAAGGATACTGCCGCATACAGTTTTTGTCAGTGGCTTTCTTGTTGACTGCCAAACCCTTTGTATCCTTTTTTGGACATTTTTGTGGCATTTTTGACCAAACAATGTGTTTGAGTCGTTATTTCCACGTAAACTACACCGCCGTGTGTCCTCCACTAAACAGGATTTTTAACAACTTAGAATTCGCCCATGGTAAGGTACAATGAGTCAAACTATAAGAGCTGCTAAATCTAATGAGGTGCCACCCTGTAAATAGAGCAGAAAATTGTCATGAAGGAGTGAGAAATTCATTTGCTATACTTTTTATAGTAGTGACGGACAATCCCCAGATAGAAAGTTCAATGGCTAAATTTTATGAAGACGTAAAAACATTAATAATTGGCGGCTAGCCAGTGTCAGGAAAATGTATTATAGCAAACTTTCTGTGTGTTCAAGCTATAAAGTGACATTCATTTTCCCTTGCCGGAGGAGAGAAGTGCGCACTATTTAAAGGGGTTATCCCATGACTGATGTAAAAAATGAAAATCAGACATCACATAGAACATTACAGTCTCTTTCTAAAAAATCTAGAAACAGCCCTGTACCTCACATGGATCCAGAGATCTCATCCTTCTTGCTCAGATAGATTTATTTCAGGCTGACAGCTTGGGACGTACCCTTCCTCACGTGATGCGTCCTTTCTGCCGCAGTTCTCTCCCTGCAACTGCCACAGCTTCCAACAGAAGATATAGCTGGTGGCAGTTAAAGATTTAAACTGAACATGTGTGACCACCTCAGTGAGGTGGACAAGAAATAAGGAAAAGAACAAACAGCAGCTGGCGCAATACAGATACATTTTATTGAATAACTTAGTGGCTGTACAAAATGTTTTAATTACATGCAATATACTATAAAAGTATTCATTTCCAGGTTCTGGTTTGAAAACTGTAGAATATGTTTTGTGGTTCAACCCCTTTAAAGGGGCAGTTCCAGAAATGGAACGCTAACGGACATAAAAAACGAAAGAGCTTCTTTCAAACTGTCGGCGTCTCCAGAGGAACCAAATGATTTATAGCGTTCTTATCTGTCTAGTGATAAGCTTGTTTGTAAACTGTACTAAAAGTGAAGGCCATTTATCCAGTCTTTTCCTTGATGTCATGTCCATTGTCTACCCTGAAACAGTGTGAGTGATTCGTTACAAGTCGTCCAGGTGGACCTCAAGCTTCTGAACAGAACACATGCCCAGGTATGATGGGTGTGTCTCCACCTGCCCAGTCATGGTGACTGATATGCTGGTACAAAAGGAGCTGTACCTGGTGACCTGCTATATCTCATCCTGCTGGTGAGTCAGAGAGCAGAGCTGAAACTCAACCAGAAGGCCTCTGCAGTTCTCTTTCTGAAACTAAGTCGATGATTTAATTAACCAAACCCCTACAATGCCAAATGCTGCCACCACGACCGTGGCATACCAAAGCCCATTTTCAATTAAAAAGAAGGAAGGATTGCACAATTACATGGACATTTCCTCTACCTGCGTGAGTTGAAGTCTCAGTTTTTGTCCACAGTAAGGCCTTAGGCACACAACCATATCCATTTTGCAGATCTGCAAACTACGGAAGCAGTCTGTGTGCCGTCCACGTTTTCTTGTAGATTCATTGACTTCAATGGCTCTGTGGTCTGTATTTTGCGGACATATTCTAACTTTCTGTGGAAGGGGCATAAAGATGTGGTAAGCACAAGAATGATCCCATGTTCTCTGTGAAAAAGATAGTCTTGTCCTATACTTGGCCTCAAAATGTGTACCACCTACCTATTGATGTCAAGGTCTCCGGAAAAAATGCAAATGAAACCCCGCAGATATCTGCATTTAGATGTTGGGGTTTTTATCTTATATTAATATATCCATTAAGGGTTACGTTTTAATGGGGTGTCTTTTACAGTGTTAGTTCCTGCTAGATTCCTTCTAGGAATGGCACAGCATAGAGTCAAAAGAGTAGGTGTTCCAGATTTGGTATTACATGGGGAACGCAAGCAGTTACCATAACAGACGTTTCAGGATAGATTACAGGTCTTCTTTAAAGAGTGGTAGTATGTGACATTATGGCCATATTGGTCTATCACACTTGATAAAAGCCTGTATGGTAGAAACGTTGCCCATTAAGTGAATAAACATGTCTACAGTGAAGCCTACAAGTGACTGTTGTCTCCTCTTCTGGACTGTCTAGTGTCTACATGGGACAGCCAGACTGTCCTCTACCGTCTCTCACTGGAAACAGGTATTACCTTTGGATTTTTATCAGATCTTTTGTTTCCTCTGAGATAATCGGTGCCAGGGATTTCTGGCAGCCATTATGTTACTGTCTTTTACGCTGACAGTTTGTTTCTTCTGATTAAATACCGGCACATCAGTTCTTTTAATGAATGGCAGAAGCAAGCCTTACCTTTCTGATGAATTAAGGATGGAAAGACTTTATCAGCAAGTGATTTCCCAAGAATTGATAACGTATTCTTCCTCAGTAATAATGAGGGTTTCTAACCACCCGTGATCGACACTAGCCCTATCTTTAATTGCTGGGCTGGGTCAGATTTGGGTTAGTGTATGGTCAGCCTTAAGATGCCATACATATTAGAAAGAAGTTGGTTGATGGTTTAACATCTGAGGCAGCCATACACATTAGATAAAAGTCGGTTGATGGTTGAACATCTGAGGCGGCCATACACATTAGACAGAAGCTTGATGAATGGGGACAAAACTGAAGCGTTTTATTTAGTTATTGAGGCCCTATGACGGAGCTCAATACCGGAATTTGTAAACGCCAGTGTGAAAGTAGCCTTAGCTGTTAAGGAGCATCTCAATTTTCTGAGAATAGGTTTTCGGTTATGAACTTATGGAAAACAACTTTTAAACATTCATGCTCCCATTGCCTAATGTGTGGCCACTTCATCTCCTTCTGCAAGCTGCCATGCCTTGATGAACACCCGTTCTCCCACACATATCATGTGAATAAGCTATAAACATATGAAATGTGAATACCCTTGTAGGTCTCATTCCACACTGGCATCATTGCTTCCATTTTTACAGGAAGTACACTATCATGGACAATTAGTAACAGTTGTATCCGTTTCATTAACATATATTCTTTTCACTCCCTCAGAAAAAACATGCAAAAAGGAAAAACAAAAACTATATTTGTTAATATGGGTAGAGATCACCCAAAAATCTAGATAAACTAGGCGGAAGATAGTGCCCTCAGTAGTGACCCTGGATGTAACACCTCACAAGAAAACACCCTAAGGCCCCTTTCACACGACCATATGCCCTCCGAGACATACGGTCCATGAGCGGGCCATATGTCCAGGAGCACATTGATCGTGCGCACGGGAGCGCACAGCATCATTGATTACAATGATGCTGTGCACGCCGGGCCGCCTGCGGGGCTATTGTCCCGCACTCATAAAATCATCGGAGGGCATACGGTCGTGTGAAAGGAGCCTAAAACTGACAAAGTCACCACAGTGAAAATATAGGGCTATGATATTGAAAAAAAAAAAGGGGTGAGCGAGGACCTAGATGTCCATGGCTACTGAATCAAAGACAGTACATGACTCACAGGGTCAGCAAAAATTCCCACAGTGTGAAAAGTCCCATATAGAATAATATAGTCAATGCCCGGCTGCCCAAGGTACCTGGCGCACTATCTGACGCTAGCACAAATTGCCAGCAGCAGGTATCACAGGCAATAATTGTATGGCTGTATGAAGAATCCTAGTGAGGTCCGGCTCAAGCGAGTCAGATTCGATGTACAATTGCTGCTGAGAACGCCATCTGGTTAATACTCTATTAATTAACCCATGCATATCTCATGCTCTAGGAACTAACTCATGGGAATAATGGCGTTGGATCGCTGGTTGGCATAGTTTATGGTTGGAACTACGACAGTATCTAATTATCTTAGAAGACGATCAGATACTGCTGTGGTTGGCAGATAGAGTGAAGATCATCCAGCAGTGGTGGTTGTGCTTTCAGACAATAGGAAAAAGCACTGGCCTCTCTGAGGGACGGGACCATGAGAGCATGCATAGGCTGGCTTTTTCCAATAGGGTGCAAACATGGCCACCGCTGATGGATTGCAGGGTTATTGTAACTTTTGGAAACAAGCAGTGTATAATGTGATGAGAAATGAAATCAAACCAGCAAAGAAGCAATATGGACAATCACAATACATTAGTGTGTTAGGCGCGTTTTAGATGCTGGTCTTAATAACCCCTATAGCCAGCTTCTACATAACTTCGGCGTATCCAGCACCAGTCTAACTGTAAGCCAACTTCCTAGCTGTCTTACATTTAGACCATTTTCTACACCTAAAACACGCATAAAAATTGATAAATGAGATGGACCTGCCGGCCCTGCCCCGCCCACTCTTTTAGACCTGGGGAGTACAGTGAAAAGTGGCAGATTGAGGCGCAAATAATCTTTGTACTGCAATCTGCTCCAGAAATATGCCTAATATAGGGGCATTTATGGATAATAAATGACCCCCAAAGTTCTCAGATGGAGCAGATTCGTATCTGTTGGAAGCACCTTTTTTTTGGACCATGGAAAAAATTAATAATTTTATTGAGCCTAAAAAAATTAAAGGTGTATTACAGCTACATTGGTAAGAGGCCCAATAACTGTCAGTCTGCCCCTGGTCTATGACCTCATGCACCATGGTCAATGTAGCGGGGATGCATACGATATTGAGGTTTCATCATTTTCCAAACTGGAACCTCAGTTATGCTGAATTATCATAATTTTATCTGTCACTGCCTTTAGCAGTATTCAGCCTGCATTATATGAGGAGGATACACGATGAGGTGGCAGATCTAGTACTTTGGAGCAGGATGCCATCATGAAGTGCTGCTGAATAGCAGTTGGGAAGAAGCCAGTTATTGCCCAGAGCTGTCAGAAGGTAGATCCTGCAAAGCCGGATGTAGAAAGACGACTATAATGTTAAATTCCGTTACACTCTGAACCAACTTCTTACCCACAAGGCCACTGTCTCAATGTATTGTTCTCTATATGACTGGCACTGAAATACGTATTGTTACGCCATATTGGTACTCCACACACACTTTATACTGTAATTTTAACACTAGTTCAGGTGTTAAATCCAGGTTTTAGGAGCCCTGGGATGAAAAGTCTGTAGAATTGGACAGGTGAGAAGACAGAGAGATAACTGGATATGAATGTAAAGAGGAAAAGATTTTTAACACGTAAAGTGTTTTTGTGGCTGAAATTTATGTTGGTCTCTTGGAACATGTCTTGAGGCTCTGTCACCTTTTGACTTGGGTTAACTTTTATAGCAGGGATCAGCAACCTCCAGAACTCCCACTGAAACTACAACTCCCAGAATCCTCCTTTCACTTCTATGGGAGTTACAAAAACAGCCAAGTAAGTGTGCATGCTGGAAGTTGTACTTTCACAGCAGCTCCCTGCTCTATAGCTCTTACATGCAATTCCAATATGTAGGTCTTAGAAGTAGAAATGATAATATACCTGGGTATGAGGTTAAAAGGGTTGTGCAGGATCCTAAAAAATGTCATCTAATTGTGTAAAGCTTGTCTAGTCTACTGCACAGCCTAATAGTGTACCTGTCAACTTACCCTGAGCCTTCACTTCCATCTCCATGCTCCCTCTGAGCTCCATGGTTTACAACTTCCAGGTTGTGGGTGTATATGAGCTGCAGCCACAACACTTCCCCTAGTGCTGCAAGGTCAGTCAGAAATGTAAATGTCTACTACACCCTTTGCTGGGCTGACAACTCCGCCAACTACACCCCCCATAATAACATTTTAAAAATGTATTATTTTTACATTCAAATAACAATCATAATCACCGACTTGTCACTCCATCTGGAACCACTGGATGAGCAGCTGAAGGATGGGGGCGTGCCAGCACCAAGTTCTAGTTCACATTGTAAACTGGAATGCTGACTGTGTAGTAAGTTCTGATGTTACAGGAGGGATCGGCTGGCGGAGGCTCCTATGTGGTGTTTAAGAGAAACCACTTGGGGTTTCTGGGCAGCCCCGAAATCTGCTTCTGTGTTTACTTTATTTAATGCTAAATCTGATGTGGCTTGTGTGAGCTATTAAATGAAACGAGAGAAAGGGAAGCTCATTCCCCTTAAATGTGTGCTGCTGTGGGGCCTTCTTACATATGATATCAATGGAGCAGAGCTGCAGTTTAGAGCCCCGGGCCCCCGTATGAGCATTGGTACACACGTGTCTCTCCAAAGGCAAATACTGGCACATGTGACTCTGTACTTACAGACTCCATTGTGGCTTCTATGCCCAGTGAAGTTGAGGGGCGCTCATTGTCTATAGTAGATCTTATTGAGCAGAGGGACATTTAGGCTCCCCCCTTATGTATAAGGATCCAGACGTAACTGCACCCTCTGCATCACCAGAGACGAGGTAAGATTTACAATTATTTCTGTGTTACCATCATATCATAAAATATTCTGTACTTCATACTATTTCTGAAGTCAGTTTTGCTTGAGTCAGCGTTGACATAATTTGCACCGAATTAATCAAACGTCACATCTTATTTGAAAAGTTAGGTGTCTCTACAAAAAAAAAAAAAACACTTTTGTCTACAGATGTTTTCACCCCCATTTTTCCACCTTCTTACAAAAGTGGTGGGAATGACATGAAATCACAAAAATCTGCCAATTTTTTTTAGCATAAATGGAACGTTTTTTAAAAAAAGAGGCACAAATTAAATAATAAATATTTCAAATCGTTATGATTTTCAAGATTTCAGTTCACACTCAGTGGATGGAAACAGAGGAGTACTTTGAAGCTAATGGGCCCCAGTATAAAACCTCCATGTACCATTTATAATGCTGGTACCTCCTCATACTGCAGGGCTACCTTTGATCCTGCTCAAACACCACGACCCTGGTGCAACTACTACCTGCACCCATTAGGTAACATTCTATTCTATGTTACCTAAAGGTGGAGAATACAAACAGATGTAATGAAATCTAGGTCATGTTCTGTGAGCTGAATTCTGGGACACAAATCTCTCTTCTGCACTGAAGATTTGCTCCAATGTAACTGTGTAGGTAAATATATATTAGCTTAGAGTCCGGGCTATCAGGCTGACATGGGATTGCCTAGACTAGATACTTTTCTGTGTTCTTTATTCAGAGACAACAAATCGGGATTTGGTGAGGGACTGAAACACAAAGTATGTTATATTATCATTATACAATGTTTAATCTTCGTTGACTTAAAGCAGTAACCCTTTTTTTAGGGGTTCTCCTTTAAAGGGAAATCACATTTATCATATTTAACACATTTGACATATGTTAGAAGATTAGTGGGCACTTCATCATCCAGGGAATAAAATAGTCTTAGTGAGAAGTTGCTTGGTTGCATGTGTCAGGTTCTGTGGTGCTAAAGGAGGCACCTACCGCACACTATGTTTCAGACTCATATTGCATCCTTCCTTAGGTGTATAAGTGGGTTGTGATGCCCACCTGAAGAAGGACTCTGTCCAAGTCCAAAACACATATTGAATGTATCAAAACGTCTTTTAAATCAGAAGTTGTCTTGAGTGTCCATTGGCGCAGCGCCATGAGAGAAGATCCTACTCACCTTGTTACATCAAGAATAGTTTCCACTGCAGTTCATATCCCTACCATACAGAAAATACATTTATAAGCCTATTTTTTCGCATATAGGATGATGCTTAAATGGCTAATCCAACATAATATCAGACCTAACTGAGTGGCCGACCAGTGGTGGTGATCACACTTACCTGCTGCCACCATTGCTCTGAAGCCATCTCTTTATCTCCCTCGAGCACGGATATCAACATCCTGATGGGAGGGGTGGTTGCATGTGACCGCTGCAGCCAACAGATGGCTGCAGCAGAGACCTAAACTTTCATCATGTGACCATTTTACATGAAGCAAGGGAGGCAGGTGGGCAGGTTGGCTGCAGCGATCAGGTGTCTTCATTTCCCATCAACAGGATGCTGATATCAGCGCACCAGGTCGATGAACAGCGGACCAGGTAAGTACAACCACCACCAGGGGTTGCCAACTCTGTGAGGTCTGATATAATGTTTGAGAACCCTATCAAGCACCATCATACATGCAAAAATAGGCTTATATGTATGTTCTGTATGGTAGGGATATGTTGTATAACCCCTTTAAGTAACACGACACTATGGCTGCCACCACCAAACACTGAAATAATAATATACTGTACAATGCCCCTCAAGTAAATATCACTATCTGGTGACCAAATAACAGCTCAATACAAATAGTAATGTAAAAAAACACCATGTCAATATAATACTGCTAAACAGATAATAAGATTCATAGAGAGTACAAGCTTCGGGTGTCAGGACAAGGAGGTACTGGGACTGACACGGCTTCTCTCCCTTACCACCCAAAGTGGACACTGAAGTTTTACATGCTCACAGTTACATTACATCATAGACCAAAGTATATTGGAGAGAAACCCTCCAACCAAGGTATCAGTAAGGTCACTATATGAAATGGACAGACATACGAAGCGATGCACTTGATATGTTTTGCTTTGTTCACCCTCTTTACCTGACTTACCGTCATCCAAGAGACACACAGTCACAGGCACGTGTGCGACTATCAAAGAGCACAAAACCCATCACTCACAGACAGACAGCGACAACAAGGCCGCAGCAGTGAATTACCTGCCACAGCCTTAAGTGGTCATTATCATTAATCAATGGGGCGCACTGCTTATGAAGTATACACATGCTGGCCGCGTCCAAGTGTAGATATGGAAGGGAATTACCAGAAGGCAAAGTAGCTCTGGCATAGTAAGGCTGGTATATAACGCAATAAAAATAAGAATGAGGGCTCTGCATTTGCAAAGCAATTCCCCGGTATTGTGAGAAGTGAGCCACGTCAATTACCAGATCACTCTGACACATAGGTATGTGGGAGATTAAAGGGGTATTCAGGTTAGAGAAAGTTATTCCCTATCCACAGGATAGGGGGTAACTATTAGATTGGTTGGGTTCCTACTGCTGAGACAATAATGGGGGACCAGCATCCCGTAGAGCAGGGATGGCCAACCTGAGGCTCTCTAACTGTTGCAAAACTACAACCCCCAGCATGCAAAGATTGACTACAGCTATCAGCCTAAAGCAGAGCATGGTGGGAATTGTAGTTTTACAACAGCTGGAGAGCTGCAGGTTGGCCCTCCCTGCCGTAGAGCCCCCCGGAAATTGACAGAGTGGCTGGTCAGAAATACCCTCCGTAAATAGTGGAGTACAGCGCTCGGCTATCTCCAGATCTCCCACTAAAAGGAATGGAGCGGCGGCACACATTTCCGACCACTAGTTCCATTTCAGGGGGGCTCCATGGTGTACGTGGTCCCCTTTCTCATGATCGTGGGGAGTTCCAGCAGTAGGACCCCCCACTGATCTAATAGTTACAGGATAGGGAATAACTTTCTCTAACCAGAATACCCCTTTATGGTTTTCCGAGTTAAATATATTGATGACCTATTCTCAGGATAGGTCATCAATATCAGATTGGCGGGGGTCCGACACCCGGCACCCCCGCCGATCAGCTGTTTGAAGAGGAGGCGCGCGCTGTATCAGCGCTGCCTCCTCTTCACTGTTTACATGCTGACCGTAACGGGGGTAGTGGTGAGTAGGTGTAATTACACCTCACCACCCCATTCATTTCTATGGGAAGAATCGCTTCCATAGACTTGTATGGAAGGGATTCTTCCCATAGAAATGAATGGGGTGCTTAGGTATAATTACACCTACTCACCACTACCCCTGTTACGGCCAGCAGGTAAACAATGAAGAGGAGGCAGCGCTGATACGGCGCGTGCCTCCTCTTCAAACAGCTGATCGGTGGGGGTGCCGGGTGACCTGAGGATAGGTCATTAATATATATAACTCAGAAAACCCCTTTAAAGTGGTTAGGATAGGACAGGGATCAGCAACTTTCGGCACTCCAGCTGCTGTGAAACTACAACTCCCAGGATGAAAACCTACTTGGCTATTCTTATAACTCCCTTAGCAGTGAAAGGAGCACTCTGGGAGTTGTAGTTTCAGAACAGCTGCAGTGCCGGAGGTTGCTGATCCCTGGGATAGGATAACAATGTCTGATCAATGGGATATGACCACGAGATCCCCCCCACCCCCCTCCAACCTTCATTAATCAACATAGAGCTAGAAGCTCATGGGCCTGTCACTATTAATCCTGGTACAGCACCATATGTAAAGGTGTGGCAGTGTCTGGTACTACAGCTCTGCACCAGTCACTTAAATTGGTTGAGCTGCAGTACCAGGCAGTGCCACACCTCTACATTTGGCGCTGTGCCTGGGTAAATCGTGACATGGCCACAGCCTTCCAGCTGCTGCGGCTCAGCCCAATCAAGTGAACAGGACTAAGTAGCATTACCTGGCACAGTAATACCTATAAGCATGGCTCCGTAGCTGGGCAAACAACCAAGGGGTCATAGTGCTCTATGAAGTCCCAGACAACTTTGAACAATAATCTGCTATCTCTATCAATGGACTCCAGACACAGGCTGTCGTAAAACAGCCACTGTGTGCTGATTTGTATTGGCTTCTCAGGCGAATAGCGAGAAAACAAAAATCTCAGCGGTTGTGATTGAGCTGTGATTTCAGGGAATTGCCAACCAGAGAATTTTTAATGCAAGCTACAAACATATAACAAAGCGGTTTGTGCTCTACTTACTGTATACTGCCCCTAGTGGACAAAGAGAAAACATATAAAAACTAATACAGACTGGAGCAGTTTCCTATTCTAACCAGTCAGATTCCATACAGATAATGCACACAGTGATGTCACAGTGCAGGAATAACCCGTTCAACAAAGGAATCATGCAACTAGTGATGTCACAGTACTGGAATACAGCTCCTGGTGATGTCATAAAACAAAGATAATGCTCATAGTGATGTCACAGCGCAAAATAATTCATAAGGCTCCATTCACACATCCTGTTTTTCTTTCCAGATTCGATCCTGAATCTGGAAAGAAAAACAGGACGTGTGAATGGACCCTAAGACAAAAAGTCACAGCACAGGAAAGATGATGTCATGATGGAGGGATAATGGACAGTGACATCACAGCATAGAAATGATGCAAAAAGAAATAACTCCTATAATGATGTCATACTACAGGAATAATGTACATAAAGTCAAAGGAGAGGGACAACGCACGTAGTGACATCACAATATAGCAATAAAGCACAGTGATGTCATAGCACAGAAAGAATAGTGACGATGACATCACAGCTTAGTACATGTAAAAAGTACAAGGCTAATGTTCTTATCTTGGTACAATCCAATCTGCGCCTCATCCCTGTCTGAAAGTGGGCCCTGTAGCCCTGCTATGTCTGATAGCCTAACAGCAATGACCACATTGATGACATCATGGTCAGGAGGTATTCAGGCAGATTTCCATCCTCCATATCTATTCCTTTGCTTTAGTGACAGTAACTGGAGAAGCAGGGTGAAGCTTACGTCACATCCTTCTACAGTAAAGCATTTTTCTGTTCCTGTAGGAAAGCATGCCCATGTCACAGCGGCCTTCACACCTCAGCAGCCCTGCAGGAAATGACCGCATGATTGCACTATAAGATGGAAATCCTTCAGCCGGTGTGCCAAGGCCGGCCTGGGATGTGTGATCTTCTCAGGATTCCGCTATATCATGGCAGTGAATACAAACATACACACACTTTGGCAAAAGGAAACCTGGATTGAGTTTTTTCCCTTTCGAAGGACGAGTGTCAATATTTATCCGTCCTGTAGTAATTTGTTTTTTTATTCATCTGAAAATATGTGCTTAGAAGGAGCATCAAATATTTGAGTTTATACCTCTGTATTTGTTGATACACTGACATGCTTTCGTTTGCATATTTGTATAGTCTTTTGCTGTGACAGATCTCGGCTGAGCACTACCGGCTCCCAGCCTATCACAGGAGGGATGGCAGCGCTGCTGACACAGGATTATACAGCAGAATTAACCCACAGAGCTGCAAGCCACCGCCTGGTTTGCACATTCAGGTAGCGGAGCAGCAGAGGAGTACATCCTTTCTGCTACTAAATAATGGAGGCTTTGTCAACAGATGTGGTTTTGCTACAATGGGTCACACCCTTTTTCTAATGAAAACCACAATTACATTGTTTAACAGGAGTTGCCCCACGAACAATTATCTACAGTTTTCAAACCAGTACCTTGATCTGAATTCTTTTGTAATTGCATGCAATTACAAATTTTGTACAGTAACTGAGTTATACAATAAAATATATCTGTATAGCGCCACCTGCTGTTTGTTTTTTTTTTATTTCTTTGTCCTGCTCACTGAGATGGCCGCACATGCTCAGTTTCATCCTTCAACTGCCTCCTGAGCTGTAATAGGGAGTGCATGGACACGCCTCCTGAGCTGTGATAGAGAGAGCGTGGACACGCCTCCTGAGCTGTGATAGGGAGAGCATGGACACGCCTCCTGAG
Source organism: Rhinella marina (assembly GCA_900303285.1). Lineage (NCBI taxonomy): Eukaryota > Metazoa > Chordata > Amphibia > Anura > Bufonidae > Rhinella > Rhinella marina. The sequence goes on from ONZH01020370.1 coordinate 150,129, forward strand.
CTGTGATAGGGAGAGCATGGACACGCCTCCTGAGCTGTGATAGGGAGAGCATGGACACACCCCCTTAGCTGCAGCCGAAAAGACCCTCCCCTTGAGCTGTCAGCTTGATATAAATCTAACAGAGCAATGAATGTGGAGATCTCTAGATCCATGTGCGGTACAGGGCCGGTTCTAGCTTTGTTAAAAAGAGATCGTCATAATTTTTACATTAATCATGGGATAACCCCTTTAAGTTGCACATTATTCTCTGTCTATTTCAATAGGTAAAGTGCCCCATAAAGATTGTGTTGATAATGTCATGGGTCATATTACATTGGTTTTCTTGTGCAATTTCATTGAAAAGACTGCCCCAAACCCTTCACTAAGTAGCTGGGTCATATATGGGCACGTCACGGGTGGACAGCATTAATAAATAAGTTTCAGGGTTGGATTTTTTATGCATTTTTTCTATTGTTGTATAAAAACACCACAAATCCTAAAAGTAAAACAGTCTCCAACTACATCTGCAATAGCGTTATTGTCAGCCTCAGATTACATGTGACGTCTAAGTATCTGACAGTGCTTAAAATCCATTTCATGCTTCGTCCACACAGCACCATGAAAGGGGTTTTGCCATCTGGTACATGGATGGCATATCATTAGGATATATCACATAAGTATGGATTTCACATATGTGACTAGCTTCTATCTCCAGAACGAGACCGCTGGACACCTTATACTTGCTGTCTTCTTCTCTTCTTAATTGTAAGCCTTGCGGGCAAGGTACCCTCTCCCCTTCTGAATCAGTATATCGCTCAGTTAGTTCCTGTTATAGTACTTGTTCTTTTTGCCTGGTGTTATGTACGTACATGTAATAGTGCTTTAGACACAAAACTAATAATAATCTTGTCCCGATCCTATGCAGAAACCTTACTTTTTTCTGAAGACATCAGTACTCCATCTCATTCCAGACAGCTTTATCACGACATATAAATAGCTATTATTATTCTAATATTACATCACAGCCTGACAATGTGTAGATGTCTAGACTAGATACATGATGGTTACCATTCTAAAGCCGTCCGTAGACACTGCAACGCAAGGTCAACTGCCCAGGGATCCATCTGGAGACCAGTTTCCTCATGTCTGCGGCCAGCGTGAAACCTTGAACAGGTCACTGACGGACATCTTCACTGGCTCTGAGACAGGACAGTATCAGAACCAAGGATCAGAAGCATATTACCAGATACACACTGGGGTTTCTCAACTGTATTTACCTCCAGAGTTCACAACTACTCCCATACTGTGCGCTCATCTGTGTAAGGCAAAAACTCATCTGCAAAGGAATCTGCAACTTTTTTTGAATTTTACACTGCTCTTGCTGAGCGTTTTATGCTAATTACCTATCCTCAAGATAAATCATCTCCTGGCTTCCCCATCGGTCAGCTGTTTGAAGAGGCCACGGCCTGTTCCTAGGCCAGTGATGTCATGTTCAGCGGTCACATGGCCTAGGCGCAACTCAGTCTCATTCAAGTGAATGGGGCTGGGCTGCAATACCAACCACAGCCACTATTCTAACGAGGGAACTGTGCTTGGTAGGCTGTGAAGGGGCCCTGGCACTGATCAGAGCACTGTGGTCTCCTCAAACAGCTGATCGGCATGATGGCTGAAAGCTGTCATATACAGTACTTAAAAGGGTTGTCTACTACACCTATGTGCAGGAGAGGGAATGAGTATCTGATCAGTGGGATATGATAGCTGGGACCCCTATAATAATGAGAACGGGGGCCCATGTTCTCCGTTTGAAGGGAAGGTCAGATACACAAGAGCTGCAGCTCCCATCAACTCTATGAGGCTGCCGGAGATAGCTGGCAGTCCAATAGAGTCATGATTCAAATGGGGAGACACTGTGATTTCCAGTCGGACCCTCCTGATCAGACACTTGTGTATACGGGATACAGTGTTTTAATGGGACAACCCCTTTAAGATAAAAATATGGATCATAGGGAATAATGAACATAGGGAATTCTTCTGGAAAAACGAAAGACTATTTGGACACAACATTTCCTTGACTCTAACCATAATTGCCCTGCATGGTGGTTAAACTGCCCGGCATACACGTGACTGCAAGCAAACACTGAAAGGGTTAATTCACGGGCCACATGGGCATACAAAGTACAGTATATTTTTAGACTGTTATTTATGGCGCTAAGAAAATACGAAATGCTGGCTTTTCCTGCATTAGACTGATATCTAAGACGCGGCTCCCCTGAACACGATCCCGGAGCACAGTGCGGCTCTGTAGTGCTCACACACACAGCACTGACTACTGACGGCCCTGACTGCAGGATTAACAGGATTTCAATGTAGCACTTTATAGGTTCAAGGTTTAGCACCCTGAAACGACAAATTAATTCTAACTCAACCAGCTTAAGGTAGTTCTCCCGTGAATGGCTTTCTATAGCACGTTATAACTCTGCACAGCACGAGCCTTCACACATAGATGTGCACTGTGCAAGCACATGCGCCACTGGACCAGCAGGACGGCCAAGAAAGCCACCTGAGGACCAGCTCTGTAAGAGGGAATACAGAATGCCCAATCATTATATACCTACCTATGCCCATATAGTGTCTATATGTATAGTGTGTGCAGGCAACACCTCTGCCCAGTGCGCTTGTCTAAATCCTTACACTGCAAACACACAAATGATCAGGAGGACCATTAAAGGGTCACTGAGCTTTCCTTCCAAAACTTTGGATATGTCATAGTGACTTATGAAAGGTTTTGATCTGTGGGGGGTCTGAGCACCGTGACCGCCACCAATTGCTAGATGTTCTCTCCTCGCTGCAGGAGATGGGCTCAATAGAAAGTCTATGGGCTCATCTTGATCTTCATTTCCTGCAGCCAAGAGAGAGAGTACACGCTATGTGAGCACTTCTCTCTCCTCGTTCTAGCGATCAGTGAGGATCTCACCTTTCAGGCTCTCAACAATTAAAACTTTTGATAAGTTGCTATGATGTATCAAAAGACTTTTCAACTGTATTAACATCCTCAGGACAACAATACAATTTCGTATTTTGAGATGCACTGTGGTATTTGGTTCTGCTGGGTCAATATTTTGTGCTGCATGGTGGTATTTGGTTCTACTCAGGTGGTATTTTGTTCTGCACTACAGTACCGCAGGCCTCGCCTACATGTGTTGACCCTGCCTATTTGTGCTTCCCCTGTCAGGCTAAGCCTATCTAAAACATTAGGCCACAGGGCCACTTTTAGTTCTCCATCCCCCCTGGCATAGTAGGAAATGCCACAATCGTCTGAGAGATGAATGTAAAGTCTGGTGAGGCGGCTCTCTCCATTCACTTCTACAACCAAAAAAAGCCAAGCCATGACTCCCATAGAAGTAAATGGACAAAGCCATGTAGATGTGTGGCTACTTCTCTGTCCACCTCTGTAGTTCAGACAGGGGCATTGCATTGACATGCCTGAAATGTCTAAGAAGGGAATGCTCCTTTAAGTAGAAATGACATAACTAATTGAGTACATTGAGGTGCTCCTATTATAGCACAGTGTAATGCAGGGGGACTCACATTTTCCACATTTTCTCTGCAGCTCCATCACTCGGTTATAACCTGCTGACAGCACTCTGTAACTCACACTATAAAGAGCAGCCTGTATCCTGCTTTTTGGTTAGGGAGAAAGCGGCAGAGAGTCTGAATGGCAGAATACTCAAGGAGCTTAGCGTGAACCACCTGAAGACCCTGTAAGAACAGTATGACATGAACAGTACCAGTGCCCCTGACTCTAGATGTCTGTAGTCACCCCCATTCCCCCTCTGTGTGCTCATAAACTGGTGCTGGAATACAGTGTGAGACATTGTCCATGAGTCCTCTGCAATATGTGTGCTCATGAGTCCTCTCAATGTATAGACATACAGACTAGTAATCTAGAGTCTGGGGCAGTGGTAGTATTCATGTAGGAGTGCAGTTAATTGGGCAGAATCACTTTAAATATGTTTTTCTGATAAAAAAAATAATATTAAAGGGATTATCTGGCCCAGATGCTGACAACCCTTCTGAACCCAATGTGTGCCCCACAAAAAAAGGAAAACACACTCACCGATGCATGGCCCACCATGCCCATACCATTGCCCCGTTCCTGGCTGGTTCTGGGTCAGCAAGACCAGAAAGTGGCTTGATCCCATGACCGCTGCAGCCAATCACAGGCCTCAGCAGTCACATTGACTTGAACGATACTTCACTGGCAGTGACAGGTGAGTGTTTTTTTCTGTGGCACAAGTTAAGACCAAAGAGGTTGTAGGCTCCAAGGATGGACAATGCCTGTAAAGGGGTTCTCCGGGAATACTGATTTTTTAGCACATATCCATAGCCTGCCTCCGTAAAACAGAAGATTCATACTTACCTCCTCCCCATTGCAACAGTCCTCTGCGTTGCTTCTGCTGTGTCCATGTTCTAATCCCTGGCATGCTTTCTTTTGGCACCGCATGGGCATGATCACATGCTCCACTGCAGGCAATGACTGGCTTCAGCAGTGACGTGCCGTTTTTGGCCACGTCACCGCTGAAGCTAGTCATTGGCCTCAGCAAAGCATGTCACAATGCCCATGCAGGACCGGAAGAAAACAAGCAGGGACTGGAGCATGGACAGAGCAGAAGCAACGCAGAGGATGGAGCGGTGGGCAGCAGGTAGGCATGAATCCTCTGTTAATGGAGGCAGGTTGTGGGCACTTGCTAAAAATATCACTATTCCTAAAGAATCCCTTTAAGGATTTGCTTTCCTCTCTTAACAAACTCTGAAATAACAAGAGGACCATCCTCGATTTCAGATCTTCATCTCCTAACAGAACACTAAACCAAAAATATATAAAAACAGAATAAGCATCTCAGCACTTACCCCCTTAATCTCCTCCTTTTCTTTGATTCTATTTTGTCTCATATTGCAATTAAAACTGAGAAATATATAAAGAAATCTTCTCCTGTCATGACCCCCCCCGTTCTTCACTATCCTGTATATGGATGTAGGACAACTGGGTGGAACAAATTGTCAGCAGCACGTTCAAATAGCAGCGAAGCAGCAGGATGCAAAAGTTAAAAAAAATCTCAAATTCTGGATCCACAAATCCAAACCAAAATGTTATGTCGTCCACAATGGATGCTTTCACATTTTTATGTCCCTGCTGAGCCCTGTCTGCACCCCCATGTTCTCTGCAGGATTTCTACAGCACGGTTTTGTGCCAGGATCCTGCAGAAAATGCTGCAGATGATATGGGGGCAACAATATTTCTTGTTCAGCATTCAGTTGTACGTTTTGAGGTCCCAGGAAGCACTTACAAAGAGCACCACCCTCTCTGGAGGACCCAGCATGTCAATGCCTTTGCATTGATTTGGAAACCATGTAATACCTTATTTCCCCTGTGGTGGCGCTGCAGAGAAAGTTAGCACTTGCTGCCTAGTTTCCCCACAGATCACAACTGATTGATGGGTGGTCTCAACAGTGGTATATTGTGATTTATACTGAAAAGATGCTTCCATGCTGGTGCTTCACCTTAAATAACATACGCTTGAAGTATAACGAGATGAAGACAGCGGGAGGAATACTAAAGAAGAAAAATGGACAGTGAAGGAATCGAGGCTTTAGCATTTTGCCTGTGACCACAAGTTGCGTTTCTTGACAGAATTGATAAGTGATTTGGTCTGAGGCTTATAGTCGAAAGCAAAATACAAACTGACAGTGAGGTAAAAGTGCAGCCCGTTTCAAAGCAGTGAAATGTGTCTCATTGGCGCAGTGAATTTATTTAGGGAAGCCAATTAGATTATTTACAGAAGCTTATTTTCTGCTCTGCTGGGTGGAATTGCTCCTTTAACGACTTGCTACAGACTGATTCAGTAATTCTGCCTCCTTTTGACGACATTCAGCCTCATTTAAGCTGCCTTGCTACTGGAATTATGGAATTTGGCAGGGCCTACAGGAAGACAAGTGAATGTTTATATTGCCTTAGAAAGGGAAATCAGTTAGCTGCTAGCTGGCAACCTTTAACTACAAATTCTAAGGTTGCTTTGTACCCGCGAGAGCATCTGTGACCCTATTTTGCAGCTTGGGAGAGTAACGGGGCCCTGTGAGCAGTGGAACAGGGATGTCAATCTGATGCGGGAATCTGAGACATTTCTGGATTAGTAGAGGGAGGGATGAGGTTTTAACCCTGTAATGGGCAAACAGGTCACATTACAACATAAAAAGGAAAAACTGAACCAAAGTTTAGTTTCGTCAACATTTTAGAAGAACAACTAATTTCCCTGTGAGGAAAATAGGGCAAGTTGTGGATTTTTCATTTGCAAAAGTAAAAATCATTTTTTTAATTTTTGCTGTCCCATAATATATAGGATTTTTTTTTAGATTCTACACTCTTTCACCCAGTGCCATGATTCAATTTGGTGCCCGGCCCTTGAAAAATAATCCCTGTACACTGGCGTGCATTCATGGATTGGTAGTTCAGCGACACAATCATCAGTTTTCCCTGGCCTGGCTCTTAGCCCAGCTTTCCTCCACCATGCACAGTGACTCATGCATCAGGGGCACACCCCGATACCATACCCATACTTGCTGACTGGGCAGCAAAAATGGCAGGGATTATGTAAGAAGATGTATTCCTGGCATATTGGTGGCTAGAGATGAGAGAATTACACAAAATGTTGATTTTGGTTTGATTCGGCCGAATTGGTTCTACCCAAATCGAAAGTGCTTCAATTGGCCTGAAAATTTGTTTATGATACACTGAGGTCCCCCTTTTCTCTTACTTTTTTTAAAGTTTTATTAATTTTTTAAAGTTTGCAGTGCCCATGTGGATGTATGTGACCTCATCACTGCAGAACAAGTGAATAGAGACTAGTGGGGACCAGCAAAGCAGCAGCGCCAGAGCTGAGGAGGACTGAACAGGAAACTATTGTTCTTGGCCAATTTTTAAAAATTCTGGACAACCCCTTTAAACTTTCTCTCCCTGCAGCTATTCACAGTCCCTGCAGCAATGTATATATAAACTATTAAAAGCAGTAAATAGATTTGTTGATGGCTGCTCCTTGTAGTGCTCGTCTTGTGTGAATACTACCAGTGAATGGAAACGGCCTTCGTTTCACCCAGAAGCTGAAAAACTCTCCCGATTACGTCCCACCAACATAGTCGTCTGTGTGAATTCTCTTGTCACGAGTCACAAGTATCGATTAGAACTGATGAGAACAGTTTTTTGGCTTCTGACTATTTAATTCGCTGATGTAAATTGAAATTAAGTAGATTTAAAAAGTCGTAAAAATAGATATGTAACAGATAGGGAAACACCGAACAATTTTCCCAGAAGAACATGCAAATTAAAATAATAGTAGAAAGTACCGATCACATTTTTAACTTCTTCCTGCACCAGTTTCCATTTTGGTTTTTTAATCCTTGCTTTCCAAAGGCCATCACTTTTTTAAATTTTTCTGTTCACAATGCCGTACAGAGGGTTTTTGTGGAATAAATTGGATGTCCTAACGGCATCATTTACTATTCCATATGAAACTGTCACGAACGTTCCTGCAACAGGTTGCAGAAAGTCATCTAGGCTTGCACATGTGACATAATCTGACATGTTTTCCTTTTTGTGTTATTGCTGTTTACCACACCCCTTCCTCTTCTGTTGCGGGTGTGGTAATTGTCCTTCCCCTATTTATTCCTGCTTCTACCACAGTTACTTGCGGTTTATAGTTTCAGTGGACATTGTGGTGGATTGGTGTGGTTCTTTACTGAGATCCGGTTGCTTCCATTTCTTCTTAGGATAAGTGTCCTCTTTCCCTTTTGTATTTACCCTGCTTCTCCCTGTTGTGTTATTTGGCCTTTTGGAGACTCCTGTTCGTCCTTCCTTTTGGAGGAACGGGAAGACTCAGTCCTGTCAGTAGTTGCAGGGTCCTATAGGGTCAGTTTGGTTTTAGGTTCCTGTGTGTGTGAACTCTCCTACCTTGGAGGCCTGTTCATACTGTAAGTCAGTCAGGATTTGTGTCAGGGTTTCCTGCAGGAGGTGACCCTTTTCCTTCACTTGTTTCCTGGCCTCATCCCCTTCCCTCCTACGCTTGGTGTGGTTTTCCCCTCCACACCAGAGCATGACAGAAACACTGGGAAGCTGGAAAAAATCAGCGAAGTAGAATTGGAAAAAAAAAAAAATCGCAATATCGCCACTTTTTTGGGGTTTCCTTTTTATGTTATTCACTAGAACTAGACTTGGCAAGTTGCAGCAAAAATGAGCCAAACTGCGCCACAATTTTGTGCAGTTTATGACAGTGTCTAGGGGGACTGGCATTAGTAAGTGTGGGCCACTTAAAAATAAGACGGTACTTTTATTCTGTCGGTCAGTATGATTACAGTGATGCTGAACTTATATTTTGTAAGGCGTTAACACTTAAAAAAAACCTCTTTGCATCGCCATATTCTGATGTCCCATAACTGTTTTATATAACTGTATCCATCTACGGAGCTGTGTAATGGCTTGTTGTTAGCGCAGTGAGCAGCAGTTTTTACTGATGCCATTTTGGGGTTACGTTTGACTTTTTGATCACTTTTTATTCAATTTTGTGAAGCAAAACGACCAAACAAATGGTAGTTAAAACGTTTCGATTTTTATAGCGTTCACAGTATGGGATAAATACTGTTGTATTTTAATTGCTATGTTCCTATTAAGCCCTGCCGGGAGGAAACTTACTGTGCTACAAGTCTTGGAGCTGCCATATCAACCAAATGGCTCCTGCAATCTGATTCCATGGGGTGTTCCGTCAGTAGGTGACAATGGCGCTCGCTTTCCTCTTGAGTACGTGCCATGTTTTAAGAACTGACAACCTCCAAACATGTACAGAGGATGTTGAGAAAGGTGTTAAAGAGGTTGTCCCATTACAACAACTAGTGCATGATCGGTATAGGTTAAACTGCTGGGCCCCCACCGGTCACGAAAACTGGGGCTGTGTTCCTCCATTTGAATGGACACGTATTCCGCTATGTGGGACTAGAAATAGCGGAAAACAAGCACTCAGCTATCTCCAGCAGCCCCGTAGAGTTGAATGGAGTTGCAAAACGCATGTGTGTCCGCTGTTCTATTCAAAAAGGGGAACATGACCCCCTGTTCTTGTGACTGGCAGACCCCCCGGTGGTCGTATCCCTGCCAGACACTTATCCCTATCGTGTGGATGTCGTAAAGGAACAAACCCTTTAAAGACCTATTAACTCTCGTAATATGTCTTCTTTAGTTAAAACTTTTAATCGTACATTATACCATTCATATGTAATTCCTATAAGTAAATTTACAACTGGTTGTGTTACCATTCTTACCAAAGGGGTGTGTCCCTACACAGTCTAACCTTGTACAGGACACAGCTCTGACTGGTAACAGATATGTCAGGGGGGGTGACAGGTCCTCTTTAAATCATACACATAGAAATTCTAATAGGCAAGTTAAAGGGAACCTGTCATCAACTTTATGCTGCCCATACGGCAGAATAAACTAGTGACAGGCGAGTTGATTTCGGCGGTCTGTCATTTATAAGTTAAAAGTAAATGGTTGCTGAGAACCAACATCACAATGATTGCAGACTAGGCCTGGAAAAGAGTCCCGGCCACCTGAGAAGAGTCATGGTTATTCATGAATGCCTGCTCTCCCTGCCCATCTGCTGATGACTGACAGTCATCTACCTAGTTTTCTCCCTTTCTCTCTAGGAGAGAACTGCCAATCATCAGCAGATGGGTGGGGGTGCAGGTGATTATGAATAACCAGGACTCTTCTCAGGTAGATTTGACTCTTTTCAAGGCCTGGGATGCGATGATTATGATGCTGGTTCTGAGCAACCACTTACTTTTCGCTCATGAGTGACAAACTGCTGAAATCAGAGAATCTGGCACTACTTTATACTGCCCTCAGTGAGGTCACCATAAATTTGATGACAGGTTCCCTTTAAAGATGAGGAGAAATTAATCCAGTGTGACCTCTCACCTGGGCGCGCGCCGTGTCCCGCTCTATTATCACTGCACCCATTTCCTCTGCAGTGATTTGCTCTCTTCTTTCTTGACTCCTCTTAATATGCTGTAAAATAAGATCCCCGTTCTGCACGATGTCTGCGCCATCTTCAGCTTCATCCAATTTATCAAGCAGTTCCTGCAGAGTCTGAAGAAAACATGATCAGTGAGTATACCTGTCTCCCTTGTCATACGCCATAAGCAAAATAAAATCACATTCTTGGGGTTGTATGGTGATCCTCCTTAGACTTTGTTCCAGGTCTAGTGGTCACGTTTCATCCCTTTAATCCTGGACTCTGGATATAAATATTCAGAGACTCAAGCAGAGATCTTGAAATGAAAGGAAAGATGTATAGTAGAGAGCTCAGAGCTCTTCATAATGACTATTAATGTTTATTTACCTCTATGGTGGATTACATGACCATTTGCTTTACCACTGGTGTGCATAGCGCCACTAGGTGCTTCCCTCTGAACAGCACACTAAGGTACCATATGGCCACACAGTTGATCCACACGTTTGATCGAGATGCCCTTTTTGTGTCTGTGCAGTACAATTGCACGTTTTATAGTACTAAGCATTCACTTGACTCTAGCGTTACTCCAAAATATATGACATGCAATTTGAATGATGGGAACCGGGGTTTTAGAAGAATGATATGGGTTAACAGGGGTCAAGTTAGGTCATGGCAGAATAACAAGAGGTGTGGGGGCGTTTCCAGTTTTTTCCATTTGGGCACGGTGGCTCAGTAGGTAGCACTGGTGCCTCGGGTATGGATCAGGCCAAAGGCCAGATCTGCATGGAGTTTGTATGTTCTCCACATATTTGCTTAGGTTTCCTCACAGCAGGGGCGGACTGGGACCTTAAAGTGGTTCTGGACGAAAAAAAAACTAAAAGTGGCCCCATGTTGTAGGTGGGTCCACATTGAGGACAATGAGGCAGGGACAATAGAAGTAGACGGGCCTTCAAAACTGGACGCACAAAATACCGCCCCAGCAGAAGCAAATATCACAGTGCAGTACAAAATACTGCGGCCCTCACCACAGTATTCAACTGTATCACCAACGGTGGTACAGTTGGGTTCAGGAGGGAACCTGTGGTTGTTGTTCCTAGCATTAATTAATGCTGAGAGCATTAGATTGCTATGTACTTAACCAGTGGCCACGAGGAGGGCTTGGCGGCCTACCGGGAAATTTCCTTGTAGGATCTATGGCCAATCTGCCCCTGCCTCCCACACTCCAATCAAGTACTCATAAGTTAATTTGGAATTTAGTTGGTGAGACCCAAGAGGACTTTGTGAACGATGACAATCTTTGTACAGCGCTGCAAAATATGTGGAAGCTATATAAATGAATAAGAAGAAATAAAACTAACAAGCAACCTCAAAAAGTTCAAATATATATCTATTATACAGAAGAGTATAATCCACCAGCAGCACCACTGAATGAAGAATGAGTAGCTCCTGGGCTACTGACATCTATGTCTCACTCATTTAAGCATGGGCCTAATCCAGGAACAGAAAACAAAAAGTAGCGGGAAGTCTCTCCGGGAGAGCGCTTACCATGTCACTTTCTTTAGGGTTAATATCTTCCATCCTAGACAAGAGAGAAACAGACAATGAGAAGTCGTGAAGGGAAAAAAAAAACACAAGAAGAGAGAGAGAGAGGCGCTAAGTGGCCAAAGACTTGCTCCTCAATTCAGAAGCAAAATGAATTCTCTTTCCAAATCTTTGGGAGTTGAAGTAATTTCGCTGCGAGTGTCTTCAGGGGACGCCCTCCACTCCCGACGCATTACGGCGCCAGCTGTTCTGCTGTATCTTTCAATAATGCCGAGCTCATCTCTCCTCGGCTGCAGCCTGTTAACTTATTAATGTTTACCGCAATATATGGCTACAGGGATCAGTTCTTCATATGTGCCGAGGCGGTTTAGTAAAGCAGGCTCTTCACATGTTTTTATTGATCGTTTCTCTTTTAATTAGGGTTTTCGCTTCCTTACCTTTTTTTTTCTAGATAATTCCTGCCATGCAGAAGACTGGGGGAAGGATCTATATAAAGCACTGCTCTGATCCATAGAAATATTACGCGCTTCAGTCCATTCCAAGTCATGAGACTTCTAAAACTTCCACGCTTTCCAAGGGATAAAACAAAAGTTTGGAGATTTTGGTGTCTGGTAGAAAAATGTATGAAGGAGGCAGAAGCACTTACTCATTTTAAGGGATTTTAAGTGAAATAGTTTTTGGACATAACATGACCACTAGGGGGCAATACTGTTAAATATCTAGATTTTTTCTTTCTTTTTTTTTAATTTAGCTTTTCTATAGAAATCAAAAGGGTCATGACCCAGCTATTATATGACTACAAATGTATAAACTGTGTATTCTGATACGTACATCAGAATCAGGGCTGTCCGGGGCTGTGCCCTGTCTTTAGACAGCACATCACCTGTCCATACTGAAGAAGGCCCGTTAGCCATGATGACATGAGAACGTGAAGATTGCCCCTGGTTTGATTGGACAGAATTACTTGGGCACCTTTTAGGAAAGTTATTTGGGCACAATATGGTACACCATAAAGCGTGTGAAAAGAAGGTATTGTGCAGTTCACCAACTAATTGAAGGCTGGACATACACTTTAGACAACTGTAGGCCAATGCTTTCTCCTGAACCCCCTAGACAAAACCAAGTTATTTCTTAGCTTACAAAGCTTACAGTTTTTTATTGTCAGGATGTTGATTATGTCTTTTGTGGAAAATTGATATTTTCATTCTCTCATTGCATATTTTTATGTGAACATAAGTGCTACTTGTAAAAATTAACAAATTTTCTACAAAGCCTAAAAATCTAGAATTGAAAGAAAATGGTCTCCTTTGTGCTCTCCATTTTCTTGGGCCACAAAGAACAGCCTTAAGCCATACGGAGATATAACCTTTTACCATGTTTTTTTAGCATTGATTGCAGCAAGTTCCTTTGAATTTTTGTGTCAGAGAAGTGCAGCGACTGAGGGGAAATGTGAACGTCACCTAAATAGTTTCTCTTAATATTAAGTTTGAGTCTTCCATATCGATGCAGTAAGTCATGATGATGGGTTACCATGAGGGACCTACCGGCTGATGCATACCAGTATACTGCCGTATGGCGGCTGTCAGGTTATTTGTTTGTATGTTATCTTCTTGGTCTCCTGCACTGTCAATCTTTCATGGCCAGCATATGAGTGTTTATCTGACGGTGTCAGTGCTGGTAAATGTGTGTATTTTTTAGTCTGTCTGGGACACGTCTGTAGGTTCAGGTCAATATTTCCACATGCTTTCATAGACCTACATGTATGAACAAAGCGCTGGGGATCCTGATGCCAAAACAAGAAAAGCAAGTCGTTTAAAGTGGAGAAAATCTGCACGTTCACAGAAAATGTCTGAAAAATCATTTAACCATTTGGACTTTTATGTGTTAGCAATAGAGTTGATCGAACGTGCTCGTAACGAGCACTGTAGTGTTCGGATCCCCTGTGCTCGCATGACCGCAGGCATCCGGATCCGTCCTCACCTGACTGTAAGTCAATGGGGGCGGATCCGTTTGGTATGACACACAAGTGTGTCATACCAAACGGATCCGTCCCCGCTGACTTACAATCGGGTGAGGAGGACGGATCCGTTTGGTGTCACACACTAGTGTGTGATACCAAACGGATCCGTGCCCATTGACTTACAGGCAGGTGAGGACGGATCCGGATGGCTGCGCAGCGGAGCGCAGGGGTTCCGAGCTGTACAGTGCTCGTTACGAGCACGTTCGATTAACTCTAGTTAGCAACATTAAAGGTACCCATGGTACAAGTAGAAGGTATATCAATATCATAAATGTCTTACAGATAGGAGTCTGACTGCTGGGACTCCACTGATTCTAATAAAAATGGTGTCCAGTCCCCCGTTCCCAGGGAAGAGTTGGCCACATTTAACTATCATGAGTGGTCAGCTTTTGCCAAAGATTCTACATTGGATTGAGATTCGGCCACTAATACAGTTCTTCTTAAGCTGTTATTATACTTATGGTTGTTGTCTTGCTGGAAAACAAATCTTTTCCCCCGTTGCAGTTCTCTTGCAGGCTGCAGCAGGTTTTAGAGTCGGATTTTTCTGTATTATATGCATTCATTTCAAAGAAGACCTTTCAGACTTCCCTTTTTGGCATTTGTGTTTTCGATTATTTTTTGGGTTTTCACCTATGAGCTTTTTGCTTTTTTCATTGGTTGCTTTTAGCTCCTGGTACCAGATTGTGCGTCATCCATGAACTCACAAATCAGAGAACCTCCAATCAGTTCTGCCAGTTCTGTGCAGGTAACCCCCCCCAACTGGTTACCTCCCCTCTGTACCCTTACTGCAGACTGCTAGCAATTCATTCATAACTTCTAGTAGAAATAATAAAGGAATGACACAACATAGAGACATAAGAATAGATGTTCCAGAATTGTTATTACATGGGGAATACATGACTCTATTAAAACAGACATGTCAGGAGAGGGGAGAGGTCCTCCTTAATGTCTATGGATTTAGAATGAGATGTTATAATAGCACCTGGAGGTGTAATGTATAGGTGTCCCAGTACTTTTGTCCATAGTGTATCACTAACTGCAGTATCCACTAAACAAAAGTATTGACAAGAGAAATAACTGGTGATTTTTGCAATATACTGGCTTCCTGTGCTCAGTTCAAGTACTGTAAAAGTAACTAGCGCTCCTCCCATAAATGTGGACACAAAAACAGCCAAATCAGCATAAACCGCAGATCTTACTCTCTGATGTACTGCTGGAGCTGCTGGACGCGGAGAAGAGCTTCATCCCTCTCTTCATTAGCCAGTCTAAGCCGTGCCATAATTGCTTCATCTCTTTCACGTTGTGCACTGTACACTTCTCTCACTAGTGCTGTAACAAAAAAACAAAAGAAAAAAAAAAACGTTTGCACCTAGGTTATAAAAAATATTTCATATTATTTGCTGTATTGAAATGTCAAACTTAGGGTCTGTTCATAATATGCACACACTGAATGTTTCCAGGGGTCCCCAATGCACCAGCAGATACCACAATGATGTCCTTTTCTCATTTTGCTGTATAAGGAGGCACAGTCTGCTACACCTTCCTATACAAAGGGGCACAGTGAAAAATAACATATAACACGCATATGTCACCCACTGGAGCCAATGAGTGACATATGCTATGGTAATATAGTGGCATATGTTAGAGGAATACACCAAGGAATGCCCCTGACTAGTGATGAGCTAACTTCTGTTTTAGAAGTTCATGTTTGGGTTGGAGTTAGCGCAGAATTGCATTATGAATCCAGTGATCACGGACCATAACTTATGATCCATAATGCAATTCTGTGCTAACCCCAACCCAAATGTGAACTTCTAAAACAGAAGTTAGCTCATCACTACTCCTGACGTATATCTGTGAAGGAATAAAGACACATGTCAATGTAAACTGTGACTTAAAAAATAATCTATAACGCCCAATTTTAGGGCCAATTATCAGGGAAAATGCTGGCCAACAATCATGGTTGGCTTGGCACTTAAAATTGTCACTTGTCGGCAGTAAATCACCTTAAAACAGCAGATGTGCCACTGACAATATGCAAAGTGAATGGGGGATCAATGATCGTGATAATCCTTTATTCCCCAATCATTTTGCATAGGGCCATGTAAAAGGCTTCTTAAAGGGGTTGTCCCATAACTAATGTAAAAATTAAAATCAGACATAATATAGTACATGACGACCTCTTTCTAACAAAGCTAGAACCAGCCCTGTACCTCACATGGATCCAGAGATCTCTACATTCATTGCTCTGCTAGATTTATATCAAGCTGACAGCTCAAGGGGAGTCTTTTCTGCTGCAGCTCAAGGGGGCGTGTCCATGCTCTCCCTATCACAGCTCAGGAGGCGTGTCCATGCTCTCCCTATCACAGCTCAGGAGGCGTGTCCATGCTCTCCCTATCACAGCTCAGGAGGCAGTTGAAGGATGAAACTGAGCATGTGCAGCCATCTTAGTGAGCAGGACAAAGAAATAAGAAAAAAAACAAACAGCAGGTTGCGCTATACAGATATATTTTATTGAATAACTCAGTGCTATGTTTAATTTTTTATTACTTGCAATTACAAAAGTGCTCAGATCCAGGTGCTGGTTTGAAAACTGTACAATATTTTTCGTGGGACAACCTCTTTAAAAGGTCACCAATCGATTTGAATATAATCAATCGGCACGTGTTTCAGTGGCCAGTAAGAAGACCCTTAAAGTAAGGTAACGACTCGTCCCTATAATGATATGAGTAAATTTAAAACAAACTGTCTCAGTTGACATCATTTTGCACTAAAACCAAGACTGACATGAAATATTTTCAGCCATGAGAGAGCCACAGTCAGGGTTCTGTGACGGAAATAATGGTTTTACAGCATAGAAAGGGGTTAAACAAGCACCCTGCCCGCAAAAGCAATACAACTAAACATAATCAAGCTAATTAGGACAATGCAAATAGGCAGGCATCATCCCAGATTTCTCTCCCTGTCTTTGACTTGCAATAGATTTCAATATTTGCACAGTGAAGGTTCAGAGCAGTTACATTACATTCACAAATATTATCACCCGCTGTGTAAGCCAGTGCGGAAAATCCTCCCTCAGTCCATGTGGAAGAGGAGATGTTTACCATTATATTTGGATACTTCCATTTTTAAACAAGCTTATCAAATATCCGGTAATTCTTAGTCAAATGAGGCGCTCTCTCCAACATTTATTTATTTTTTTGGCAAATACGGCGACTTTGTTTAGGGACCTAATTGTTATATAATGTAAGTAGAAAGTAAATGTTGTAAGTGGAGCAGGGAGGGAGTAAAGACGGGGACGGGTAAACTAATTGCGTGTGTATTTAGCCATCTGTGCTCCCTGTATGTACAAGCTATCAGTTTTACCAAACTAACAGTATGTTTAACTAACTGAGATGTATCTAACAGCACCGGACGGAAGAAAGATCACAGATATTAAAGGGGACTGTCACCTAAAAACACCAGCGACGTCTCAGAATGAATGGCACAGTAGGAGTTTTTGTGCTCAGCTCACCATAGAAGACCATGGCACTGTATAGAAGGTCTAAACCCTTTCACTTAGGGTTCTCATACACAGGACAATGCCAGGCCAATAACAAGCGATAGATTAATGATATACAAGTGCAGTGGTCAGGTTTGGACTGGAGGTGCCACCACGTGTTGCTGCCCTCTGGAAGGGATGGTAAGGTGTGGTGCAATGGGAAATAAATCCAGAGGGTCAGGGTTTACAGTAAACCAGTCTGCTTTTTACTGGAGGAACTCAACTCAATGCACTAAGCTGGCTTATCCAGTCTCCTCCCTGGAAGAAGAGAGGCCTGAGCTTGCCGACCCGTCCTCTCAGAAAACTGGTACCCAGGCCAAAGGGCTGATGGAACAGGGTCTGTGACTCAGTTGTTGGGCAGGGTATCCCCGTCTCGGTGTCTTCATCTGGCCACTCATGCAATCTGGCAGAGTGTATTCTACTGGTCCCCATTTGCAGACCTCTAGGGGCTCTGACTGCTCTACTTATACAGTGTAAGGGACAGTGTCGATGTGTGGTAGGCAATGAGTCTCAGACTTTTCAGACTTAAAACTTTACTATGTAAAACACTTTTTTCTTACTTTTTATTTTTGTCCCAGTATGAGACTTCTGACCCCCCCCTATAATGCATTACAATACATGTGTATTGTAATGCATTGACGGTCAGTGTAAAACACTGACAGCCTGCTTATGAGACCCAGCCTGGGGGCTGGCTCTTATAGGCTTCCGTAGGAGACAAGCCTCAATGCCTGTGTAAGACTACTTTCACATATATGTCTGTTCTGTTAGGATGCGGTTGTGTGAAATCAAAACGCAACAAACCGGATCCGTCACTAAATAGATTGAAAGTCAATGGGTGAAAGATCACGTTTTTTTAGGAGCCTAAAAAACCGTATCCGTCACCATTGACTTACATTGTTTGTGAATCCGGTTTGTTCCGTTTTGATGACCTGACACAAAACCGCAGCTTGCGGTCAGAAAACGGAATGCTGACAGAACAGAAGGCATCCTGAAATTTTTTCCATTCAGAATGCATAGGGACCTAACGGAACCTTTTTGGCCGGTTTTGAGATCCTCTGCCGGATCTCAAAACTGGAATGCCAAAAAGCATATATGGGAATGTAGCCAAAGTCATCGGGTCCCTGTCACCGCAGTGCGGGGACCCGATTGGGTTGGAGAGGGAGCCCCCTCCCTCCACACAGAAGGGGTTAATGCACCGGCATTGGTGTATGCATTGATGCTGGTGTAAACAGCAGGGGCTCGGCTGTCAGGAACAGCAGCTGAGCCCCTGCCGCTGATTGAGTGGGTGCGGCTCCTGTGCCTGTCCGGTCAGAGGGCTGTACATATATTGCGCTGGGCAACAAGTCACATCCCGCAGCACCATACATATACAGTGCTGGTCGGGACGCCCAAAAATATCTCTTCTACCCTCGGCTATATTAAAAAGGACCTGTCACCTCTCCTTACACGTCTATTTTAGTAAATCTTCATGAAATAATTCTGGAGAAGATTTTCTCAAAACTCTTAGAACTTAGAAATGTATTAAAAAATATATGTCACAGAATTATTATTTCAGTTGTAATTCAGGTTTCTCATAAAATTGACATGTCAGGAGTGGGAGACAGGTCCTTTTTAAAACATTGAGCGACAGCTTTGCATTGGACTTTTTTTTTTCACGATTCCTAAATGCAAAATTAAAAGGACCTGTGTGACCGAAAATTTTATCTGCCAGTTAAAACAAATGGTGACATCCCCTGTTTTCTAATCTGTTTTTATTTTCTGATTGCTGATTTTTTAAAATTCTATTTTCTGAACACGCCAATGGGGGCGGCCATCTTGCCTGAGCTGTTCTTAAAAGCATTTAGAAAGCGTTAAAAATTGCTTTACGGCAGCCCTATGGACCATAGACACAATGGTCAGGAGGGGACCTCATTGACTTCTATGGGAGAGTTTTCTCGGCATGCTCTGTGATCAGTGCAGAGGTCATTGTACAAGGAAAGAATAGATAAGACGTGACAATTACCTATTGTGAATGGTGGATCCTGTCTTATCTATCCAGACACAGAGGTGATATCATTACAGGCAGGATTACAATGACAGATAAGCAGATAACTACAGTAAAGTGATCTGTACAGACCAAGAAGTGGTACTTATTAGGCTTAGTGGCCAGTGCAAAAACAGCAGGATTTTATGTTTTTGTTTAAATATAGATATTGACATGGAAAATTAAAAATACAATCTTTAAAAATGTTAAAAATAAAAATGTGATTTAGACAATAGTTTTCTGATGACACATTCCCTTTAAGCAACTTTCTAAATGGTCTTCATTCAAATTTTTGAGAACTCCATGAGTAAGGCCTTATGCACACAACTGTATCCATTTTGTGGATCCATTGACCTCAATGGGTCCGTGGTCCGCATTTTGCAGACATAGGGGGTCATTTATTAAGACCGGTGTTTTAGACGACAGTCTTAATAAGACCCTGTGCTGGATCTGCCAAAGTTATGAAGAGGCGCCGGCCTCTACATAACTTCAGTGTATCCACCGCTGGTAAGACAGCTTCCATGCTGGCTTACATTTAGACCATTTTCTACATCTAAAACGAGTAGAAAATGATGAATGAGACAGGCCACCCATTCCACGCCCATTTTTTTAGACCTGGCGTGAGAGGGACAAAGTCGCAGATTGCAGCGCAAATAACCTTTGCGCCACAATCTGCCCCAGAAATACGCCTGAGATTTTGCAGATCTGTGAATTGCGGACAGCAAAATAACATACAGTTGTGTGCATGAGACCTAAGGCCCCTTTCACATGACCGTATGCCCTCCGAGACGATCGTGATTACAATGATGCTGTGCACGCCGGGACGCCCGCGGGACTAATGTCCCTGCACAGCATCATTGTAATGAAATATGCTGTGCGCATGATCAATGCCGCTCCTGGACATATGGCCCGCTCACGGACCGTATGTCTCGGAGAGCATACGGTCGTGTGAAAGGGCCCTAAGTCAGAGAGCACAGAGTGACTTCAAAAAGTATCTTTTGCTCTGAGGGATCTGAGGACAGTCCACTAATTTAAACTAAAAATACGTAAAGCTTCTTCACTGTTTCCAAATTATGGTTTACCTTTACAGATTACAACTGCACAGCAATTAATAATGTTACACTCTCACTGATCGTCATTAGAAAACTACTGTCCCAAGACACACACTTATCCCCTATCCACAAGCTAGGGAATGCGTCTGATCTACGGGGGTCTGACTGCTGGGCCGACACAGGGGCCTGTGTTCCCTTGTTGGAAAGGAGTGGTGGTCGAGTATAGTGTTGGGCAAAGTGAAGCATTCAAAGCAGAATCAGTCCATTGCTTAGGAACACTTCGATTTACAACAAATCCGAATTGCCTCCTGCTTCGTGATAACAAATAAGTTTTTCCTCAAATGCGCACGTTATAAAGTGAAAGTAAGAACTCCAGGAACGCTAGATCACCCATAATGCCGTGTAGACAGCCAAACCACAGATGTCACAGCCCTATAAAAGTCGGGCTCCGCTATTGTCTTGTGAGCTGAGCATAGGGAGAGATGTGGTAAACCCTCATGCACTAGGGACAGTGTTGCTGAAAACGATTCATAGAAGAATATTGGAGAGGGACAGTGCAGGAAGACTGTGGGGAGAGTGAATCACTGTGTGCATCATGTTCTAGTGCACCGAGTTAGCATTTAGAAGCGTCCAGGCTGCCATGGTACCTGATTAGATCCATATCCCACTGCCTTATCTCATAGATTTTGCAATTGCGGCATCTGAGGGGCTAAATGGCGGGGCTCGGCGGGATCACCGTTTCCCGTCATTGCAGCCAGGTGTCTGCAGTACAATACAGCTGGCACCCGCCACTTACTGCAGCAGTCTGCTCCATAAATTTCCTCAGCCACCGTGATGTACGGGAATACCTAACTTACAGTGATTCGTGACTAATTAATTTGGAATGAATCAAATTTCACAAAGTTGGTGAATTGAATTTTTCAAAGCTTTGCTCATCTCTAGTCAAGTACTCTATGGGACTGCTGGTTAAAGCCGAGCGTTTGTACTTGGCTATCTCCAGCAGTTCCATAAAGAATAAATGTAGCGGTCACATGCACATGCCAAGCTAGTCCTGTATTGATTTACCTTTTTTTTCTTTATGTACAGAACAGAATAGATTGAATAACTGCATTTCCCTATACAACGATGGCAAATGAAAGAATATTCTGAGCTTTACTTTTTGGAGAAGGAGATAGAAATCCTGACGGATAATGTTAGGATGATAAAAGACGGATGGGGGGGAAGCAACGCCAGAATGCAGCAATCTACTGTTTCCCAATACTTATGGCTACATGTTCCGCTTAAACCATATCGTTCCCTTAATTTCATTATGTATGGAAGAAATGATTCGGGCACCTTAGTCTGTATTTTCTTTTTTAATTACAAGAATAACAGGTTTTATCTTTCCCTTCCGACCAGCCTAAGATTGGCTTTGTAGAGAAGGTTAATAAGAAATGTGTCTGCAAAAGTCAAACAGAATTAAACGCTCTAAACTGATTAATATTCCAAAGAGCTTCTTCTGTGCCTCATAATCTTCATTCCTCATCCTTATGGGGTTAATCCTACACAGGATCCCGAGTAGGAGGAAGAGAAACAGGGAACGTAAGCGAGAAGGGAAAGAACGAGGAGCGAGAGAGAGGACAAAAGAAATCAATAGCAAAACCAGGCAATATATACATATATACCGTATATAATCAAGATACATGCTGTGAGGTTAACATACGTGCAATTTAATATCATGGTAATACTCTAACTTAAAGACAACAGGCTCAACCCTAAAGAGGAATATTGCCTGGTAGTGTTGATCCTGCTGATTAAAACGATACCTGTCTTGTGAAAATCGGTTGCTGCATTGTCGAGAAAAAAAGACTTTTATTCTTTATGAAAAAGATGGCTTCAATGCACCAAGGGGTGCGGAAGGCTATGGTGCACTCAGGCTAGACCCCACCCCTCAGTGCACTAAAGCCTTCATTTGCATAAAGAATAAAAGTCTTTTTTTTTCTTCTCAGGAACGCTGCAACCAATTTTCACAGGACACATATCATTTTGATCAGCAGGATAAACCCTACCGGATAGTATGCCTGGTTAAATAGCGTTGATCCTGCTGACAGACGCCTTTTAAGTCTTATCTAAGTACTCAGGAAGTACAGAAGAATAATTGCCCCCTTGAACACTATTTTAGGTCACAGAAATATTTCATCTACATAACAGTTCTATTCATACGCTGCACTTTTATATGTGCTATAATCAGGGGTTCACCGCCAATGAGGCCAGGTGAGGCGACTCACGCAGCACCAGGTAGGGGCAAGAGGGTGGCAGCGGAAAGGCTTTGGGCAATGAGCGCTTTCATTGTGGAAGCATTCATCTCTGCATATTCAACTGTATTGCTGTTTTCAGGACAGTGATACAGTTGAATGCCGCGACGGGGCATGGGAGCGATGACTCCCTGCCTTACCGTTCACTCTAATAGGATTTAGTCCTAGTGCCTATAGCCAGAGGCTGGTGTCATCATCACATCAGAAGAGGTCTGTGTCCTGCACATTTCTGACAGCAGAATGGAGGTAAGTATTTGAGTTTATTTTTTATTTGGCAGCAGGCTGTTGGGCCACAATGGAGGTCATTATTTTGTAACTGAGGGAAGCACTATGGGGACATTGGGGGCTATAAATAGGGGCATTTTTATACTGGAACTCATTATTACGGGTCCACTATTTGTTCTACTGGGGCACTAAAAGGGGGTCATTTTTTGTACTTGCACTTTTTATAAGGGAGCATGTTTTGTACTGTAACATATGGGGGGGGGGATTTTTTCTACTGGCATACATTATAAGGGATCATTTTGGTACTGTCACACATTATAAAGGGTATTTTATTTTTACAAGAACACATTATAGGGGGAATTATTACTACTGGAGCATTATTGTTGGCTTTATTACTACTGGGGTACTACAAGGAACATGATTACTAGTATGGGCGCTATGGGACATTATTACTTCTGGGATAAAATAAGGGACTTTACTATTGGGGGAACTGTTACCACATAGTGCACTCTGGCAGAGAATTATTACTATTGGAGGACTGTTACAGTGGGGGGCACCCTGGCACAGTAGCAGCTTAGCACAATTATTTTTGGAGGACACTGTTTACAGCACTATCAGTGTCAGGGGCAGTATCTGGGAGGCACTGTTAGTTTTTAGGTCGCTCTGTGCCAATAATTATTGAAGAAGGTAATATCTGTGTGGTACTAGAATTTTTAGGGAGACTTTCAGCAGTATAGGATTGGGGAGCACAGCGGCATAGTAATTGGGGGTGGCAGGATGGGGTGTTCAGAAGGTGGAGAGGATGATGGAAAAGTAGGAAACTAAGATGTGTGTCAAATTCTGCAGAGACAAGAGATGGCTGAAAGAAATCATCATGGCGGTCTGGTCTGAATGGAGAAGATGAGGAAAGAGAACATCTACGTCAGAGGACACATCACTGGATGTAATAGGTATATGGCGCTGAATTACCCTGTATGCTTTGTAGCAGTATATATAATGTTTTCCAAGTATGCCTTTAACAGTAGGGCTGGAGGGAAGGGGTTTGGTTGAGTATTTGGAATGGAGGGGGACATCATTTCAGTTTTCGCCTCAGGCAACAGAAAAGCTAGATTTACCCTTGGCTATAATGTAGGTTTAGTCCCAGGCCAGATGAGTTTATTTCCCAGTGATACATAGTACAGTAACAATTTGCTTTACTGTTTATTACAGTGTAGCAACTATTGTATATTAATCATCAAACACTGCAGGCGTGAATAATTAATTTTTAGCTAATACACAGATAGCAATAATCCCCTTATACGTGTCAGTGGATAATTCTCCTTCTTATATATATGTAAAAAAAATATTTATCTAAACATCACATGTTAGAACCTGGCAATTGGGGAACATTCACTCGAATGTTAAAAAAAAAAAAAAAAAAAAGTTAAGAAAAGTCTGTTAAAATCAAACAGCCTGTTTTTAGCGGCAGTTTTTTTTTTACAGGTGTGTTCTGAAACACAGCCATTAAAGGATTTTCCAGGATTTTACTACTGATGACCTATCCTCAGGCTAGGTCATCAGTATCTGATCGGTGGGAGTCCGACACCCGGGACCCCCGCAGATCAGCTGTTCAAAAAGATAGCATCTCGCAGCTTACCAAGCACGGCGCCGTACATTGTACAGCGGCTGTGCTTGGTATCATGCTCAGCCCTATTTACTTGAATGAACGTGACGTCACTGGCCTAGGAAAAGCGAAGCGAAGGCCGCAGCGCTCACGGGAGCGCCAGTGCCTTCTCAAACAGCTGATCGGCGGGGGTCCCGGTTTCGGACACCCACCGATCAGATACTGATAACCTATCCTGAGTATAGGTCATCAGTAGTACAATCCCAGAAAACCCCCTTAAAAATGCCTCCTTATGGGGCCGTCGGTCCGTTAAAATGGGTCATCTAATTTTAGATGGCTGTTATTTACAGGCCGTTAAAAAATATAATATATAGACTTTGATTGTTCTGAAAAAGGCAGAGGCCTTTTACAGACATGAGGCATAGGCCTCTTCCTGCAGATGTGGTTTGTCAACAGGACCATACTATGGTTAGTGGATGTAGGATTAGGCAACAAATTTGGTAAGGAGCCCGACCCAACCTCTGGGAACTTATCCCCACCAATCACAGCAGCAACTACTAAAGCTGTTCACGTAGGGTCCTTTCAACTTAAAGGGGGTTTTCTGAGTTACTTAACAAATATAATGCCACTAAACTTGCTAAAATAAGAAAAAAATCCCCTGCCGTTTACAGCGCGTCCACTCCAGTCCTTCATCGATGACATTTCGTATACTCTACGTCAGTGGTCCCCAACCTTTTTTGCACATCGCATGTTAGCGATGATCTGCCAGTGTTAAGGTGCTGCTAATTACTTGAAGAACGAGCAAATGCTCTATCATCAGGTAATCACATCTTTTATGCAGTCACAAAAATAGTTGTTTGCCAGAAGCAGACTGTATCGTCTAATCAGACTCTGCTGGCAGCAAATAAATGATTCTGTATGGGGATAAGCAATGGCATTAGTGATCTCTCCTCCCCATACTGTGGAGGAGATCACTACATGTAAACGCAGCGGTCTCCTTCACTGACGAGCAGGCGATTGTCGGGAAAGAACGCGTCCTCGTCTGCCAGCGTCTCTTTAAGGAGATTCAGCAAAGTAAACAATCGATGGCAAACAGGAATCTAAATCAGCAGCTGAGATGTGTATTATAAGGAATAGTGTACCCCCTGCTACAAATTATATGGATATTAGAAGTCACTATGCTTTTATACGGTCACAGAACTGGTATCATTTTCACTAAGGGTTACATTATCCCATATCAAATCCCATTAAATTAAAGAAAGAAAAACCCACAGACAAAGATAAAGTCCAATTCCAAATGTAACTACTGCACTTCTGTAGGATGATGAATAGGAGCTGATTTGACTATGTTTTATTTAATTTTTCTCCACTAGCAACTTCACTTCCAAAAGGAAAAATGTTTTTCAAAGTATAGCAATAAATACCAAAAGCTACCTTTTTGGCGAATAATAAATATTCATAAATATCAATAGAAGAGTGCCACCTTGTGGACAAATAATCATGGATATTAGTAAAAAGGTAAAATGTCTTTTGGTCTGTCGAAAGGTGTTCTATTAAATAGGAAATCAGATCGGCTGTGTTGGTGGGCACCACGCCTGCTCTGGCACCCTTACAGGGCCTATAAGGAAATTGGCACCAGAGAATCATAAAACAAGCTTATTTCACAACTATTTCCCTTTAGTCACACTACTTTGCTAATACTGGGCCTGATTAATCATTAGATTAATGTTACATAGTTGTGGTTTTTCATTAAATTAATAATAAAGTAGTAAATAATAGAAGAAGTAGACAAAAGGTATGCGAGATCTCAAAGAGAGCTGAATTGATCTCAGTCGAGCTGCAATACTAGACACAACCTATGGACAAAGGTGGCGCTAGTCCTGTACAACCTCTTCTCAGGTTGGATGAAATTGGCCCGGCCATATAACACTACATTATCTTTGCAGGAGAATAGGTGGCCAGCTGCAAACTCATTTCACAGGGTCGGTTCAGAAGTTGGATCTTCGAAAACAACTTCAGTTATGAATATTCACCAGGTCTTTGGAAGACCATTAAAGTGGTTACCCAGTTTCTGAAACAGCCCCTATATGTGCCGGGCCCCTCACCGGTAATATACTTACCCCGCTCCCGGCACCGCTCTTGGTCCTCGCACCACCGCTGCTGCTGCTTCTCCCTGTCCCCGGATGAAAACATCCGGTGTCGGGGGAGCAGCCAATGGCAGGCGGGGATGGGGACGAGCCTCCCTAGTGTCACCCACACTGCTAGGGAGGCTCGTCCCCATCCCTGCCTGCCATTGGCTGCTCCCTTCCCCCCGACTCCAGATGTTTTCATCCGGGGATGGGGAGAAGAAGCAGCAGCAGTGGCGGTGTGGGGACCAGGAGCGGTGACGGGAACAGGGTAAGTATATTACCTGTGAGGTGCCCAGCACATATGGGGGCTGTTTTAGAGGTGTCTGGCTATGGCTTGTTCCCCTCTCCATATGTATGGGGTCCAGGAGGAATAGCTGAGTATATTGTATGGCCGTCTTAAGAAGTTGCTTGTAATAGGTTGTACTTAATATTTCATGAATATGTCATTGAACTCCTTGGGACAATATCGCATGTGTATCGTCACATTTCACTAACTTGCAGGTCTATGGAAAACCCCAGATAGCAAAATCTCTACAAATCGATAATTTTAATGTGGTTGTCCAAGTATGACCTATTAATCCTCAGGACAGATCATGAGTATTTGATCAGTGGGGGTCCGACTCCTGGGACCCCGCAAATCAGCTGTTTGAAAAGGCTGTGATCATCCGGTTACCGCCGTGGCCTCTTGACATCATGTTCATCGGTGCGGCTCAGTCCCATTCAAGTTACTGGAGCTGAGCTGTAATACCAAACATGGCCGCTATACAATGGATGATGCTGAGCCTGGTAAGCTGAAGGAGGCTGTGGTCGGTCACTGAAGCGCCTCCTCACCAAACTGATACTAATGACCTATTCTGAGGATACGTCATCAATATCAGAATCTCAGAAAACCCCCTTAGTGAAATCCAGACTCTAACCTTTGTGTTATATCATTCCCAGATGCCAGGACTGAAGGCGGTGCTGCTACTGACACAAGTTGGGACAGTCTGTTAGAGGTGCCTTGGGCATCCAGGTATCTGCTCATTATTTGCATAGCAATCTTCCTTTGTTCATTGTGAACATACTTTAAAGGTCACAATGTCTTAAAACATGTCCCCAAAATATCGTCCAAAAACCTGACTGAACATTAAGCTTATATTAGACTTGCAGATTTTGCAGGCGATTGCTCCTTCCCGGCAATAGCCTGCTCGTCAGCAGAGGAGACAACTGCTATTACATGCAGCGATCTCCTCCACAGTATGGGGACGATCAATCGCTAATGCCATCACTGTTTGCCAGCAGCAGATAGTGATTACACCGCACGATCTGCCGCTGGCAAACGATAATTTTTAAACCTGCTAAAAGATTCCAATTACCCCATAAACGAGCTCGCTCATCAGTTTATTGGCGGCGGTATTACACTGCCAGATCATCCTGAGAATGCTCGTTAGTGATGATCTTCAGTATTATCTGCAGGTGTAATATAAGCTTTGTACTCAGGAGATATAATAAAATGCAAACAGTTCTTATGAAGATGTGTGTCTTTATAATTAACTTGGGGGGGGGGGGACAATTTATCATGAGAAATATATCTGTAGTCAGACACCACCGCACATGAAGCTATCCTTCCTTTACTCTATATGTAAGACTACACGGATTTCAAACTACACCATGTTACACCTGCGACCTGGTTGACCCACATATCACAAATGATCCCCAGATGATCCTTATTTGTTCCAAAAGGATTGCCTGAGGAGGCCAACCCCTATATATTTAAAGAGAAATAGGTCTCTTAAAGGGGTTCTCTAGGAATTAAGAAAAATAAAATACTTAAATATTACTTCATTATAAATATATTCCCAAATACCTTTCATTAGTTATAATGGCTCGTTTTGTCTGGGGAGCAATCATTAGGAGAAATAAAATGGCCGCCGTCCTATTAGTATACACAGAACCTGTCCTAATCACACAGCAGGACAAGTTACTTCAGAACACCGAGCCAAAGAGCTGCCTCATCCTCCTCTCTGTTTGTAAGGGATTATCGTCCTGAATACAGATGATATGATCCTCAGCTGAATCTCTGTAAGAATGGAGTCCATGAGCAGATGTGGCTAATGAGCAGCAGCACTTGTATACTGCCTCCATTACCACAGTTTGTCCTGTCCGTCCTCTCTGTACTTCATGTCTCCTCATGAACTCCATTCCCACAGAGATTCAGCTGAAGATCTTATCAGCCGTATTCAGGATCAGAATCCCTGACAAGCAGAGCAGAGAGGAGGATGAGGCAGCTCTTTGTGTCAGTGTTGTGAAGTAACTTGTCCTCCTGTGTGATTAGGACAGGTTCTGTGTGTGCTTATAGGATGGCGGCCATTTTATTTCTCCTAATGATTGCTCCCCAGACAAAACAAGCCATTATAAATAATGAAAGGTATTTGGAAATGTATTTATAATGAAGTAATATTTAAGTATTTTCATTTTCTTGATTCCCGGAGAACCGCTTTAATGCTGGGATATAGGGGCTGGTGATGGACCCCCCGTATGACTAAGTGAATTTACTATTCAGGAAAATGAGAAAGCTGGGTGGCAACGTCTAAGGAAGCTGTACTGAGACGTTTAGTAAAGAGGAAAACAATACAAAGTAACACAGAACTGAACACCTCGAGGACATGTGACTGATGACTGTTTTCTTATTTATGGTGGAAATCACCGAAAGAAATGTTTTGTGTGTAGTTTCTGGAAGTCAGACATGTTACAGATTAGCGTATCATAGTAATTCACAGTCCAGCAGAAGCTCACGTCAGCACAGGCCCGCACTTGTCTTCACCTCGTCCTGTCTGCACTGACGGGACGGATGTAAAATGATCTAATTTCTGCAGCCGCCTTTACGAGCTCCAGGAGTCCGCTCATCAGTCCAGGCATTTCAGGAAGATCTCATTGGCAGATTAGAATCAGGAACATTGTGGATTTGTACCTTCTCTGTGTCCTTTCTACAACTGGGATTGAAGCTCAATACTTGAGTTGTCTAGATGAACGCTGGAGGAGATAGGACCATATAGACAGAAGGTCCATCCACTAACACGTGCAGATAGGAAAAAAGCATGTCACACTATAAAACCCCCACAGAATGTAGCAAGAGAAAAAGTGGTAAACTGCATTCTGCGTGCCATTGTTCTGTGTGATCAGTTCCCCAATACGTCATTATTCGGATACATTGTAGTTGTGTGAACAGAGCCTATAT
This sequence comes from Rhinella marina, assembly GCA_900303285.1. Classification (NCBI taxonomy): domain Eukaryota; kingdom Metazoa; phylum Chordata; class Amphibia; order Anura; family Bufonidae; genus Rhinella; species Rhinella marina. The sequence continues at coordinate 179,809 of ONZH01020370.1, forward strand.
GGAGGCACGTGTCGTCATGTGAACCTGTATAACGGCCACCATTTTTTTCTAATGAAAAAAACTTGCATATGCTTTCATAAGGAACGAGAGGTATATGGAGGTACAATACAGGGTGGGCCATTTATATGGATACACATAAATAAAATGGGAATGGTTGGTGATATTAACTTCCTGTTTGTGGCACATTAGTATATGGGAGGGGGGAAACTTTTCAAGATGGGTGGTGACCATGGCGGCCATTTTGAAGTCGGCCATTTTGGATCTAACTTTAGTTTTTTCAATGGGAAGAGGGTCATGTGACATCAAACTTATTGAGAAAAACAATGGTGTGCTTAGTTTTAACGTAACTTTATTCTTTCATGAGTTATTTACAAGTTTCTGACCACTTATAAAATGTGTTCAAAGTGCTGCCCATTGTGTTGGATTGTCAATGCAACCCTCTTCTCCCACTCTTCACACACTGATAGCAACACCGCAGAAGAAATGCTAGCACAGGCTTCCAGTATTCGTAGTTTCAGGTGCTGCACATCTCGTATCTTCACAGCATAGACAATTGCCTTCAGATGACCCCCAAGATAAAAGTCTAAGGGGGTCAGATGGGGAGACCTTGGGGGCCATTCAACTGGCCCACGATGACCAATCCGCTTTCCAGGAAACTGTTCATCTAGGAATGCTCGGACCTGACACCCATAATGTGGTGATGCACCATCTTGCTGGAAAAACTCAGGGAACGTGCCAGCTTCAGTGCATAAAGAGGGAAACACATCATCATGTAGCAGTTGAATGGCCCCCAAGGTCTTCCTGATCTGATCCCCTTGTCTAAGCTGTGAAGCTGTGAAGATACGAGATGTGCAGCCCCTGAAACTACGGATACTGGAAGCCTGTGCTAGCATTTCTTATGCAGTGTTGCTATCAGTGTGTGAAGAGTGGGAGAACAGGGTTGCATTGACAATTCAACACAATGGGCAGCACTTTGAACACATTTTATAAGTGGTCAGAAACTTGTAAATAACTCATGAAAGAATAAAGTTACGTTAAAACCAAGCACGCCATTGTTTTTCTTGTGAAATTCTCAATAAGTTTAATGTGTCACATGACCCTCTTCCCATTGAAAAAACTAAAGTTGGATCCAAAATGGCCGACTTCAAAATGGCCGCCATGGTCACCACCCATCTTGAAAAGTTTCCCCCCTCCCATATACTAATGTGCCACAAACAAGAAGTTAATATCACCAACCATTCCTAATTTTATTTAGGTGTATCCATATAAATGACCCACCCTGTATATAGACTTCAAAGTACCATATACAGTGCATTCGGAAAGTCTTCAGACCCTTTGACTTTTTTCATATTTTCTTATGCTGCGGCCTCGTGCTAAAAATCAAAACTATTTCATATTTCCGCCATCAATCTGCACTTAACACCGTATAAAGACAAAGTGAAAACAGAATCCCAAAAACTTTTTTGATAATTTATTAAAAAGGAAAAACTAAAATAAGTTATGGTCATAAGTATTCTGACCCTTTTCTATGGCAATTGAAATTTAGCCCTGGGGGCATACCATTTCTTGTGATCATCTTTGAGACTGGTAAGGGTTGAGGGAAAGCTAAATGGAGAAAAGTACAGAGATATTCTTCATGAAAACCTGGACCTCAGACTAGGCAGGACGTCCACCTTCCAACAAGACAGTGATCATAAGCACACAGCCAAGACAACATAGAAGAGGGACAACTCTGTGAATGTCCTTGAGTGGCCCGGCCAGAGCCCTGACTTGAACCCAGTTGAACATTTCTGGACAGACCTGAACATGACTATCCACAGACTCCATTGTGGATAGAGATATGGAGATATCCATTGTTGGATGGAGATATCTACAGTCTCCATCCAACCTGACAGAGCTTGAGAGGATAGACGAATGGCAGACAATCCCCAAATCCAAGTGTGCAAACCTTGTGACATTATACCCAAGAAGACTGGAGGCTGTAATTACTGCCAAAGGTGCTTCATCTAAGAAGTGAGTAAAGGGTCTTTTCAATAAATTAGTAAAGATTTCTAACATTTTGTTTTGACTTTCTCATTATGGAGTATTGAGTGAAGATTGATGGGAAAAAAATGTAATTTTTTTTAATTTTAGCACAAGACTGCAACATAACAAAATGTAAAAAAAAAAGGGAAAGGCTCTGAAGACTTTACAAATGCACTGTGCTTCTAAGGCTCTTGTAGGTTGTAGGCAACAATAATACAGTCGGAGGAAGGATGCAGAAAACTACAAAACATTGAGGACCCGTTCACACCAGCGTTATTGACTTCTGTTATTGGAGAAGAAGTATGAAAAGAAAGGAAGTGCCAGATTCGGCAATTCGAAATCGAGACTCGAGAATCCATTTGGTTTCCATCCAGAAGTCTGCTTTGTTTTAATAAAAAAAAAATCCTGCAATGTAGGACTTTTCTCCCATGTTTTTGATGGAATCTGTTACGGAAGCTCCGAATGAAGCCTCTAAACCCTAATAAGCATTTTTTTTTATTGTAAGTGCTTTGATATAATGACACCTTTTATAGTGATCTTCTTTAACACAGGTGACCTATCCTTAGTATAGATTATCAATATCAGATCAGCGAGGATTTGATTTCCCGGACCCCTGCCAATCAGATGACTGCAGAGAAGGCGCACCCATGGAAATAGACACAGCTCCATACACTGCATAGTGGTCATGTCTGGTTACTGCAGCTCATATTCCCATGCAAAGGAAGGAGAAGAAAGCTGCACTAACAAGGCAGCAACCCTACCTGATACTGATGACTTACCTAGGCATAGGTCACCAATATGAGTCCTGGAAAACCCTTTTAAAGGGGTTATCCCATAATTAATGTAAAATATGAAAATCAGACATCATATAGTACATGACTCTTTCTAACAAAGCTAGAACCAGCCCTGTAGTATAATCAAGGCACATTCAACCTGGAGTTGCCACGCCTCCAGGAATAAACGTACAAACAAACTCACGGAAAAAAAAAGTGGTCTCAAATGGCAGAACATGCTCAAAAACCCCACTGCTGTAGCGCATATATAACTGGGGGAGCAAATCCCGCACATGTGGCCCGCTGCCGAACATAATCCCCAGCAAAAAATGCATACAATGGAGGATGCGTGCAGCGGACCACATGTACCACAAAGACATCCCACACAGGGTAGACAAATGTGCGGATGTGACAATCTACATAGAAAAACAATTCACAGAAAATGGTGCACTACAGCGGAAAATGCAGTTGACAATATATGGCTAAACCCTCACTCTGATGTTAAAATGAGACTTTCGCCAGTATATCCTTATATCAAAGACATTCCGGAGCCCGAGCCCGAGCACCGCGGTGAACTGCATTTTCCGCTGTAGTGCACCATTTTCCGTGAATTGTTTTTCTATGTAGATTGTCACATCCGCACATTTGTCTACCCTGTGTGGGATGTTTTTGTGGTACATGTGGTCTGCTGCAGGCATCCTCCATTGTATGCATTTTATGCTGGGGATTACGTTTGGCAGCGGGCCACATGTGCGGGATTTGCTCCCCCAGTTATATATGCGCTACAGCATTGGGGTTTTGAGCATGTTCTGCCACTTGAGACCACTTTTTTTTCCGTGAGTTTGTTAGAACCAGCCCTGTACCCCACATGGATCCAGAGATCTCCTCATTCATTGCTCTGCCAAATTTATATCAAGCTCACAGCTCAAGGGGAGTGTCTTTTCTGCTGCAGCTCTGGGGGCGTGTCCATGCTCTCCCTATCACGGCTCAGGGGGCGGGTCTTTTCTGCTCTCCCTATCACAACTCAGGAGGCAGTTGAAGGATGAAACTGAGCATGTGCAGCCATCTCAGTGAGCAGGACAAAGAAATAAGAAAAAAACAAACAGCAAGTGGCACTATACGGATACATTATACTGAATAGCTCAGCAGCTATACTAAATTTTTAATTACATGCAAATACAAAAGTATTCAGATCCAGGAGCTGGTTTGAAAACTGTAGAATATTTTTCGTGGGACAACCCCTTTAAGTACTTTCTGTAAAAGAAACACTCTATATGTAATTGCCACCATTGCCATGTTGATGGGGACTGCAGTAAGTATGTCTAAGCTTATGGGCTGACATGCTGAACTATGTGAGCTGGAAAGCCTATAATCATCCTCAGTCCTATAAACTATAGATACCACTCTCTACTGTGATTGAACATTCAGCGATATATCTATAAAGCCACAGTCGTACCAAAATCAACACCGCAAAATGACAAATGTGACACGTATGAACCACGGTGCAGGGTTCTTTCCCATTCCCCTCCTTTCTCCGGCTCTGTTTGTTCAAGGCCTTCCACCTAAACAAACAAGCTCTTTATGATTGGATTGACATGGTGCTAACAAGACGCTTAATGCCCAAATCAGCCTGAATACAGGTAGAGTTCTCACTAATACCAGTACCAGGATCTTAAACACAGAGCCACACAAGCACTTCCAAACCGCCAACAGAAAGTCCAGGGAAAAAAAAGTCATTTCTTTCTCCTCCCTGAGCAAATATTACCTTGCATTAAGTGAGCCACGTCATTTGTGCAAGCGCGAGTTTCATCCACGTAAGGCTTCAGCCTGGTCTTACCTGCAGACTTCTCAGCTATCTTGGCCTCCGTCGCTTGCTCCCGCAGCTGCGCATCCAACTTCAGTGTTTCCAGGTCTCTCTCTCTGCTCATCAGAGCTTCTCGGATCTGAGAATAAACAGGGAAACCAGGCAATCAATGGATGATCATAAGAACAGGCTCTGCAACCTTTCTCCTTGTTTGCACTTCCATCTCCACGCATCTTCGCAGCAGAAAACAATTTGACGGCTGCAGCGTATTTAGTTTATAATGTAAATGTTTAGCATTTAGAGTAAAGCCTCCGAGGCTAGGCTACCACTTCTTAAGTAAATGCAATAACAGGACCGGAGAAAGTGATGGAGGCGCGAAACCTGCCCCTAAGAGGTCATGTCTGAAAATGAGACCTTGTATTAAAGGGGTTGGCTGGTTTGGAAAACCCACTGTTAATGAGGTATTCGGGGTTAAAAGGTTGAGGAGAGGCTACAAGAGGGTCCAATGTGTCCATGTATTACACGGACAGTTCATTGAAGTACTGTGTACTTATTTTCACCTGTGCTGGCGCTGCAGGACACATTGGATTTGATGCCCGATTTCTCTACATATTACTACCAAATGCTTATACCAAAGCTTACACAGCTAACAAAAAGGGAGTGTCCAAAGCCGACAACCCATGTAAACTCATATAGTACAAATTCTGTTCTACAATTTATCACAGTAGTTATATTTGCTGCCAGTAAAGCACCCACAGCGGCAGTAACCCAGTTTTCCTTTAAAGGGCACCTGTCAGCAGATTTGTACAGTGCCTTGTGAAAGTATTCGGCCCCCTGGAACTTTTCAACCTTTTGCCACATTTCAGGCTTCAAACAAAAAGATATAACATTTTACATTTTTGGTGAAGAATCAACAACAAGTGGGTCACAATTGTGAAGTGGAACGAAATTTATTGGATCATTTAAACTTTTTTTGGAATAATAAAATTGAAAAGTGGGGCGTGCAAAATTATTAGTCCCCCTTGCATTAATACTTTGTTGCGCCACCTTTTGCTGCAATTACAGCTGCGGTCTCTTGGGGTATGTGTCTATCAGTTTTGCACATCTAGAGACTGAAATTCTTGCCCATTCTTCCATGCAAAACAGCTCGAGCTCTTTGAGGTTGGATGGAGAGCGTTTGTGAACAGCAGTTTTCAGCTCTTTCCACATATTCTCAATTGGATTCAGGTCTGGACTTTGACTTGGCCATTCTAAGACCTGGATACGTTTATTATTGAACCATTCCATTGTAGATTTTGCTTTATGTTTGGGATCATTGTCTTGTTGGAAGATAAATCTCCGTCCTGGTCTCAGGTCTTTTGCAGACTCCAACAGGTTTTCATCCAGAATGGTCCTGTATTTGGCTCCATCCATCTTCCCATCAATTTTAACTATCTTCCCTGTCCCTGCTGATGAAAAGCAGGCCCAAAACATCATGCTGCCACCACCATGTTTGACAGTGGGGATGGTGTGTTCAGGGTGATGAGCTGTGTTGCTTTTACACCAAACATATAGTTTTGCATTGTTTCCAAAAAGTTGGATTTTGGTTTCATCTGACCAGAGCACCTTCTTCCACATGTTTGGTGTCTCCCAGGTGGCTTGTGGCAAACTGTAAACAAGACTTTTTATGGATATCTTTGAGAAATGGCTTTCTTCTTGCCACTCTTCCATAAAGGCCAGATTTGTGAAGTGTTGGACTGATTGTTGTCCTATGGACAGACTCTCCCACCTCAGCTGTAGATCTCTGCAGTTCATCCAGAGTGATCATGGGCTTCTTGGCTGCATCTCTGATCAGTCTTCTCCTTGTTTGAGATGAAAGTTTAGAGGGATGGCCGGGTCTTGGTAGATTTGCAGTGGTCTGATACTCCTTCCATTGCAATATGATCGCTTGCACAGTGCTCCTTGGGATGTTTAAAGCTTGGGAAATCTTTTGGTATCCAAATCCGACTTTAAACTTCTCCACAACAGTATCACGGACCTGCCTGGTGTGTTCCTTGGTCTTCATGATGCAGAACCCTGAGACTATCACAGAGCAGGTGCATTTATACGGAGACTTGATTACACACAGGTGGATTCTATTTATCTTCATCAGTCATTTAGGACAACATTGGATCATTCAGAGATCCTCAATGAACTTCTGGAGTGAGTTTTCTGAACTGAAAGTAAATGGGCCGAATAATTTTGCACGCCCAACTTTTCAGTTTTATTATTACAAAAAAAGTTTAAATGATCCAATAAATTTCGTTCCACTTCACAGTTGTGACCCACTTGTTGATTCTTCACCAAAAATTTAAAATGTTATATCTTTTTGTTTGAAGCCTGAAATGTGGCAAAAGGTTGAAAAGTTCCAGGGGGCGAATACTTTCGCAAGGCACTGTACCTATGACACTGGCTGACCTGTTACATGTGCACTTGGCAGCTGAAGGCATCTGTGTTGGTCCCATGTTCATATGTGTCCGCATTGCTGAGAAAAATGATGTTTTAATATATGCAAGTGAGCCTCTAGGAGCAACAGGGGCGTTACCATTACACCTAAAGGCTCTGCTCTCTCTGCAACTATGGCACCCTCTATACTTTTATTGACAGGGCCAGGTGTCATTACATTTACACTGTCAACCAAAGTGGAGAGGGTGCTGCAGTTGCAGAGACAGCAGAGCCTCTAGGTGTAATGGTAACGCCCCCTTTGCTCCTAGAAGCTCCTTTGCATATACTGAAACCTCATTATTCTCAGCAATGCGGACACATATGACCATGGGACCAACACAGATGCCTTCAACTGCCAAGTGCACATGGAACAGGTCGGCCAGTTTCATAGGTACAAAACTGCTGACAGAGTCCTTTAGGTTGCTATACACTTTCAGCAGTTCTTGGCTAAATGAGAGACTTTTGGTGGCACCTTATCTCCCAGGAGAACAAAAGGCTCCCCAAACACATTTGAGCGTCAGCCAAAAATATTATTCATGGTAGGACAGTAGACTAACGTGTATGGGGGCCTTTAGTCCTAACAAAACAACAACATAACAAAAAGCAGGTTTTAACATAATGTATTTTTCAAATTGTGTAAATGTTTTTTTTTTTTTATTCAGTTTTCTTGCCTTACATGGGGGCTGCCATGTTGGAAGTAAAGTGTGACAATGTGGGTTTACAACACAATGGCACCTCACTTACGGCAGGCATGTACATAGGTTTCCTCAGTCGATGCCGACCCTATAGAGAATGAATGGAAGACGTGAGCCTGCCCCTGTGATGACACCAGTAACACACAGCCAGGTCCTCCCTCCTTGCTGCTGGGGAAAGCCCACTGTGCCTGCTCCTCACTCCTGCAGCAGCGTCCTTGTCTTCATTAGGCTGCCTGTTCTAAATTCTATGGCAGCTCGCCCCTGCAGTGCAGACAATTTTTGCTGAGTGTACTGCTGGAGTGAGCGGCCCAGGACTCAGAAACAGAGTAGATGGAGGTTCTTGGGGCTGTAGGACCTTAGTGATGTAATCGGCCATGTGACCAGTGGGGGAGGAGCCTGAGGAGCAGAGATCTGTGTTTTTGTAACTAAGCCATTGTCTCATCTTATCTTGCTGAAGCAGTGATGTCACCGCTGAAGGTGTGAATTGGTGATGTCATTGGTACCACCCACTTTTTTGCAGCATGCCTACTTACAGGTTGCTCAAAGCCTCATTTGGCCAGCAGAGCTCCCCCTGGTGACCAAAGATGGTAAATATGGTAAAATCTAATATTTATTTATAATATTTCACACATTGGAATTTTTATTTATTTATTTATTTATTATTTCTTACAAATATATAATAGATTTTTTTTAGCATAAATAAAATATAGAACAGGTTGTTGTGATAGATTCCCTTTAACAATTCACAGGTAGACAGGCTGTAAAATGGAGTCATCCAGCCGTCCCAAAAGCGGCTGAGCAGAACTGATAAGTTGCTAGCAATTGTAACAAGGTTTATTTAGGAGTAAATACCCTTGGAAAAGTAACATCCATCCTTATTTTAAAAGGGCAAATCTGTAGTTAACACCTAGATTAGCTAAATGCATTAAATGCATGTAGGGATTAGCACTAGAAATCCTACCCGCTGCCTCTGAGTATCTTGACGTCATTCCATAAGATGCATGATGGTGTGACTGCCAACCCAAATCTATCTGCTGAATCAAATCCAAGCTAGAGTGCTTTTAATATTTCACCATCTAGGATTTTCATTGGTTTCACAATAAAGTGTATAATAATATAAATGTGGACATGCAAGTAACATGTATTTCCATCTTAATAGCACATCATTTCTTGAACTGTGGGCAGAAGGCGTGATAGATCTAACCCTTGTTTGACATGAATTGTGTCCTAGGTGGGCATCTACTTCACCTACCCTTCATCCTCACCCTGTCAGTGGAGGGTCTGGCCTCTGGAACCCCTGATGATCCCAGGGATAAAGGGGCAGAAGCACCTACTGTGCAAGTGACCTGTAACACAGCAAGTATATTCTAGCATTGTGCTTGGTAACATGCGGCATAGATCTTGCTAAATCTCAGGCTTAATAACATATCTGTAGCCACTTTAACCCTACATTGACATCACCCACATGGAGGTCTACCTCATAAGCACACCAAGTGCGACAGGAAGAACAATAGAGCGTTGATGTGCCATAACGGGCATAACGTAAGAAGACGATGTTTGCGGCCTCCTTGTCCAAGTCACATGCATCTGAGATACAATGCGGCTATGGTCCACCAGCTCCAGTGAGTGATGCTTTAAAAGCGTATGACAGGGAAACTCCCATTGAGCTCACTACATGCCTCTTGCCTCTAAAGGGATTTGCTTATGTATTGCTAATTTAGCAGTAAAAAAGGACTGAACATCTAAATGTTGATGGCTTGAAACTGCCATGAAATCAGTTCACTGTCAGATGTACGGTAATCATAATTGGGCTTGGGACTACGGGAACCGTCAGTAGACTTCGACTTGCCAGTAGGCTTTAGAGTTGCTGGGACTGTGCTCACTTTCTAGGCCACTGGCCAGTTTGTACTTTAGGTGATCTAAAAGGTAAAATTATGTCCAGTCAATGATCTCTCAAGGTGGAAATAATGGTGACAAAATAGCTTGCCTATTAAGGTGGTTGAATGGCCAATCATCTGGTGACTAACCATCATGCGGATGCAACCAGGGGAGGACTGGGAACTTAAAGTGGTCCTGGAAAAAATACTAAAAGTGGCCCAATTTTGTAGTTGGGTCCAAATTGATGGAAGGCAGGGCCAGCAATACCATATTGTGGCACATTATACCACCTAACAGAGCCAAATACCACAGTCCATCACAAAATACATCCCCAAAAACTTTCACTGGCCAGCTGTGAGGAGGGTCCAGGGCAACGGCCCACCGGGAAATTTCCCTGTAAGGTCTATGGCCAATCCACCCCTGGATGCAGCCATATGCATTTTGGTCCATACTGGTCATTACAACCGGGTGATGGATGAATACGCTTAAGGCTCCATTCACACGTCCGTATTTGTGCACATCCTGGAAAACGGTCAGTTTTTTGCGGATCCGTTTTTCCAGCACATCCATTCCGTTTTTCCATAAAAAAGGAAAGGATGTATCTATATGTTATCCGTTTTTTGCGGATCTGCAAAAAACGGAGGGAGGAATCAAATTTTTTTTCTTTTTCTTTCTACCCTCCTGGAATGGAATCCGCAAATGCGGATGACATGCGGATGCCTTTCCGCATGTCTTCCACATTTACGGACGTCCCATAGACTTGTATTGGGCTACAGACCGCAATTTCGGGATGAAAGTAGGACATGCTGTTTTTTTTATTGCGGACAATCGGAACGGAAACACGGATGCGGACAACACACGGAGCGATGTCCGCATTTTTTCGGGAACTATTGAAATGAATGTATCCGCATACTAACCGCATTTTAGATCCGTTATTGCGGATCGGACGCGGATAGGATGCGGAGCAAAAATCAGAACGTGTGAATGGAGCCTAAAGGGGTCTAAGAGGGTCAGATAAAATGGTTACCGGTATTTGTTAAATTTCACCTACCAAACATTCATTTGGTTAACTTTGTCTATTTTGTACAACCTATATGTACCGTGTTTCTCCAAAAATAAGACAGGGTCTTATATTATTTTTTCTTCCGAAAAAGGGCTTATTTTTTTGGGGGTAGGGCTTTTTTGGGCTTATCTGGTGGTGTAGTGTCAGTGGGTGTTACTGGCACTCTCTCTCTCACTCACATATTCTTTCTGAGGCAAATGCATTGTGCCCTATCTCTTTATCTCCTCTCTGCACTCGGGAGGCAGGACTCTGGAGCCACTTTGGCAGTGGCACCGTGCTCTCTCTGTGGTGTCTCCTCTCGAGAGGCGGGACACGGAAGGGGTTAGTGATTGGGTGAGTGGATTCTGCCGTGCCTGCTACCGTCCTGGGCACAGTGTAAGGCTACAGTATTCCAATTCTCCTTGTCCGTTACGTCAGTAAAGTCAAGCGACATAATCTAGCGCTGAAGGCGCTCACTGTATCTAGGGCTTATATTTGGAGTAGGGCTTACATTTTAAACCTACTCCAAAAACAGCGCTAGGGCTTATTTATGGGGTATGGCTTATTTTTGGAGAAACAGGGTATGGCTACCTTTAGCCTTTTTCACTGTGAGGCCACTTGGCCATCACAAAAACTTCCCCCCAACCCTTATGCCTAATGAACAGGAAAGCTAGTGTTTGAGGTTTAATGGAACATCACACAGAGGGTTTTTTTCTGTGAATATGGGCACACTTGTCTGGGGTAAACCAACAAGAAAAAAATAACATCTCCTAACCACAGAGGGTACCTAGAATACAATACTGATCAGCTGTCCCCACTGCGGCTCTGGTGAGTGCTGCAGCCTCCTTGCTGTTTACCAAGCATGGGACTGAGCTGAACCTAAGCCATGTGACCAATGAATGTGATGTCACTGGCCTAGGAAGACGTCTAAGTGCTCATGCAGTGCAACAGCCTCTTCATGCAGTGCAACAGCCTCTTCATACAGCTGATCGGTTGGGGCGCCGGGAGTTGGACCCCTGCTGATTTCATATTGATGACTTATCCTGAGGCTACGCTATTAATACCAAAATCCCAGAGAACCCCTTTAATCTGCAGAACAGGGCATCAAAAGACCAGGTGCAACTACTCAACACCAATAGGTCAAAAGTCCATTCAAACAATCTCTACACTGACATCATTGGCAGGTTTGAAAGGTCAAAAAAGTACCACTTACAGGGTCCTGCTGGAAGAAGGGAAAGGTCCCCGCAAGGTCAAAGAACTAGATGGCCTAAAAAGTTCATATCCACATATATAGAATTAAAGATGATCTCAACTTGGAAAGGGTTGTGTGTACTGGTTTCATGGTATCCTAAGGCTACTTTCACACTAGCGTTTTAAAATTCTGGTATTGAGTTCCGTCATAGGGGCTCAATACCGGAATAAAACGCTTCAGTTTTGTCCCCATTCATTGTCAATGGGGACAAAACTGAACTGAAGACAACGGAAGGCTCCTGAAAGCATTCCGTTCCGTCTACAGACCGGAGAACAAACCGCAGCATGCTGCGGTTTGCTCTCCGGTCCCGGCATCCGCACCAAGATGGATCCGGAATGACCCCCAATGCAAGTCAATGGGGGTGGATCCGTCTGGTGTGACCACAATGGTAACCGAATCCGCCCTCCATTGACTTTCAATGGAGTTCATGACGGATCTGGCTACACATACACACATACAGACATAGACATACACATAAACCTACACAGACATATACACATACATACTTACATGCACCCCGACAGGTCTTTAGAGCGTCGGAGGGACAGGACGGCGCGCACAGGTGACGATTCCACCAGGCACCCAGCAGAGGGCGCTGTGGGGAATCGTCACCTGTGCGAGCCGTCCTGTCCCTCCGACGCTCTGAAGACCTGCCAGGAGCATGTAAGTATGTATGTGTGTTTGTCTGTGTATACGTGTGTGTATGTTTATGTATATGTATGTACTGTGTGACATGTGTGGGGCCGGAGTGCGGTTCCGGCTCCACACATGTCACTGCGGCAGGCCTGATCCGGCAGCACCCTTCACCTGCCGGATCAGGCCTGCCGCTAGTGTGAAAGTAGCCTTAGGCTACTTTAATACCAAATAAAAGTGTGTAGGTATAAAAAAAAAAAGGTGAACTGCTATCTGTTGTGAAGGAATAGTATAGGCGAGGTTATTTTTTCCTCTGGATTTGAGTCACACACCACTTTGTACAGCTGGATTTGTTCCACAGTCAGGTAACTCAGGAAGTCAGTCTTCACCTTGGATAGTGCTATCAGCTACTTGGCCTCCAAGAGGCTACACCATGTCAGATGGCACATGCAGAAGAGATAAGGGCATACGTAGCATCTAATCTAAAGGTGGGGCATTTTATGACTACTGCTGATGTTTCCACACACCCTGAATGATAACCCACAAACCTATACAAGGAAGATTCAAAAGTTGAAAGCCATTATAGACGGAGCGTGAGTAAGGACAAAAAACAATAGCTGCCTGTTATTTCTTTGTGTGACGTTATTAGTATTGGAACGGGTTACAGGGAGTGATAGCTTCTGGTCATGTCAAGCTCAGTATAATAAAAGAATAGCACCCTGTAAAACCAAAACGTACAAAGAGCCGTTATAATTCTAGGAGCCAAGTAAAGCATTCAGTGAGTGATCGGAGATATATCCCAAGTGGTGAAGACAACAACCTGGATACAACGGCTATGTGGTAAGATCCACACCAGAGAACAGGTCTTCCCCGTGCCTGTGGTCATGTTAGTGTCTATCAAGTAATAATAGAGGAATGCATTGTCTAAAGCATCTGGTGAAAGAGGAAGCACGATATATAACACATTGAACCTTGTGAACTCTGACACAGCAGATCTTGTCTATTGGGGCGACAAGAAGGAAGTGATTCATATTTTTTGGGTCACACTTCAGGACAGTGTCGTCACCAGTGGAGAGAACTCAGGCAAAGGTAAGATACAGAGTAGGTATGCACCACCTAGGTTGCAAGTGTTGCATGTGGCTTACAATGCCTCTCTGTGCAACCTCAGCTATCTATGGGACCCTCATATTTGGAGACTTGAGAGGAAGAGATGAGATGGCTGCACATGAATGCGTCTCTCTCAACGGTAGTATATGAGAATTGAGAAATGTTAAGTTGGAAGTTCCATCAACTACAATATAGATAGCTGCATGGACACCTCAACTCCTCTTCTCTGGAGTGCAGAATGGGAGAGCAGAGGACCCTCCTTCTCCCAATAAGGGCTGATTCACATGACCACGCTCGGTCTAGAAAACACGGGTCGTGTGTCAGCCACATCTCCTAGACCGACCGTGGCCAGGGGCGGACTGGCCATAGACCCTACAGGAAAATTTCCTTGGGAGCCACCCAAGCCCTCTCTTACCGGATGGGTACAGAACTATCTGATGTGCTCAGCATTAATTTCTGGGCATCAGGCACTTATGCACTTTTTGTGTCCGGCAGAGGAATGCAACAAAACAGAATGGAGCACTCTGTTACGGTTTATTCAGTTTTGTCCCCTTCATTTTCACTGAAACGTTTTCCTTCAGTTTTGAAATCCTCTGGCGGGTCTCAAAACCGGAAAGGAAATCTTTAAAGGCTTTAAAGTAGTTTTCCAAGATTTTTTAACTCTGGATAGGTCATCAGTATCGGATCAGTGGCGTCTGACATCTAGGACCTCCACACGTCAGCTGTTTGAGAAGGCACCAGGGCTTGCAGTAGCACTGCGTCCTTCTCTCAGCTCACTAAGCACAGTGTCGTACATTGTATAGCAGCTGTGCTTGGTATCACAGCTCAAACCCAGTCACTCCAATGGGGCTGATCTTAGCCTAGGCCATGTGACTGATCAACCTGAGGTCCCATGGCCTAGGGAAAGCTGCAAGAAGGTTGCGGCGCTCACAGGAGCACTAGTGCCGTCTCAAGCAGCTGATCAGATACTTACCAGCTCTCCGGAGAACGGATATTAGTGTTACAGATTGAGCCATCAGACAGCTCCTTACTGTGAAGGGAACAGAGCAGCCAGCAATATATGTGAAAAAATGCAGGCTGCAGAAGATAGACAACTGGACATTCTTAATAAAGACCTATTGGAACAAAATGTTTTAGCCTACAATAAATCTAATGCAATAATTAAAAAATGCATTCAAAGGTGTCCATAGTTTGTAAATCTCTAACTTCTGTTTCTTTTATTAAGGATGAGGAAATATAAAGTTATAAAATAGACAACTGTGGACGCACTAAGACTAGATTAATTATTGATATTAAAATGGATTGTCGGAGTCTGAAATAACACCTCTGGCTGGTAGACCTTCCTGTTTTTTTATATATTGTTTCATGTTGGCATGGAAACCAACCTTTGCTGGTTGTAGGTTATATCAATGGTAAAATGCGCTGTTCCTTATTAAGGTATATGTTGACCTAGCTGTCATCTCCCTGATATCGACTTGCCACTCTCCTGGATGAGGTTTTTATTGCTTCCCCGGGAAGACAGACTGTGAATACTTGTAATATTGCGGTAATCTGGCTTTGCCCCTACACTTTCTTACTGCTCAAAAGCCATATTAACATTTCTGAACCAGGGAGAAGCCTTTATACAGAAATGCTCCTTTTTTTCGCTACCTGCCAATCTGAGAAATACAAGCCGGTGTCTCTCGTCTAATGACGTCAATGTACTGACAAAAGCTGAAGACTCAGTAGGTTAAATGGTCCACTGAGGTGGCCAGAGGTAATTGGGAATACTGTATGAGTGTGCATCCAGAGATACCTGTCAATCACTCAGTAGGACCACCCACTGGACTCCTAAGAAAAAGTTTAAAGGGAACCTGTCATCAACTTTATGCTGACTGTACTGAGGGCAGCATAAATTAGTGACAGAAATGCTGATTTCAGCGGTGTGTCTCTCTTGAGCTAAAAGTAAGTTGTTGCTCAGAACAAACATCACAAACATTGCAGCCCAGGCCTTGAAAAGAGTCAAATCTACCTCAGAAGAGTCATGGTTATTCCTAATCTCCTGCTCTCCCGCCCATCTGCTGATGATTGGCAGTTCTTTCCTAGAGAGAAAGGGAGAAAACAAGGTAGAAGCCTGTCAGTCATCAGCAGGTGGGCAGGGAGAGCAGGAATCCAGGACTCTTCTCATGAAGATTTGATTCTTTTCCAAACCTAATCTGCAATGTTTGTGATATTGGTTCTCGGCAACCACTTACTTTTAACTTATAAATGACAGACCGCTGAAATCAACTCACCTGTCTCTACTTTATTCTGCTGTTAGTATGGGCAGCATAAAGGTGATGACAGGTTCCCTTTAAATGAACAAAAGACAATTTACTAAATCTTTTCCCACATAATACTATATCGGTCTGCTCAGCTCCTCCTGCTCTATAACATGTCAATGGCACAGCATTTTCAAAGTTACAGGTTCATTTTATAGGAAATAGGTCTACTTTCACACCTGTGTTTGAGCTGTTCAGAGCACGAATTTTGGGTCCTTTCCCTCTGCTCATTAAGCCCCTCCTATCCTTTAGTGATTGACAGGGCCAGTCTTCTGAGAACTGTTTTCCCCAGGTCCTGTAATCCTGCTCATGTGCAGTACATAATCTCATTCCTGTCCTACATGTGCAGAAATTCTGGTTCTCAGAACATATATGAGAGTGTGAGTAGAGCAGTTATTGGAATCCTGGTCAGATCAATTACTGAGGAATAGGAGAGGGCTTAGTAAGCTAAAGGAAGGCACAACGGTGTGGAAAGAGCCGCCCCTGGTGCTCCGAACAACTAATTTGCATATGTGTTCAAACTGCTTTTTGTGTTGATTGAGGTACCAGCTTACCATAAGAAAGGCAACAACTGACATGTCTCTGCTAGCGCTACCTGACACTATGCTTAGTTTAATAAGACAAGACGACAGACTCCCTTTAAAGTGAATGTCTACTCTTGTGTTTTCAATCTAAAAAGTTCAAAAATTCTGAGCTGATTAATTTCTTCATATTTCTTTATAATGGGGGAATTTACTAAGGGTGTAATATTTGATGTCAGTTTTGCTTCATTCTGCGTTGGGGTACTAAGCTCCAAACATATCAAACATCACATGTTAGTCTCTAAATTTGGAGCATCTTTAAACAGTTGTCTAGAAATGTTACTTCAGTTTCCTACCTCACGTCTACCATTACTGGAGTAGCGCTGGGATTTAAAAAAAAAAAAGTCCTAGTGCTAAATCTGGAGTGAAACTCATTAATGGGGTTGTGTCATCATAGATATTGGTGGCATCTATACCACCAATGTCAGATAGTTGCGGGTCCCACCTCTGGAACCCACTCCTATCTCCAGAATGCGACTTTCAAAGCAAGCGGAGAGAAGCCGTCCATGCTATCTCCGGAAGTGTCATAAAAGTGAATGGAGCGGAGGCCGGCTCTCCATTTATTTCTATAGTTGCACGTCGCACATGTGCACTCTCCTTTACTTGGAGATAGGTGTGGGTCTCAGGGGTGTGACCTGCAGCTATCTGACATTGGTGGCATATATGCCACTAATATCTACGATGACACAACCCCATTTAATGAGTTTCACTCCAGATTTATCGCTGGGGCAGTTTTAAAAAGTTCCAAGGATACTCCAGTAATGGTAGAGGTGAGGTAGTAAACTGGAGTAACATTTCTAGACAAAAGTTTGATGGCTTATCCTAGTGATATCAAAGTATGTGTAGGAGCAGCACAGCAATACCTGTGTATAGGTTTTATAAAAGTCCATCCTCAAAAAGGGATTTTCGGGTGCACGCAGTAGTTTCAGGTCCTGGGTTGAAGGTCCCGCATGTTCATATAGGCAAAGATCAGCAGCACTCCAAGTAGTTGCATCAAATTTTGGTGTTTTTATTCAAAAAGCATGTAGCAGCATAGCGACATTTCGGCTCACATGATTGTGCTTGAAAAAGCCTCATGTGAGCCGAAACGTCGCTATGCCGCCACATGCTTTTTGAATAAAAACACCAAAATTTGATGCAACTACTTGGAGGGCAGGGGATCTTTGTCTATATATCCTAGTGATATGCCATCTAAATCTGAGATGATACAACCCCTTTAACATAGCTGACCACCCCCACATTCCCACCTACTTTTAAAAACGGAAGTACGTCATGTAAATATACAAAAAGTTGCAAAAAATTTTGTGAACGTGATCTCAAAAAGTTGCAAAAGCACAATTCTGCCGCTTTTTGAAGACAAAATTCTGAGCGTGCAGGGCTTGATAAATCCATCTAAAATTCTAGATGTGTACTACATACTGTAAACTGAGCTCAATAAATATACAGTAATATTGATTGCAATAGACACAGAATACAATCCAGGACGTGGAAGACTATGGGTAAGTGTTGCTAATATTCCTTGTTTTTCCAGTTAGAAGTTACTTCTCTTACAAAAATTGTTCCTATTGTTTTAATAGACAGAGAACAGGTGACCACTACTGCCTGGACGTTTTTCTGATCATGGGTCATATTAAAACATACAACATACAAATCATAAAATCCCCTAATAGGACTCTTATCCCGCTGGGATCCATGGGTTGTCTATCTGCCTGTGCATGCTCCGAAGGGCTCAGAAGAAGTTTTTAGCTTCACAGAGAATACATGCCCCACGTACATGGAAGCAGAATAATCAGGCACCCGCTCTCACATTAATTATAGGTTTTGGGTCATTATTGTCAGAGACTTTGACAGATTCAGGTATCAGTCTGTCATTATATCCTAAGGTCACATACGTGTATTTCCAGCATGCAAGAACCGTCCATTGATAAAGCTGTTTTTGACACAGTCAAGTAATTATGTCAAGCATTTGACGGATCTAGGAAAGCATTATGTGTTTGCTTTTACCACGGTCACATAAGCTGGACAACCCGTTATGACATCAGTGGATTGTGGAAGTATTGTGTCCTGGCCTGTGAAACAGTCTATATTTCCACAGATGTACTGCTAATCTGCACTTTACACTTCATCTATGTTACCTCTGCCATGAAAATGTAGACAATGGCTTGGACGGCCGCAACCCCCATCACTACCAGGATGTTTACATGAGGTTTAAAAGGGTTATCCAGGCTTTTAAAATGGATGGTCTATCCTTAGTAAAGGCCATGAATATTAGATTGGTGGGGGTCTGACTCTCAGCACCCTCTGATGCTCAGACGCCCCAGCCAATCAAACATAAGTCACCTATCCCGTGGATATGGGATAATGTTTGTGAGAAAACCCCTTTAAAGTTCAATGTTCAGTTAAGAGTGGAATAGCAGGTGTTTGGCAGTAGCTTCTTCCGCAGGAACCCAAGATCGGACATGATGACCTCCACCACACCTGATCATTCTTTATATATAGAATTTTATTACTTTCTTTCACCTGACATCTGTTGGGGAAAGCTGGGGCACCTACATATTAGATAGTCGGCTGATTCTGCTGAAATGTGCAAGTTTCATAGACTTTTATATAACGTGCACGACTGGCCATACCCATTACACTTTTGTCGGCTGAGCCAGTTGAAACGTGTGTAGGGAGCTTCCGACTCTTCCCTGACAGATGATGTCTGATGAATTTTCACCTGATCCTTTTGTTCTCCTGGGAGATAAGCTGCCGCCAGATGTGTCTGGTAGCAGCTTTCTCCTCTCTTCCTATAGCCTACATGGACACCTTAGGCCAAGCTGAACATGTATCTCTATGTGGAAGTCGGGACGGGGAGGGGAGAGATAGCTGTTGGGCGAACAATCGTTTGCCTGACAGCTACTGAATATGTATGGCCAGCTATGGACATGGTAACATCCAGAAGATAGAAGCAGTGCAGAGACCGTAGCAGTGACTTCCAGCATGTTCTATTGATTTCTATGGAATTCTGAGAACAGCCAAGCAGGTGTACATCTTGGGAGTCGTAGTTTTACCACAACTGGAGTGCTGGAGGTTAGCCATCACAGCCTTAGAGGTTCTCTTGCCAATATTTGCTCTGCTGGGAACCTACAATATCTAGAAGAAGATGTATTTGTGAATGTAGTGTGGGGTGCATCATGCAGGCCCTTCGGTTGTCCTCTAAAAGAGGAGGACTTTCAAGGTATCCAGTGCCAGGATCTTCAAATATGAAAGATTTTGTGGAGGTTGGAGACTGACCCTCGATCAGGGGTTTCTGTATTATCATTATAATCACACAGTAGCCATTCTGATGACGTCGGGCCTATGTGCCCACAGCTCTCTCATGTATAGACTGAATACCACATTAATGAATTCCCCCGGCTTTATTAATAATGCATTATACAGAGATGTAAATGATCATTGCGGCTCGGTGCGCTCAGCACTGACGGAGAGAAATCTGTGTTACACGTATTATATCCTAGCGACATGGATGGTTCACATCAACTCTGCTGGTGGCAACGTAGGCAAAATCAAAAGGAGATCTTTATGTTAAATATTCTCAAGGCATAAATTATCTCTGGGGAGGTAAAATGAAAAAGTCCCATAGAAGGAGCTGAAAAAAATCTGCAATTGTGTTTTCCCACTGTGAACGGGAAAATTAAACATGCACGTCCAGACAACGTGGAAATACTGGGACCTGTACCTTTTGATTGCTTTGTCTTAGATAATCCACCTCCTGTAACAATGCTGTCAGGTTGTGCTGCCCCCCTTCAAGGGCGCCAGAGGGCGGACGGTCGGGGCTGTGATGAGAATCCGGCCTGTCGCTGTGTGAAGAGCAGGAAAATATTTATTCAGCATGAGCCAATCACATGTCAGCCGTCTCCCTCTTATCCCAGCCAGCCATGTGCCGTCATGTTCCGTACACCCGCTTTACATATTAAGTAGGCTACTTGGGGGTAAGCCAATTGTTCCATTAGCAAAGCATGGTATTAAAGTTCACCGTACAAAGGAAGTTTCCTTGCCAGTCATATTTAGTTTTTCTTCGAGTCTTACGGCACATGCATTGTAAATTCGTTAGTGTTAATGCAAACCTCCCCTCTAGCACCCTAGTATAATCGGCTAATGTCTTCTCAGCTATGTTGATTCTTGTACAGGGAGGTGAGGATGCTGCATGGAGGGCAGTATCCATGAGCCTGGGTATGAACATCACCTTCAGCACCATGTGCGACTAGAGAAGCCCAGCCCTACACATCAATATAAGGCCTCGTGCGATCTGCAAAATATGGATACTGTGCATGTTGCATCTACATTTTTTGCAGATCCATGGACTTCAATGGGTCAGTGGTCTGCATTTTGGAGCCAAATATAGGACATGTTCTATCCCTCTGGGGAACGGACATACGGATGCAGAAAGTACACGGATCATCTGTGCGCTTGCCACATCCGTATGCCCGTTCCGCAGAAGGACAGGATATGTCCGCAAAATGCAGAAGTCAATGGGGGCAGAAAAAAAGCATCTACATTTTGTGGATTCGCAATTTGCAGACTGTAAATCGGACACGGTCGTGTTCACACACAGACAATACAGACATGCACTTACCTTGGCTCCTGCATGGCATCATGTGTTGGACCTGACGTCTTCACCGCTGACAAATTCCTTGGGCTGGGCACAGGGATAAACTCCGGCTCGAGTCCTCTAGATCTCCTTGTTTCCGGAGATACAGATTCCATTTTTAATTCACCAACCTACCTAAAAGAATAATAATCCATCATTACTAGAGTTAATGATAGAATTATATACTTCTGACTAATGCAAAATTTGGAAATGCACATATCCAGTAGAGTATTCCTATAAGGTGACATCAATGTCCTCCTTCGGTGCCAGATTACCAAACATTCTGGATTTATAGACAGAAGAACATAGGAAATGTACTTGTAAGGGTAGAGAATGCCCTGTGAGACGGCACAAAATAACAAATACGAATATAATATAAAACGTATCTAATATAGAGATACATCATACATTTCATGGGAGTGGGTCAGTAAGGCATTGCCCCATCACCACTCTTAAAGAGGCCTGTCAGCTCTCCTGATATATCTATTTCAGTCAATACTTGGACTACCCTTGGAATAACAATTCTTGAGCACCTAGTTGTACAGCTCTGCAATCTGCTATTCCTCTGTTATTCCTTTGAGAAATTTATGAATAAATTGGCAACTCCCAGCTACCAGCTGGGGGCGTGCCCCGACACAATCTGACACTGGCCACTCACAGCTCGCAGTTACAGTCCAATTTGTTACTAAATATTCAAGGGGAATAACAGAGGAACAAAATAACAAGAAAATATGCATCAGCATTGCTAATTTGTGGGAAATACAATTATTTACTAAAGCAGACATGTCAGGAGAGGCGACAGGGTCGCTTTAAAACAGAATAGCCGAGGCTAATTGAACCAGGTTGGCCACTTTCTAGAGAAATTTCCAAAATGCCATAGACTAGTGTTCTGGAACAGAAAACGCCATAGTTCTCCAGATGGTGCCAGTCAGATGATTTCTCCATGTGACCACCTCCCTGGCTACATTTGCAGATAAGGGAGATTCTGCTGTCTGTATCTGCACATAGACTGAATGGTTTCAGCCGCTGTGCAGAAGAAGCAATGCTAGGTGTCACAGCGGTCTGATGACAATAATTGTGCAGGTCCTGAAGAGATGAGGAGGAAAGAGTGAGTCATGGTGTGCAGCTGTCTGGGGTCTGTATTTAGAGGGTGTTTATGTAGGGATCTGGTGTGGGGTCTGAATTAATTGAGGAGTCTGGTCTGGAGTCTGCATTTGGTTAGGGGGTTTGGTCTGGAGTCTGGTGTGCATTGCAGGGTTTGGGGTGTTAAAAAAACCCCAATGAAATTCATCCGGTTTCAATGGCCATTTAAATGGATGCAAACAGATATAAGGAACATGGAGTCACATACTGATGCAAAATGGGCATGAAAAACTGAAAGTGTGGCTGTTTTTAATGGCCATATTTTTCATGTCATATGAATGTTGCCTAAAGGTGGATTTACACACGCCAACCAGAAACCCAATTGTTGGGAAGGAAGCGTTCCTTCAGTGAAGGAGACAGTTAAATGCAGTGATCTCCTTCACAGTAGGAGGATGAGGGATCGCTATTGTTGCTCGTCCCCATACAGAATCATCTTGTTTCTGGGCAGCAGATCTCTGATTAGACCGCACGATCTGCTGCCCAGAAACAATGACTGATGTGCCTGCACGAACGACAGGATCTCCCAATGAACGAGCGTTTCGCTCATTTATCGGGTGACGGCAGCACATTTAGACAGGCAGATTGTTAGGAACAAGCGTTCATAGGATAATCTGCCATATAGTCGGGCTATGTAAATCCAGTAACTGAATAAATTCTATGCTGGTAACGGGTACAATTTAGCTTATCTGCCCAAGGCATCAAAATGCCCTGTCCTGGCCCAGATTAAATCCATGGTGCAGAACTGTGGCCATATCATATCTGCAGCTGATGACAGTTCAGTGTAACTACACGCGAATAGAGTGGACATTTTTGCAGTAATCGTGTAAATACCACACACATAGAAGTGAACACGGTCTAAGATAACAACTACAGATGGACGGGAAGCATTTACAAGATTTTTTGAGCATTTGATTGAATATGCAGAAGCCTTTATGACTTCATCAGCCTGTACATGACCTGTTAGGATGAGTGACACAAGCTATCACACGTATTAACCTGCACCAAAACATGATCAATCCTGCAGAAAATATGTAATTTACTCAAAATACTTCCTTTGCCATATTAAAATACTCAGGAATAAGAAAGGGAGGGAGAAAGGGAGGAAGAGAGGAAGGAAGGGAGACGAAGAGAGGGAGGAAAGGGGAGAAAGAGAAGAAGGGAGAGAGGAAAGGAGAGTTAGAAAGGAGAGAGGAAGGGAGGGTGTAAGGGACAGGAAGAGAGGGAGGGAGAGGGGGGCAGAAGAAAAGAGAGAGGAAGGGGGAGGAAGAAAAGAAGAGAAGAAAGGAGGGAGGAAGGAAAGAGGAGAGGAAGGGAGAGGAAGAAAAGAAGGGAAGAAAAGAGAGGGAGATAGAAAGGGGGGAAGGAAAGGAGAGTGGAATGGAATGAGAAAGAAAAAGGAGGAAGGAGAAGGAGGGAGGAAGGAAGGGAGAAAGGAAGGAATGGGATAAATAAGGGAGGTAGGCAGGGAAGGAAAAGGAAGAAAGTAAGGGGGGGGAGTATGGAAGGGAAAGGAAGAGGGGCAAAAAAGGAAACAAGGAAGAGAGGGGAGGATTGAGAAAAGGGAAGGATAAACAGAAAGTTGTATAGGAACAAGGAAGGAAGGAAAGGAAGGAGGGAGGAAAAAGGGAGGGCAGAAGGATGGAAAGAGAAAAGAAAAGAAGAGGAAGGGAAAAAGAGTAAGGTGATACGGAGGTATATTAATTAAGGAACATGGTTTTCTATAAACAAAAATGTCAAATTAACAAGCATTTTCCCCCAAAAAAGACATGTAGCAAATAAGAAAAATGATACTCCATACATAACAGTAGAACAGCTATCATTACTCATCATGATTTATAATGTGTAATGTAATTGTTTTATGTCTGCCAGAAAAATATATAATGAATATGATCTACTAATCAGAGTGCTACATCTGCTAGTTAAATTCATACCTATTTGGATGTGTTTACATGTGGCGTAAAAATCCACCAGAAAACATGCTGCATAAAGACTCCCCCCTTATTATATTATGAGGCTGCAAAGTGTCAGTCCGCTGGGGAATAACATTCTGCTGCACACAGTGCATTTGGAAAGTCTTCAGACCGTTTCACTTTTTTACATTTTGTTATGTTGTGGCCTTGTAAATAAAACAAGTTCAGATTTTCCCCCATCATTCTGCACTCAATACCCCATGTGAAAAAAGAATTTTGGACATTTTTGTTAATTTATTAAAAAGGAAAATCTAAAATCTTGCATTGACATAAGAAGTATTCAGAGCCTTTACTCAGTTCTTAGTTGAAGCCCCTTTGGCAGTGATTACAGCCTCCAGACTTCTTGGGGATGATGCCACATGCTTTGCACTCTAGGATTTGGGGATTTTCTGCTGTTCTCTGCAGATCCTCTCAAGCTCAGTCAGGTTGGATAGGGATGCTATAACTTTAGCTCTGGGGGGCTCCCATTTCTCTTGATCATCTTTGAGATGTTTCTACACCTTGATTGGAGTCACCGGTGTCGACTGGACACAGCTGAAAATCTGCCTCACAACTGACAATGTATATCAGAGCAAAAACCAAGCCGTGAGGAGAAAGAACTTTGTGTAGAGCTCAGAGACAGGAGTGTGTGGAGGCACAGATCTGGAGAAGGGTACAAACATTTCCACTGCACTAAAAGTTCCCAAGAGCACAATGGTCTTCATAATTCTTAAATGGAAGAAGTTTGGAACAATCAGGACTCTTCCTAGAGCTGGCCGCCACCACAAAGTTAAGTAATTATGGGAAAAGGGTCTTGGTAAGAGAGGTGACCAAGAACCCAATGTTCACACTGGATAAACTCCAAAGAACCTGTGTACAGATGAGAGAAACCTCCAGAAGGACAACCATCACTGCAGACCTCCACCAATCTGGGTTTGGCAGAGTCACCAGAAAGAAGCCTCTCATCAGTAAAAGACACATGAAAGTTTGCAAAAAAAGCACCCAAAGGACTCTCAGACTGCAAGAAACAAGATTCTTTGGTCTGATGAAACAAAGATTGAACTTTTTGGCATCTATTTTAAGAGTCATGTCTGGAGGAAACCAGGCATTGCTCATTATCTTCCCAGTACTATCCCTACAGTGAAGCATGGTGGTGACAGCTTCATGCTATGGGGGTGTTTTTAGCGGCTGGGACAGGGAGACTAGAGAAAGGGTTAAGAGAAAGATGAATGGAGCAAAGTACATACATATTCTTAATGAAAACCTGATCCGGAGTGCTTTGGACCTCAGACTGGGATGAAGGTTCACCTTCACAAGACAATCACCCTAAGCACACAGCCAAGACAACATGGGAGTGTCTGAGGGACATGTCTGTGAATGTTCTTGAGTGGCCTAGCCAGAGCCCTGACTTGAACCCAATCGACCATTTCTGGAGAGACCTGAAAATGTCTGTCCACCGACGGTCCCGATCCAACTTGACAGAGCTTGAGAGGATCTGCAGAAAGTAATAACATAAAATCCCCAAATCCAGGTGTACACGCCTTGTGGTATCATCCCCAAGAAGAGTGGAAACTGTAATCACTGCCAAAAAGGACTTCAACTACTTCAAGTACTAAGTAAAGGCTCTAAAATACTTATGTCAATGCAATATTTTAGGGTTTTTTTTCTTTTCAATGAATTAGCAAAGATTTCAAACATTCTGCTTTAACATCATTATAGGGTATTGAGTGAATAATGATGGGAAAAAAGTGAAAGGATCTGAACACCAAATACATTGTAGATAATAGATGTATTGTGGCTTTTGTAAAGCAGATTGTCTCTGTCTATTTCAAAGGGGAATGTAATCCGCGCATCCTAAACCGTCCATAAGAATCTGCAACAAAATGCACACCACTGTAAATGATAATTCAATATTTAAAGGGTTTCTGTCACCAGTTTTTTCGGTATGAATCAGACTGACATTAGAGATGTGCTAATGTCACCTGATTCCAAATATATATCTGTTTTATTTACTGGTGCCCCCATTTTTATATAAAATAAACTTTTATTTTATGCTAATAAGGCCTCTAGGTGCAAGGGGCGTTACCCCTGCTCCTAGAGGCTCTGTTGATTGACAGGACCAGGCAGAGAAGAAACACTCCATTCACCATAGCTTGCAAGGACCTTCAATGATGTCATGACCATGTGATCAGTCACATGGTTTAGGAGGAGACAGGCTGTTTTTGTGATCCTAACCATGTGACTGATCACATGGTCATGACATCATTGAAGGTCCTTGCAAGCTATGGTGAATGGAGTGTTTCTTCTCTGCCTGGGCCTGTCAATCAACAGAGCCTCTAGGAGCAGGGGTAACGCCCCTTGCACCTAGAGGCCTTATTAGCATAAAATAAAAGTTCATTTTATATAAAAATGTGGGCACCAGTAAATAAAACAGATATATATTTGGAATCAGGTGACATTAGTACATCTCTAATGTCAGCCTGATTCATACCGAAAAAACTGGTGACAGAAATCCTTTAATACATTACCACTACTACGTCTGCACAAAAATGAAATTATTATGATTTATGCTGTGAATACAAGGATTTTCCACTGCAAATTTTTCAATTCGTAGCAAGTAACGTGCTATAAAGATTAATACTCTGATATTAAAATATTTGTCCGATTGTTGGGATCTAAAGCTACATTAATGAGGCTACCCAAGAACAGAAGAAAGGATCTGCTTTCTAGTAGACTCAAGGCAACTTATTTATGGGCTGTGGCTGGTATTGCAGACTCCATTCTAGTGAATGATCCAAACTGCAATACCACATACAGCCTATAGGCAAGAGGGTGGTGCTGTTTCTGGTTGAAAAAGCTTATCCTAATTTTGGACAACCCTTTTAAGGTATCTTATTTCAGTGTAATTTAAAGCAATATCTCTACCATATTGCATAAATAAGCCATTTTCTTCAGCCACGTTTCATCCTGGTCGTCTATACACCTGACTCCACCTTTTGTGGTGTCCTTGGGTCTTCACGCGAAACCCATAAACAAAGCCTATATTCACAGTTGTCATCTATTCAGTAGGTGCTCGATACTGAGCATTTGCCATGGTGGATGCCTGTCTGAGAATGTGTCCTTGGATGTGTGCCATGGTATTACTGCAAGTCCTTGTAAGAAAAGGCTGATAGCATATCATTAGGTGAACTACAGAAGAGAGGTTACACATTTTCAGTGACAACGCTGTGAAATGTGAAGCTGATCTGATTTCAGCAGTTTATAAAGAAATGGGTCCATTCAGGTAATGTGTTGAGTATTAAAGCGACCCTCAGATTCAAGAAAAAAAAAATCACATTGACTAGGGAATGTACAGAATATTTACCTGGTGACCTCCTTTTTTTCTTTTTCAGCTGTAGATCTGACAATTCTTGGGCTCCTATTCTATCATCTAAGATGGCCGCACCACGTCTCAGACGACCTGATGCACCCTGTGCACTGGTAGTCCAAGACACCGCCTGCTTGTCCAGCCCTGCTCTTGGATTGGCCAGCACTGTTCACATGAGCAGAATTGGCCAATCCAGGAGCAGCAGGAAGTGTCTTGGACTACAAAATTCACAGTGTGCATCAGGTAGTCTGAGAAGTAGTGCGGCCATCTTGGATGACAGAAGAGGAACCCAAGAATCGGTGTACCTGCAGCTGAAAATATGAAATGGCAGTCACCAGGTAAGTAACCCTATTACTACAACATAATTTGGAGGGGGGGGGGTAAAAGTCGCAAACACCTACAAATTTTGTTGCATTTTGTTTACGAAAAGGATGCATGGCGTGGGCCATAAATTTTAACCTTTGTGTTAAATAATAGAACCAAAATAAAAAGTCTCTAAACTCCAATACCAAGCACCTCGTCAGCTTTTCAAAATTTAACTTTAATGGGGTTGTGTCTGGTATTGCAGCTCGACTCCAATGAAGTAAATGGGGCTGAGCTGCAATACCAGACACAACCTGCGGACAGAAGTGATGCTGTGCTTCAAAAGCAAGCTGCCATGTTTATCTAACCCTACCTACGATCTATTTAAATGGAATCTGTTCATTCTGGCCTTACAGAGGGCAGCATAAACCTCGTGACAGAGACAACTGAAAAGCATGGTCACTTGCTTTTTTTCCCCAGTTGTTTTCTTAAAGGGGTTCTCTGAGTTATATATATTGATGACCTATCCTCAGGATAGGTCATCAATATCAGATCGGCGGGGGTCCGACACCTGGCACCCCCGCCGATCAGCTGTTTGAAGAGGAGGCGCGCCCCGTACCAGCGCTGCCTCCTCTTCATTGTTTACATGCTGGCCGTAACAGGGGTAGTGGTGAGTAGGTGTAATTACACCTAACCGCCCCATTCATTTCAATGGGAAGAATCGCTCCCCTAGACTTGCATAGGAACGAGCCTTCCCATAGAAATGAATGGGGCGGTGAGGTGTAATTACACCTACTCACCACTACCCCGTTACGGCCAGCATGTAAACAGTGAAGAGGAGGCAGCGCTGATACGGCGTGCGCCTTCTCTTCAAACAGCTGATCGGCGGGGGTGCCGGGTGTCAGACCCCCGCCGATCTGATATTGATGACCTATCCTTTAAAATGCATGTTGAGCAGCTCCAGCTGCTGGAGTCCTATAATCACAAATTCTTACAGGTAACTTATCAATGTCTAAATACAAATGAATGAACATAAATATTTACTCATTCCATTGATAGTATTTACAGATTAAATGTTTTTTTTAAAGGGGAGCACTGAAGAAACTCATTATTTAAGAATAAAGGCAGTCATTTAATATTTGTTGCACACCACTTTTTGGCATATTTAGGTCACAGATTTTGTCGCAAAGGTATTTTGCGACAAAATCTGTGACTTTACCCCGCTCGCGTAAAGTGGTAGAAAAAGGGGACGGGGGAGAGGGCAGGCTGGCCACCCCATCTCATTCATCATTTTCCACACCGGTTTTATGGCATGGAAAATGGCCTAAACTACGCCAGTGAGTTGGCTGGCATAGTTTAAATCATGTCTCACAGCCGGCCGCAGAGTCTCTACATAACTTTGGCATTTCCACCAGCAACGCAGAGGGATGAAGACTGCCAGTCTTAATAGATGTCCCCCAAAGTCTCTTATTTTCTGGTCATTTTTTTTCCAATCACAATAAAAATACAGAGCAATACCAGAGCTCTGCAAACATAAGAGCCCTCTAGTGGTGGAAAAATATATCACAGCTGAAAAACTAGGACTTATAAAGTATTGCATAAAGCACATAATAAGTGGTGGAGCGCTCCTCACCATGCACAGGGCATCATTCTAAAGGTAAATGGATTGTGTCATGAATCAGATCTGTTAAAGTAAAGCTCTGCATTAGAGCTTTTATCATAAGGTTTTCAGAACTTTCAGCAATTACAATTGATAGTAACGCTGTTAAAATAATCTTACTGTGAAGATGCTTGGCTAATAACACGCTGTGGAAAGTCTAAAGTGCCCTGTGGTTAGCCTGCAGCCTCACTGACCGGCTCTTTTATGCACAGGGGACAAAAGCTGGAATAGTCACAAGGACTGCGGAGCGTAGTCTGTGCCAAAACCCATGTGAAATCCACATCCCATTGTTTTAAATGGGAAATTCCGTGGTCCCTCATACAACTGTGGATTTTTCCATACAGATTCAAATTGCAAATATGCAACGGAAATACAAATGTCTCCCCTGGTTTTCTTTCACGGAATCTGCGTCAGATTTTTCCAGTTGATCATAGCAACCAATCAGATTCCACCTTTCTTTTTCCAAAGGAGCTGTGAAAAATGAAAGGTGGAATCTGATTGGTTGCTATGGGTAACTAAGCCAGTTCTACTTTACACCAGTTTGATAAATTACCTCATATGTGCCTTGATTAAGTATACAGCTGGTATACACTGTACAATTTGCTCCTAGCTTGTCATTTGTATAAGGCCCCATTCACACAACTGCATTTTTTGCAGATTGGATGCGAGCCCATTCATTTCAATGGGGCTGCAAAAATGTGGACGGAATCCCAGTGCGCTGTCCACATCTGTATGTCCGTTCCGCCATTCTGCAAAAACTATAGAACATGTCTGGTTCTTGTCCATTTTTAAGCATTTTAACATAGGGCAGGATGTGCGGATCCGTGTTTTGTGGATCTATAATTTACAGTTGTGTGCATGAAGCCTAATATTTAGGTGTCTCCACGACCAGGGAACTGCTGCAGCATCACAAACCAGGAGGTCGGCAAATACCTATAATAATCATCATCCGCTATCATTGCTTTAGAGATTCCTTCTGATGCACACGTACAGACGTGTCCTCCTTAGTTCTTGGTTTTAGATGTCCATAGATGAGTGGTGTAAGAAAATATAACACTCCGCTGGACACTGTGAGCAGTAAACATTTTTTTCTTTGAAAGCTGGCCATCTTCTTCCGATCATATGGGGATATCTCAAGCCAAGAGGAGAGGAGAAAGGACACTATCACAGATGTCAGGGAATTCTACATTCACTTTGTCAGACAATAGACTGGAGAAGAAGACCCGAGATGCCCTCAGCAGAAAATGTGTACGTTTTAATAATGTGCAATACACCCGACACAACCACCATCATCACTGAGCGGGATGCAATTAAGACATCCAAAGGTCACCAAGTGTCTGAGATGTGTCTTCTCTCAGAAAAAGAAATTACCTGTAATATTGCAGACTCACCAACATGCAAGAGGAACTAGATTTATTAGACACCAGTGAAACAATACTAACCCAATATATATTATATTCCAGTGATAACGGCACACTCCTATAGGTAAAGGCTTTTAGTGGGTGGACCTCTCTCGTCTCCTTCTCACCATGGGACAGAGGTAAGTATCAATAGACCATGATAAGACAGCACTCCCTTAGGCCTGGTTCACATCATCATTTATTTTTTCGTTTTTTTCTGATCCGTATAAAGAACAGAAACAAACAATAAAACGGATCCTGTATTTTAACCCTCTGTTATTCTCAGTTATGCACACTTTGCATCCGTTTTAGCCATTTCCATCTGAGATCCGTTATTTCAGATGGAAAAAAAAAGTCTTGATGTTGATACTCCTATGTGATTGACGTGACCAAATGAGCCATTGGTGTTTGTTTCACTGGTCAGAAGATGTCACACTAGGATTAACAGGAGCTGACTGTATACTATTAAAGGGGTTCTCTGAGTTATATATATTGATGACCTATCCTCAGGATAGGTCATCAATATCAGATCGGCGGGGGTCCGACACCTGGCACCCCTGCCGATCAGCTGTTTGAAGAGGAGGCGCGCCCCGTACCAGCACTGCCTCCTCTTCACTGTTTACATGCTGGCCGTAACGGGGTAGTGGTGAGTAGGTGTAATTACACCTCACCGCCCCATTCATTTCTATGGGAAGAATCACTTCCATAGACTGGTATGGGAACAAGCCTTCCCATAGAAATGAATGGGGCAGTGAGGTGTAATTACACCTACTCACCACTACCCCGTTACGGCCAGCATGTAAACAGTGAAGAGGAGGCAGTGCTGGTACGGGGCGCGCCTCCTCTTCAAACAGCTGATCGGCAGGGGTGCCAGGTGTCGGACCCCCGCCGATCTGATATTGATGACCTATCCTGAGGATAGGTCATCAATAAATATAACTCGGAGAACCCCTTTAACCCACTCTACCCTACACTACTAAAGTTAGTGACATTGACCCCTCCACTGCCAGGAAAGTTCCAGTAATTAGAGAATATTTATTTTCTACTTTTCTGTTGTCTAAACCTGGGGGCGTCTTATAGTCCAAAAATTACTGGAACTATCCTAACTGGATTTTTTGACATTGGTGGAACATTAAAAGCATAAGGCTAGTTTCACACAAGTGGTAAGACTGCCAGAACAGCCTGCCGGAGCTCTCTGTGTCTGGCGTTGCCGGACAGTATCCTGCCTACAGTGGTTTTTCTCGGCATATATGCCGGGTACAGTCTGGATCTCCGTCAGACCCCATTATAGTTAATGGGGCCAGCAGGCACTCAGGTACCATCCGGCAATGCCAGATCTCTTACCACTAGTGTGAAACTAGCCTAACCACTTTGTGCATTATCCTGAACGGGGAATACCTCCATACTTCATTTAGGACACTAACTACTAGCAACAAGAGCTCTCCAGCCAGTATTTCCCCAATATTTGGGTCGTTCAGCTGTCCCACCTGATCAGGAAACCCCTCAGTCTGCTATATTGAGATAGACGTTTTATCACCTCACTACTTCCATTTACCATGTGAGACATAAAAACATGTTTAACCTGCACATATTGCATACTTTGGACTGGCTCCAAATATGCCAGCTTTTGATCATTGGAGGCTCCACACAATGGCATAGAGAGGACTCTATCTATTAAATGGGGTCTCCAGGCCTTCTTGAAAATCTTGCTGCATGTAGAGGGAGGATTATCTGTTCAGCACATACCCCTCTGTCATGTCCCTGATGCCACCCTTTCCACTGTGTTCAATGGGACTGGGTGCAGGCTCTTGTGCTCGGGTCCTGACTGGATGTGCTCCTAAGTCTTCCTGTTCGGTTGCACATACCATAGATCCAGCTGTCTGCTCCATACTTACCCCTTTATTGTGTCACTGATGTCACCGTCTCCGCTGTGCTCATGTGATCACTGGGACTGGATGTGGGCTCTTCTGCTCCAGCTGTGACAAGATGTATTCCTGAGTCTTCTGTTTCAGATGCATATACAGTATACTCAGAAACACATCCGGTGGAGACCTGAGCAGAAAAGAGTCCACATCCAGTCCTACTGGTCACATGAGTGGAGCGGAGACCACAGCATCGGCACCACGACTGAGAGATCAGCACAGAGCAGAATATCTTCCCTCCACAGGTCAGCACACTGCAAGATTTTCAATAAAGCCTGGAGAACCCCTTTAAAACTGCTGTTTAATACACCATAGTAGATTGTTGGAGAGGTTTGTGACACATTTATTAAAAGGTTCAATAAATCTGTAACATCTGGAGCAGCCTGATCGTCAGAAAAAGAAATCCTCGCCATGAAGTGTGTGCGCCATGATTTTCTGGCTTTTAACCTAAAAGTGTTGAGCCAACATGTCCAAGTTTTGCAGAGCGCAGCGCAAAACATGAGATATTTGCATAATTTTGCTGAAAGAGAAGATTTGCAACAATTTTTGAGCAGCTTATGCCACAAACTGTTGTCTCAAAAGTGTGCTTACCAGAAAATCCAACCGTTTCTGTACACAATCCATTGTCCTCTAACTGAAGACATGCAGAGGTGTTGGCCTAACCTTCACACTGTAATAATAAAGCCTGCGCACTAAACATCGTATATATCCACAACGTGGGAGGATCTGTAAATGCTTCAGTAGCACATGTTCTGCTGTTTGATGAAGGGCCTGAAGCTGTTTGCGCAGAGTCTGCGTGCATACATGTGCAAAGTCAATGCATTTACATATAAGAGATCCGAGTAAACACTCTATGTATTTCATTGGGTAAAGATTTTTCGGCAGATGGTTGGTTGTGATCATCTTGCAGTGTAATACCGCTGCCAATTGCTCAATGAACGAGCTTGTTCATCAGGCAATCCAAATCTTTTGACAGTTTAAAAAAAATAATTGTTTGCAGGCGGCAGAACATGGTGTCTTATTATGATCTGCTTTTGGCAAACAATGATTCAGTATAGGGAGGAGCGATAACGATTGCTCCTCCCTATACTGAGGAGGAGATTGCTGCATGCAATGGCAGCGGTTTCCTCCGCTAGCGAGACGACGATTGCGGGGAAAGGATGCTTCCTTCCTGACAATCGTTAAATCAGGCTGTGTAATACAGGTGTATTATGGGTGTATTAAAAGGGTTATGCAAGAGTATAAAAATGTCCCCCAATATGCCGGGCCCCCCACATTTAATATACTTACCCGGGTCCCCGCTCCCTGCGCCAATCTTGGTACCCGCACCGCCACTACTGCTTCTCCCCTTGCACGGATGAAAACATCCAATGTCGGGGGAGAGCAGCCAATGGCAGGCGGGGACACGGATGAGCCTACCTAGAATCGCAGGTGATGCTAGGGAGGCTCGTCCCCGTCACCACCTGCCATCAGCTGCTCTCCCTGACACCCGATGTTTTCATCTGCACACAGGGAGAAGGGAACCAGGAGTGGCGCAGGGAGCGGGGACCCAGGTAAGTATATTCAATGTAAGGGGCCTGGCATATGGGGGGACATGTTTATACACTCAGATAACCCCTTTAAGGCAGGATATGGTAAAGGCGTATGGATAGTCAAAGAATGGATGATGGTATATTAAAAAAGTGCAAAGAATGCAAAAAAATGCTGCATAATTTTTACTGTCAGTGTGCACTCATCTTGTATGGAGACACAAGGATCCTTACCGTACAGAAGAGGACTACTCAGATGCTATAGTCACCGGTGTTTTTGGAAATACTCTTTAAACCCTATAAACCCATTTTCTTGTTTACTAGCACCTTGGCATTACGTGCCACTCCCCTTGAATCAATTAGTTTTATGCCTCGTAGCCACTTGAAAAAACTTTCGTTCCCTCCTCTTATATTTGCAACACTATATTCGACAGTCCAATTGCACTCGGGACGGACTGTTCATAAGTATTTGCTACATTTCCTTGGATTTATCTACAAAGACATCATGTGTACGAAGGATTTTTTGCACTTACAGTGTCGTTTCATGACATGGAGGGTCACTTTTTACAGGATTGCACTGTACTAGGGTGTTTATTGGAAACATCTGAGAGTCTCAGCTATGCGAGTCCCTCTGGGTGGTCACACATCTAGTCACATAAAGGACACAGGAGAAGGAAGAGCAAACAATCAGCTGGGTACGGGCTTCTCAGCTCAGGCTTGGGGGTTACGGTTAATGTACTATTTCTTACTATTCATTGTCAAATAAAAAAAATCATTTGAACAGATTTTAATTGTGTTTAAAATAAAATACATGCATGGATATATATATATATATATATATATATATATATATATATATATATATATTATATACACAGACGGGCAATGAAATGCACTGTTGCATTTAAGACGTTTCAACTGATCGGTAATCTGTGAGGGAACCCAGCAGCAAGTGCTCAATTTCTCTGCAGTGCCTCCACAGGGGAAAAGGAAGAATTACACTCTTCTCATAGCTAATTAACTGCTCGATTATGTGACCAAACTATCAGGAACGAGCATTCCTATGAGCACTTTTGTGCCCAATATTTGGCCCAATTATTGTGTGGTCTAATAGGGGCTTAAGAAACTTGCTGACCATCAGCATCAGTTCCAGCAGCTAGAGACCTCATAATAATCTCACTGCTGAAGCGCTGGCCCTGAAGGTAAAGACTTTTACTAGCACACATTCATGCAAAGCCCCAATATTTTCTATGATATGAATAACAATGATTCAGGTGCTCAACCCCTTCAACCCCGGGCCTGTTTTCACCTTCCTGCCCAGGCCATTTTTTGCTAATCTGACACGTGTCACTTTATGTGGTAATAACTTAGGAACGCTTTTACTTATCCAGGCCATTCTGAGATTGTTTTCTCATATTGTGCTTCACGACAGTAGTAAATTTGTGTCAAAATATTTCATTTTTATTTATAAAAAAAAATACCAAATTTACCAAAAATTTGGAAAAATTAGCACATTTCCAAATTTCAATTTCTCTACTTTCAAAATACATAGTAATACCCCCCAAAATAGTTATTTTACATTCCCCATATGTCTACTTTATGTTGGCATCATTTTATAAATGTCATTTTATTTGTACTTAAAAGTTTAGAAACCATTTTTCAAATTTTCAACAAAATTTCCAAAACCATTTTTTAAGCTCCAATTCAGATATAAAGTGATTTTGAGGGGCTTACGTAATGGAAACCACCCATAAATGACCTCATTTTAGAAACTACACCCCTCAAATTATAAAAAACCGATGTCACAAAGTTTGTTAACCCTTGAGGTGTTCCACAAGAATTAAAGAAAAATGGAGGTGAAATTTCAAAATTTCACTTTTTTGGTAGATTATTCATGTTAATATTTTTTTTCTTGCAACACAGCAAGGGTTAACAGCAAACTAAACTTCAATATATATTACTCTGATTCTGCAGTTTACAGAAATACTCCATATGTGGTGATAAACATCTCTATGGGTTTGTGGCAGTGGTCAGAAGGAAAGGAGCACCATACGAATTTTGGAGGCAGATTTTGCTAGAAGGGTTTTTAGGCACCATTTTGTAATTGAGAGACCCTGACGTACCCCTACAGTGGAAACCCTCAAAAAGTGATCCCATTTTCAAATTCTTTTCAAAGAATATATTAAGGGGGTACTGGCCACTTTGACCCCCTAAGCGTTTTACGGAATTTGGAAACACTTGGCTGTGAAAATGAAAAGTTTCATTTCTTCCAATAAAATGTTGCTTTAGCCCCACATTTTTCATTTTCACAAGAGGTAACAGGAGAAAAGCACACCATAATTTGTTCCCCATTTTCTCCTAAATACGGCAACACCCCATATGTGGTGGTAAACTGCTGAGGGGGCACATGGCAGGACTCAGAACAGAAGGAGCGCCATATGGATTTTGCAGCACAGATTTTGATGGATTGGTTTGCGGGAGCCACTGATTTTTATTTTTTCGAGTTATTGTCTTATGTGGGGGCTCATTTTTTGCGCAATGAGGTGACGTTTTCATTGGTACCATTTTGGGGTATATAAGACTTTTTGATCGCTTGGTATTACACTTTTTGTGAGTCAAGGTGAAAAAAATAGCTGCTTTGGCACAGTATTTTTTTAAATTTTTTTACAGCATTCACCTGAGGGGGTGGATGATGTAATATTTTTATAGAGCAGGTTGTTACGGACGCGGTGATACCCAATATGTCCACCATTTTTATTTTTGTTAAATTTTACACATTAGATTTATTTTTGAACAGAATAAAATCTTTTTTTTGTGTTGCCATTTTCTGAGAGCCATATTTTTTTTTATTTTTCTGGCGATTGTCTCAGGTAGGTCTCATTTTTTGCGGGACAAGATAACGATTTGATTGGTACCATTTTGGGTTAAATACGCCTTTTTGATCGCCTGCTATTACACTTTTTGTGAGGCAAGAGGGAAAAAAATGGCTGTTTTGGCATAGTTTTTAAAAAAATTGTTTTACAACATTCACCTGGGAGGCCATCTCATGTAATATTTTTATAGAGCAAGTTGTTACTGACGTGGCGATACCCAATATGTCTAACATTTTTACTTTTTTACACAGTTAATGAATTTTTGAACAGAATTAAATCTTGCTTGTGTGTTGCTATTTTCTGAGAGCCATATTTTTTTTATTTTTTGGGCGATTGTCTCAGGTAGGGTCTAAATTTCTGCGGGACGAGATGACGGTTTGACTGGTACAATTTTGGGGTAAATACGCCTTTTTCATCGCACTTTTTGTGAGGCCAGGTGAAAAAAATGGCAGTTATGGCATCGTTTTTTAAAAAAAATTTTTTAGAGCATTCACCTAGGGGGCCATCTCATACAATATTTTTATAAAGCAAATTGTTACACTTTTTGTGAGGGAAGGTGACCAAAAAATGGCTGTTTTGGCATAGTTTTTTTTTTACTGCGTTCACCTGGCGGGGTGGATGATGTGATATTTTTATAGAGCCGGTCAATATGGACGCGGCGATACCTAATATGTCTACTTTTCTTTTTTTTTTCCCCCTTTTTACAATTTTTTTAACTTTATTTTGGGAAAAGTTTTTTGTAAAACTATTTTTTTTCCCCACTTTTTTTTCACTTTTAGGGTTCTGATCCCCTTTACAATGCATTACAATACTTCTGTATTGTAATGCATTGGCTATAAGTGTATTACCAGTGTAATACACTTACAGCCCCCTGGATCTCACAGGTTCGCAGGGATAGCAGCCACAATGCCTAAGGAAGACATCGGGCTGCCATCCAAGCCATCGGGTCCCCGTCACAGCAGCGCAGGGACCTGATGGACTCTCCTGCCTGCTGCCCGCACCGCATGTGCCATCAGGGGTCCAGCTACTGGGAACAGCCGGCCCCCTGCAGCTGATCGGGCGGGCGCAGCTCCTGCACCCGCCCGATCAGCGCGCCATAGTACTACGGCGCTGGGCGGCAAGTCCCTTCCCGCATAACCGTACATGTACGGCGCTGGTTGGGAAGAGGTTAAAGGGGTATTTCCATCATAGACAATGGGGGCATATCGCTAGGATACTTTTAAATGGTTGGCAACATGTAATATTACAATTGAATGGCAGTGAGCTGTAATACCAGAAGCAAACAACAGAGAAAAAAAATCTGATTTTTTTTTTTTTTTTTTTTTTTTCAAACGTTGGACAACCCCTTAAAAAGCATGAGTTATAAAAAGTAAATCAAACTTTTCGGTCAAATTCTGTAATATTTTTTTGACAGTCTGAGAACAAACCGAAGTAGTCACCTCCCTACACAAACCGTCTTCCCGGACTTCCAGAAAGTCCTCCGCTCCGAAGGCTGCAGATGTTTGACCTGGCACCTTTTGTGACAATTGCTCCAAGACTTCACAGGTAAAATAAAAGCCGCACTGGTTAAATAAACGTGAAATGCCACAATGAAACACGCCTAGGCTTTGCATGTATTCAGCAGAGGGAATTTACAAGACAAATGGTTTTGAAAATATTTAGCCTAGGACAACAAACCGCAATGTGACTTAACAGTTCATGTTAATTTATGGGACAGTGACAGGAGGGGCCTCGCTGCCTATTCACACTTCCAGTGTTGATCGTGCAGGCCAAAAGCCGGACATGCAACAGGTTTAAATTCCTGGATTTATCTCAGAGCTGATCTTGAAACATACTCAAATATTGCCACCCCTTTCATGGGAGCAAAAGTCTCTCCTTTGTGTGGCGGTTGCACTCTCATGCTTTGGTTGAGACACAGCTGACCCGCCCGTGTAAACAGGTGCTTTATCAGCACGGCCTATTCATTACATTGGATAAGGGACACAGTTTCTTTCTAGCGCAGGTTCCATTTGTCATGTGAAAGCTTATAGATAGAGGCAAATAACTGTATTTTCCCACATATGACCTAAAATTATCATCAATTCGATTTATTTTCACATTAACTTTCATAAATGATTACATAGGGGACAGGTGTGAATGTACATAAGACCTACATACACTATATGGACAAATGCAAGCTTGGACACACCTCTTAAAGGGGTTGTCCCACAAACAAAAAATATTCTAAAGTTTTCAACCCATTACCTGGATCTGATTATTTTTGCAATTTCATGTAATAAAAAATTTTGTAAATCCACTGAGTTATACAATAAAATGTATCTGTATAGCGCCTCCTGATCTTTGTTATTTTTCTTATTTCTCTGTCCTGCTCACTGAGAAGGCTGCACATGCTCAGTTTCATCCTCCAACTGCCTCCTGAGCTGTGATAGGGAGACCATGGACACGCCTCCTGAGCTGCAGCAGAAAAGACACTCCCCTTGAGCTGTCAGCTTGATATAAATCTAGCAGAGAAATGAATGTGGAGATCTGTGGATCTATGTGAGGTACAGGGCTGGTTCTAGCTTTGTTATAAAGAGGTTGTCATGTTCTATATAATGTCTTTTTTTTTTTTTACATTAATCATGGGATAACCCCTTTAATCATTGAATTCCGGTGAAGTCAAGTCCCTTGAATCAGAATCTAACTCTCCTCTGGCATTAACATCAGCCCAAAAACTGTGTACCATGAGCTTCATGGTGAAAAGCTCAATGCCAGCCTGATATCACCAAGCACAATGCCAAGTGTTCTATAGAGTGGTGTAAAGTACAACACCACTGGACTCTGGAGCAGTGATAAGATGTTCTGTGGAGTGATGAAACACACATCTCTATCTGGAGGTCTGATGGATGAGTCCACTTTTGGTGAATATCAGGAGAACGCTATCTGCCTGACTGTATTGTGCCAACTATAAAGCTTGGGGAGGAGGGCTAATGCTATGGGACTGTTTTTCAGGGATTTGGCCTTGGTTCTAGTGACTCTAAATGTTAATACTTCAAAACACCAAGGTATTTTGTACAATTGTATGCTTCCAACTTTATGGGAATAGTTTGGGGAAAGCCCTTTTTTGTTTTAGCACAACTGTTCCCCAGTGCACACAGTAAGATTCATAAAGGCGTGGTTGAATGAGTTTTATGGGAAAGAATTTGACTGGTCTGCAAAGAGTCCTGACCTCAACTCCATCAAAATCCTTTGGGATGAACTAGAATGGACTTTTTCCTCATCTGAAAAAGATCCTGGAGTCATAGGATTGAGGGCAGGAAGGGGGTGAGAACTTTGGGCATTGTTTATTGTTTGTGTTTATTGTTGGCCCTATTTAGTGCGCCCTCATCTCCGTGTCCCAAATAAAGGACTCCACCACAGCAAAAGTATTCCCAATTGTGCTTGCTGCACCTTTCCACCTTTTCCTTTCTCAGGTATGTTACAGTAACATTCTAAGCCAAGCACCCAAGGAATGGACTCCAATGTCACATGCGCTCCTTGTGACCTGTTTATTTGCAATGTTTTAAGAAACTGTACCCTCTGTCATGGACTCTAATAGATCTGAGCGTCAGTGTGATCTGGTATTGTGTTTCTGGGAATCTTTCATCCTTAGAGCCGTAAGT
This sequence comes from Rhinella marina, assembly GCA_900303285.1. Taxonomy (NCBI): domain Eukaryota; kingdom Metazoa; phylum Chordata; class Amphibia; order Anura; family Bufonidae; genus Rhinella; species Rhinella marina. The sequence continues at coordinate 220,782 of ONZH01020370.1, forward strand.
GCACGACTTGTTCTTATTTGCAGTTTAAATTGACGTTTTTTAATATATATTTCAACTTGATAGGTGGCAACTTACCCTATGACTGTCACTTGGGACTTTAGCACCTGATTATTTGCCACTGTGGTAGTCAATGATAATCTAGGATGTGAATGTTGTGCATATACCCTTAACCCTTTTGTTCTCCACAGCATAGGGAGGGGAGGGAGCCAGCTGAGATCTGCGTTTTTGGGAACATATGCTGTACTACAACAGATGGATTCAAGCAAAATCTAAAGAAGGCTTGCCTTTCAATAGGGGGGTGTGCAGTACCTCAGATGGAGTATCTGCAATTCTTTGTTAATGCACCGTTAAGGTAATGAGCTTTATTTAATGTCATGTAATACGCTGCTATGTAACACCCTCAGAATGTTAAAGCATGAGTCAGGCATGGGCAGAGTTAATTATTCTGGCCCAGCCCTCTCTGGAGTTTGAGATGGGGGACAGCCATTCCCCTGCCTTCAGTACAAGATTCTAGTGTTCTAGTAGTCAGACCTGAGAACTGGTCTTGGAGGAAATCGGAAGCAGACTGTAGGCGCTCCTATCCCCAGGCATTCAGCAGTTCCCTGTGTGCACTCAGCCACTTCAGAGAGAGGAGAGTGAGAAGTAAAGGAACATGGTCTCCAGCTCCCACTTCTACAGGCCATGAGGACCACAGAGCTCAGCTGGCAGGACAACCACTCGGGAAAGCCAGCAGGGTCCCAAACTACAGAATATCAATGAACTATGGAGTATTACTGTCAGCAGAGTGATCAAGCAACCAAGCTATACAGACTCCACTGAAAGGAGAGGGGAAACACGTTAAGACACCACCATCGAAGTTCAGGACAGTCAGAGCTGGAAACCTGCATCACACAGTGGACACCTACAGCCACACATCTGTGTTCCAAGAGTCTCCTATATATGCTATTAGTTTAGCTTTGGAACTCAGTGCAAATTACTCTAACCCTTAGGCTGCTTTCACACGGCGGTTTGTGGTCCATGAAACAGTCCCTGTGAAAGCAGAACTAGTGAGAGTGATGCAGTGAGTTCGGGTCAGATGGGCCATAGCCACTCAAGGAAACATGGCCGTCATAATGATCACATTTCACAAGCCACACATGGCTGTGCTAGAGCACTATAAATAATTTGATCATTCAAGGAACTAGTTGTGTTTTTATTTTTATTGGCGAGTAATAAAAATCTTTAGCAAAATATAACCCAAAAGGTTAGGCACCGGCAGCAGATTTCTAAGCATGTCAGTTACCTTGCTTCTGGGATTTTTATGTATTCATATGTGAACTTGGAAAATCATTTAGACCTACTCTGCTGCGTCAGAACCATAAAATAGTTGCAGAGGTGGAGCGTAAGGCCTCTTTCACACGAGCGTCACGGATTCAGTCCTAATGCGTTCAGGGTGCGTTCCGGAAAATCCGCACGCATCCGCACCAATCCGCACGCAATCGCAGTCAGTTTCGACTGCGATTGCATCCGTTCAGTTTTTTCTGCGCGGGTGCGATGCGTTTTGATGTGTTTTCCACGCGCGTGATAAAAAACTAAATGTTTACAAACAACATCTCTTAGCAACCATCAGTGAATTGAAATGAATGACTCAGGATTCAGTGCGGGTGCAATGCGTTCGTATCACGCATTGCACCCGCGCGGAAATCTCGCCCGTGTGAAAGGGGCCTAAGTGTGTAAAAAATCATGATCATGTTTCTAGAAAGTTCTCTCTTGCCAAAGAAGCAAAAAATGCACAATGACAATACATTGAGATAAATTGCTGTAAATTGAAAACATTCCAACATAATTGTATTTGATTTTACAGCAGTTTAAAATATCAAAAAATAGCCAGCGTGCCAGCAAGAAGACTCCACAGATACAGTGCCCAGACCCTCATATGTGTGACAGACATTAGGATCGCACAACAATGATAATGAAGAAATATCTTGACCTGTACAAATATGGCCTTCATGGAAAAGTCATCACAGGAAAACCTCTCCTGTGTCCTCACCACAAAATACAGCATCAGTTGCAAAAGAACATCTAAACAAGCCTGATGCATTTTGGAAACAAGTCCTGTGGACCAATGAGGTTAGAATAGAACTCTTTGGCCATAATAAGCAAAGGTATGTTTGGAGAAAAAAGGGCACATCATTTCATGAAAAGAACACCTCTCATGCTTTGTGGTTGTGTTGCAGCCAATGGCACAGGGGACACTTCACAGGTAGTGGGAAGAATAGATTCAATGAAATTCCAGCAGATTCTGGAAGCAAATATAACACCAACTGTAAAAAAGCTAAAGTTGAAAAGAGGATGGCATCTACAAATGGATCCTAAACACACCTGAAAATCCACAATAGACTACCTCAAAGGAGCAAACTGAAAGTTTTACCATAGTCTTCACAGTTCCCTGTTCAGAACATCATTGAAAATCTGTAGATAAACTGGAACTGGAAGACTTTTGTAAGGAAGAATGGATAAAAATACCTCAAACAATTGAAAGACTCTTGGATAGCTACAAAAAGTGTGTACAAGCTGATACTTGCCAAAGGGGGTGCTACTAGGTACTAACCATGCAGGGTGCCCAAACCTTTGCTTTGGGCCCTTTTTCTTTTTTTGTTATTTTGAAAATGTAAAAGATAAAAATTGAAAAAAATGTAGGAATGTGTCGTCTTTAACTTTATGCCTTTTGGAGATCATTTCATCTTCAACTTGCTTAACTGCTCAAAGTAACAGTAATTGCGACCAGTGGTGCCCAAACTTTTGCATGGCACTGTATGTAAGTACTTGAAAAAAAAACCTTTAAAGAAAGTAAAAGCTGATATATAGGTGACATGGCAAACAAATCAGCAACATCTGCAATAAAAAAAAATATTTCAGTCATCGTCTCCAAAGGCTTCTAATATTAATACTTTGACCTCCTTGAGTCACTCCCAATCATAAATGTGAGAAATAACTAGAATATTTTTCAAATAAGTAATTTGTGAGGCAATCCAGGTCAGATGTTGCTGGCACTGAAACATAATATTCTTTGAGATCGCCACCCCAGGCAAGTTCCCCTGCAGAAAGAAGGAGAACTTTTAAAACCTTATTCATTTAGGCTCTGCTCAGAATGGGCCGTGCTCCGTTCCATTGTGGTTCTGGTGCTGAATGCCTACGTCTTCAGTGCTTTTGTTACTGTAAAACCACTGGAAATCCATTCTGGGACGAGGAGTTGTAATTACACTGCACTGCCTATGCAAAGATGATGCACAGGTAATTCTGAAGCAGAAGTAGCGTTCCCATAAGTGCCACTACCTCTTCAAACAGCTGGTCATGATAGGTCAACAATATCAGATCAGTGGGGGCCTGACGCCCGGCACCCTCACAGACCGGATATTCATGACCTATCTTGAAGATAGGTCATCAATACTGTGGCACTGCACAGCCTCTTTAAATTTTTGTTGACAAATGGATGTAAGCCTTAGGCTACTTTCACACTAGCGTTTATATATTCCATATTCATATTCCTATGACGGAGCTCATTACCGGAATAAAACGCTTCAGTTTTGTCCCCATTCATTGTCAATGGGGACAAAACTGAACTGAAGAGAACGGAATGCTCCAAAATACATTCCGTTCAGTTCACTTGTGCCCCAGACCGGAGAGCAAACTGCAACATGCTGCGGTTTGCTCTCCGGTCCAGGCATGCGCACCAAGACGGATCCGGAATGACCCCCAATGCAAGTCAATGGGGACGGATCCGTTCGGTGTGACACAATAGTAAACGGATCCGTCCTCTATTGACTTTCAATGGAGTTCATGACGGATCTGTCACCTTGCACTTGTCCCTGGCAGCTCCCTCCTCCCTCCAGCAGGGGGCGCTGTGGGGAATCTTCCCATTGTGCGCGCCGTCCTCTGGAGTTGCTGGGACAGGTTGGGAGCTGCTGGGACAGGTAAGTATACCCCCCCTCCTCCTCAAGATAGTGTCTGGTGCAGGTGTGGGGCCGGAGCGCGGTTCCGGCCCCACACGTGCACCTGCGGCAGCACGGATCCGGCGGAACCATTCACCCGCCGGATCTGTGCTGCCGCTAGTGTGAAAGAGGCCTTATTCACACAACCCTGGATCACAGACAGCACACAGACCCACTGAATTCAATCGGTATATTTAGACATTTTTTAATTTTTTTTACAGACCACTGATCTGCAGAAAAAACTGGAGGTTTGCATTACTTGGGTACATAGGTCCATTTTCCAGACCAAATACACCCATTCAAGTCTAGGAGTCTGTGAAAACCATGGACCGCATGTGTACAGTATGCCATCCGTGTTTGGAAACCCCCTTTTCCGTCTAGCAGGATACAGTTCAGTGCAAATGGGCCACCTTCTATTTTCTCCGTGCATGTGATAAATGGATAACACACAAAGAGCAAAAAATAAACGGACACACAGAACAAAAATGCACACAACATGGGCACTATCATGGGTAAAAAAATGACATTTTTTCTGCCTCTTATTAGTGGCAGGAAGTGAACTGTACTAGAACCACTTTAGAGGTAAGTCTTTAGCTGAAAGTGAACTGCAATGGAACAGCTCTGAACAGTCTCTTCTACAATCCACAACAATACTTTTGTGAACTTGCATGGAGCATCTCTGTATACCAGGTGACATTTTTAGCCTGGGTGGCTCAGGCTTCACAGTTTGGCGACCGTTGCATCTCTCCTGACACGTGTTAAATCTGGATGGCTGTGAGAATAGCTTGGTTGTAGGTGGCTTGCTCCTTGCTCCTGCCAGCACTCTGTTTTATGTCCTCCAGTGACTCCGTTACTGCCCTCTGCCTGCTCCGGTGAGTACCCTCTGACTAACCCATTCAGTAGCACACCTCCCACACATGCACGCCTACACCATGCTGATAACACTGACCTGAACGTAGTGTTCTGGGCCAAATGTCCTTCTCCAGGATCACACCAGTCCCCATACTCTCTTCTGTAGGCTACACATCCAAAACATCATAGACCTCTTACTGCACACAGAAGAACGTTGGCGATCCAAACCGTCATCAGGATGTGCAATATTATTTGGGTCTGGCATCAAACCAGGAAAAAAAAGGTTAATCTGCAGATTTTTTCTAGTCATTATAACACTGTAGAATACCTGACAATCTGAAAAAAAACTCCTCTTGTGGTCGTATTTCGTTACTGGATTGTGTTTATTGTCATTTACAAGTCACTGCAAAATACCAAAAATCCAATATAAACCAATATAAAAATATTTTGTGTCTAAAAACCAATCACAGCTCTACAAGTCACTGCTCTGTGGAGGCATCAATGTGCAAAGACCCAAAAAGAAATGAACAGAAAAATAATCACTGACCTTAAAGCAGTAATCTGAGGATGTGTCTTGTGTCACAAAGGTGACACTAATGTACTTCACGTTTATCAGTGCGTTATAAGGGATTTACCAAAAAGAGATGAACAAATCCTTCAAATTAAGAGCAGTTTGTTCCGTCTCACTACGCAGACTAGAATCTCACAATTTCCCATGAATTCTTGAATTACACCCTCTGGTTGACTACTGTGTTTATCAATGGTCCCAAGCCAAATACCCCTTTCCAAACAACTGGCATTAAAGTATCCACAGGCTTCAGGTTTGAACACCTGCTAAATAAGAAGGAGGGTAAATGGCAGCACTTTCATACCCACGGGGTGAGTATTCACATTCATCTTATGTCCAGTGAAGGTCATTTTAGGTCTTCCTCTTGAATAACTAATGTATTTGTGGCCATGAACTTTTGGTTTTTATTCATTAAAATGACTGTATTGACTGTGGTTTGCTTTATCGTAAGTTTGGCCTTGTAGCGTGGCTCTGATGTGATCCTGTACCTGGGAGCCATTCTTGTCTATGTGTTGTTGTAGGCAGACATCTCCAGTCCAGCTAAGGCTACTTTCACACCAACTTCCGTCATGATAATACAACCGTCATCATCCGTTCTGAACTGATCCGGTTGTATTATCTTATAAATGGCCAAGACGGATCCGTCATGAACTCCATTGAAAGTCAATGGGGACGGATCAGTTTTCTATTGTGTCTGAGAAAACGGATCCGTCCTCATTGACTTACATTGTGAGTCATGACGGATCCGTTTGGATCAGTTTCTTCATGCGGACACCAAAACGCAGCAAGCAGCGTTTCAGTGTCCGCCTCCAAAACGGAATGAAGACTGAACTGAAGCAAAACTGATGCATTCTGAACAGATCCTTATCCATTCAGAATGCATTAGGACAAAACTGATCAGTTCCAGTGGCGTAACTACAACTAACTGGGCCCCACAGCAAATTTTTGAATGGGGCCCCCCCAGAAACGTCCTCGCAAACCCGAACTCACATGCAACCCTCACTCTTGTGGCTAGTCAAGATTGAGCTCTCCCAGACAAGGCCTGACAGCCGCTCCATTCGCTTTCTATAGTGTCACTGTATATAATGTCATTGTATAATACTGTTGAGGGGGGCCTGACAATAAAATCTTTTAGTCTCTCTCCTGAGGGGGCCCCTTGTGGGTCTGGGCCCCAAAGCAGCTGCTTCCCCTGCTTCCCCTATTGCTACGCCCCTGATCAGTTCAGGACCGTTTACGAGAGCCTGTGACTGATCTCACAGACGGATCCTTACAACGCAAGTGTGAAAGTAGCCTAAGCTGTGTATAAACACTTGTTTATCTGTTGAAACCATTGTTGATGCGGACACCTAAACGATGATCTGCTGCCTAGGAACTATGAATCTGTAGGAGGACTAGCGATTACAGTAGCCATTGCTCTTGCCCATACAGTGGAGGTGATCACTGCATGTAAATAAAGCTCGTGGTCCAGCTTCCAGTTTCATAAGTATGACAGCCCATGCTGTAGCTATAGGAACTGCAGACGTGACTGATGTGTTTACCACACAGACATCAGCATCGGACAAGAGCAACCAAAGTAAGAAGACTGAAAATCTAATCACCTATGTGCTTTTCATAAGAAATCACATTTTATCAAGAAGTGCATAAGCTTCAAACCGCTCCAAGAATGCAAAGGTGATCTAAAGAAGTTTGGGGTAGTCTTTAGATGTTGTGCTTCTTCTTTTCATCAAGGCTGTGAAATGGCTACTAAGTGCATAGAATGAGTCTGTGATGACCATGTGCAAGCGCTCTACCCATCTTGTCCCGCACAGTCCTCTTCTGCAACTAAGCATGGCGGGGAGAATGCAGATAACAACAAGTCCTACTATCGTGCAGTCCACAAAAGTCTGCTGAGAAGGCCGTTATGATGAAGTCTTGCATGAGTAAATGTCTATACGTACACCCGGACTCTAACTCTTCAATCCATTCAACTTACAAGGGGATACTTATCCTTACACCTTGGGTATTTGTAGTGGCATTAGAGAGATCTTTGGAAAACGAGCCAGCAGAGTTATGATAGCTTTTCTTAAAGATAATGTCGAGATACTCTTGTCCACAGTTGTTGAGTGTAACAAGATACCATCTAACAGAGAGGAGATTCCTACACCAGAGGCTGCTCTCATTTCATGTGCACAGATCCTACTGTACTTCTAAGAGTACATAAAGTACACCAGCAAATCACTGAACTTCATATTGCTCTATTTGATCAACACCTTGATCTAGGATGGGTCATCACAGGCAAAGTCTGTATTGACTGGTTGAAGAAACCTACCAAGATTTCCTCATTTAAGACACAAGTCTTGCCAAATGGTCGAAGCACTTATTTTCAACCATGCCTGCACCATTACTGACTGGGTGAAAGAGAAACAGAGGAACTGTAAGTGGCAAAATGAACTCCAAGGTAACATCCACTAGTCCCTGTCCCAGAATGATAGGTCTTGGATCAACAGTGTTCAATTCAACAATTGAAAACAACAAGCTGGTACTTGCAAGAGGGGATAAAGATAAGTTTATGAAAAATTAGTTTGCCAACCCAATTCTCCACACCCCAAAGAGGAAATCAGAGATGGAAAAACGTTTAGTGGACTTCATGCAGAACACATTTGACAGAGACCATGAAGAACCTGCACCACCTCTATGGGAAGGAAAACAACGCTGGTACCTTCCATCTTTTGGTGTGTATCACTTTTGAAAACCTAAAGAGCGGTGTTTGATTCAGAAATCAGTGCGAAGGTGACCTGATCCTCATTAGGCCCAACCTAAACAATATCCTCATAGGAGTGCTAATCAGCTTCAGACAAAAATCTGTTGCAGGAATGGCCAACATCCAGGAAATCTTCCATTGTTTCAGTGTTAGGGCAGACAATAGGAACTGCCTCAGGTTCCTATGGCACAAGGACAAAAATGTCAACAAGCAAGTCATACCGCAGATTATGGAATGAAGATATACTCCCTGCTTCACCATTCATTATGGATCCGATGCTCATCAGCTTATAAAGAAGAGCTTCTACATAGATGATGGACTTAATTCCTTACCTACAACTGAAGAAGTAAGATCTCACAAGAATATAGGAAATGCTGTCCATCTCAAACCTCAGACTTCACAAGATCACCCTCAACAGTCAGGAGGTAAAGAAAACAATCCCCTCTAGTAATCAGGCTACCAACTTGAAGGACCTTGATCTCAGTTCTGATATTCCTCCTATGCACCGCAGCCAAGGTTTGATGTGGGACATCATCAAACAAGAAACATTTATATTCCAAGTGTCAGTCTGTGACAAACCTTTTATCAAGTGAGGAGTTTTATCTGACATCAACAGCATCTATGATCCTCTTGGGTTCATAGCTCCAATCACTTTTCAGGCCAAGATGTTGCTCTGAGACATTTTACCATAAGGAAACATTGAGACACTCCCCTACCTATTGAGAAACAACACAGTTGGGAGACATGGAAGACGTCGTAGAACAATGCCATGTCCCACGTTGTAATGCTCCCCTCTCAGCTGCCGTCAGAACAAAAATCCACATATTCTCTGATGCATCGATCGAAGACAAGGCTGCAGTAGCTTATCTGTGGACTTCAGGAACCAACAACAAATCACATTGTAGATCTGTTCTCAGTAAGGCCAAACCAACTCCATAGCCTGCATACTCTGTGCCAAGATTTGACCTTTGTGCAGTTTTGCTACCAGTGGAAATTGTTGAAGTTATAATTGTCATTGATTCAATTGCATTGTAGACAGATAGCAAGGTTGCTCCTGTATACAAACTGTATACAATCAGACAGAACATTTCATGTGTATGTAGAGCATATCAGCGGTTTCTCCACTCATGGAACCAGACCTGCACTTGCATCAGGTCTTCATGATGACTTGTGGTTGTCACCCCCAAAAGTCTTAAATGATGATCCCTGTTGAATCCCTACTGACACCACCTATGAGCTGGTGGATCCAGAGTCTGATAAAGAAATCAGGCCTACAAACTCCACTTTGTACCTTTATTATTCCTAAATTAAGGCTCAAACCCCATCACTTCTTGAATTGGTCATCTATTGTGCATGCTATTTCCCATTGAAGCCACATATGACTCTCTGCTTTGCAAAGGACACATGGCCAGAATCTCAAGGCTGGCACATCTGTTTGTGATAGACAACAGTCACAGACAGCGAACATGCCAAGGAGGTCATCAAGTTTATCATTTCTTTTTGTCTTCCAAGGGAATAAGTCACATAAAAAAAAAGACACCAAATCCGAATCCAGTATGGGGAACTCTGAAGAAGAATCAGTTCTGTTGAATTTCAACGCCCAATTCTTCTGTTCTCCTGAGAGATAAGCTGCCACCAGAAGTGTCTGCCAGTGATTTTCTGCTCTGTCCCCACTGAAACCACATTCATGCTTAGCCAGCCCAAGCATCTATGTGTATGGGGGAGTCAACCACCTGAGAATTTTTCCAGATGTGATCATGTGCGGCTATGAAGGGGCAGATATACATTTGACCTAAAACGGCTGCAGAGGAACGGCTTTTAAAGCAGGGCACAATGCGTGAGTCAGCATTTCCATGTCGTCTTTTTCATTCCCTGCTAGAGATTAGTGCCTAAACATGCCAGCAATCCGCCCCTCAGCAGAGCGCTATCTCCCTCGCCATTTACCCAGCTAATGAATGGCAGCAATTAGTAAAATGTAATCCTATCGCACAATCATTTTAATGCTTTTAGCACTCAGAAAAGTAAACACCAAATTAATACTGCTCAAGCCATCTCAGATCCTCGTTAGCAGCAAGCAATTATAGTTCAGCTCCTCAGGTGTAATTAAATGATTGCAATGATTTAGTTCCATAAATGCAAGTTAATTCATAAGCAAGCAACAAATATTCTGGGAGTAATTACCGGAAAAGACGCAGTATGAGCGTCTGTGTACCTGGAGAAGCGAGGCGATGCCCCCTCCTGCCCGAAGCAGGAACACAGAACAGTGACCTTCTCTATCCACAAATTAACCCTGTTGAAGCTCATTGTTTTGATAGTGATTAGTGAATTAGCATGTCTGTCGTCTAATCCCTCATAGTAAATGCCACGAGGACTTTCACATGTATTCTATGTATTGGAGAATATCCTGTCTTGTCTCTTACTGTACGCAGTAAAATAAATGAATGTTGTCATGTGATATACTGATTCTTTGTACATATTTACAAAAATTTTCTTAAAAAAAATTACACAAATAATCTTTCCCTTTTTCAACTGGTAATTTATGCATGAAGCAAGGCTTCGACAATGGTGATATTAGTAAGTTTAATTTTCTGCAAGGAAGGGGGATCTCAATTAAAGATGTTATTAGAATCTTTTTACTCATCTAATTATATATTCATTTTGGTTATTAACTAACCTTTCAAAAATCTTCATTTTAAAGAGGTTGTCCCACAAAAATATTCAAACCAGCACCTGGATCTGAATTCTTTTGTAATTGCATGTAATTAAAAATTTATTATAGCTAGTGAGTTACACAATAAAATGTATGTGTATAGCGGTACCTGCTGTTTGTTCTTTTTTTTTATTTCTCTGTCCACCTTTCTGAGGTGGACGCACATGCTCAGTTCCATCCTTCAACTGCCTCTTGAGCTGTGATAGGGAGAGCATGGACACGCCTCCTGAGATGTTACAGCAGGCCAAGGCAAAATCTGGAATTTCTTCACCAATATCTTTCACTATTCACACCACTAACTGTCCTTGATATGGGCAATCTGATTTCCCCTTGTAAATCAAACACTCCAGAGCCAATTTAATAGGAAGTCAGTTCATCTTAGGAAAATGGAGGACCTGCAAGAAACTCATGCAAGGGCAGACGTTGGCCTTGGTTGGATTCAAAACCAAGTGCTAACTATATAGGCACTGTTCAGGCCCTATGTAACATATATTCAAGACTCCTAACCTACAAAAAGGATGGCTAAAGCCAGCACGTCACAAACTATTGCAGTGGTGGTCCTAATCGGAAGGCAAAATGTTGTGGTACAGCAGCGGTCCCCAGGGTGTTTATCAGCTACAAGAGCGAAACGTGCGTCGAGGCATTTACCTCGCTATGCTACAGCTCTCTTCCTCTGATCATGTCTACAGGTGAGCCCAGTGGGGGCTAATATTTAGATTTGTTTGATTATTCCAGCCTCTATTCATTATGGGACATCCCCTTTTTTCATATGATTATTGTTACTAGATATAGGCTTGGTTATATAACATTTGCATTTGTGTCAGTGGTGGCCAAGGTTTGTGGCAAGATGCAGATATGTTCTACAATCTTATTTTATATTAGAAACCCAAAGGAACCAATGGTACTAAGTGAAATGTAAGACTGAGGAGAACACAATAAGTTTGTCTAAATATATAAGACTCCATGTGATGTCTGAGGGCAAATTAACGTGAAGAGCCTCATCATGATAGAGACAGACATCGAATTGCACAGATACTAACAAAGGTTACTGCTCAGGGATCATCCATTCTGAATATGGCACATGTGCATACACCAGATATAATGTAAAAAATTTAAGGGGACTTGCAATTCAGAACATAGATGTTTAGAACAAAGAGGGAGAAAAGGGGAGCAAGGGAGAAAAAGAGAGATGCTAAGGAGAGAGAGAAGGAGAGCAAAAAAGAGGAAAGGAGAGAGAGAAGGAAAGAAGCAAGAGGACAGCAAATGAGATAAAGAAGGGAGGGAGCAAGAGAGAAGAAAAGAAGAGTAAGAGGGAAAAAGAGAGAAGAAGGGAGAGAGCAAGAGAGAGGGGGAGTAGGAGAGAAACATAAAAGGAGAGAAGGAAAGAAGCATGAGAAGAAAAGCAAGAGAGCAAAAGAGAAAAGAGGGCGCAAAAGAGAGGGAAAGCAGGACAGAAAAAGAGAGAAGGGAGGGAGCAAAAGAAAGGATGAGATTGAGACCAAGAAAGAAACAGGGATAAGAAGAGAGAGAACAAGAGATGGGTGAGAAGGAGAGCAGAAGAGAAAAGAAGAAATGGAGAAAAGGTAGAAGGAGAGAAAGAAGGAAAATAAGCAAAGGAAGGAAATCTGAAGGAAATCTTCAGTGATTACTGTAACAGGTATACAGTAGCTGGAAAGAAAAAATAAGATGGTAAAGAAGAGAGAAGTTACCAATCATTGTCAACATGCAGAAAAGCAGCGTAATCAGCGAGTCTAGTAAAAAACTAGAAATCCTTCAGACAGATTAAACTGTGCTCTTGAATCATGTCTATTCAGGCATTTGTTGGTTTTATCAAAGACGCCCACCCTGAGATTAAGGATTGTGTTCGATTCTGGCAGAGCCGCCCTGCATGATGTAACATAAGTAGAAAGCAAGCTTGATGGCAAAATCAAAACTCCATCCAATTCTGGGCTAGAATCTCACCTATTACAACGTGACGGGGTCTCAGGTTCAGATACATGAAAGAACATTACATATAACATTATGTATGGATTCTACAAGGTGGTTTCCCAAAAATTATACTTATCTCTGCTGTAGATAGGCACTAATGGAGTAATTTATCAAACTGGTGTAAAGTAGGACTGGCTTATTGCCCATAGCAACCAATCAGATTCCACCTTTCATTTTCCAAAGGAGCTGTCAAAAATGAAAGGTGGAAGCTGACTGGTTGTTATGGGCAACTAAGCCAGTCCTACTTTACACCAGTTTGATAAATTACCCCATAAATGTCTGATTGATGGGGTCCCACAAATCTCTAGAACAGGGTTCCTGAGCACCTGCATTCCTCCTCGGTGCACAACCACAGAATCTGAAAGGGGTTTTGCGGCCACACTGAAGTGAATGGGTCTGCATCCAACCCGCAAAAAATGTGAATCGGATGCAGGCCAAAAATATGTTTGTGTGCATGAGCCCTAAGTCATACATTTCCTTTGCAGGAAAAACCTATTTTAAAGGTCAAAAATCTTTTGTAGGACAACCCCTTTTAAAGACGTCTAACACAGATGACTCCTATATAGCACCAATATTTTCCACAGCAATGTAGATAGATTGTCATCACTCTACAGTCCCTCTTTGGGGGCCGCAATCTAAATTGTAGATTAACCTATCAGTATGTTTGGAGTGTGGGGGAGGGGGGACTCACAAAAACAAGGGGAGAACAAACAAACTTCATGCAGATGTTTTGGTCTGACTTAAAGGGGTTATCCCATGAATAATGTAAAAAATAAAAAAAACTGACATAATATAGTACATGACCATTTCTTTCTAACAAAGCTAGAACCAGCCCTGTACCTCACATGGGTCCAGAGATCTCCACATTCATTGCTCTGCTAGATTTATATCAAGCTGGCAGATCAGGGGGCGTGTCCATGCTCTCCCTATCACAGCTCAGGAGGCGTGCCCATGCTTTCCCTATCACAGCTAAGGGGACGTGTCCATGCTCTCCCTATCACAGCTAAGGGGACGTGTCCATGCTCTCCCTATCACAGCTAAGGGAATGTGTCCATGCTCTCCCTATCACAGCTAAGGGGACGTGTCCATGCTCTCCCTATCACAGCTCAGGAGGCAGTTGAAAGATGAAACTGAGCATGTGCAGCCTTCTCAGTGAGCAGGACAAAGAAATAAGAAATTAAGTGGCACTATACAGATACATTTTACTGAATAAATCAGTAGCTATACAAAATTTTTCATTACATGCAATTACAAAAGTATTCAGATCCAGGAGCTGGTTTGAAAACTGTAGAATATTTTTTGTGGGACAACCCCTTTAAACCTAGAACCCTTGCACTGCTAGGCAATCCCTGAGTTACTATGCTGGCCTATTAGTCATAGAGAGGTCGCTTGTCCTGAGAGCCACTAACAACATGCAGATCTTGTTCTGGTGGACCTGGCCCATGCACATACTTGAAATGTATGGTATGAGCTGCTTCCCATAGCAGTAACGGCTGATGGTTGAAGAGGCTTAGAAGACAGAATCATGGTCATCAGCTAAATGTCAGGTCGCCTTCTACTTCTTTTAATGCCTGTTCTCTTGACATGTACCAAGAAAATATCTTTTAGCTGCATAGTGAATCTTGATGGTATTGCAGAAAAATAACTGTGCCCAGTTATAGAGGCTCAGATTTACTAAACCTATAGACGGGATAAGCTTAGACCGGCTGTCTAGACCTGCATTAGGCTGGATAATGAATGTGGTGCAGGGATGGACACTTTTCTCTGACTCTATACAAACTACTGGTTGGTTTAGTTTGAGACAGAATTTTACACCAGGATTGTGGTGCAATTTTGGTGCATCTTAGGCCCCGTCCACTTGTCGAACATGTGGGAAGAAAGGGGGTCATTTACAAACAGATATACGCTACTTTTTGGCGTCTATCAGTTGCACATTGTGGCGCATAGGTTTTTTGTGCCGCAATCTGACTTTTCCCCCTTTTCCGCTGTTAACACCAGGTCTACAAAAGGGAGTGTGGCATGGGCGGGGAAGGGCCGGCAGGCTCGTCTCATTAACCATTTTCTATGCCTGGCGTAGAAAATGGTCTAAATGTAAGACTGCAAGGAAGTTGTCTTCTATTTAGAGGCGGCTGTGGATCTGCCAAAATTATGTAGAGGCCGGCACCTCTTCATAACTTCCACAGATCCACCACCAGCTATGGGGTTTTATTAAGACCGGCATCTAAAACGCTGGTCTTAATAAATGTGTATTTCGCAATGGAAACATGCAAGGCTTGTTTCACATTTGCATTAAAACAGATCCAGCAGGCTGTTCTGTGAATATCGGGTGCAGCAGTTTTCGTCCGGTCGACCATCGTCATATTTGCTGACTTGCGGCTGGATCTCTGCCGGTCCCCATTTTAGTGAATGGGGCCGGACGGAACCTTGGCAGCGAACGTTAGTGCCCAGTATTCACGGGTCAGAACAGCCTGCCGGATCTGTTTTAACACAAATGTGAAACAAGCCTTACAATTAATCAAAACGTTATAAATGGTTTTAGGAGCTGCCAAGTTTTATCCTCGCATGTTACCCTCTGAAGTGCATGGCCACCCTGTGCTCTTCCACTTACACACAAAAACAGCCTATTTCCTCAAATTGTCGGTATCAAAGATGGATGTTCTTTGACATTGGCGGATCAATGCTAACATGTCCTTGAAATGCAAGCTGCACCGCAATTGGTGAACTGCAGAATTCAAAAAGCCTTGTGCTGCTGGGTCCCCATCTAGCGAATGACGGTTCAGGGTAGCAGAGATAAAATAATGTAAAATTGGGTCCATCATTTTGAAACAAGCCTCAAGACTTTTTTGGTTTGAAAAATGCTCCACTGAAAACGTCGCTGAAACGTCGCTATGGGCACAGATGAATACACACACTGGTGGAGTGCTGTGATCCCTTGTTTTACTACTTTGTTGACCTTGGATCAAGGTGCACTGCTTGTGTATGGACTTTTTTTTCTGGTGCTGCCTTCTTTTTAAATATATATATATATAGTACAGACCAAAAGTTTGGACACACCTTCTCATTCAGAGTTTTCTGTATTTTAATGACTATGAAAATTGTAGATTCACACTGAAGGCATCAAAACTATGAATTAACACATGTGGAATTATATACTTAACAAAAAAGTGTGAAACAACTGAAAATATGTCTTATATACTAGGTTCTTCAAAGTAGCCACCTTTTGCTTTGGTTACTGCTTTGCACACTCTTGGCATTCTCTTGATGAGCTTCAAGAGGTAGTCACCTGAAATGGTTTTCACTTCACAGGTGTGCCCTGTCAGGTTTAATAAGTGGGATTTCTTGCCTTATGAATGGGGTTGGGACCATGAGTTGGGCAGAAGTCAGGTGGATACACAGCTGATAGTCCTACTGAATAGACTGTTAGAATTTGTATTATGGCAAGAAAAAAGTAAAGTAAAGAAAAACGAGTGGCCATCATTACTTTAAGAAATGAAGGTCAGTCAGTCGCAAAAACCATCTAGCGCTACAAAGAAACTGGCTGACATGAGGACCGCCCCAGGAAAGGAAGACCAAGAGTCACCTCTGCTGCGGAGGATAAGTTCATCCGAGTCACCAGCCTCAGAAATCGCAGGTTAACAGCAGCTCAGATTAGAGACCAGGTCAATGCCACACAGAGTTCTAGCAGCAGACACATCTCTACAACAACTGTTAAGAGGAGACTGTGTGCAGCAGGCCTTCATGGTAAAATAGCTACTAGGAAACCACTGCTAAGGACAGGCAACAAGCAGAAGAGACTTGTTTGGGCTAAAGAACACAAGGAATGGACATTAGACCAGTGGAAATCTGTGCTTTGGTCTGATGAGTCCAAATTTGAGATCTTTGGTTCCAACCACCGTGTCTTTGTGCGACGCAGAAAAAGTGAACGGATGGACTCTACATGTCTGGTTCTCACAGTGAAGCATGGAGGAGGAGGTGTGATGGTGTGGGGGTGCTTTGCTTGTGACACTGTTGGGGATTTATTCAAAATTGAAGGCATACTGAACCAGCATGGCTACCACAGCATCTTGCAGCGGCATGCTATTCCATCCGGTTTGCGTTTACTTGGACCATCATTTATTTATCAACAGGACAATGACCCCAAACACACCTCCAGGCTGTGTAAGGGTTATTTGACCAAGAAGGAGAGTGATGGGGTGCTACGCTAGATGACCTGGCCTCCACAGTCACTAGACCTGAACCCAATCGAGATGGTTTGGGGTGAGCTGGACCGCAGAGTGAAGGCAAAAGGGCCAACAAGTGCTAAGCATCTCTGGGAACTCCTTCAAGACTGTTGGAATACCATTTCAGGTGACTACCTCTTGAAGCTCATCAAGAGAATGCCAAGAGTGTGCAAAGCAGTAATCAAAGCAACAGGTGGCTACTTTGAAGAACCTAGAATATAAGACATATTTTCAGTTGTTTCATACTTTTTTGTTAAGTATATAATTCCACATGTGTTAATTGAAAGTTTTGATGCCTTCAGTGTGAATCTACAATTTTCATAGTCATGAAAATACAGAAAACTCTTTGAATGAGAAGGTGTGTCCAAACTTTTGGTCTGTATATATATATATTTATATAGTATATAAATCCACCCTAGGCAATGACAGGTTGGACTATATCTCACCTGACCTCTTGGATAGTTGTTAATGTATGTTTTTTTTTGTCGTTTTACATATTGACCATGACCTGCTTGTTTGTGGGCTAAAAAAGCAGCATGGCACCAATAACTTTCTGGGCACAGAGAGGGTTAAGTTTGCCGTTACCCGTTTGGGATGTCAGTCACATTGGCAGCATCCTTCGCTGTCATTGCCTTGTTTTCTTATTCTTCCCTTGTACACTGTAAGTTTAATTACTTTGGAAGGCTGCTTATTATTCGATTTGAAATTTGATGTGCCGATGCATGTAAATCCTGTTAAATGACCGCCCATATCCTTCGCTGCGAGTGGCCAACCAGCTGCATATCTCAAGGCAACGCGGCTTACCAAGAATCGCTTCCCCCCCACCCCCCTTCCTCCGGTTGAACACTGTACTTCTTGCAAACTTTCTCGACTCCATTAATTTTTTAAGATGCTTTTAATAAAGCTGTGGGCTGTGAGGGAGGAGGTGCAAGGAGTTCTCTCTCGGTCCATGAGAGTTCCTGCTGGCTTTATGAATATTAATGACGGTGTAATTCTGATTAAAGGGGCTTGTGGGGAAAGCTCTATGAATCCCACAGCTCAACACGGCCAGATCGTAGTCCCTTTATGAATTCGGATTTAGACATTAAACTGTGGGAGGGGGGCAGAAAAGATCCAGAAAAAACAGACTTAATGCCGATTCTCCTTCTTCGGAAGAAAGAAATTAGGTGGGTTAATAAATTGGGCAATTAATAATGCCAGGCCTTGAATCAACACATCTGTCTGTAAAGTTGGATACATCGATGAATGCCAAAGAAGGAGACGGGATTATAAAATCATATTACAGTGATCAGAGGACAGCTGCAGGAAAGTAGCAGAGACATTTGGTAAGATTTAGAGGAGACTAGTGAAATTATAATTAATGTAATTACTATTAACACCTTATAACAGCATCACCATTCTGGAGGAGAGGAAGGAGCCCGCTGCAACACCTCAAGGTTATCCAGATAGGCTCCTTCACAAATACCAGATGTTTCTACATTAGCAGCAATAGATGAAGACCAAAGGATGATGACATGTACGCATTAGATATAAATTATATAGAAAAAGCACAACTAAAAGAAAAATACTAAAGCCAAGTTTGCAAGTTATCCCTTATTCACTGGATAGAGGACAGCTAAGTGATCGCTGGGGGTTCAAATGCTGGAACCCCAAATGATGGGATCCCCATAGATCCCCAGAACAGGGGTCTCATTGCCCCAATCTGACGGAGCGACATGACATGCATACGCCCTGCCACTCCATTCATTCTCTAAGGGACTGCAGGAGATAATCAAGTACAGCACTCTGCTAATGATCCCAATGGTAGAGGAGCTAAATCCAGCAAAGGTGCTGGGAGAGGAATTTCTGAGTTTTCCTAAGAATACGGCTTCATTCACACGACCGTATTTTGTTTCCGTGTCCGCTCCGTTTTTTTTGCGGACCGTATGCGGAACCATTCATTTCAATGGGTCCGCAAAAAAACGGAAGGTACTCCGTGTGCATTCCGTTTCCGTATGTCCGTATTTCCGTTCCGCAAAAAAGATAGAACATGTCCTATTCTTGTCCGTTTTGCTGACAAGGATAGGCATTGTTACAATGGATCCGCAAAAAAAACAGAAACACGGATGCCATACGGAACGTCATCCGTTTTTTTTGCGGATCCGCATTTTGCGGACCGCAAAATACATACGGTCGTTTGAATGAAGCCTACATCTGCACATTACCGACTGCGGTTTATGGCGGTCTAATCTGTGAACACAACAGGCACATGTACCCCAGTCTATAATCTGCATAGGGGTGGTGGCACAGAGTCTGAATTTTCTAAGGAATCCCCGTTCTGCAAGTCCCGGTGGAGTGGAGGATGGGAATGGTGGGGGTTCTGGCTCCAATAATTTTTTACAGTGGCAGTCCTCACACCGATGCTCCCTAGGGCCAGGGCCGTGTTAGGAGTGCACACCCTTTCTTCCCTTGAGGTCACACCCTTATGTTGGGGTTCCTGCCTTCCTGCCCTTGGTGTTGTGAGTTTGGTAAGGGGGCAAGGCAGGAGATGTAGATGCTATGGCCAGTGAATGGTGCTGGAGTCGGTAACCGTGCTGGTTGTAGAAAATAAACAAGTCTAATTACTAAAGTGCAGAATGGGTGTTGTAGTACATCTAATGGTATGAAAACACAGTTCCAAATAATTAACATATAATTCCAAACAGCTCCAAACAATCGTCCTAGATAGTATCACATCACACAATTGGAGCACAGTGCACACCCAGCTTGGTGTGCACCAACCAAGGCTCTCTACTTATTACCACAAATAGAATAACAATATACACGTAAAAAATACAAAGTTTATTATAAGTATATTAAAAAAATACATACAAACATAAAATACACAAATAGCGATGGAAAGGTCTTCAGCGGATACACAAGAAAACGCCGGGCAGTCAGGATGGCAATATTCAAAACATGATGGTACAAAAAATCATGATAATAAAAAGGACATGTCCACACCAACTAAGGTACATGTTTAAAGTGCTAGTGCCTCAAAGATACCAATACCTAATAAATATCTCTGTACCATACATATAACAATAAGTTCATGTGAACAAATAATAAGTTACCATCCCAAGCCCTCCACTCTCGACGCGCGTTTCGCTCACTGCTATCGTCCTAGATAGCAGAGTATGGATATAGGCCAGGATGGGGATTGTAGTACTCCTTCCCTCTAGGTCTACAAAGTATCTCTCTGCAGAATCTAAGGCTGGCAATATTATTCTTACAATGATGGCTGTAATTCTCAGCTGAGGAGAACAGGATTAAGATATGGTGGGCTAGACCATGTCCAAGAGTGTCCAAGAGTGAAAGGTGTCTTAGTAATGTCCCTTTCACTGCAGTAAAGTCTCTATCAGCCTTAAAAAGAAAATAACTTACTAATTTGCTCCAGTGCTTGACCATGCTGATTCTCTCTTTTTCTGAAGTACTGTAAAGTAGAGATGGTTTTGTCTTTTTGGATCTTTCAGAGTGATTCTCCAAAGTTCAGGCCTAGTTCTCTGAGGAGTCAACACATGTAGCTTCCCCTCACGTCCTCCGCTAGCACATGACCCATAGAGCTAGGGGAGGATCTGAGTCCAACTCCTAACTTCCTATAGGGGCAAAGTCAGGACTATTAACCCCAACTGATCCAAATAGAGATGTGCTGGCACATTACAAGGCATTAACATACTGTATTAAGTAACATTAAAAACATTAGCCTTCTTGAGGCTACAGAAAGAGTGTGAAGACTGGATTAGTGGAGCAGTAGTCCACCCGGATCAGCTCAGACCTCACCACTTATGATCTATTTGCCAACCTATGAAGCATCATTCTGCCTTTAATTCAGTTTGTAGTTTTCTCATATGAAGCCGCTGTCTTTGACGGGCCACTAGGTTCACTGGTGCCCCAAGTAGTACCTTCTATTGATGCCCAAATTATAAATCATACAATGTCTAAATAGCATTGCTGTAAGGTGACAAAATAATAACAAGCAGTCCATAAACTAGGAAATGTAGTAACATCATAAGCTGGTGAGGGGTATAAGCTCCAGGTGCCCAGGCCATCAGGGCTAGTAGTGCCCTGGTACCCCTTACTACACTTCTCTAAGGATGGTCCTGTGTGAACTTGCAGCCAATCTAAAGGAAAAGGCCATCCACAAATGTTCAAAAAACTTCAACGTGAATGAACCAACGTAAAAACGTCAGGACTACTTTTAACTATTTTGGACGTGGGTCTGCAAGTTATTTGAACCTGAGGCTGTGTGAACTTACCTCACGGCCTGATGCCTCAATATAAGCAAAGTGACATTTATTATTCTCTTCTTGCAAGACCCAGAAGCCGTTCCCCTGTTATCATAATCTCATATCAAATCTAAATCCTCACTCCAGAAATAGATCAATTTACCTCTTTTATTGCTTCACCCTTTTCTCTCGACAGATTTAACTTTCACAATTTTTACAACCAAAAGGCTTGACGTATCTGACAGACTGACTTTCCTGGTTCCTGCACCTTGTTTGACCCCATGAAATGACTATACTCTGAAATACCACTTCAGGCATAAATGTTCCTTGTCCACAAATTCCATGGACATTCTCAAGTAGTGAAAAACAGTTCCCACTTATTCTGGCCTACGATAGACTGAATAGCTAGATGATTGCACATTAGACATTTCTTAGGCAGACTTCTAGCAGAAATTTCTTTGACTTTCCCATTCGGTTCAATGAATATTACAGAAATCCATGTGCTTGCCGCCAAAAACAACCTCATGTTGATGAATGGAACTGGCTTTTAGTCACACAAATTTCTGCAACAGATCTGCCATGTGAGATTATTCTCTTAAAGTGAATTTACACAAACCAATAATCGTCCAGATTATCGGGAACGCTCATTCCTGATAATCTGGGCATCTAAATGTGCTGCCGATCACCCAATGAACTAGTCGTTCAGGTGATCCTGTCGTTCGTGCAGGCACCACCGATCATCGTTCCTGGGCAGATCGTGTGGTCTACACAGCAATCTGCTGCCCAGAAACGAGGATTTTGTATGAGGACGAGGGATCGCCATAGTGATCCCTCATCCTCATACTGTGAAGGAAATCACTGCATGTAAATGTAGCAGTCTCCTTCACTGACCGAGCAGCCGACTAACGTAAAGGAACGCTTCCTTCCCAACAATTGGCTGTTACATTGTGCGGCCTAAGGCTATTTTCACACCTGCGGCACGGGGCTCCGGCAGACTGTTCTGGTGGGTGAATAGCCCGCCGGATCCGTGCTGCTGCAGGTGCACGTGTGTAGTTCCTACGCTCCGGCCCCATTCACATGTATTTTCGTTCCGGCCACCTCTTGGCAGGGGTTCCCGTGCTGCGGCCGGATCCGTGTCCCGCCCCCATTACAGTGAATGGGGCCGGAGCATAGTTCCGGCCCCACACGTGCACATGCGGCAGCACAGATCCGGGGGACTGTTCACCCACCGGAACAGCCTGCCGGAGCCCCGTGCCGCAGGTGTGAAAGGGGTCTTAAGGTTGCTTTCACACAGTCAGTGTTTGATCAGTGATTTCCATCAGTGATTGTAAGCTAAAACCAGGAGTAGAGTCTCCACAGACATAAGGCATTGGCATTGGTCAAGAGTTGTTGATGTGACATCACTCTTGCGCCTGAATCTACGAGGTAAGTACTGCCAAGGTTCTTATTTCAGAACTTTCTTGCTGAAACAGGACAACCTTTTATCGTTAAAATGAAATTTTCAATCTGACAGGTTGTCACAGGCAACTATCCTCATCATGTACTCAGCACGCTAAGGGCAGGTTTGTACACAACATGCAGTAATAGACTATATATAGATATGATAAGCCCCAGCAGTTGTATATGGGTTATCACTGCTCCGTCACTTATTTTATGGTTCATGTTACATCCTTATTTGTCCTATGAATACTGTCTCTGTGTGACCCAGAAATTTATTGTGGACACCTGCTTTGACCTTCACTCTGATGTAATTATTGATGTCAAGCTTTCTGTCCACATTATAAATTACAGCAATTTTTAAAGCACGTATGTCCTTGCCTTACCTCGCCTAGCTCCGACATCACCCTGCACTACTTTCCCCAACCACTCAATGTGTGGCAACTGGCCATGTTGTTGTGACTAGAGCTCATCGGTGATGCTACCCAGGTGGAGTATGTTAAATGTTATCCCAGTAATACATAGTAAATACTGATGACTGACCCTCAGAATAAGTCATCAATATCTGATATCGATGGGGTCTGACTCCCTGTTGATCAGCTGATCATACTATACCAAGCATAGCGCCGTGCATTGTATAGTGGTTGTGCTTGGTAGTGCAATGGGACTGAGCTGCACAAAGGCCATGTGACCGATGGATGTGATGTCACAGGACGAGCAAGATGTCACACCACTCAGATGAGCCTCTATAAACAGCTAATCAGTGGTCATGCCAGGAGTCGGACTCCTGCTAATCTGATATCAACATTTAAATCCCAGAAAACCCCTTTACTAAATGTGGGCCTTTTTACATTTTTTTAATGTTGTAGCTATTTAGCATTTTTAAAAACTTTCCTAGGTTGACCATATTGGAGATGGATATTTACTTTGTATACGGCAGGGCACATTTGTGTGTATGGTTATGTTGTCTAACTATGCCTCCAGCTGTAGAACAGAACTCAATCTCCCACCCTTTAATAATAATGACTGTTTATTCTGTTCAAATCTATACAGTAAAGCCGACAACGGAACTGCAGAAAGGGTATCAGGACCTGCATATCCTCTCTGTACTTCATGTCTCCTCATGATCTCCATTCCTACAGAGATTCAGCTGAAGATCTGATCAGCTCTATTCATGATAATAATCCCTGACAAGCAGAGCAGAGAGGAGGATGAGGCAGCTCTTTACCTCAGTGTTGTGAACTAAGGCTACTTTCACACTAGCGGCAGGCCTGATCCGGCAGGTGAAGGGTGCTGCCGGATCAGGACTGCCGCAGCGACATGTGTGGAGCCGGAACCGCGCTCCGGCCCCACACGTCACTCAGTACATACATACACACACACGCACACAGACACACACACATATACACAGACAAATACACATACATACATACTTACATGCTCCCGGCAGGTCTTCAGAGCGACGGAGAAGCAGGACGGCTCACACAGGTGACGATTCCCCACAGCGCCCTCTGCTGGGCGCCTGGTGGAATCGTCCCCTGTGCGCGCCGTCCTGTCCCTCCGACGCTCTGAAGACCTGCCGGGAGCATGTAAGTATGTATGTGTATTTGTATGTGTATATGTCTGTGTATGTTTATGTGTATCCGGATCCGTCATGAACTTGATTGAAAGTCAATGGAGGGCGGATCCGGTTACCATTGTGATCACACCAGACGGATCCACCCCCATTGACTTGCATTGGGGGTCATTCCGGATTCGTCTTGGTGCGGATGCCTGGACCGGAGAGCAAACCGCAGCATGCTGCGGTTTGTTCTCCGGTCTGAAGAGGGAACGGAATGCTTTCAGGAGCATTCCGTTGTCTTCAGTTCAGTTTTGTCCCCATTGACAATGAATGGGGACAAAACTGAAGCGTTTTATTCCGGTATTGAGCCCCTATGACGGAACTCAATACCGGAATTTTAAAATGCTAGTGTGATAGTAGCCTAACTTGTCCTCCTGTGTGATCAGGACAGGTTTTGTGTGTAGTAATAGGACGGTGGCCATTTTGTTTCTGCTAATGATTGCTCTCCAGACAAAACAAGCCTTTATAACTAATGAAAGGTATTTGGGAATATATTTATAATAAAGTAATATTTTTGTATTTTCATTTTCTCAATTTCCGGAGGACCCCTTTAAATCCAATTAGCATAATAATTTGGAACGCAGTGCATCTCTCACATTCACCCATCCAGTGGAATAGGTGCCAGGAAATACAAAAATTACCCTAAAAAAGGGAAGATTGAGTATATATTGATAATGTATGATGGCTGTGTCTACCTTCGTGGAGCAGCCAGGAGTCAGTCTTCAGGTTGATAAACAGTGACTGAGAACTTAATGCCCTCTGCACAATCACTGAGATGATGACTACAGTAGGTCGCATTTACACTGACAAGTATACTCGCTTTGAATTGCTATCAGGTTTCAGCACCCTTTTCTTGGTTAGTCCGCGCTGAAGCCTTAGCCGACTTTCACTATTGACTCTTGTGGGTTTTTTTACCTGCTGCATTTGTATAACATTTTAGATGTCTAAGCAACTTACAAACAGATACCAGATCTCCACCCTCCGGCAGGTGAATGAAGGGTACTCAGATGGCACAGTCACCAGCACGCTGTTAACCAGATACCAGGATCTTTCAAAATATCCTGAAATGTATGGCTCTTGGCCAACCCTCACTAATTCCTCTTAATCTAGTCGGGTACAGCCTATGAAAGCAATGTTAGCTCATAGCAGAGTTTCCCCAGGGAACAAACAGCTTGTTATTTTAGTGCAGTATGAGCGGGTGCCAAGTCTGATGCGATGACACACTGCACACTCTCAATCCAGTGTACAACTGCCGCCTTCAATTTACACAGGATGACAATCCTATGTGTGTGGACCCGTCTTGGATCACATTACATTTTTATTATTTTTTTAAAATAAATTTTATTTTAAAATATGGACACACAACAACTCAGAGAGGTCATGCATTTTGTATCTATGATCGGGCTTTTGCATCAGGATAGGATTAAGGGTTAGCATTACTGAAATGCGTAAGCCAATTCTGTATCTGTATGGGTTTCATCAGACGATCTTAAGACTTTGTGGTTTTGTTTCTACTTCTTTTCTACATACATATAATAGGGTATGAGCCATTCATCCTGCTGCCAGCTTTCCATAGCAGCACTCAACTTCTTAAAGGGCCAGCGTACAGCATATAACTACAATTGTTTAAACTTGCGCTAGACATTCATTACTTGCCTAACCAGCAAGGTTCCTTGGTTACTTTATGGTTTTGTAAAGGTGTTTTGTTTGCGTTTTGGATACGAATTAGACTGTGATCATTACCTGCCCTGACCCGCGCCTGTTTACCATACTGTCGTCTTGGCATGACTGATCGTGCATGTGTTCTGCAAGGGACAGAGGGCAGTAAAGTATTACATAGGCCGATTGAGCAAGCGATTGTCGGGAGGGAAGCGTTCCCTCCCGGCAATCGTTCTGTAACTAGAGGAGGAGACCACTGCTATTACATGGAGCGATGTCCTCCACAGCATGGAGAGGAGCGATCGTTATGCCATCGTTCATCCCCATGCAATCTAGTGGTTTGCCCGCGGCAGACCGTAATTAGACAGCACAATCTGCTGCCGGCAAATGCTGATTTTGAAGCATTCTTAAAAATCACAATTACCTGATGAATGAATGTTTTCTCACTCATCGGCGGCAGTATTATGCTGCAAGATGATCTGCAGGTGTAATAGAGCCTTAAAGGGAACCTGTCATCACCTTTATGCTACCCATACTAACAGCAGAATAAAGTAGAGACAGGTGAGTTGATTTCAGCGGTCTGTCATTTATAAGTTAAAAGTAAGTGGTTGCCGAGAACCAACATCACAAACATTGCAGATTAGGCCTGGAAAAGAGTCAAATCTTCATGAGAAGAGTCCTGGTTATTCATGAATTCCTGCTTTCCCTGCCCATTGATGATCACTGACAGGCTTCTACCTAGTTTTCTCCCTTTCTCTCTAGGAGAGAACTGCAAGGTCATCAGAGATGGGTGGGGAAAGCAGGAGATTAGAAATAACTATGACTCTTCTCAGGTAGATATGACTCTTTTCAAGGCCTGGGATGCAAGGTTTGTGATGTTGGTTCTCAGCAACCACTTACTTTTAGCTCAAGAGAGACACACCGCTGAAATCAGCATTTCTGTCACTATTTTATGCTGGCCTCAGTACAGTCAGCATAAAGTTGATGACAGGTTCCCTTTAAAGAGGTATTCCCATCTTAGACAATAGGGGCATATCGCTTTGATATGCCCCCATTGTCTTATAGGTGCGGGTCCCACCGCTGGGCCCCGCACCTATATCGAGAACGGAACCCCCCAAAGTGAAGGAGGGCGCTCTGCGCATGCGCAGCCGCCCTCCATTCATTTCTATGGGGCCGGCGAAAATTTCCATCAGCTACATAGAAATAAATGGGAGCGGTGGCCGCGCATGCGCGGTGTGCTCCCATTCATTTCTATTGGAACAGCGGGGAGCTGCGTCTGGTGGTGGCCTGACCCCGGGAAACCAGGGGCCCTCCAGATGTAGCGCTCCCTGCTCCTAGTGATATTCCGCCATTGTCTAAGATATATGTGACCAATGAACGTGACATCAAATGGCCTAGGCTAAGATGCGAGAAGGCTGCAGCCCCTGCTGGACACTTCTGGCTTTGGTTTATCTTCCCCAAGAACAAAAAAACAGGGCCCACTCAAATCGAACAGCCTGATCCATTTTGCCCTAAAATCTATCATAAGGGTAAAGCTAGGACACCCTCATACACATAAGATGTGTAATGTGAATGGCCAACTTTAGAATCTAATCCACCCCCCCAACACCAAAGCCAAATCTGTATGAATGAACACAGAAGAAGGTCCACTTTCTATCCACTAGTCCACTAATTGTTTAGAAATGAGCCTGCTCAACCTACGTCCTGATAAAAGAAATACGTTCTCAGAGTTAGAAAAGGTTAGATCACTACAAATGGCAAAGCACAAATTTCCTAAAGTAGACAGTAACTTGGTCGAGTATACGAGATTGCCAACCTGGACCTGAGCTATACCCATCATCATTTTGGGAGAACTGGAGAGTTGCTTCAATTTTCATTGAATATACCAATATCAAATGTCCAATAACAGACATACAATACTCTCAGCAACAAAGCTACTCAACATGGCCAAAGGTAGACACCTTTTGAGCAATACTAATATACCAATAACAAACCAATGCAGGCTCCAGTTGTACTGATGAGATTGACTCAGTGTGAATGGCATGGCTTGAGAACAAAAGGAGTGGGCATAGAAATTCAACATGGCTGATTCTTTGACAGATGATGTTGGGAGGGAGACGGCACCCCCCCATTTATATAAGGTTGCCGGCTGGTCCTGTCGGATTTCAGTCGATTTTACTCTATGTATAACTACCTTAATACAACAACCTGACGACAAAAAGGATGAGACCTTTCCAGTGTGTCAAGCCAGGACAGGAAGTGCAGAGCAGCGGGCACCGTACCAGTGTAGAGGTGGTAGGGGATTGGTAGAAGTGGGCAAGGATTCTTTGTTAATTTCAACGCCTTCTGTTTTGTTTTTTTAAACGTCCATGGAAAGCCCCTTTAAAAGGGTTTTCTGAGACTTTTATATTCATGACCTACCCTTTGGATAGATCATCAGTATCTGATCGGTGGGTGTCCGACACCCGGGACTCCCACGGATCAGTTGTTTGAGAAGTCATCGCCGTTCGCAGTAGCGCCGCAGCATCCGCCCCGGTTTACCAAGCACAGCGTCATATACACTCACCGGCCACTTTATTAGGTACACCTGTCCAACTGCTCGTTAACACTTAATTTCTAATCAGCCAATCACATGGCGGCAACTCAGTGCATTTAGGCATGTAGACATGGTCAAGACAATCTCCTGCAGTTCAAACCGAGCATCAGTATGGGGAAGAAAGGTGATTTGAGTGCCTTTGAACGTGGCATGGTTGTTGGTGCCAGAAGGGCTGGTCTGAGTATTTCAGAAACTGCTGATCTACTGGGATTTTCACGCACAACCATCTCTAGGGTTTACAGAGAATGGTCCGAAAAAGAAAAAACATCCAGTGAGCGGCAGTTCTGTGGGCGGAAATGCCTTGTTGATGCCAGAGGTCAGAGGAGAATGGGCAGACTGGTTCGAGCTGATAGAAAGGCAACAGTGACTCAAATTGCCACCCGTTACAACCAAGGTAGGCAGAAGAGCATCTCTGAACGCACAGTACGTCGAACTTTGAGGCAGATGGGCTACAGCAGCAGAAGACCACACCGGGTGCCACTCCTTTCAGCTAAGAACAGGAAACTGAGGCTACAATTTGCACAAGCTCATCGAAATTGGACAGTAGAAGATTGGAAAAACGTTGCCTGGTCTGATGAGTCTCAATTTCTGCTGCGACATTCGGATGGTAGGGTCAGAATTTGGCGTCAACAACATGAAAGCATGGATCCATCCTGCCTTGTATCAACGGTTCAAACTGGTGGTGGTGGTGTCATGGTGTGGGGAATATTTTCTTGGCACTCTTTGGGCCCCTTGGTACCAATTGAGCATCGTTGCAATGCCACAGCCTACCTGAGTATTGTTGCTGACCATGTCCATCCCTTTATGACCACAATGTACCCAACATCTGATGGCTACTTTCAGCAGGATAATGCGCCATGTCATAAAGCTGGAATCATCTCAGACTGGTTTCTTGAACATGACAATGAGTTCACTGTACTCAAATGGCCTCCACAGTCACCAGATCTCAATCCAATAGAGCATCTTTGGGATGTGGTGGAATGGGAGATTCGCATCATGGATGTGCAGCCGACAAATCTGCGGCAACTGTGTGATGCCATCATGTCAATATGGACCAAAATCTCTGAGGAATGCTTCCAGCACCTTGTTGAATCTATGCCACGAAGAATTGAGGCAGTTCTGAAGGCAAAAGGGGGTCCAACCCGTTACTAGCATGGTGTACCTAATAAAGTGGCCGGTGAGTGTATTATACAGTGGCTGTACTTGGTATTACAGCTCAGCCCCATTCACTTCAATAGGGCTATGTTGCGCCTAGGACATGTGACCGATGAACGTGACATCAAATGGCCTTGGCTAAGATGCGAGAAGGCTGCAGTACCTTCTAAAACAGCTGATCGGTGGACCCCCACTGATCAGATACTGATGACCTATCCAGAGGATAAGTCATCAGTACAAAAGCCTCAGGAAACTCCTTTAAAGTTAATTGCCATAGCACTCTACAAGAAGGAATTGATAGCCTGGAGTTCTGAGCTTCGGCTAACAATCTGGTTGTCTCATAGATCCATACACGTTTAGCAGATGACTGGACAACACTTCATGTCAGAATACATAGCACCAACTATTTTTTATGTAGGGCTACAAATATTTAGTGCAATATTTCATGGTTTAGACTGGGTCCCATAGCTCTGCTGAAAGAACTCCTCCATTCAACCACACACAATGACATTGTAGACTACTGTGTGCTTCATACAGTAATACAAGTGTTTGGTTTGGAAGACCTTAACTGGCCTGTACAGTGACCCTGGTCGTACACCCGACGCAGTAAACTATGGTGGTGTGAACAGAGACTTACTAACAACCTGACGTTATTAATACTCTGGTGGCCGAGCAGAGGCTGATCCCCAAGACCATGCTAAATAGAAAAATGGGAGCAGACATGGTGGGGAGGGGGTGGTTATAATTCTTATGTATGTCCATAGTTTTAGAATTTGGTGCTCTGCAAAAACATACCTGTCCATGCGCTGTTCAGGGGTCCAAACACTGGATTTCAGGAGTTTCTGGAGATTCTAGCTGTGTTTTGGCTATATATATGGAGTCTTCTTCATACACTCTACTGCTCCTCCACCTCTTTTACACAGTCATACTGTATCTTTATCTCCATCTAAACAAACAGAAAATACGAAAAAAGTCTTGGTTTAAAGAGGACCTTTCACCACTCCTGACATGCCTGTTTTAATAGCTTCATGCATCCCCCATGTAATAACAATTCTGGGTCATCTATTCTTATGTCTGTATGTTGTGCCATTCCTTTATTATTTGCACTAGAAGTTATAAATGAATTGCTATTTGTCTTCAGTAAAGGAACAGAGGGGAGGTGACCAGTTGGGGGTGTGTACCTGCACAGACTGAACATAACAGCACTGATTGGCTAGAGTCAGACTGTGCAGGGACACACCCCCAACTGGTCACCTCCCCTCTGTTCCTTTACTGAAGACTAATAGCAATTCATTCATAACTTCTAGTGCAAATAATAAAGGAATGGCACAACATAGAGCCATAAGAATAGATGTTCCAGACTTGTTATTACATGGGGAATGCATGAAGCTATTAAAACAGGCATGTCAGGAGTGGTGAAAGGTCCTCTAAGTAATAATATTGAAACATGATGACATTTTCCTATATATTCCCATTGTGTTTGGTGTTGAAGCCCAGCATCTGTGTGAATAGGACCAGGTCAGGACTAAATAAGTCCCACACAAATAAACCAGTCTGATAGGACAGATTCTCTCCGTTCATAAAGGGTGCATTATGAACGTCCTTACGTAACCTACTGGCTGTCAAGGAAGAACTACTAATCTCGCCTTTACTGAAGTAGCGTGTCATGATTTCACGTATGAAATATTCTTACTGTTCAGATTTCATCACCACACAAAGAATTTAAGATAAAAGTTATCAAGCAGAAAAAACTGCCAATGGTTTTAGTTGCCTGACAATCCGCTGAAGGGGTCTAGACCAGCGTTTCTTAGTGAGTCTTAACCAAGTAGCCATTACTCAAATGTAGGCAGAGCAGGAGGACAAAGAGCGTAACCCAAGTGAGATGGTCAGTACCTTCTGACGTACAAGTACCACAGGTTGTGAACCTACAACTTTGCAGGTGACACCATCACAGAATCAAGTAGAAACTCGTACAATGTGGCTTCCACTGCTAAGAAACACCATAAGGTTTTGCAGTGGTTTGTTACCTGGCGGGTGGGGCACAGCTTTGCGCAAAGACCACCAAGCTCCAAGTGTGAACCTAGGCTTGGTGAATAATTTTCACATTTTTACACCAAATGTGAAAATTACAGAGAATTTCGGTTTGCAGTGAAGGTGACCACATCTGGATGGTTTGGGGTAGATTTAACATGTTCACCAAGACACTTTAAAGGGCTTTTCCAGAATGTGGATATTGATGACCTATCCTCAGGATAGGTCGTTTACATCAAATCAGTCAGGGTCCGACTGCTGGCACCCTCCAGATAAGCTGTTTAAAGGGGCCCCAGCATTCAGATGAGCACTGTGGTCTCTTTATAGTATACCACAGCTATAAAAGGATTTTGCTGCAGAAAGGCCACGTGACCGATGAACGGGACGTCACAGGCTGAGAGGTCTTAGCAGTCAGCGAAGTGTCACCGTGCCTTCAAACAGCTGATTGGCGGGGGTTCCAGGAGTTGGAAACTCACCAGTATCCTGAGAGTAGGTCATCATTAAAGGGGTTCTGTAGTTCTGAAAAACTGATGATCTATCCTCTGGATAGATCATCAGCATCTGATCGGCGGCGGTCCGACACCCGGGGTCCCCCGACGATCAGCTGTTTGAGAAGGCAGCGGCGCTGCAGGAGCGTCACGGCCTTCTCTGTGTTTTCCTCAGGCCCAGTGACGTCACGACTAGTATCACTGGCCTGGGCGGGGCTAAGCTCTGTTCACATGAATGGAGCTTATCCCCGCCCAGGCCAGTGATACTAGTCGTGACATCACTGGGCCTGTGGTAAACACAGAGAAGGCGCTCCTGCAGCGCCGCTGCCTTCTCAAACAGCTGATCGGCAGGGGGTCCCGGGTGTTGGACCGCCGCCGATCAGATGCTGATGATCTATCCAGAAGATAGATCATCAGTTTTAAACAACTGCAGAACCCCTTTAAGTGTCCAAAAATCCCTTTTAAGGGGCACTCCGCTTTTCCTAGATTGATGACCTATCCTGTATGCTATCCTACCCTATATGACCTAGGTCATCAATATGGGAAAAGTGGAGTGCCCCTTTAAAAGGGGTTTTTGAACACTTAATGATGACCTACTCTCAGGATAGGTTATCGGCTCCTGGAACCCCCGCCAATCTTCTGTTTGAAGGCACTGTAATATATTAATTATATTAATATAAGAAAGGCAGAGAACCCCTTTAAAGGTATGATCAGACAGTGGAAGTACACGTAGAAAAAAATCCAACGTGTGGAATCCGACCCTCATATTTCTGCCATTACTTTGCGGTTCACACCACCACAGAATCAGCTACGGTTCCTGCCTTACAATCACTTCACGAATTCACGTGTCATTTTTTTTTTATCCTATAAAACAGAATTACATTTTACATGCAGATTCCCATTTAAATCTAAATGAAAATCCACATTAAAAAACACTGTGTGAACATACCCTTACAGTGAAGATCTCAGGGGGTGGTTGAGGCTTCTGATCATTGTAGGTGAATTGGCCATGATGCACAAAGGTGCCAAGCAGGCCGTGGGGTGAAACTACCAAAATGTAGGTACAAATGAATAAGCGCCCTGATTGGGGGTTCGAGGTACAATTCGG
The DNA here is from genome assembly GCA_900303285.1 of Rhinella marina. Lineage (NCBI taxonomy): Eukaryota > Metazoa > Chordata > Amphibia > Anura > Bufonidae > Rhinella > Rhinella marina. The sequence goes on from ONZH01020370.1 coordinate 254,171, forward strand.
AAGGGGATGTTTTTCCTTACTACAACCAATAGATGCTGTAACCTATAAGGATCTGTCATCATAGTGCAGAATCCCTGTGAGACAGGAGACGCACTGGCCGAGTGAACATCATAAACACTTTCCCTCCTGATCTTGGGCGATGATGATGGAGAGGAAAGTTCTGGGTAAGTAAATGTTTTCTGTTTTATTTTTACATCAGTGGGATTATTTATGGGGGACAGGCAGGAGAGTCCGTCTTCTTATACCAATAAGTAAAGGTGTTACTACATTGTCAGTGAACTGGAGAATCAGTGGGTGTGTGGAGCCACATAGTGGATAGAACTGGTATTGCTGAAGAATGGATGATGGACAATAATTTACTCTCAATACCAAAGGATGCATTATTATTAGCATATTCAGTGAAGCATTAAATGATAATTTGGCGTCCTGTTTAGTTTATTTGTGTGGTAGAAGTTACATCTCAAACCATTTGCACACTGTACAGGGCAGCACTTGCAGGAAATTCACATTCTCTGCAATATTTTTGTAAATTTGGAGAAGATATATACATGGTGCCAGGTTTTAATACTAATAATTAGACAGTAAAACAAAAATGCTCACTGTCTCCATAACATGAATTATGACAAGCAAATTTTGTGTATTTGTGGAACTTCGTCACCTGAAGCAACACATCATAGTATCATATTAGCCTGTGTTCACACTAAAGATTGCTGATGAGAAAAACTGATGTAAAAATGCTCAGGGACTGCAGAAGATGAGAACACCCCCCTTGAAGTCCACTCTGGGATCACAGTCCTAGACGGCCATAGACATCTAATGATACCTGTATTGAAGGTGCCACTGTCTCACGGCTTTAGAACAGCGGGATCTATTGGTACTTTTAGGGTAAAGTGTGAACGGACCCTTAGATAAGACTGTAAGTAAGTCTACATATCAGTGTGTGTGTAGGTGAGCGCCTCTGGTGGTGGTGGGATCCATGATGTCTTTCTAACGCCTGAGGGGGAAGCAGTATTCCTCTGTTTAGCAGGTCGTTTTTATAGAGGTCAATTACAATACCAGCCTCATGTCACCCCCGCCCCAGGCACTAAAGGAAGCTCTTGCAGGACTTGAATTTTTTAAGGGGTTGTCGTAAGATTCTTCTTATGGATTTATATAGACGTACAATCACCATCTTAAGCTACTTTCACATCAGTGTTTCCCTTTTCGCTATTGAGATCCGTCATATAGGATCTCAATACTGGAGGAAAATGCTTCAGCTTTGTCCCCATTCATTGTCAATGGGGACAAAACAGAACTGAAGGGACAGGAGTGCACCAGAACGTATTTCATTTCATTGCATTCCCATGACGCACACACAAAAGCGCCGCAAGCAGCATTTTCGAGTGCACCCTGGGATGCGGAGCAATTGTCAATGACTCACAATGTAAGTCAATGGTGAAGGATCCGTTTTCTTTTGTGTCCCCCCTTGACTTACAATGGTTTTAGAGATGGCTCCATCATGGTTATTTTAGAGTTAATACAACCGGATCCGTTCATAACGAATGCAGGCGGTTGAATTATCGTGACTGAAGCGTTTTGGCTGACCCATGACGGAGCAAAAACGCAGATGTGAAAGTAACCTGACTAGAAATAATGTCAAATATAGGATGTGTTCAAACTTTTTTTTTTTAAATGATGATCACAGATCAGTATCTGGGATGACATCTGAAGTTCCATCAGAGATGATGTGACAGCTCAGCATGCAGTGCTAATCCTTCTGTCAAAAGGCCCCATTATAAGCCAAGCTCCTCGGGTGTCCCTCAGGTAAAGGATTCCTCACTGCATCACTTTCAGTTCCTATAATGGACCATAAAACCCGACATGACAACGTACACCTTACCGTAGCCTAAACCGAGCCTATTCGCTGATATTTCCTCAACCTTAGCTCTCGTATGGACAAGACAATTTACAGAGGACAAACCACTGGGCAGAAACATAAGAGAGGATGGCATATCGATGTCAGGGGAGCATGCAGATTGGGGGAGCTTCAAGGAATGCACACAGACAGGTCCACCAGCTAGAAGGTACCAAACGATACCAAGGCAGGTGGGAGCTGAATGCACGAAGGGTGCCACAGGGCAAGTGCCACACACCAGGAACCACACACCAGGCAGAAAGGATAATTTGTTGCACCTGGGAAGTATTTGAGGGTGTAGCTGAGAAAAAGTTTCTTTCAGGTCAGGCGGCGGTCAGACATTGCAGCGTCTTTTGTTTATAATGTTTATTTTATATAAATAGCTAATCTGCCTCCACATAAAAGCTTCCATGCCTTTTAAGCATGGGAGATATACGGTTTCCAGGGCGGCAGAACAGGCGCTGGCATGCACGGCCGCCCCATCGCTCACACAGCTGGGATTTCTAGCAAATCTTCTCCTCAGTTCTTCCAGAGGTTACAATGTAAATGAAACTACAATGTAAACTAAAATGTAGCCGGCGATGAAGGAGTCTGTGCCTCCCAGTAGCACACAGCAAGGCAAGCGGAGGTCAGGAGCCGAATCCTTCATGAGGCCAGTTTCTGACGAGGGAGTCGAGGGCGAGAAACAGGCAGTGTGTGTGAGCGTGGTCTCATGTTCTGAACTCTGCTCTGGTGATAGTGTGTCCCTGCCCGTAATGTCTGGTACTGACGGCATTATGAGAGTACGGTTCACTACAGCTGATATTGGGCAGGGACACACAGCATTATAAATCATTACAATGCCGTGAGGTCCCGTTACAAAAGCCAGGATGGAAAATTACACTCTAACACGAAGAGTGTTTCTTGCAGTCAATCTGCCCGTCACTGACACTGGGCTTAGGACTCTTTAACACAAGTGTATTTGCCATCTGTATAGGGAGCGCATTTTGTGTACCGGGATCCAGTGCTACTGTTAATGAACAGGGCTATTGACATGGGTATATCATTTCTGTCAGTATTTCAAATGCGCAGCATGTCCTAGGTTTGTGCATATTTGCTTTCAGATACGTCCATGTTAGTCTATGGGAGTGCATCAAAAATGCTAAAAATCCAGATAAAATACTGAAGCAATACTGATGATAATCTGGATGGTTTTGATACGCTCGTGTGAAAGTGGTGTAAGAGTGACGACAGTCGGCTTACAAAGGAAGAATTCAATCTTAGGCTACATTCACATGGCCGTAGTTTTGGTCCGCTTCCGAGCTTGGATATGGACCCATTCACTTCAATGGGGCCGCAAACGTTGCTCCGTTCTGTGGCCCCTCAAAAATAATAGAACATGTCCTATTCTTGTCCATAAAACGGACAAGAATAGGCATTTCTATAATGGGCCACCCGTTCCGCAAATTGCAGAATGCAGACGGGCGTCATTCGTGTTTTGCAGATCTGCAATTTGCGGATCGCAAAACATGGCACAGCCGTGCGAATGTAGCCTTATATTGTAAATCTGGAGGACTGAATGTGTATAGTAGAATAATAAAGTATATATATATATTGAAAATCAGTTGGATTAATCTGAATGAGGTTGTTTTGGTGTCAAGCACACGTTTTTCTGCAAGCCTCATAAAGATGAATGGGACTGATTTTCAGTTGCAGAAATTTACTGCAACAAATTCTGCCGCATGTGGAGGGATCCTAAGAAGTAAAAGCATTGGTCCCCCATTGACTACAGTTTCAGCAGTGAGACACCATGATCCATTTTAAAAAGGACCTGTCACTACAAAATGCAGTGTAATCTGCAGGCAGTGTTTTATAGAGCAGAAGGAGCTGAGCAGAATGATGTATAGTTTTGTGGGAAAAGTTTCAGTGAATTAATATAGTTATTCATTTATAGCTCTGCTCTTTCTGACTTCAGTTGTTCACAGTGGAGGTGTAAAAACTATACATCAATCTGCTCAGCTCCTCCTGCTCTATAACATGCTGCCTGCAGATTACACTGCATTTTGTGGTGACAGGTTCAAAGGTTTTTTTTGGGGGGGATTACTATGGTACTATAAACACATATGTTCATGTAGTTGCTTACATAATGTACATATTCCCTATGCTTTATTTTCAATTTGGACTCTGCTGACCCATTTTCCCATTGTAAACAGATCTCTCTGGTTTGTTTCCATCCTGTATGTAGCACTTCTTGTTACTGTATCCAACCAAACCCATGATGCACTTCTCCAGCTACATAGACACTCCCCTATCACTGCCCTTAACAAGGCCCAGCTAGTTTATAGCTCCTCCCATCCAGCAAGTTACATAGACACTCCCCTATCACTGCCCCTAACACCCAGATAGTTTATAGCTCCTCCCATCCAGCTATTTACATAGACACTCCCCTATCACTGCCCCTACCACCCAGCTAGTTTATAGCTCCTCCCATCCAGCTAGTTACATAGACACTCCCCTATCACTGCCCGTACCACCCAGCTAGTTTATAGCTCCTCCCATCCAGCTAGTTACATAGACACTCCCCTATCACTGCACCTAACACCCAGTTAGTTTATAGCTCTCCCAACCAGCTAGTTACATAGACACTCCCCTATCACTGCCCCTAACAACACCCAGCTAGTTTATAGCGCCTCCCACCCAGCTAGTTACATAGACACTCCCTATCACTGCCCCTACCACCCAGCTAGTTTATAGCTCCTCCCATCCAGCTAGTTACATAGACACTCCCCTATCACTGCCCCTACCACCCAGCTAGTTTATAGCTCCTCCCAACCAGCTAGTTACATAGACACTCCCCTATCACTGCCCCTAACACCCAGCTAGTTTACAGCTCCTCCCATCCAGCTAGTTACATAGACACTCCCCTATCACTGCCCCTAACAATACCCAGCTAGTTTATAGCTCATCCCACCCATTATTTCCTTATATCACAGGAAATAATAAAGAGCTACATGGTCATGTGACCACAGGTCGATCAATCGAAGATAGGAGCAAAAAAAAAAAGGTAAAAAATTCATAAAAAAATTACAGCTACCTTCAGAAATGATTTTAAACCCTTCAGCCACCGTGACATACCCATACATCACAGCGGCTTGTATGGAGTGGGCAATAACGAGGAACAGCAATCACACCAAACCTTGTCATTTAACCCCTAAGATGCAGCGTTCAACAGCGATTGTGGCATCTATGAGGTAAGGCATAGGCTCCCTATGCCTTCCAATCGTCTCTCCTGCAATGAAATCACCGGGCTCCAATCAGTTACCATGACAGCCTGGGCGCTACTGGAGCTTCCCAGGCCTGTCATGGTAAGCTGCCTGCTAAGCTGTGCATGAGGCACAGCTCAGCAGGGAGCGCATCAGAATGCAATTCACCCTAACAGATTCACTATAATGGGGGCGCGCCAGAGTTCCGGCCGCAGCACGGCAAACATGCATAGAGGCGGGCAGACTAAAACTAAGACATTCATCCGCCGGAACAGCCTGCCGGATACCCATGCCACTAGTGTGAAAGTAGCCGAAGTCCAATGTATATGGTCAGGTTATGTGTACCTCCACTGAAACTTTCCCACTCCATCTGACATTGGGGCGTGGAGGGACAAGGCAACAATGTGACATACGGCAATATCATGCACACATTCTATTGATTACAATATAAAAGTGTTTCAAATGTTTCACATGCTTATTTTATTAGCTATGAAGAACTCTGTTTGCAGGCACTAAATGAAAATATCTACCAAGCTTGCTGCAACGCCACTATGAAAGTTACACACGAGATCTAACGTTCCCCGGCTGTCCGATGCAGCTAAGCCTCTCTACCACTTAGATAAGCCCTGCCCTTTAAACTAAGCCATCCCCCGCAGAGCCCCAGCGGTGCCCTGCTGAAGAAGATGGGGACCATAGGGATATGGATTACATCTGCTCTGTTACATTTCAATATGGCTCCTCATTTCATGACCTTTTATGAACTTGACAACAAGTCAATTACTTCAGTTTTATCGTCTTAATCCAATTTAGGTTTAGTGTCTCTTTAAGACCTAACTTCAGACTTGGAGAAACAATCTGATATCAAGAATGGACAAAAGACACCTCATGCGTAATAAACTAGCTATCGGGTTTTATAAAATAACATATGTCTTATGGGAAGTCTGCAACTGAGAAGATGGAAAATTATAAAGTTGATGACTGAAAGAAAGAAGAAGAATAAGGGACAGCTCCCAGAAGGCAGCACAACAGAACCATGGCTGATGGCTGGATAAAGTTTCGGTCTGGGTTTGCAGTTTTATTTTGATTGTGTCATCAGGGTGGCAGGGTTAGGTTTCTTTTGTTGCATAATCCTTTAATTTTTTTTTTTAATCCATATGATAAAATATCTTAAAACACAGTATACTTGAGATGTCTGTGAAAGGTGTGATGGGAGCAGGGCAGACAAATGATCTTACGCACTAACATTTCCACCGTGCCAGCTCCTAGCGCAAATGGGTTTCCCCAGGAGAAAATGAAAAATAAAACGCCCAAACAAAACGACTATATCAGCTTACTCCATACAACTAAATGCTTACTAGACTGGGCAATGTAACCACGACAAGAGGGCATCCTCTAAGTCTGTAAGAAAGAAAGCTTCACCATCATCATAGATGAGGATTCTTTACAGTAAGAGCAGTGAGACTATGGTGCTCTCTGCCAGAGGAGCTTTTTATAGCTGACACATTGTACAAGTTGAAGAAGGGTCTGGAGGCCTTTGCTGAATGTAAAAATCTCACAGGCTATGGGTACAAGATTTCTGGAGATTCAGGAATTTATTCAGATTTGTGTCCGGGAAGGAATCTTTCCCCTAATACGAAATTCATAGGAGTTTATTGACTTCCTCTGGATGAAGACTCCATCATTATAGGTTCAGTGTCTTGTTTTTTTCAACCACATTAGGCTCCATTCACACGTCCTGTTTTTCTTTCCTGATTCGATCCTGATTTTTTCAGGACCCATTGAAATGAATGGATCCAGATCAGGATCAGGATCAAATCAGGAAAGAAAAACAGGACGTGTGAATGGAGCCTTAAAAGGGTTTTCCGAGATTTAGATATTGATGACCTATTCTACTGGCAGCTTGGTAGCGCAGTGCAGTCAGTTGTATGGCCGTTCTGCTTGGTATCACAGTTCAGCCCCATTCACTTGGATGAGACTGAGTTGTGCCTAGGCCATATGACCAATAAACATGACGTCACATGGCCTAGAAAGAGGCCGCTGCGCTCACCGGAGCGCCACATCCTCTTCAAACAGTTGTTGGATATTTGAATCTCTGACAAACCCTTTAACTATGTAACTACGTACTGTTCAAGAGTAGAGATGAGCGAACTTGCTCGAAACGAGCACTGTACCGCTCGGCTGCCCTGCGCTCGCATGGGTGCCGGCAGCCGCTTCCGTCCTCCTCCGGAGGACGGAAGTGGCTGCCAGCGCCTATTCTAGCGCAGGGGAGCCGAGCGGTACAGTGCTCGTTTCGAGCACGTTCGCTCATCTCTATTCAAGAGCCTTAGATGTGGGAAAGTGCATCTGGTACCCCAACGAGTAGCTGTATTGGCCAGTCACCAGCACAGGAAACTATGCAATGGATGGAACAGAAAACACAAGGTTTTATACACTGTGTGGTGGCCGCGCTGGGATACTGAGCTGCAGTATGCTGGCGCCGTAAACTGAGCTGCAGTACGCTGGCGCATCAGCGGCTGCCCAAAACAGCTGATCAATGGGGCTGCCAGATGTCAGACCTTCACTGATCTGATAGTGATGACCTATCCCAAGGATAGGCTATCAGTGGTGATGTAAACATAGAACCACTAGGCCTATAACTGGGCAAAAATCACATACCATTACATACAAAACCTACAAGAGAGACTATGTGGTGCCCTAATAATTATACCACCAATCTATAACGAATTACAAAATCTTTATTAAAGGGGTTGTCCGAGTTATGACAAAAAATATATAGCACTGTAAATCTGATGGGCAGCAATATATAACTAAGTTAAGCAAGTTTTAGGCAAAAAAAAAAATCCATATTTCCTAATTTCCCTGGTTCTCTTCTGGCCTTTGTTTACATGCAATAACAACAATCTCAGACCCTCCCCCTTCTCCCCCCCTCTCTGCAAAGGGAATGAATACAAGTGCTGACTGAGTGACATGTCTGCCTGCTGGAATACTCAGCAGCATGTTGTATGTGTAGGACTACAAGTCCCAGCTGTACAATGACACTGCTAATACATACAGGAATTTCTCCCTACCTGTTCTTGTACAATACAATTCCTCTACAGCTCTTGTGCCCAGCATTTGTCTCCTCTCACTGCTGCAGCTACTGCTTGTTATAAAGCCTTGAGCCCTCAGTGTGTTCTGGCTGAAGGGGTTAATGTTTTATCTGAAGGAAACCAGGGAGAGAGCAGATAGCAGGAGTCCGGCAAAGAAAGGGGGCGTGGCCAGTGACGTCTCGTGTACAGACTGTTATCTGAACTCTGAGGCTTGTGAACGAAACATCACAGAGCAGAGAGATAAGGTGACATCACAGGTCATGTGACCCTCAGTCAACTCTGAGAAAACAGCAGCTTTAGAAACACAAAGTATATGGGAAAGTTGTTATACCTGACAAGTTAGAAACATATAAAGAACAAAAAAATAACTCGGACAACCCCTTTAATGTAAAATACATAAAAAATGGAGATGCTTTTTCACCCCTGACGAAGCCATACAGGCGAGCCATACGTCGGGTGAGTGTGGGGCTGCCATGCAGATGAAGGACTGGTGATGATGAATTTTTTGATGCTGGTATACCTTGGGTGTTTGATGTACTGTTAATTTCCTGCCCTGTACCATTGTGTATGGTAGACTGTTTAGTCACTTGTGTTATTTACTATTGGTAGTTGTGGTTAGGTTATTTGATATTTATATATACCCTGGTATTTATGTATGTCCTTCATTACAGTATAATTATTAGTGCATGTGCATGTGCCCCACACTTGGGGTTGTATGTTTTTACTTGCTACCTCCCCCTACTGTGGATTCCTCCATTTTTTATGTATTTTACATTAATAAAGATTTTGTAATTCGTTATAGATTGGTGGTATAATTATTAGGGCACCACATAGTATCTCTTGTAGGTTTTGTATCAGTGGTGATGGACTGGAAATTTAAAGTGGCCTTGGAAAAAAAACTAAAAGTGGCCCAGTTTCGTAGGCAGGACCAGCAATACCATATTTCGACACATTATACCACCCCAACAGAGCCAAATACCACAGTCGATCATAAAATACTGCCAGTAGCACAAAATACATCCCCAAAAACTTCCACTGGCCGGCCATGAGGAGGGTTAAGACGGCCCCCTGGGCATCGGCCCACCAGGAAATTTCCCTGTAAGGTCTATGGCCAATCCGCTACTGGCTGTCAATATCTAACTTCTTTAATAATAATTGCCATACAATGCACAAAAATCTGCACGGTAATCTGTGTCTTACCTTTCTGTTTGTAAGGTACCCTTTTTTGGACACCTTGCGGTACGCCATTTATACTTCGGCACTGTGTGGCATGGTTATTTGTGTGCCGTTTGACGTATACCGTACCAGGAAGGGATGCCGCCAATAGAAGGTACCGTACAGGGTATCATCTAACATAAGGCTGACCTCATCAAGGTGAATGCATCTTTAAGCATCTGTAAAACCACACAAATTACTAGCTGAAAACATAAATCAATACACATATCAATAGCACCATTCAATACACTGTCATATTTTGCATGATGCTTTGGATTATTTCCCCCTTTTGGTCCATTTGCATGATTTCATGTTAGCGTTCCATCTCGATTCTTGGGCCATGATTATTATAAAATCTTTCTTTCTGAACAACTGAGTTACACATCCCTCAGCTGAGAGCTATTTAAGGCCGGAGAAATAAACACAAAAAAATGAAAATACTTGTATTAAAACCCAAAAGGTAAAGGCATCTATTCAGCTCTTTAAAAAGCGTAAAATAAGTATTACTTGCCTATTTCTATTGGCAAACCATGAAAATTTTCCTCAAATCAAGAAGCCAGCTTCAACATTAGGAAGCCAGGAAAAATAGAACCATTTTGATGCTACTGGGGAAAAGTGCAGGTTTCTCAGCCTGAGACGTTAAGTTGGCAGGAGACGGCAGCAGGCAGTTAAATTTACAGGGTCCTGTGTGGAACAAGAGGACCAGGAGCGATTCTACTATTTTGGTCCTTGAGGAGAATCAGTCATAGATAAATTATCCTACTAATAAATTCAAAGTTACGGGAAAGAATGGGAAGTTACCTGAGAAGATGTGTAGCCCACCTGTGACATCATCAGGCTGCACACTCACCACAAACTAACTGTCCTCATGATCCGAGGTTCTCCGACACTGGACAATTACATGCTACATGCTATGACTGAGGATTCCAGCTCCTCACATTACCTCTATAAGGCAGTGTACCAGAACACTGACATAAGTGATGTCAGAAGTGGCATTTTACAATATCTAGTGTCAAACAGTCAGAAGACTTCTACAATAGACCACACCAGCAGCAGGCGACCCCTCATAACGGGAGAATCTACTATAACGTGAACCTGGAATTTGTTCTCTCCTGCCAGATTTGCTTTAAAGAGGACCCATAACCTCTCCTGTCACGTCTGTTTTAGTAACCTCTATTCCTATTATTTTAGGTTAAAGGGAACCTGTCATCCCCGAAACACCCCCTGAACTAGAGTAAGCGGTGTATAGTGTAAGTGATGCTGAATCCAAACGTAATTTTTATCTTCATGCTCACTGTACATCTCATAAAGGAAACAGGTTCTTGGAAATAACCAAAGACAATTACCTTTCCCAACTGGTTCAGGACCCGACTAGAGGGACGGCCATACTGGACTTAGTATTAACCAATAGACCTGACAGAACAACAGATGTGCAGGTCGGGGGACACCTGGGAAACAGTGACCATAATATAATAACCTTCAAATTGTCATTCAAAAGAGCGTTTCTTCAGGGAGGAACAAAAATACCAAACTTCAAAAAAGCAAAACTTAGCCAACTAAGAGAGGCCATAGGCCTAACTAACTGGGACAAAGTCCTCAAAAATAAAAATACAGCCACAAAATGGGATATTTTTTAAAGCATCCTAATATCTAATTGTGAGAGGTACATACCTTATGGGAATAAAAGGTTAAGGAACAAGAAAAAACCAATGTGGATAAATAGAACTGTAAAGAAAGCAATAAATGACAAAAAGAAAGCATTTAAATCACTAAAACAGGAGGGGAGTGAGGAAGCATTGAAAAACTATAAGGAAAAAAATAGAATATGTAAAAGACACATAAAAACAGCCAAACTAGAGACCGAGAGATTAATCGCCAAAGAGAGTAAAACTAACCCTAAAATGTTCTTCAATTATATAAATACTAAAAAGTATAAACCTGAAGGTGTCGGCCCCTTACAGAGTAATGAGGGGGAAGTAGCAGAGAGCGATGAGGAGAAAGCGAAGCTGCTAAATAACTTTTTCTCCACTGTATTCACTGAGGAAAATAAAATGTCAGATGAAATGCAGAGTATAAAAGTAAATTCCCCTTTAAAAGTGTCCTCTCTGACCCAGGAAGAGGTGCAGCAACGTCTTAAAAATATTAAAATAGACAAATCACCAGGACCGGATGGCATACACCCCCGTATCCTAAGAGAATTAAGTAATGTAATCGACAGACCCTTATTTCTGATATTTAAGGACTCTATACTGACGGGGAGTGTTCCACAGGATTGGCGCATAGCAAATGTGGTGCCAATATTCAAAAAGGGTCCAAAAACAGAGCCTGGAAACTATAGGCCGGTAAGTTTAACGTCTGTTGTGGGTAAACTGTTTGAAGGTTTTCTGAGAGATGCTATCTTGGAGTACCTCAATGAAAATAAGCAAATAACTCCATATCAGCATGGCTTCATGAGGGATCGGTCATGTCAAACCAATTTAATCAGTTTCTATGAGGAGGTAAGTTCTAGACTTGACCGCGGCGACTCAATGGATGTCGTATATTTGGACTTCTCCAAAGCGTTTGACACTGTACCACATAAAAGGTTAGTATACAAAATGAGAATGCTTGGCCTGGGAGAAAATGTCTGTATGTGGGTAAGTAACTGGCTTAGTGATAGAAAACAGAGGGTGGTTATTAACGGTACATACTCAGATTGGGTCACTGTCACTAGTGGGGTACCACAGGGGTCTGTATTGGGTCCTATTCTCTTCAATATATTTATTAATGATCTTGTAGAAGGCTTGCACAGTAAAATATCAATTTTTTGCAGATGACACTAAACTGTGTAAAGTAATTAACACAAAAGAGGACAGTGCACTGCTACAGCAGGATCTGGATAGACTGGAGGCTTGGGCAGAAAAGTGGCAGATGAGGTTTAACACTGACAAATGTAAGGTTATGCATATGGGAAGGAATAATGCAAGTCACCAGTACATACTAAATGGTAAAGCATTGGGTAACTCTGACATGGAAAAGGACCTAGGAATTTTAGTGAACAGCAAACTAAGCTGCAGAAACCAGTGTCAGACAGCTGCTGCCAAGGCCAATAAGATAATGGGTTGCATCAAAAGAGGCATAGATGGCGGTGATGAGAACATAGTCCTGCCACTTTACAAATCACTAGTCAGACCACATATGGAGTACTGTGTACAGTTCTGGGCTCCTGTGAACAAGGCAGACATAGCAGAGCTGGAGAGGGTTCAGAGGAGGGCAACTAAAGTAATAACTGGAATGGGTGGACTACAGTACCCAGAAAGATTATCAAAATTAGGGTTATTCACTTTAGAAAAAAAGACAACTGAGGGGAGATCTAATAACTATGTATAAATATATCAGAGGTCAGTACAGAGATCTCTCCCATCATCTATTTATCCCGAGGACAGTGACTATGACGAGGGGACATCCTCTGCGTCTGGAGGAAAGAAGGTTTGTACATAAACATAGAAGAGGATTCTTTACGGTAAGAGCAGTGAGACTATGGAACTCTCTGCCTGAGGAGGTGGTGATGGTAAGTTCACTAAGAGAGTTCAAGAAGGGCCTGGATGTATTTCTGGAGGGTAATAATATTAAAGGTTATAGTTACTAGAGAGGGGTCGTTGATCCAGGGAGTTATTCTGATTGCCTGACTGGAGTCGGGAAGGAATTTTTCCTCCTAAAGTGAGGAAAATTGGCTTCTACCTCACAGGGGTTTTTTGCCTTCCCCTGGATCAACTTGTAGTAAAACAGGCTGAACTGGATGGACAGATGTCTTTTTTCGGCCTTACAAACTATGTTACTATGTTACTATGTTACTTCATTCTGACTCTGTGCTCCCACAAACCTGCAGTAAAATGCACTCAGTGGACTCCGGTGCTCACTCACATAATGGAGAGGACTCAAAGACAAGTCCACTGAGTGCATTTTACTGCAGGTTTGTGGGAGCACAGCGTCGGAATGGAAGTAAGTATGAAGATAAAACTTACATATTCGGATTCAGCATCACTTACACTATAAACCGCTTACTCTAGTTCAGGGGGTGTTTCTGAGATGACAGGTTCCCTTTAAATCATTCCTTTATTATTCCTGCGAGAAGTTATAAATAAATTACTAGCAGTTTGCAATGAAGGTCCATTTGGGTGGCAGTATCAGACTGTGCAGGGACAGCCCCCCAACTGGCAACACCCATCCGGACTTTCATTGCAAATGTCGAGTAATTTATTCATAGATTCTAGCAGGGATAACACAGGAATGGCCCATCGTACAGTCATAGATGCTCCAGAATTGGTATTACAACGTCGATGGCAGGCAGTTACTAAAACAGACATATCGGGAGAGAGCTCCTCTTTAAGAAGTGGTCCAAGAGTAGAAAAAAAATTCTATATTTTGCCACGTCATCCTCACTCTTGTCCATAAAATAAGTTAACCACTTCCTGACGTCCACCGTACATGTTACAAAGATGAGGCCTGTTACAAAGCATGGCGGGTGCCATAGCCGCCAGGTTTTTACTGTTTTAAACAGCAGACACCAGGGGCTAATGCCTGCGACTTGTGATGACGCAGATCACAGATATTAAACCCCACAAATACCATGGTCAATTGTGACCACAACATCCTAGAGGGATTTCCCAAGGAGTGCTGTTCTCTCTCGGCCAGAATGGCTTCCCCGCACTGAGATTCAGGAAGCTGTTCATTCAAGGTGGTAGCCTTGGTCTCTCTGAAGGACCTGAGGCTACAATAGCAATAGCTCTGCCTATGGCAGGGATCCATAGAAACATAATTGAACTCCTATAGGTTGCAATGTAAAATCGTTGCAGTCTATTGGACAGGCAATCCAACGATGGCATGTTCAAGTCCTCTACAGAGACGTAATAAGTGTAAAACAAAGTAAAAAAAAAAAAAAAAAAAAGTTTTTTATAAAAAATATATAACAATTAAAATCACCTCCATTCCTCATAATAAAAATAATGAAAAATGCCGCATGCCGCAATCGAAAACACCCATTCTATTAAAATATAAATGTATTTATCCCATATTGTGAAGGCCGTAACGGAAAAAAAAAATGTCCCGTTCACTATTTTTTCATAGTTTCATCTCATTAAAAAATTTTTTATAAAAAGTGATCAAAAAGTCATACAAATGTTATCAATAAAAACTATAGATTACCTGACACAGCTCTGTAGACATAGCAAAAAAAAAGTTTTAAGGATCAGAATATGGCGATGCAAAGAAAAAATGTTTTTACAAGTTTTTTTTTTAAATATTAAAACACAAACAAAAAACTATATAAACGTGGTATTGCTGTAATCGTACGGACCAGGAGAATGAAGGAAATAGGTTAGTTTTAATGCACAGGGAACGCTGTAACAACTAAACCCATAAAACTATGGCAGAATTGCATTTTTTTTCCAATTCCACCCCATTCGGATTTTTTTTCCAGCTTCCCACTACATTGTATGCGATATTCAATGGTGCCATTGAGGTATTTTATGTCCTACAAAAAACAAGCCCTCATACAACTATGAGAATGGAAAATTTAAAGTAGCACTGCCACAAAATTGTTTTATTCTCTCACCTGTTAGAAAGGTATATTATGTAATCTGTACTGAAAGTAATCTCCTTGCCAGTGACTGTATTTGTGAGTTATCCCCTACCTTCTGATCCTCAGCTGTGTCATGTGACCAACTCTCTGATTTGCAACTGACACAGGACAGGAAGTCAGTTACTTCTCTATTAATTCCCATGAGACTGACTGTTAGGCTCCCATAGGAATACACAGAGCCAACTTCATCTTAACACATAAGATGCTGTGTTATTTGGAAAGTCTGATTGTTGGTCACATGACACAGCTGAGGATCAGAAGGGGCGGGGGATAACTAACAAATACAGACACTGGTCAGAGGATTACCTTCACTACAGTTTACGTCAGGCACCTTTCTAACAGGTCAGAGTATAAGATTTTTTGTGGGAGTGCTGTAAAAAGTTACGGCTCCAGAAAGACAGGGGATAGAAAACAAAAAAGGGGTTAAAGGGGTTTCCCAGTAAGAAACAAAATAATTTCAATGTGTGTCTAATGTAAAATTATCTACTTTATTGCTAAAAAGTACTCCGATCTTCCAATGTCAGCCCCAGTCCATGATCCCGACTGCTCCGCTTTCTGCTTAAACTTGACACAGGACAGCATTTCCTGTATTGGCATTTGACCAACACTGTGTATGAAATCACTTTTTTTCCAGCTAGGAAAAACCCTTTAATACTGAAAAGGGATTGACTCTATACCAACTTTTGGTTGGCTTCATTTGAGACAGAATTTTATGCCATAATTGTGGCACAATTTTAACACTAGACAGCACACTTTGACTCTATTCTTTTCTAGCAAAGCCACATATCTTCCCACTAAGCCCCAACCCTTTCTGAACAGGTCTGAATAGATTGAAGAAACCCTGGATGCACCAAGTTGCATCACTAGACAGATTCTACTAACAATAGTAATAACTATCTTCTAGAATAGCATCATAAGTAACAGTGACCCCCTACAGTGCCACCTATAGTAATAATGCACCCCGAGAGTGCCCCGCTAGTAGCAGTGCTCTCCATATTGTGCCCAAAAATAATAATAATGCCCCTAGAGTACCCCAGTAGTAGTCATGAGGTAATAATGCTCCCCTTGTAGTGCCGCCAGTATTAATAATGTCCATACACAGTATTTATAATGCCCAAGTATGCTTAATGCCTATCAGTACTAGTGCCTCCAGTATTATAATGTCCTACTTGTAGTGTCTCCAGTATTTATGATGCACCCTCCTCTGTACTGCCCCAGTATTTTTAATCGCCCCCTCTCTGTACTGCCCCTAGTATTAAAATGCACCCCCCTCTGTACTGTATTATAAGCCCTTCCTGTAGAGTTCCAAGTATTTATAATGCACCCCTCAGTATTGCCCCCAGTAATTATAATGGCTCCCCTCTGTACATCCCCCATTATTTATAATGGTCCCCTCTGTACTGTTCTCAGTATGTATAATAACCCCTCTGTACATCCCCCATTATTTATAATGCCCCCCCTGTACTGCCCCCAGTAATTATAATGGCTCCCCTCTGTACATCCCCCATTATTTATAATGGTCCCCTCTGTACTGTTCTCAGTATGTATAATAACCCCTCTGTACTGCCCCCAGTATTTATAATGACCTCCCCTGTAATTCCCCCAGTATTTATAATAATCCCCTCTGTACCTCCCCCAGTAGGCTCCTGTTCCAGGCCTTCAACTGCAGCTGCCTGAGGCAAGATGCGGCCCTGGTTGTGAAGCTGTCTGACCTGCCTGTCGGGGCCTGGCGAGGGCTCCATGCAACTGCATGCTGGTAAAGACCACCACTGCTTAGAACTCTCTTTATCTGTATTACTATACTACTTATCTGCTCATTGTTTTTTGATCTTCATTTTTTCCTTATTTTGGGTTTATACATAAATTATTATTTTTCCATGGCATAATGGTCTCAGGTAGTGGGAATTTCAGACACACTAATGATCAGGAGTGAATAACAGGCATTCCCAATCACTGCCGAGTGTAAACATGCCACCGCTCTCCATATAAAAGTAAGAAAAGGTTCGTTTGTCGTGTGATCGCATCTTTTAGGAATCTCCAAAAATCTTCATGTCTCAGCAGCACAACGCTCTGCACATTGGAAGTGCTGCTCACAAACGAAAACTGCATGGGAAAGAAGGACTGTATTACTGTCCCCATACTATTCATGCCCATACTGCCAGTGATTACCACCTACATCATAGATTGGCGCCTATTAAGGGGAGAAATATACCAACGCAAAAGGGACCATCAGAATATTTTCAGCTATATCGTAACGTGAGGGAAGTATAAGAAAATACTGCAAGGAAACATTTCCACGGAGAAGCAGCTGACTGCACCCACTATACATATTCAAAGTTTAAGTCACCTCCTCACCAGCAAGTGGCAAATACGATCACACAACACATCTAAACAGGTTGAGAAAAAAAATGCAATTTTTTGTTTTAATTTCTGTCTGGAAAAAGTGCCCGAGAGACATGGAAGAACAAGCTTCAAGCATGAATGCAAATAATGGCCCTGAAGACGTAGGTCTGCTGACTGACGGGTCCCAGGATACTGTAGCCTGACATTCTAACAAACAGGATCTCAGCTAGGATGCAGGAGGCTGAGGAGCCGGCCTACGTTTGCATACTAATGATATGACTCACAAATCATGAGGATCTGCTCCCTCCATCAATCAATCTGCATTAAGTGCAACTAACGTTTTGAGGTGATTACATATTTTCAATGTCTGATGACTGATGAATATACTTGCCAAATAGAGAAAGGGCTACCATCATCATCTGTCATCCTCCACCTCATCTCACAAGACCACCTGTCCCATCCTCCTTGGAATGCCCTAAGTTCTCAGCCACTCCTTATTTCTACTCATTCTTACGCCCAGTTTAAAAGCGCAGAAATAAATTAGTGTTGTCTACGGGCTACATGGGTTATTGAAGCTCAGCCTCATGAAAAAGAGTGGCCCTGTTTCTAGAAGAACACAACCATGTTTTCTAATGTCATCCAATGCCCCAGGGGTAGACAAATGATAGAACACTCCAGAATCAGGAATCTGCCAATCGGACCTTCCATAGGCTCATACGGAAAACAACCCAAAAAGTTAGACATCAGAAGCAAAGTGTATTGGCTACTGGCTCTGACCAAAAATGTACTTTCCAATGACAGTGATCCCTCAAGATACAATGGCCTCAGGAAACCGTATTATCAACATACAATAGTCTTTTATGGGTCATCATAAGTTGAAAATAGGCTCAATATACAATGCCTCAGACTTTGATCCAACCAACATGGCCTTTTCTTGGTACTACGTGTTATATACTGTCATCTGTACCAGGACGAGAGGTTGTTTTGGTTGTCAGATGAAGTTGGCTCATGCATTTTATTTTTTGGTACACTGTGTGCCAGGGGCGGATTGGCCATAGACCCTACAGTTCTAAACAGTAATTAACGCTGTGAGAATCAGGTACTCATGGACCCAGTCAGCAACCACACATGAAATCCTGAATTTCAACTGCTGTGGCCCATGTCTCACCTCCTAACTCTGCTCCATATCTTAATCAAAGACTGGAGGAGGACAAAAGATGGTAGCTATTGATGGTCACCACAGAGGGACAGTTTTTGGGCCAGTTTTTTGGCTACACTGTGTTATTTGGTTCTGCTGGGATGGTATTTTTCACCATGGTATTGTTGACACCACCTACTTGTGTTGCCTCGCCTTCTGTTAATTTAGACCTGCCTACAAAATGGGGCGACTTTAAGTTCCCAGTCTGCCCCTACTGTATGCTATACAAGACCCTGAAGAAGCTCCTGTCCTCATCATGGAGAGTGATCTACAGCTTTCGTCATCTATTCCAGTAAAACTACGACATGTTGTAATTTTGGTCCAGCCGCCTCTCGGCAAGTTTGCGCGGCCCGCCCCCATTATAGTGAATGGGGCCGGAGCGTAGTTCCGGCCCCACACGTGCACCTGCGGCAGCACGGGTCAGCCTGCCAGAATCCCTTGCCGCAAATGTGAAAGTAGCCTTAGTTATCTGCTTATTTTTCTTACAGTAAAGCTGGATTTACACGGCCCTAAAGCTGGATTTACACGGCCCGATTTTCAGGCCGATTATCAGAAACGACCATTCTTATGAAGCTTGTTCCTAATAATGTGCGCGTCCAAAGGTGCCGCAGATCACCTAATGAACGAGTGAAACGCTCCTTCATCAGGTAACATGATCTGAAGTGTGGATATCTAAACAGCACTCCTGCTGCCCAGGAACAATGATACTGTATGGGGACGCGCGACAGCAGTCGTCCTCATATTGTGGAGGAGATCGTTTAATGTAAATGTGGAACTTCACGAGCAGGCGATTGTTGGAAAGAACAGCTTCCTTCCCAACAATCGGCTGCTCCTCACAACATCTAAATGCGCCTTAAAGAGGACCTTTCCCCTCTCCTGACATGCCTGGTTTAATAGCTCCATGTATTCCCCATGTAATAACAATTCTGGAGAATCTATTCTTATGTCTCTATGATGTATTATTCCTTTATTATTTCTACTAAAAGTTATGAATGAATTGCTAGCAGTCTGCAGTAAGGGTACAGAGGGGAGGTAACCAGTTGTGGGTGTGTACCTGTACAGTCAGACAATGGCAGCTCTGATTGGATAGAGTCTGTGCAGGGACACACCCCCAACTAGTTAACGACCAGATGTTCCAGAATTGTTATTACATGGGGAATGCATGAAGCTATTAAAACAGGCATGTCAGGAGTGGTGAAAGGTCCCCTTTAAGTCTTCAGTTTCTCTTATCTTAGGATAATATTTTGGGGCTTTGGAACCAATTACTAGTTTTCCATAGAGTTATGGACTCAAGTTACAATGGATCATTTAACATACAATGGTCATCCTGGAACCAATTAATATTTTAATTTAAGGGACCACTGGATTATAATATCATAATCTTAATTTCCCCAATCCCCAATCTCTGCAACAATAGCATGTAAATCATGATAAGAGTGGCGCCCCTTTGTGGATTTATTCTGCTAATACAGGAAAAAGTGCTTTGCCCCTATCCGAGGGGGAATATATCTCTGTCACGTCTACACCCAATGTAATATATAGAACTTATCATGAGTTATTGTGACCGATGGGCCAAACCATTCAAGTGCCAAATATTCAGGTTACTACAAAATCACAAGTAAATATTAGTTGGCCAGATACTTAAGGCTCCTGTTTCGGGGGCATTTCCTATAAGTTCAGCCAGCTTTCCCAATTGGAAACTCCAGTGAACGTTTACTGGAAGACACACTTTCATTTCATGGGTTAATAGTCCTGTAGTCCTGTTGGAAATACAGCTATTTTTGGAGGAAACTAATGCACCATATAAAGTGTAACACCATCTATTTGAAGGGCAGTCATGTCCCTAGATCTTGATAAGGCGTGAATATAATACAATTTTTATTTGTGCAGGACATAGAACAAATGATTTATCTTTAATGAGTGAAGGAGGGAGATAAGGTGGTGAATTAGCGGTACATTGTATGTACATTCCTAGATAAGCTGTAACCAAGATCTACCAACTTGGCATCTTTTTGGAAAATGCTGACTTTTGGGACTGTATAAATTTTACTGTATAAACTTAAAACTGAACTACTTAAACTTATCACCTACCCAAAGTATAGTTTTTCAGCATCTGATCACTAGAGCCCACACCAGTCATGAGAATGGTGGTCCCACGTCCTCCATTTGTGTCCAGAATTTGTTCTGCATTCTCACTGCCGCTCCACTGAACTCTATGGAATCAATGGAGATGGCCCAGTGTTGTACACAGCTTCTTTTCATCAGTCCCGAAGAGATGAATGGAGCAGCAATGCACATGCCCGACTGTAGCTTCATTTAAATGGAGGACACCAGATACCCGTTTTTGCCACAGTCAATGGTGGCCACTGCATCTGAGCAGCTAGATAGAGGAAGGTGGCTCCTTCTGACCCTCAATCACTCGCCCTCTTCCCCAGTGGCGAAATTGTTAGGTGCCGATTTGTTGTTTTGGCCTATGTAATCTCCCTATTAATCTCTGCCTGTGGCAGGGCTTAACAGAAGACCTCACAAAGACCATGTGGAAGGCTGTCCGGGCATGCTGGGAGCTGTAGTTTTGCAACAGCTGGAGGACCGCAGGTTGGGCATCTCTGATATAAACTATTCAATGACCACATCTTCAAGTCCCCTAGGGGGACAAAAAAAAAAATTGAAAAAAAAAAAGGAAAATGGTTTTTCTAAATATTTTTTAAAAACAAAAGTATAAAAAAAAAAATCCCGTTTACATATAAAAATAAACTATTTTTTACACAGTATAATAGTATAATAAACATTATTCTGCACCGTAACAGAAAAAAAGCAAAATGCAGAATCCCAGTTTATGGTCAGAGCGCCAAAAAAACTTCTACGTCATTTGCAGAAAAAAAAAGCAACTTGGTTTGGGAAAAATGAAAATAAAATAAAAAATACACATTATCGGTAAAAAAAAATGATCATTAGCACCAAATATAGACAGACCACTCAGGAGTTAAGCAAACGTTTCTTCTTTTCCAAAAGGTCCCTTCCTTAGTAATACAATCTCCAAAGATAGTTTCTTTCATGTCTTAATCGCTTCATAATCACATATTATTTGGCTTCAGGTTAAAACAAACTATTATTGTGATTTTATCATAACTGAGGTTATTTGCTGATTATCCACATATGAAGGTCAATGAGTAAAAACTGGCAGTGAATGTACCAACTTCATCTGAAAGCTCTGAACATTGGCCTTGGCCCAAAAATTATTTCATACTAAAGAGCCTGGCAACATTGGGTAGAAGATCATTACCCTGCGCCACTTACTTCATCCAAATACACAACACTATATGGCCAAAAGTATGTGGACACCTGCACACGGTCAAAAGTATGTGGACCTCTGAACACGGCCAAAAGTATGTAGACACCAGAACATGGCCAAAAGTACGAGGACACCTGAACATGGCCAAAAGTACGTGGACCCAGAACATGGCCAAAAGTATGTGGACCCAGAACATGGCCAAAAGTATGTGGACCCTGAACATGGCCAAAAGTATGTAGACACCAGAACATGGCCAAAAGTACGTAGACACCAGAACACGGCCAAAAGTACGTGGACACCTGAACATGGCCAAAAGTACGTGGACCCCAGAACATGGCCAAAAGTAAGTGGACCCCTGAACATGGCCAAAAGTATGTGGACCCCTAAACATGGCCAAAAGTATGTGGACCCCTAAACATGGCCAAAAGTATGTGGACACCTTAACATGGCCAAAAGTATGTGGACCCCTGAACATGGCCAAAAGTATGTGGACCCCTGAACATGGCCAAAAGTATGTGGACCCCTGAACATGGCCAAAAGTATGTGGACCCCTAAACATGGCCAAAAGTACGTGGACCCCTAAACGTAGCCAAAAGTATGTGGACCCCTAAACATGGCCAAAAGTATGTGGACACCTGAGCATGGCCAAAAGTATGTGGACCCCAGAACATGGCCAAAACTATGTGGACCCCTGAACATGGCCAAAAGTATGTGGACACCTGAACATGGCCAAAAGTATGTGGACACCTGCACACGGCCAAAAGTATGTGGACACCTGCACACGGCCAAAAGTATGTGGACACCTGAACATGGCCAAAAGTACGTGGACACCTGAACACGGCCAAAAGTACCTGGACACCTGAACACGGCCAAAAGTACCTGGACACCTGAACACGGCCAAAAGTACGTGGACACCTGAACATGGCCAAAAGTATGTGGACCCCTGAACATGGCCAAAAGTATGTGGACACCTGAACATGGCCAAAAGTATGTGGACACCTGAACATGGCCAAAAGTATGTGGACACCTGAACATGGCCAAAAGTATGTGGACACCTTACATGGCCAAAAGTATGTGGACACCTAACACTGCCAAAAGTATGTGGACACCTTACATGGCCAAAAGTATGTGGACACCTAACACTGCCAAAAGTATGTGGACACCTAACACGGCCAAAAGTATGTGGACACCTAACACGGCCAAAAGTATGTGGACACCTAACACGGCCAAAAGTATGTGGACACCTGAACATGGTTAAAAGTATGTGGACACCTGAACATGGCCAAAAGTATGTGGACCCCTAAAAATGCGCTGACCACCGCCCCCCCCCCCCCCACCCAAAAAAAACAAAAACAAAAAACAACTAAGCCAACAGAAGTTGTAAACTTAGACAAGATAGTCCAAGGATGTATATCATCCAACTAGATGTATACATGTCTAATATTATTATAGGGATTTGCACTAAAAAGCTATAGACCTGACCTTTTGTGCAGATGAACACCTGTGCTGAGGGTGTCTAAACAGAATAAGAAAAAAAGTTTACTGATTACCAACTTTGCACAGCTCAGCAAATTTCACACATCAAAAACAAATGTTGAAAAAAAACAAACAAGTGATTGCCCTGCATTCATAGAGCCCTAAATGATAGATAAAGCAAAATGTCACAAATGTAAGGAAAAGAAAACTACAACTCGAGACAAGCAACCGAGTCCAGGCTTCCACGGGTTGAAATCCAACAGCAACACCTAGTGGTGACATTTGTGTGTTGCAGCCTGCATTTCTCTGAGGGAGTTACGGGTTTTCTGAGATTTTAATACTGATGACCTATGCTTTGGATAAGGCCTCATGCACACGGGCACCGGCCGCGTGCACCCCGCATTACGGATCTATTTACTTGAGGAAGCAGACCGCGAAACGCACATCGGGGAGTGGATTGGTGGTCTATTGGAGGTGGGATTTGACACTGGTCAGTATACTCATTGTTCTATTCTTTGGTGGTTATATGTGGCCTTGTCCTTATACCCATTAGCATTTATGTAATTGAAGAATAGTTTTGACGTGATCTGACCAGTACGTATGCACTTTATATTGTCTCCCATCTCTGTACCACCTCTCCAATGTATTCTTAATGTTTTTTAAAAAATGTTTGTGTTGCTAATCATGTTTATAACTTGATTTATAATAAAACATTATTTAATTATGCATTGTGTTTGATTTAGTTACTTATCAGTGATCCACATATTTAGGTTGATCGGTGGAGGTCAGTCACCCTGGAAGCCGCTGATCACCTGTTTGAGATGCCTTCTCTCTGCTTTCCCTAGGCCGAGTGATATCACGTTCATTTGTCACATGGCCTAGGAACGGCTCAGCCCCACTGAAGTGAATGGGGCTGGGCTGCGATAACAAGCCGCTATACAATGTACGGCACTGTGCTTGGTGAGCACGGAGAAGGCCTCGACTCTAACAGGATCACTGGTGCCTTCTCAAACAGCTGATCGCCGGGGGGCCCGGTGTCGGTCATCAGTATTAAAATCTTGAAAAACCCTTTTAACTTACTTGCACAGTAGTGTATGTATGCCCCTTCTATTAGATGTCTATAAAAGATCCAGCAACAGGGAAATGGGGGTGCAGTGCCTAGCATCTAGCTGAAAAGGACAAGTGCCAGATGCAACTGATATGTGTCTACTCCCTATGAGGCCCCTTTCACACAACCGTATGCCCTCCGAGTGAGTGGGCCATATGTCCCGGAGCGGCATTGATCGTGAACACGGGAGCGCACAGCATCATAGATTACAATGACGCTGTGCACGTCGGGCCGCCTGCAGGACATATGATTTTATGAGTGCAGGACAAAAGCCCCGCGGGCGGCCCGGCGTGCAGAGCATCATTGCAATCTATGATGCTGTGCGCTCCCGTGCTCACAATCGATGCCGCTCCAGGACATATGGCCCACTCACTCGGAGGGCATACGGTCTGATGCTGATTAGCTAGGATGAGCTGAT
The DNA here is from genome assembly GCA_900303285.1 of Rhinella marina. Taxonomy (NCBI): domain Eukaryota; kingdom Metazoa; phylum Chordata; class Amphibia; order Anura; family Bufonidae; genus Rhinella; species Rhinella marina. Next base: position 279,066 of record ONZH01020370.1, read on the forward strand.
GGAAAGTAACTTGCTATGCTCCTCCTAAATGTCCTATGTGGGACCTAACACAGTCCTGTATGGGGCTGAAGATTCACACGGTGCACACTATGTACAGAGAGATTCGCCCGATGATCGCTATTGTTGCATAAAGGGATCTGATTCCTGAGAAGTGTTACTCAAACACCTATTCAATGCCAAGTTACAGCAGCTTCTGGAATCAGTAACTCTTCAGATGGTCACATTACTGAGGCCTGCTGGAAGGAGGACTCTGGGGCCTGCACCTGAGTAAACAATCTGAAGGATGTATCAATACACACGTGTCAATGAACAGGCGACTTCCAGGCTGAGGAAGAAATGCTGTGGTCATGTACCGCATTCCTGATAGAAATAAATCTTCTGTAAATGAAGGTAATCTTAGGAAGAAGACAATATACTTTACATGAGAAAGGAAGGAGTTCACACAGCCCCGGGTGGAAAAGGAAGGTAAAAAACTTATTTCTTAATAAAAACAAAATATTAGAAATAAGTAACAGCAGGTCTCAGAATTTACTTTATGACAAAGAGTTGTGGCATGCTCTGCGATCCAGAATGAAATAAAAAAATCAATGTTTAATACAAAAAAAAAGTACATATAATTATTATTGCCGTCTATAAAAGCATTATTCTGTAAAAGGAAATTAAAAATAATGTTAGAATCACTATTTTTTGCCCATTTTGGCTCCCTAAAAAGTGATCAAAAAGTCTAACATACCCCAAAAATTGTACAGATGAAAATGTAAACTCAACACACAAAAAATGAAAAATAAGAAAAAATCCATGCTGTGATGTCACAGCAGCTCCCCTGACAGAACCCACTTGTGATGTCATAGCGGCTCACCTGACAGAACTCACTTGTGATGTCATAGCAGCTCCTCTGACAGAACCCACTTGTGATGTCATAGCAGCTCCCCTGACAGAACCCACTTGTGACGTCATAGCAGCTCCCCTGACAGAACCCACTTGTGACATCACAGCAGCTCCCCTGACAGAACCCACTTGTGATGTCATAGCGGCTCACCTGACAGAACTCACTTGTGATGTCATAGCAGCTCCTCTGACAGAACCCACTTGTGATGTCATAGCAGCTCCCCTGACAGAACCCACTTGTGACGTCATAGCAGCTCCCCTGACAGAACCCACTTGTGACATCACAGCAGCTCCCCTGACAGAACCCACTTGTGATGTCATAGCGGCTCACCTGACAGAACTCACTTGTGATGTCATAGCAGCTCCCCTGACAGAACCCACTTGTGACATCACAGCAGCCTACCTGACAGAACCCACTTGTGACATCACAGCGGCTCCCCTGACAGAACCCACTTGTGACATCACAGCAGCTCACCTGACAGAACCCACTTGTGACATCATAGCAGCTCACCTGACAGAACCCACTTGTGACATCACAGCAGCTCACCTGACAGAACCCACTTGTGACATCACAGCAGCTCCCCTGACAGAACCCACTTGTGACGTCACAGCAGCTCACCTGACAGAACCCACTTGTGATGTCATAGCGGCTCACCTGACAGAACCCACTTGTGATGTCATAGCGGCTCACCTGACAGAACCCACTTGTGATGTCATAGCGGCTCACCTGACAGAACCCACTTGTGATGTCATAGCGGCTCACCTGACAGAACCCACTTGTGACATCACAGCAGCTCCACTGACAGAACCCACTTGTGACATCACAGCAGCTCCCCTGACAGAACCCACTTGTGACATCACAGCAGCCTACCTGACAGAACCCACTTGTGACATCACAGCAGCTCAGCTGACAGAACCCACTTGTGACATCACAGCAGCTCAGCTGACAGAACCCACTTGTGACATCACAGCAGCTCAGCTGACAGAACCCACTTGTGACATCACAGCAGCTCAGCTGACAGAACCCACTTGTGACATCACAGCAGCTCAGCTGACAGAACCCACTTGTGACATCACAGCAGCTCAGCTGACAGAACCCACTTGTGACATCACAGCAGCTCACCTGACAGAACCCACTTGTGACATCATAGCAGCTCCCCTGACAGAACCCACTTGTGACATCACAGCAGCTCACCTGACAGAACCCACTTGTGACATCACAGCAGCTCCCCTGACAGAACCCACTTGTGACATCATAGCAGCTCACCTGACAGAACCCACTTGTGACATCACAGCAGCTCCCGACAGAACCCACTTGTGACATCACAGCAGCCTACCTGACAGAACCCACTTGTGACATCACAGCGGCTCCCCTGACAGAACCCACTTGTGACATCACAGCAGCTCACCTGACAGAACCCACTTGTGACATCATAGCAGCTCACCTGACAGAACCCACTTGTGACATCACAGCAGCTCCCGACAGAACCCACTTGTGACATCACAGCAGCCTACCTGACAGAACCCACTTGTGACATCACAGCGGCTCCCCTGACAGAACCCACTTGTGACATCACAGCAGCTCACCTGACAGAACCCACTTGTGACATCATAGCAGCTCCCCTGACAGAACCCACTTGTGACATCACAGCAGCTCCCCTGACAGAACTCACTTGTGACATCATAGCAGCTCACCTGACAGAACCCACTTGTGACATCACAGCAGCTCCCGACAGAACCCACTTGTGACATCACAGCAGCCTACCTGACAGAACCCACTTGTGACATCACAGCGGCTCCCCTGACAGAACCCACTTGTGATGTCATAGCGGCTCACCTGACAGAACCCACTTGTGACATCACAGCAGCTCCACTGACAGAACCCACTTGTGACATCACAGCAGCACAGCTGACAGAACCCACTTGTGACATCACAGCAGCTCAGCTGACAGAACCCACTTGTGACATCACAGCAGCTCACCTAACAGAACCCACTTGTGACATCACAGCAGCTCCACTGACAGAACCCACTTGTGACATCACAGCAGCTCCCCTGACAGAACCCACTTGTGATGTCATAGCGGCTCACCTGACAGAACTCACTTGTGACATCATAGCAGCTCACCTGACAGAACCCACTTGTGACATCACAGCAGCTCCCGACAGAACCCACTTGTGACATCACAGCAGCTCCCCTGACAGAACCCACTTGTGACATCACAGCAGCTCCCGACAGAACCCACTTGTGACATCACAGCAGCTCCCCTGACAGAACCCACTTGTGACATCACAGCAGCTCCCCTGACAGAACCCACTTGTGACATCACAGCAGCTCACCTGACAGAACCCACTTGTGACATCACAGCAGCTCACCTGACAGAACCCACTTGTGACATCACAGCAGCTCCCCTGACAGAACCCACTTGTGATGTCATAGCGGCTCACCTGACAGAACTCACTTGTGACATCATAGCAGCTCACCTGACAGAACCCACTTGTGACATCACAGCAGCTCACGACAGAACCCACTTGTGACATCACAGCAGCTCCCCTGACAGAACCCACTTGTGACATCACAGCAGCTCCCCTGACAGAACCCACTTGTGACATCACAGCAGCTCCCCTGACAGAACCCACTTGTGACATCACAGCAGCTCCCCTGACAGAACCCACTTGTGACATCACAGCAGCTCACCTGACAGAACCCACTTGTGACATCACAGCAGCTCACCTGACAGAACCCACTTGTGACATGACAGCAGCTCCCCTGACAGAACCCACTTGTGACGTCATAGCGGCTCACCTGACAGAACTCACTTGTGACATCATAGCGGCTCACCTGACAGAACTCACTTGTGACATCACAGCAGCTCACCTGACAGAACCCACTTGTGACATCACAGCAGCTCCACTGACAGAACCCACTTGTGACATCACAGCAGCTCAGCTGACAGAACCCACTTGTGACATCACAGCAGCTCACCTAACAGAACCCACTTGTGACATCACAGCAGCTGACCTGACAGAACCCACTTGTGACATCACAGCAACTCCACTGACACTTGTGATATCACAGCAGCTCCCCTGACAGAACCCACTTGTGACGTCATAGCGGCTCACCTGACAGAACTCACTTGTGACATCATAGCGGCTCACCTGACAGAACTCACTTGTGACATCACAGCAGCTCACCTGACAGAACCCACTTGTGACATCACAGCAGCTCAACTGACAGAACCCACTTGTGACATCACAGCGGCTCCCCTGACAGAACCCACTTGTGACATCACAGCGGCTCCCCTGACAGAACCCACTTGTGATGTCATAGCAGCTCCCCTGACAGAACTCACTTGTGACATCATAGCGGCTCACCTGACAGAACTCACTTGTGACATCACAGCAGCTCACCTGACAGAACCCACTTGTGACATCACAGCAGCCTACCTGACAGAACCCACTTGTGACATCACAGCAGCTCACCTGACAGAACCCACTTGTGACATCACAGCAGCTCACCTGACAGAACCCACTTGTGACATCACAGCAGCTCACCTGACAGAACCCACTTGTGACATCACAGCAGCTCCCGACAGAACCCACTTGTGACATCACAGCAGCTCCCCTGACAGAACCCACTTGTGATGTCATAGCGGCTCACCTGACAGAACCCACTTGTGACATCACAGCAGCTCACCTGACAGAACGCACTTGTGACATCAAAGCAGCTCCACTGACAGAACCCACTTGTGACATCACAGCAGCTCCCCTGACAGAACCCACTTGTGACATCACAGCAGCTCACCTGACAGAACCCACTTGTGAAATCACAGCAGCTCACCTGACAGAACCAACTTGTGACATCACAGCAGCTCCACTGACAGAACCCACTTGTGACATCACAGCAGCTCCCCTGACAGAACTCACTTGTGACATCACAGCAGCTCCCCTGACAGAACCCACTTGTGATGTCATAGCGGCTCACCTGACAGAACCCACTTGTGATGTCATAGCAGCTGCCCTGACAGAACTCACTTGTGACATCATAGCGGCTCACCTGACAGAACTCACTTGTGACATCACAGCAGCTCACCTGACAGAACCCACTTGTGACATCACAGCAGCCTACCTGACAGAACCCACTTGTGACATCACAGCAGCTCACCTGACAGAACCCACTTGTGACATCACAGCAGCTCACCTGACAGAACCCACTTGTGACATCACAGCAGCTCACCTGACAGAACCCACTTGTGACATCACAGCAGCTCACCTGACAGAACCCACTTGTGACATCACAGCAGCTCACCTGACAGAACCCACTTGTGACATCACAGCAGCTCACCTGACAGAACCCACTTGTGACATCACAGCAGCTCACCTGACAGAACCCACTTGTGACATCACAGCAGCTCAACTGACAGAACCCACTTGTGACATCACAGCAGCTCCACTGACAGAACCCACTTGTGACATCACAGCAGCTCACCTGACAGAACCCACTTGTGACATCACAGCAGCTCCCCTGACAGAACCCACTTGTGACATCACAGCAGCTCACCTGACAGAACCCACTTGTGACATCACAGCAGCTCACCTGACAGAACCCACTTGTGACATCACAGCAGCTCACCTGACAGAACCCACTTGTGACATCACAGCAGCTCACCTGACAGAACCCACTTGTGACATCACAGCAGCTCCACTGACAGAACCCACTTGTGACATCACAGCAGCTCCACTGACAGAACCCACTTGTGACATCACAGCAGCTCACCTGACAGAACCCACTTGTGACATCACAGCAGCTCCCCTGACAGAACCCACTTGTGACATCACAGCAGCTCACCTGACAGAACCCACTTGTGACATCACAGCAGCTCACCTGACAGAACCCACTTGTGACATCACAGCAGCTCACCTGACAGAACCCACTTGTGACATCACAGCAGCTCACCTGACAGAACCCACTTGTGACATCACAGCAGCTCACCTGACAGAACCCACTTGTGACATCACAGCAGCTCACCTGACAGAACCCACTTGTGATGTCACAGCAGCTCACCTGACAGAACCCACTTGTGATGTCACAGCAGCTCACCTGACAGAACCCACTTGTGACGTCACAGCAGCTCACCTAACAGAACCCACTTGTGACATCACAGCAGCTCACCTAACAGAACCCACTTGTGACATCACAGCAGCTCACCTGACAGAACCCACTTGTGATGTCATAGCGGCTCACCTGACAGAACCTACTTGTGATGTCATAGCAGCTCACCTGACAGAACTCACTTGTGACGTCATAGCGGCTCACCTGACAGAACCTACTTGTGATGTCATAGCAGCTCACCTGACAGAACCCACTTGTGACATCACAGCAGCTCACCTGACAGAACCCACTTGTGACATCACAGCAGCTCACCTAACAGAACCCACTTGTGACATCACAGCAGCTCACCTGACAGAACCCACTTGTGATGTCATAGCGGCTCACCTGACAGAACCTACTTGTGATGTCATAGCAGCTCACCTGACAGAACTCACTTGTGACGTCATAGCGGCTCACCTGACAGAACCTACTTGTGATGTCATAGCAGCTCACCTGACAGAACCCACTTGTGACATCACAGCAGCTCACCTGACAGAACCCACTTGTGACATCACAGCAGCTCACCTGACAGAACCCACTTGTGACATCACAGCAGCTCCCCTGACAGAACCCACTTGTGACATCACAGCAGCTCACCTGACAGAACTCACTTGTGACATCACAGCAGCTCACCTGACAGAACCCACTTGTGACATCACAGCAGCTCCCTGACAGAACCCACTTGTGACGTCACAGCAGCTCACCTGACAGAACCCACTTGTGATGTCACAGCAGCTCACCTGACAGAACTCACTTGTGACCCCCCCAGGGATACTATAGGGGAATACTATAGCTAAACAAAAGCATCCTAAGAATGTGGAATGTATAACATGTAAAAAGTTATAAAAGTGAGCATATTCAATTGTGGTAGCGGGGAACTGTGTCATCTATGTTGTGGGCTCAACGAGGCACATTTACTAAAGTGTTACTTTGTTTAGTCACATTTACTACTGAAAATGCACCTGTTTTGGAGGCATTTGTACCTTTTGTTCAACTATTTTAATTTTTTTAGACTAATTCAGAAGTCTTCTATATTTTGCGGCTTTTTCCCGACCTTTTTATGTAGATGCAACCTATTTTGCACCTCATTTAGTCCAAAAAGTCTAATTTCTACTCCACTCTGGGGCTGGCATACTTTTCTACCTGTTTTGATCCTCTTTCATGAAGACGTGCGCGTAGTTTTAGCTCACTTGTGACACATTTTCATGCGCATACTAATTAGATCAGTCTTCGTGAATATGAACCTGTAGTACTGATAAAGAACCACTAGAGGTCAGACTAATAACAATATGCCTAGTCTAATTCAGGAAGTGCTGTGAGACTTCTCATAAATAGTCGGCAAAAGAAAGACAGGCAAAGCAAATACGCCGGTCTAATTTTACGCCTAAAAACAGATGAGTTTTATAAATGTGCTCCAATGTACTTAGACCCCCCACACCCACCCTTTAAAATCATGTGTTTGAGGGCACATGACCGTATGTATTTTGCGGTCCGCAAAATGTGAGATGTGCATGTGCGCGTGTCCTCAGTAAACGTGTATGTACACATGTAATTAGCTCACTACTACCGACCTACATGTAGTGAGTATGTACGTCTGATTATACAGCATGTGTAAGCGTGTCTGTACATATACTTGTATAGTATGTACTTTCTGAAGACACATGGGGGAAATTCATCATGAAGGGAATATTTTAAGTCACTTTTGCTTCATTCTGCGTTGGCGTACTTAATGCCACATTTATCAAACTTCACGTGTTGTCTTATCCTTAAACCTAACTCTTTTGTCTAGAAAAACTCCTTCAGCTTTGTTACTCCACCCTCCTCCTGTGACTTCTTTTAAAAAAAAGTCTCAATGATAAATCTGGAGTTAAAGGGGATGTCTCACTTCAGCAAATAGCATTTATCATGTAGAGAAAGTTACTACAAGGCACTTAATAATGTATTGTGATTGTCCATTTTGCCTCCTTTGCTGGCTGGATTCATTTTTCCATCACATTGTACGCTGCTCATTTCCATGGTTACGACCACCATGCAATGCATCGGTGGTGTTCACGCTTGCACACTACAAGAAAAAGCTGGGACCGTGGGAGTGCACATAGGCTGGTGCTTTTTTCCTATAGTGTGCAAGCACGACCACCACTGCTGGATTGCAGGGTGGTCGTAACCATGGAAACGAGCAGTGTATAATGTGATTGAAAAATCACACTGCATCATAGCACCTGAGACGCAATCCTGTGGTAATTTTACCTCATAACTTTTTCCAAGCCCCATTATTACCGGTTTCCTGTTAGTATCCTGCCAGGGGGCAGCCATCACTGTACATTATGACATGGAGTCTGTGTATTTCTTATGATGACTCTGAGGTAACTCAGCCTCGCTCTGTGGTTATGGCAGCACAGGCTTCAGCTGCAGCCTAGTGAAGGACAGCAGCGGATCTCTGTAATGGCGCCATTCAGGTGACAAACTTTAGGAACATATAATGCTCCATGACTTTGACCAAAGGATTCATTTTTAGTTTCTGGCTGGAGTGACCCTTTAACTGGGCCCGTGTCCTCCACAGCTCATGTATGTGCACCCAGCCTCACCATGTAAATGCAGAAAAGCAGAGTCCAGCTCATCCATTATATCATTGCAAAAGCAGAGGGTCTTGAAGTGCTCAGCCCTACCTGGTTTAATGGCGATTAGCATTCAGTCCTCCTGCTCTGGAGCGTCCGTCAGTCTTCAGTCATCCTGTGAGGTGATAAGATACAACACAGTACGGTCAGATCACACCCATATATAATAGTCCTACGCGAGCGTCGCCCATGGCAACCAGATGACAGCTGAGAATGAAATCATGGATCTTAGTGGTTACTACGGGCCCAATCACCTAGCAACCACTAAGATCCCTTATTTCATACATGAGGCCCAGAGTCACTTCCACTGGGTCTCCCCGTCTATATAATCCACGTATTTACCACACATTGAGCCTCATCCATCATACACGTGGTCGAAGCATCTCTAGGTAAGATGAAGGCACACTGGGCCTCATTTATCAATAGCAGCCAATCAGAACTCACCTTTCATTTTTTCAGAACACTTAAGGAAATGAAAGGTGAGTTCTGATTGGTTGCTATGGGCAACTAAGACAGTTTTGATCAATGAGACCCACTGCGGCACATTTACTATAGTGTCTGCAGCTGTTTTTAGGAGTACAAATGCTGTTTTAGACTACTTTATTTTTTTTTTGTCTCATTTGCTACTGAAATTGCGCGTTTGGACTTTTTTTTTTTTTTTTTTTTTTTTTACAGAAGTTTTTTTATATTCAGAAGTTTCTAATTTCTACTCCACTCCAGGGCTGGAGTACTTTTCTGTCTCAGTTTTGAGTGGCAAGTTGCGCCATATTTTGCCTATACACATGGAAACATGCGCCTAATTTCAGCTCACTTGCGACACATTTTCATGCGCATACTAACTAGACCAGTCTTAGTGAATATGAACCTGTGCGTGTCCCATGCCCGTACTGCGGCCGGCAAACAGCAGGTCCACAATATACATGCACCGGCCCTATGCACTGCAAATCACGGATGCAGACCCATTGGCTTGAATGGGTCCACAATCCACAAGAGCGGTGGCACGGATTGGATTCAGTAGGTTCCAGGACTCTCTGGGTCACACAGTATTGTAAATCATTATAATGCTGTGAGGTCCTGTCAAAGGAGCAGAGGTCACAATGGGAAATCACACTGCCACACACTACGAGTTGTTCGCATTCCAGTCTCTAGTCTCTGTCTGGCCTTAGGGCCACCCGCACACAAGTGTGGGTGAACGCACATAAGATTCACACGAATTTCCGTGCAGATTTCTGTGCGCTTCTGCAGTGTATTCACACCTAACTCCACATTGTCCAAGGGCCAGTTCTCATTGAGTTTTTTGGAGAGTTTCTGCCTCAAAATTAGCTCTAAAAAAACGCCTCAAAACAGGCCATTCATTTCAATATGATGCACGGATCCATTTTGATTTTGCACATCATGATGCATTCATTAAATTAGCATACGGTTATATGAAATCAAAACAGGAAAAAACGGATCTGTCACTAAATACAGTACAGACCAAAAGTTTGGACACACCTTCTCATTCAAAGAGTTTTCTGTATTTTCATGACTATGATAATTGTAGATTCACACTGAAGGCATCAAAACTATGAATTAACACATGTGGAATTATATACTTAACAAAAAAGTGTGAAACAACTGAAAATATGTCTTATATTCTAGGTTCTTCAAAGTAGCCACCTTTTGCTTTGATTACTGCTTTGCACACTCTTGGCATTCTCTTGATGAGCTTCAAGAGGTAGTCACCTGAAATTGTATTCCAACAGTCTTGAAGGAGTTCCCAGAGATGCTTAGCACTTGTTGGCCCTTTTGCCTTCACTCTGCGGTCCAGCTCACCCCAAACCATCTCGATTGGGTTCAGGTCTGGTGACTGTGGAGGCCAGGTCATCTGGCGTAGCACCCCATCACTCTCCTTCTTGGTCAAATAGCCCTTACACAGCCTGGAGGTGTGTTTGGGGTCATTGTCCTGTTGATAAATAAATGATGGTCCAACTAACCGCAAACCGGATGGAATAGCATGCCGCTGCAAGATGCTGTGGTAGCCATGCTGGTTCAGTATGCCTTCAATTTTGAATAAATCCCCAACAGTGTCACCAGCAAAGCACCCCCACACCATCACACCTCCTCCTCCATGCTTCACGGTGGGAAATAGGCATGTAGAGTCCATCCGTTCACCTTTTCTGCGTCGCACAAAGACACGGTGGTTGGAACCAAAGATCTCAAATTTGGACTCATCAGACCAAAGCACAGATTTCCACTGGTCTAATGTCCATTCCTTGTGTTCTTTAGCCCAAACAAGTCTCTTCTGCTTGTTGCCTGTCCTTAGCAGTGGTTTCCTAGCAGCTATTTTACCATGAAGGCCTGCTGCACACAGTCTCCTCTTAACAGCTGTTGTGGAGATGTGTCTGCTGCTAGAACTCTGTGTGGCATTGACCTGGTCTCTAAGCTGAGCTGCTGTTAACCTGCGATTTCTGAGTCTGGTGACTCGGATGAACTTATCCTCCACAGCAGAGGTGACTCTTGGTCTTCCTTTCCTGGGGCGGTCCTCATGTGAGCCAGTTTCTTTGTAGCGCTTGATGGTTTTTGCGACTGCACTTGGGGACACTTTCAAAGCTTTCCCAATTTTTCGGACTGACTGACCTTCATTTCTTAAAGTAATGATGGCCACTCGTTTTTCTTTACTTAGCTGCTTTTTTTCTTGCCATAATACAAATTCTAACAGTCTATTCAGTAGGACTATCAGCTGTGTATCCACCTGACTTCTGCCCAACACAACTCATGGTCCCAACCCCATTTATAAGGCAAGAAATCCCACTTATTAAACCGACAGGGCACACCTGTGAAGTGAAAACCATTTCAGGTGACTACCTCTTGAAGCTCATCAAGGGAATGCCAAGAGTGTGCAAAGCAGTAATCAAAGCAAAAGGTGGCTACTTTGAAGAATCTAGAATATAAGACATATTTTCAGTTGTTTCACACTTTTTTGTTAAGTATATAATTCCACATGTGTTCATTCATAGTTTTGATGCCTTCAGTGTGAATCTACAATTTCCATAGTCATGAAAATACAGAAAACTCTGAATGAGAAGGTGTGTCCAAACTTTTGGTCTGTATTGTACATTGAAAGTCAATGAGCGATGGATTCATTTTTTTAGGCTCCTCACTATTGACTAACATTGTTTACAGTGACAGATTGTTGTTTTTTTTGTTTGTTTTTATGACCAGACACAAAACTGCAGCTTGCAGCGCTTACAAAGCAGAATGCTGACAGAAGACAGATCTCATCCTCTCACACACACCACTCTCATACACTTTGCTGAATCTATAACTAATAGCGCTTTTTCTGAGCGAAAACCGCATGTATTCCGCAACATGTGCACGTGGTCTTAGGATGCCTTTACAGGCTACGAATTTTGTTGCACAATTTTTCACTACTAAAAATACATTCCATTCAACCGAATTGGACTTGCAGAAATCCATGTTCTCGCCGCTCCATGCAAATGAATGGAAATTATTTTCAGTCGTGGAAAATTCTGCAACAAAATCTGCAGCGTGTGAAAGTAGCCTTATCTCTGTGGACGCACCAGTGCCTGGCTCCTTACAGCACAGGATCAGCCCGTGTGAGCCTCATAGGACCACAGCAGATTGTCCCTTGTCACATCACTGCTCCCAGCCATTGTAATACTACAACTCCCATCCTCCTGCCCTGGAAAGGAGTTGTAGCTTTACAGCAGCCACAGGCTGGGAGGGACACTGCTCTATACCAAGCCAGTGGCACAGATCACTATGGCGGTGTGGCCCCTGCTGCTCCCCCAGTGACTGCAGGTCACACTCCTGGGGCCACCATCATCAGACACAAAGTACTCACAGCTGCATCCTAGAGGCTGAAGGACCTTTCATGACATCATCACCATTATGGTTAGTCACGTGTCTGGGAGGAGTCAGGCTCTGGACTGGACTGGACTGTTAGGTATGTGCAGTGTCTACATGTGCTCCATTCAGCGCAGCAGAGTTGTGTGTGTCTAATAGGCATGCAGCAGTGCTAAGTGTGTGTATGCGTGTAATATGCACGCAGCAGAACTGAGTGTGTGTATTTTTAATATGCATGCATCACAGCTGGGTGTGTCTACTAAAAATGTAGCAGTGGTTTATGTATATGAATGCAGCAGAGCTGAGTCTGTGTGTTTAATATGCATGCTGAGTCAATGTGTGTGTTTAATATGCATGCAGCAGAGCTGAGAGTGTGTGTAATATGCATACAGCAGAGCTGAGTGTGTGTTTAATATGCATACAGCAGAGCTGAGTGTGTGTGTGTTTAATATGCATACAGCAGAGCTGAGTGTGTGTTTAATATGCATACAGCAGAGCTGAGTGTGTGTGTGTGTGTGTTTTGTGTGTGTAATATGCATGCAGCAGAGCTGTGCTCATACATGAATCTATGTACCCAGGAGTCTTGTGATGTACGGAAATTAAAAACCACTCTAGAGAACCACAAGTGTCCCTCTGAACATTCAAAAAGTTGGGAGTTGTGTATGCCTGTCTCTATGTGTGTACAGGAGCTGTGTGTGTAATATGCAGGCAGTAATGATGTGTATGTGTCTGATATGCATGTAGTGGAGCTATGTGTGTAATATACAGGCAGTTAAGACGTGTACGTGTCTGATATGGGTTCAGTGTGTATGTAACGTCTGACCATCCTCTTGTCATTAGATACACAAACATGGGGTGCAGTGCCTCTTCATACATGATCACAGCCGTCAGTGTTTGTACTGGTGGGGGAACATAGACAGTAGAGGGTCCCTTTCCATATAATACTAGTGCGATCATAGTGCTTCTCGAGTCAACCCTTCATCAAATGCATCAAAATCTATCTGAAATGTTAAACCAAGGGAACCTTGCTTTCCTTATTTGATAGTGGTATGGACCCCCTGAGGGGTGGACTGGCCACAGACCTTACATGAAATATTCCTGGTGGGCCGATGCCCATAGGGCCACTAAAGCCCTCCTCACTGCCCCTGGCCGGGTACATACTACTGGGGTAACCATAGTGATCATTATTGGAGGAAGTCCAGGCAGCATGCTGATGGTAGGGCCGTGTTGGTGTTGTGGCCGACATCTCACCTCCTAAGCCCCCTGCTCCATATCAGAGATAATTAGAGGGGGAGGACAGAACTTGGCAGCCACTGATGGCCACCACAGAGACGGACAGCTTCTGGTGAGGTAAGTTGTGCTTCATTACGGTATTTGGTTCTGTGGGATGATAACTTGTATTGGCCCCATCTACTTGTGTTTCCCTGCTGTCTGTCAATCTCTAGTCTCAATTTCTAGTCTGTCCCTGCCCCACTTTGTGTATAGGGCCCCTGTGTGGCTGCACCAATGACATGTCCGCCCCTGTTTGTACTGGTAATTATCACTGAGTACAGTGATCGCAGGGTTAATCTTGTGTGTAAAGTCCAGTGCTTTCTACAGATGGATGTATATTTATGTTTTTATAGGATGTATATTTATGTTTTTATAGGATATATATTTATATTTTTGTATTTGTTTTTTCAGGAATTAGATCTCAGGACAGAGAAGAAAAGTCTCCTCTAACCAAACAAATACCCAGAGGAGACCCAGCCTGCACTGTGGCCGTGTGAGTAACATATGCTGCTTTATGCTGTATTATGTATATGATTTTGATGAATTTGGTGACATCAACAAATTGAAGGGGTATTTTATCTTAAAGGATTTTCTCATCTTGGACATTGGGGCATATAGCTAGGATGTGCCCCTATTTTGGCAGGGGTGCACCTAGCCTTTCTTCTGCTTGAGGCGAAAACTGAAACGACACCGCCTCCCTCCCAATCATAATTTATTGACCTAACCCCCTTTGCCACAATGAAAGCACTCATTGCCCATGACCCTTCCGCTGCCTCCTTCTTGCCCCTTCCTGGTGCTGCCTGAGGCGATCGCCTCACCTGGCCTCATGTCTGATAGGTGTGGGTCCCACCTCTTAGAAAGGAGCCCGCAAAATTACAGAGGGAGCACTGCGCATGCGCATCTACTCTTCATTAATTTCTGTGGGAGCGACGAAAATCGCTGAGCGGTACGTTCGGCTATTTTCAGAAGTCCCATTGAAATGAATGTCATGCGCGGCCTCCGCTCTATTCATTTCTATGGGGCTTACGGAAATAGGTGATCCGGTGCTCAGTTATTTTCGTCGTTCTCATAGAAATGAATGGCGGGCGGCCGTGCATGCGCGATGCACCCTCTGTCACTTGGCGAGCTCTGTTCTAAAGATAGACCCGCACCTATAAAACATTTGGGGCATATCCTAGCCATATGCCCCCAATGTCCAAGATGAGACAACCGGATTAAGATATTTACGCCATTTCGATAGCATATGCCAGGGATCAGCATTGCGGCTGAGTTGAAACTACAACCACCAGTATGCACACTTGCTTGGCTGTTCTCGGAACTCCCATAGAAGTTGTAGTTTCACAACAGTTGTTGTGCTGGAGGTTGCTGACCCCTTTCATAGGGACACACAACACTGAACAAGTGCTAGCCCGCTGCTCCAGGCCCCTCCCATACAAGGGAGCGATCACATGGTGGTGACATCATCAAAGGTCCTTTTACTGTGTAGTACCCGGCATCTACACTATACCCACGCTTGTCCACCACTCCATTGGCTGCCAAAATGAGGCTTGACACACACAGCAGCCAATAGCATTACGGATGCAAGATCCGCCTTTTAAAGGCTCCTGCCCCTCTGTTAGCAAAGTAAGGGTGAGTAAAGTGAGTGCTGCCTGCAGCATATTGGCCGCTTGTACCTCTTCTGTAAGATTACGGAGGAAGCCCCCAGCATCACACCTAGGTACAGACCAGCGTCACACACCGAGCATTGTAACCTCATGGATTATAATCTGTATTACACAGTCATCTACCAGGAATCATTTCTTCTGGCTGATACGAGTGTAACTTGCTGCAGGCTAAGTATTACAGATCAGCACTTTGCAAGCTGTACTCTGTACCTATAGTGCAGGGATCCGTGGGCAATATTCGTAAAGGGGTTTTCTGAGAGTTTTATACTAATGACTTATCCTCGGGATAGGTCATTAGTATCTGATCGGTGGGGCTCCGACACCTAGGACCCCCGCCTATCAGCTGTTTGATAAGACGCCAACGCTCGTAGTAGCGCCATGGCCTTCTCTCAGCTTTTCCTAGGTCAGTGACCTCACATTCATCTGTCACATGGCCTAGGAGCAGCTCAGCCCCATTCAAGTAAATAGGATTGAGTGCGACACCAAGCACAGCTGCTGTACAATGTACGGCGCTGTGCTTGGTGAGCTGTTAGAAGGCAGCGATGCTCACAGGAGTTCTGGTTAGAGTTGAGCGAACGTGCTCGTAACGAGCACTGTACTGCACGGATCCCCTGCGCTCGCATGGGTGCAGGCATCCGGATCCGTCGGGTGAGGAGGACGGATCCGGATGGCTGCGCCCAATGTGAGCGCAGGGGATCCGAGCGCTACAGTGCTCGTTACGAGCACGTTCGCTCAACTCTAGTTCTGGTACCTTCTCAAGACAGCTGATCGGCGGGGGTCTCAGGTGTCGGACCCACACCGATCAGACTCTGATGACCTATCCAGAGGTTGGGTCATCGGTATAAAAACCCTGGAAAACCCTTTTAACTAGAAATTTTAATGGGGTCCATCAGGACTAACATATTAAAAGGGTATTCCATTTAGATTGTTATCCCCTATCCAGATAACCATCCTACCTCTGGGACCACCACCGATCACAAGAACAGGGGCCCTGTGCGCCCTGAAATGAACAGAGCAGCTGATTGGGCATTTGTGTGGCCACTCTATTCATTTCTATGGGAGTTCAGGGGGCTGCAAGGGTTATGGGGCCTCCATTCTCATGATCGGTGGGAGGAATACCCCTTTAATGAGAGATCCTGAGGATACATCATCCATATCTGATTCTGGACAACCCCTTTAAAGTGTTCCAGAATTCATCTGACCAGGGGCATGGAGAGACTCCAGGAGGCACATTTGGCAACTATAAGAACAAAAGTATCACATGCATTGGTCTAGTTCTAAAAAAAAAAAAATTAGAACCTGACATTAGACTTTTTGGCGTTGCATGGTTCAAGGAAGAGAGAGGAATTGCTTTACATTTTACTTCCTTATAACTAATTGCAGAATTGTATCAGTTATTGTATGCGACGGTATGTATGATAAATATTGTAACAGTGGTTAGATCTGGGGCAAATGTGTTCTGCCTAAAACAGCATTGCTTCTAGATGGGGACAGACTGGCCCTAGACCCTACAGGGAATTGTCCCAGTGGACTGATGTCCATGGGGGCCACCTGAGCCCTCCTCAAAACCGCAATTTATTCTAGGAGCATCCGATACTTATGCACCAGACCAACGACTGCAGGTGCCCTCCTGAATTCAACTATTGCCTTTCTCAGGACGATGATATAGTTGAATACTGCAACAGGGGCAGCAGTATTTTGTGCTGCACTGTGTATTTGGTTCTCCTGGGTTAGTATATTGTGCTGCACTGTGGTATTTGGTTCTGCTGGGGCAGTATATTGTGCTGCACTGTGGTATCTGGTTCTGCTGGGGCAGTGTATTGTGCTGCACTGTGTATTTGGTTCTGCTGGGGCAGTATATTGTGCTGCACTGTGTATTTGGTTCTGCTGGGGCAGTATATTGTGCTGCACTGTGGTATCTGGTTCTGCTGGGGTGGTATTTTGTACTGCACTGTGTATTTGGTTCTGCTGGGGCAGTATATTGTGCTGCACTGTGTATTTGGTTCTGCTGGGGCAGTATATTGTGTTGGAAGGGAGGACACCTGGGGAAGTGCAAAGGAAAGGCTCCTGGAGCACTGCTTGGCCGTGAGCGAGCCTGAGTTGGATGGAGGAATAGGTATATCCGTGAATATACAGCATGTAGTGGAGGGAGGAAGCGATGAGGGACATTTTGTGGACAGGACGAGACATTGCGGCTTTGTATAGGTGAAAGAGAGAATAGTATCTTAGGTAAGTATACCGCCAACTATGGAATCGCCAAGAATAGGTAGACACTGAAAGCCGTATGTGCCGTAAGATGAGTCCTAGTTAATGGGCAGTGCCATGGCACCTTCCAGTTTATACGGGGGTGCCAATAAAAATGACAAAAAAAAACAACTAATGTAAAGATAAAAATAGTTCTAAGTTGCTAAATTTTAGTTAAATTATTTGTATAGAATATATAGGATGCAACCCTCATTGTATGGAGTGGTTTATAGTTTGTCCCCTTCACTAACCTCACGTTATTCTCTCTGTCAGAGGCATCTGGTGAACTTTACTGCCATCCTGTAGCATCTGATACCAGCCGTCATGTCTACCTCCCCGCCTGTCAGCTTTTGGAAAGAAGCTTCTCAGCAGGTCTTGGCAGGAGGATCAGCAGGTAAGTGTCCTTTTCATTTTTGTCATCATAACAGAATGTACGGTATTTAAAGAAGAACTCCCTCAAAAATTTTTATTCTCTGACCTGTTAGGCCTCTTTCACACTAGCGGCAGCACAGATCCGGCACCTAAAGGGTGCCGACGGATCCATGCTGCCGCTGATACATGTGTGGAGCCGGAGCAGCGGTCCGGCCCCACACATGTTGACACAGACATTGGGACAAGACACAGACAAACATACATACATACACACACATACACACAAACACATACATACTTACATACTCCAGCCAGGGACACCGGCAGCACGTCTTCACGCGCCTCCTGCGCGCAGTGATGACGATTCCCCACAGCGCCCTCTGCTGAAGGTGCGTGAAGAAATGGTGCCGGCGTCCCTGCCTGGAGTATGTGAGTATGTATGTGTTTGAGTGTATGTGTGAGTATGTATGTATGTCTGTATGTATTCTGTATCTGGGGGTGCTATACCCACCCCCCTGACGAAGCCACGCACAGTGGTGAAACATGTTGGGATAGGGTGATAGACATCAGGTTTTAGACAGTTGGCAGCAAAGTCCTATTGTAGCTATTTATGGAGTGAGGCAAAGGTTTGTGCTAGCGCTGCTTAGGGAAACAGCATACAGAGTGAGGCATTGTCCTGGCTGGCGCTGTACAGGGAGACAAACAAATCGCGGTGATCACGTATCACGTGACCGCACAGACCCGCGATCTCCCGGATACAGAGCCAGTTTGTAGTACCGATCTTTCACTGATCGGGGGAAAGGTGTCCCCGATCAGTTACACAGACGGTACCTAGCGTCGATCACATATCGCGCACTTGCAGGTTCACACGCAGGACAGGCTGACGGACAGTCCGGAGCGGTCACGCACCACGTGACTGTAACGCTCCAGTGTCCCTCAGTGGCATGCGAACCGCTATACAAGCCTGCTCTGTTGGGGAAGCAGCTCCCTTATTAAAACATAGGCAGCATTATCAACACAACCATTGCTGCTGCACGACCAGCCTTTTCTAATAGAGGTTAGTAGTGAACTGTGAAAATAGCCTACATAGAGGGCTCTGACCTGAAATAAGGCAGACTCTCTCATACAGCCCAGGCATTGATCGCTGTGTGCATAGTGGCAGCACACAGCGATACAACGAACAGAAAGCCTGTTTGTAGTGCAATTATAACAAAAGTAACTATTATAGGCTCAACAGTTCTAAACCTCTATTATTAATGATACTATGTTCCAGAATTAAGGGCTATTACCATTCCCCAACTATATGTTGTCACATAGTATCTATAAAAATATATCCTCATAAAAAGGTGACTCCTGGCTACCTAATTATACCCACAACACGTGGGTGTTAGTACCAATAGGGCACAGCTGCCGGCTGACAGTTTTAATATTTTTGAGTGCAATATTTGTTATTTATACATTTCTAATAAAAGTTAAGTCTTATCTACATAATCCTAGGGAATCCCTAAAGGGGCAAATTTTGTTGATCAAAGGTGTGATCAAACTGGTTTTGTATATATTAACACCCCGAGGATTACCCTATAGGGGATCTTGGCTATATAGTATTTCTGTATATGTGTCGCCGGATCCGGAATGACCCCCCCATTGCAAGTCAATGGAGGACAGATCCGGATTACTGGTGTGTCACACCAAACGGATCCGTCCCCATTGACTTGCATTGGGGTCATTCCGGATCCGTCTTGGTGCGGATGCCTGGACCGGAGAGAAAACCGCAGCATGCTGCGCTTTGTTCTATGGTCTGAAGACGGAACGGAATGCTTTCAGGAGCATTCCGTTGTCTTCAGTTCAGTTTTGTCCCCATTGACAATGAATGGGGACAAAACTGAAGCGTTTTTTTCCGGTATTGAGCCCCTATGACGGAACTCAATACCGGAATTTAAAAACGCTAGTGTGAAAGTAGCCTAAGAAAGGTGCATGATATAATCTATAGTGAATGTCATTTTCTTATCAGAGGCTGAAATTGAGAGTTTCCACTCTCTTCTTATTGTAGCTGGGTCATGTGACCAACTCCCTGACCTCCAACTGACCCAGGACAGGAAGCCAGTCACTTTTCTATTCATTCCTATGAGACTGAAAGTGAGGCTCCCATAGGAATGCTTAGAAAATTAGACTTCCTGTCCACACATAAGGTGCTGTGTGAGTTGGTGGGTCTAATTCCTAGTCACATGACACAGATAAGAAACTTCAGGATGATATAAGTCAAAAATTCAGCTACTGGTAAGAAAATGACATTCACTACAGATTACATCATGTACATTTCTAGCAGGACATGGAATACATTTTTTTGTGGAAGTTCTTCTTTAAAGGAGTTGACCCATTATGATATTTTATCTTCTATCCGTAGGGTAGGAGATAAGTGTCTGATTTTTGGGGGTCCAACCGCTGGGGATCCCACAGATCAAGAGAGCAGATGCATGCTGCTGCTCCATTCAGCTAAATGGGACTTGGCTATATCCAGGAGTCCCACAGAGCTGGATGGAATGGTGGACAGACATGCGTGTCTGCCGGGACGTGTCACACATTCTTATGACTAGCAGGGACCCAATGGTCCGAACACTGCTGATTAGATGCTTTCCCCCATCCTGTGAATAGGGTATACATTTTTGTGCTGGGACGACCCATTTAAAGTGCCATGCACAGGAGTCCCTGCGGATCTTTCTAATGAGGAGTCATTATTATGATATGTGCCTCCATATGGTGCTTCTGTTTTATTGAGATGTTCAGTATAGCCCCATACATACACAGCTGTGGGTGCTGCTTTATCTCTGTATGACTTGGAGTTTGTTTCGGGCATTGATATGATCACGTGCCGGAGGTGTTAGTTTTCTGTACGTTCTATATTTCTTTAAATTAGGGCTCATGCACACGAGTGTAATGTTAGGTCCACAATATATGGGCACTGGCCGTGTGCACTCCGTGGTGCCTTGAATGGGCCCGCAATCCGCAAGATAGGACAGCATCTATCTTTTGCGGAGCAGAGGCACGGATCGGAAGCGCTATGAAGCGATTCTGTGGGCCATCGGGTCCCTGCCTCTGCACCGTAAAAAGCTAGAACATGTTCTATCTTTGGCCCTATGTTGCGGATCGCAGACCCATTCAAGTCAATGGGTCTGCATCCACAAACGGAGTGCACACGGCACTGAGCCATTATGCCCGTGTGCATGAGCCCTTATTGTATTCAGATCTGGAGACCTTCCCAAAAGGTAAAATTTAAGATAGACCAAAGTCAGGTGTGAGATCTGTGACAATAAAGGGTGCCTGGTTTAGTGCCACAATCCATTTGAAAGGTTGTCCAGTAATGTTCCTGCGATACTGCGGGAGAAGTAAAGTAATAATAGAGGGACTCCCTGTTTATTATATCCAATAGGGCAGATGGAAACAACTATGTAAAGAAGTAAACACTTGAAAAACTTTGGAAAAAAGGCATATTCCCATGTCAGCCTTTCATGGCTGAAATCAGAATACTTTTCATATACAGCTGCCAATACAGTTGAGCGGTGGATACAGTTGTACAAGCTCTCTGTGAGCTAAATACAGGTATATCAGCAGAAGCAGCACCTCAGATCTGACCGCCAAATCAGAACCCTAATCTTCATCAAACCCCACATTGTGTCTTTCTTCTGTACAGTGTCAGGACACAATGCGGCGCCTGGAGAAGACCAGGGACCGGTGAGCAATAGCAGTGCTACACTCACCGCTCCCCGGTCCTGCTGAACTAATGAGCGCTTCCATAATGGAACCACTGCATAGTATTTGCTAAGACACACTGCCATTTTCCCTCCACTTTCAGGGGAAAAAAATGAGTCTTATAGAGCAAAAAATATGCATCAGTCTGGAGTCCAAGCTATTGAACTTAGAGGATTTCTGACTGAGAATGGGCCCCTCTCTCTAGGAGCCCACATTGCAGCTGCATGGTCGTCTTCTTTGATGCACTGGTCAGTGGATCCAAAAAACACAGGAAACTCCTCAAGCTTTGATCATACGCTTCTCTATGTAGGCTGCACACTCAGGAACCTTCTAGTGTCGATAGCAGGGAGCCACTCACAAAGCGTAGCTCTCACCCTGCTGGTAAGTGTCAATGTTGTGAACCACTATATATTATATATACATGTTATCATTTCTACTCGGAAATCACCAACCCATAGGTTTTATGTGATTACTGCTGTATGCACACATGGGTTCATGTAGCCGTATTAACCCTCCACATACCTGTAACCATTCACAGACATAGACTACTACTATGGAGGCCACATTTTTAATTCTTTCTCTCTATTATTTCACTGTAAGGCCATTGTAGGTAAATCTTCTTCATTTCAGTGCTCCTCCCGGTTTTCACCATTTCTCCCTTGTTTTGCTTCAATGATCTTTTAATTTGTTGTTTTAAACTAAAGGAAATCTGCGGAAAATAATTCAATTATTCTACTAAAATAGAGTTTTCTTCTACAAAGTGTCCGGGTCTCTTCTAACAAGCTGCACCTTTACACAGCACTGAGAATGTGCTGATCCAGTACCTTTCTCAGTAGGTGAAATGTGAGGTTTTCTGGCTCAGTCTAATGGACTCTGGAATCAGCAGCTCAGTAATGTCATGGACTGTCTGCCAGAGATTCTGCTGTAAATATCCTTAGTTGTGAAATAAGTAGCTGCCAAGTTGTTCTGATACGGTGAAAGGTACATAGATCTTACAGGTAAAGGCTTCTTCAGATATAGACTTTTCTGGCCAGTTTGAGAGATCTCAGATCAGACCCCCAATCTTTGTCAGACCTTAGATCAGACCCCCAATTTTCGCCAGACCTCAGATCAGACCCCCAATTTTCGTCAGACCTCAGATGAGACCCCCAATCTTTGTCAGACCTCAGATGAGACCCCCAATCTTTGTCAGACCTCAGATGAGACCCTCAATCTTTGTCAGACCTCAGATGAGACCCCCAATCTTTGTCAGACCTCAGATGAGACCCCCAATCTTTGTCAGACCTCAGATCAGACCCCCAGTCTTTGTCAGACCTCAGATCAGACCCCCCAGTCTTTGTCAGACCTCAGATCAGACCCCCAGTCTTTGTCAGACCTCAGATCAGACCCCCCAGTCTTTGTCAGACCTCAGATCAGACCCCCAGTCTTTGTCAGACCTCAGATCAGACCCCCAGTCTTTGTCAGACCTCAGATCAGACCCCAGTCTTTGTCAGACCTCAGATCAGACCCCCTTATCAGACCCCCAGTCTTTGTCAGACCTCAGATCAGACCCCCAGTCTTTGTCAGACCTCAGATCAGACCCCCAGTCTTTGTCAGACCTCAGATCAGACCCCCAGTCTTTGTCAGACCTCAGATCAGACCCCCAGTCTTTGTCAGACCTCAGGTCAGACCCCAGTCTTTGTCAAGACCTCAGGTCAGACCCCCAGTCTTTGTCAGACCTCAGGTCAGACCCCCAGTCCTTTGTCAGACCTCAGGTCAGACCCCAGTCTTTGTCAGACCTCAGGTCAGACCCCCAGTCTTTGTCAGACCTCAGGTCAGACCCCCAGTCTTTGTCAGACCTCAGGTCAGACCCCCAGTCTTTGTCAGACCTCAGGTCAGACCCCCAGTCTTTGTCAGACCTCAGGTCAGACCCCCAGTCTTTGTCAGACCTCAGGTCAGACCCCCAGTCTTTGTCAGACCTCAGGTCAGACCCCCAGTCTTTGTCAGACCTCAGGTCAGACCCCAGTCTTTGTCAGACCTCAGTCAGACCCCAGTCTTTGTCAGACCTCAGGTCAGACCCCCAGTCTTTGTCAGACCTCAGGTCAGACCCCCAGTCTTTGTCAGACCTCAGGTCAGACCCCCAGTCTTTGTCAGCTCAGGTCAGACCCCAGTCTTGTCAGACTCAGTCAGCCCAGTCTTTGTTCAGACCTCAGGTCAGACCCCCAGTCTTTGTCAGACCTCAGGTCAGACCCCCAGTCTTTGTCAGACCTCAGGTCAGACCCCCAGTCTTTGTCAGACCTCAGGTCAGACCCCCAGTCTTTGTCAGACCTTCAGGTCAGGACCCCCAGTCTTTTGTCAGACCTCAGGTCAGACCCCCAGTCTTTGTCAGACCTCAGGTCAGACCCCCAGTCTTTGTCAGACCTCAGGTCAGACCCCCAGTCTTTGTCAGACCTCAGGTCAGACCCCCAGTCTTTGTCAGACCTCAGGTCAGACCCCCAGTCTTTGTCAGACCTCAGGTCAGACCCCCAGTCTTTGTCAGACCTCAGGTCAGACCCCCAGTCTTTGTCAGACCTCAGGTCAGACCCCCAGTCTTTGTCAGACCTCAGGTCAGACCCCCAGTCTTTGTCAGACCTCAGGTCAGACCCCAGTCTTTGTCAGACCTCAGGTCAGACCCCCAGTCTTTGTCAGACCTCAAGGTCAGACCCCCAGTCTTTGTCAGACCTCAGGTCAGACCCCCAGTCTTTGTCAGACTCAGGTCAGACCCCCAGTCTTTGTCAGACCTCAGGTCAGACCCCCAGTCCTTTGTCAGACCTCAGGTCAGACCCCCAGTCTTTTGTCAGACCTCAGGTCAGACCCCCAGTCTTTGTCAGACCTCAGGTCAGACCCCCAGTCTTTGTCAGACCTCAGGTCAGACCCCCAGTCTTTGTCAGACCTCAGGTCAGACCCCCAGTCTTTGTCAGACCATCCCAGCTGTCAGACGTCAGACCCCCCAGTCTTTGTCAGACCTCAGGTCAGACCCCCAGTCTTTGTCAGACCTCAGACCCCAGTCTTTGTCAGACCAGTCAGACCCCAGTCTTTGTCAGACCTCAGATCAGACCCCCAGTCTTTGTCAGACCTCAGATCAGACCCCCAGTCTTTGTCAGACCTCAGATCAGACCCCCAGTCTTTGTCAGACCTCAGATCAGACCCCCAGTCTTTGTCAGACCTCAGATCAGACCCCCAGTCTTTGTCAGACCTCAGATCAGACCCCCAGTCTTTGTCAGACCTCAGATCAGACCCCCAGTCTTTGTCAGACCTCAGATCAGACCCCCAGTCTTTGTCAGACCTCAGATCAGACGCCCAGTCTTTGTCAGACCTCAGGTCAGACCTCAGATCAGACCCCCAGTCTTCGTCAGACCTCAGATCAGACCCCCAGTCTTCGTCAGACCTCAGATCAGACGCCCAATCTTCGTCAGACCTCAGATCAAACTCACAATCTTCGTGGATTTTGTCTAACTGCACTGAAACCTGATTTTAAAGTTAGTTTGAAGTATATCAATGATTGTATAATACATGAGACTAAACAACCAGTGAGAAAACAGATTCTATGTATATTATAGAATGGTGGTCTGCTACTCGAGACCCATCTATGTGATCCAGAGCAGAGCCTGTCTATAGGCCAAACTATGGTTTATCCAACTTGCCCATGTATTACATGGACGACCATGTTGTACTACGCTTTTCTTGCAGAACTATATGACTGGCTGCAGCTTCCCTTCATGATAATGGCTGTGCACTTCAATTTTGGAATCCAGGTCTTTATTTTTGGAAGGGGTGACAATGATGAGACAATCCCTTAAAGAGAATTTCCAGGTAATACAGTATTGATGACCTATATTTTTGATAGATCATCCCTTTCAGATATTTGGGGGTCATTCTCCCAGCACCCTTACCCCTTTCAGCTGTTTGAAAGCACACAGCGTACATCACAGCATACCAAGCACGGCGCGGTACATTGTATAGCGGCTGTGCTTGGTATTGCAGCCTAGGGCCATTTATTTGAACATTCATTTTAACATTTTTTATACAGATGTTATGATGCCATGGACTGGAGGGGAGCTTTGCATATTGTTCTTACAGTTATACAAGATTTATTTGCTGTAGTAAACCTGTCAGCCTGAAGCACAGGCAGCAGGAAATCCTGACAGACTCACTGGGTACAAACAGCATGTCAGAGGAAGCCTACTTTAAAGTGAGTCGGAAACAAGGAGAAGACTCACAGCTGTCCCCGACTTTGCTTAAAAGGGGTTTCTGGGATTTTGAACTGCACGTAGGCTATGCAACCAATGAGCACAGCATCACTGGGGTAGGAAAAGGCTGCAGCGTTCACTGGAGCACTTCAACCTCTTCAAACATTTGATGGATGGGCTTTGCTGGGGGTCGGAACTCACCAATTTAACATTGATGAACTATCCTGAGGATAGACCATCACTATTTTACTCCCAGAAAACCCCTTTAAATTTACATGTGATAGTAGAATATAATCACAACAATAGTATAGTCTTACTAGGATTAAAAATGATCCAAATAGGAATTATATCTCCATATTATAGCTGCACATCTATCGTCTGCCCCTAACCCATGCTTTTAATAATTATTTTTGGGTAGCTTTCCAAGATTTTAATACTGATCTCCCCAGGATAGGTTATATGTATCTGATCGGTGGGGGTCTGACTCCTGGGAACCCCCGCCGATTAGCTTTTTCATAAGGCCATGGTGCTGGCAGTAGCACCGCAGCCTTCTCTTAGCTCACCAAGTACAGTGCCGTACATTGTGTAGAGGCTGTGCTTGGTTTTGCAGCTCAGCCCCATTCACTGAGCTGCTCCT
The DNA here is from genome assembly GCA_900303285.1 of Rhinella marina. Classification (NCBI taxonomy): domain Eukaryota; kingdom Metazoa; phylum Chordata; class Amphibia; order Anura; family Bufonidae; genus Rhinella; species Rhinella marina. The sequence continues at coordinate 305,711 of ONZH01020370.1, forward strand.
AGCCCATTTAACCCATGAATGTCATGACATAGGGAAAGCTGAGAGAAGGTGCTACGGTGCTACTGCGAGCTGTGGTGCCTTCTTTTACAGCTGATCGTCAGGGGACCCCCACCGAATAGATACTGATGACCTATCCAGAGGATAGGTGATCAGTACTAAAGTCTACAAAAACCCCTTTAAATTAATTTTAGTACTACTTTAGTCCCACCATTACACTGTCCATGTTCTCTTGGTGAGCCGTTCATATCGATTATGCTGTACAAGGCTAATACATTGCAATGCTGTTTGTGCAGAAGTTGCTAGCACATCATCGGTGCCTGCTCAGTTAAGCTTGTACTAGGGTCAGGTTAATTTTAAAGCCAGGTAACCAGTCAATCTGCTTTTGGAATGTGTAAGATGTCTGTGAGAGATGAGAGGTCAGATACACTGGCAGCGGGACGCAAAGGAGAGTGGGTGGGATAATAGTGAACTACTTCCTACAGAGGACGGGGTGGTGCCAGCCCATGGCTAACAACTTACACTCTCTCCATATACATAGGGTGCATAAAATACATTACATTAACCCCTTGCAGTGGGACACTGCACACTCCCTTCTTATAGTTCAGTAGTATGATTTGTAACCCGACTGTTCTGTCCCGTGGAATAATTAATATGCAGGAGCTCTGAGAATACTGACTGTACATGAGAGGTTTGTTATATATGTGCTAATGAGATTCTGCAAGTGAGTATTAAAGTATCAAAGATATTCTGTAGTTATCACGATTAAAGGGAACCTCACATAGTATATCCAGTCCTATATCCAATCTGCAGGCAGCATGTTATAGAGCTAGGGTGCACATAGTTGCTAGGGCCCACCCTTGGTGCACTTAAACCCTAATTTGCATATTTTAAAAACACTTTTTTTCTCCTGAACACAGCAGTGGATCAGGGTGAAGAAAGATCTGTTTTTAACCATCAGGGTCAGGCCTTACAGGCATTATGGCTGATTTGATAGGGTTGGTCCTGCTGACATATGCCATTTAATATACCAATTACCCAGTAACTATAACTTTCTACTTTTCTCTGAGCTGCTCATCACTGGGATCCAGTATGCGGCAGGAGATCAGTGCTAGAAACGGTGGTTGGTCACACTGTGCGGGTTTCTTTTTATTTTTTATATATATATATATATCTACTGAGCAGACAGCTTAGGACCACTGTCCGCCTTCAGTAAATTTTAGTGACAACTGGAGCATATATTCAGTGATATGTATATATAGTGGGCCCTCAAGTTACAATACTAATTGGTTCTGGGACGGCCATTGTATGTTGAAATCATTGTAAGTGGAGTCTACAACTTCATGGAAAACTAGTAAGTGGTTCCAAGGCCCCACAATGTCATTGAAAGATAAGAGAAAGTGAAGATTTAAGAAAAATAAGCCGATAACTACATCCATACATATAACAGTCGGGAATAGATGCTGGAAGCTGTAGATCACTTTCTATCTGGAGCTTCTACAGGGTCTTGTATAGCATATTATATAACAGAAGTATTACATGGAGCCGTCCTCATCTGACATCCAAAGGAGCAGTTCACCCTGGTACAGACAGAGGGCAGTACAGGGCATGTAATACCGCAATGTACTGTAAAGAAGAGCTACTAGACAGCTGGTACAGGCCACATTGGTTGGATTTGAGCCTGAGGCATTGTATATTGAGTGTAGTCTCAACATATGATGGTATAGGAAAGACCATTGTATGCTGAAAATATTGTATCCTGAGGCCATCGTATTTTGAGGAATCACTGTATATGGTTGTGTATTTGACTGTGCCCAGTTGATGAAATGATATATTCAGATGACAATGGGCACTGCATAATCTGTGCACTCACTACAATGAAATATAGCCATAGCAATGGGGGTGCTACTCACATTGTATCTTCTGCACATATTTTACATGTAAAAAAACAATTTATACATTTATATAATATTACTTTATGTGCAAATATACTGTCAGCAAGGTGCTAAGCTATAAGTAAATATTCAACTAATTTAAATCAATCTATCATATATTTCCTGTATTTCAAACTGTTTATCTGTCATCCACTGAACTTTCATGTAATTCATCTACAAAGTTTATCATGTGAACACAACTGCACCTAAATCCATCTATAACCCATAGAGAAATAATGTAGATGTTTTCCAAGAACTGAGATTTTTAGGGTTTTCGATTATTACAGCAATACTGACTGGTGATGGCTCAAAGAATGAATCTGCAGTGATATGAAAAGTCCACTAGATGGCAGAGCAGAGCCATCCTGCTGTGTATATTACTCTGTGCTAGTGACATTGGATGTGTCTTTTATGCTTTAAGTTTACAAAGGGAGTTTTTTGTGTATTTTTAAATTCCAATTCTTGTGTCAAAACAGAAAATGTATTTTTTATACAGATGTCATGATGCCATGGACTGGAGGGACACTTTGCATATTGTTCTTACAGTTATACAAGATTTATTTGCTGTAGTAAACCTGTCAGCCTGAAGCACAGGCAGCAGGAAATCCTGATAGACTCACTGGTTACAAACCGCATGTCAGAGGAATCCTACTTTAAAGTGAGTCGGAAACAAGGAGAAGAGTCACAGCTGTCCCCGACTTTGCTTAAAAGGGGTTTCTGGCATTTTGATACTGATGACCTATCCTCAGGATAGGTCATCAGTATCTGATCGGTGGGGATTTGACACCCGGGACCCCTGCCGATCAGCTGCTTGAGCAGGCACCGACGCTTCTCTGAGCGCTGCTGTCTTCTCGCAGCTTACCATGCACAGCGCCGTACATTGAATAGTGGCTGTGCTTGGTATCGCACTCAGCCCCATTCACTTCTATGGGGCTGAACTACAATACCAAGCACAGCCACTATTCAATGTACGGCACTGTGCATGGTAAGCTGTGAGAACACAGCACTGGTGCCTTCTTAAACAGCTGATCAGTGGGGGTCCCAGGTGACAGGCCCCCACCGATCAGATATTCATGATCTATCCTGAGGATAAGTCATCAGTATCAAAATCCCAGGAAAACCCCTCTGTGAGGAACCAATCAAATCATTTTTATTTACTTAGCTCTTGTATTCTGGTTAATTCTGAAGCCTAGTTTCTCCATGATCGTACATACGATGTTCCTGGCTCCCTTCTATGGCTAATAGAGGGGGTGTTAAGCTGGCCCCTCCCTCTTTGACATCCTGTTTCAGAATTTGACAAAAGAAAGGGATTTTTCAGATAAAACAACCCTTTTAGTTAAAGGAACGCTTCTAACGTTAACACTGTATTATGCCTAGTGCAGGGCCTGAAGGCACGCTGTATGACTTCTGTCTATGGTATACTTTTGAGTCCCTAAATCATTTACCACCTAACTTTTTGGCTGGTCAAAGAGGAACACTTGCACCTCCATTGTGTGATAGATCCAATCACTGGCTGAGACGGTCAGTGATTGGTTGCGCAGCATTCACAGCCATTTCTCACCATGTTGAGACAGTAACAGGAGTTGGAATACAATGGGCACCCGACACTGTCAAAACTGCAGCGGTGAGGTGGGTATAAGTTCTGCTGTTTTCTGCACACCATGTGTTCCCCCTAGGACATTTTTGTTTCTTGTGCTGGAGTACCCCTTTAAATATCAGCACAAAACCATCTGATTATAGACATTTTAAGGTCCAATTTGCACCAACTAATGAAAAAAGTTGAGGTCTAATGTACAGATAGGAACCAGGCAGATAGTTTCTGGAACAGTTTAGCAAAGAGGGACAGATGGACTTAAAGGTGTGGTTCCATGAAAAATATTCTACAGTTTTAAAACCAGCACCTGGATCTGAATACTTTTGTAATTGGATGTAATTAAAAAAGTTGTATAGCCACTGAGTTATTCAATATAATCTATCTGTATAGTGCCACCTGCTGTTTGTTTTTTTCTTATTTCTTTGTCCTGCTCACTGAGAAGGCCGCACATGCTCTGTTTCATCCTTCAGCTGCCTCCTGAGCTGTGATAGGGAGAGCTGAGACACGCCCCTTGAGCTGTGATAGGGAGAGCATGGACACGCCCTCTTACCTGCAGCAGAAAAGACCCTCCCCTTGAGATGTTATCTTGATATAAATCTAGCAGGGCAATGAATGTGGACATCTCTGGACCTATGTGAGGTCCAGGGCTGGCTCTAGCTTTGGTAGAAAGAAATTGTCATCTACTATGTAGTGTCATTTTTACATTATCCATGGATAACCCCTTTAAATCAATAATCCATAAGAGGGACACTTGTCCCTTGTCAGGCCCGCACCAGGCATGACACAGGACCCAAATTACTATTTTATTTTTTTTGGTTTGTTTTTTTTGCACTCTGAGACTAGGTGGTTTATTATTTAGTGCCATGTCCCTTAGGAAATGTGGTGTATTGTTTGTGTTGGCTCAGTTTCTCATTTTTTGCGTGAAATGCAGTGAAATGACATGGCTAATTGCCAAGAACAAGCTTTGGATAAATGCTCCTGTATCATCCACTTTAACAGACCTTTAACTGTATTGTCCATGAACATCATTCAAAGGTGTAAGAACCAGCCATGAAAAAAAAAGGTAACGCAAAAATTAAAAAAAATAAATAAATTAGTCCATATTAGGTGCCTATTAATTCATATTCTCAAGCAAGGTACGGCGGCACATTCAGGTTTCCGGATGCAATTTCAGAAGCCAAAACCAGGAGTGAATTTATGATCCAAAACTGCATCAGGAAACCTGAACCTGTGGCCGCACCCTAAGAACAACTTTAGCAAGCAAAGGGTAACTTTTCAAAAAATTTTTTGATATGTCATATCGTCATATGACTATATGATCGTTTGATATGTCATACGTCACCTATTAAAACTTTAGATTGGTGGGTCTCTGAGCATTTAGACACCCACCTAAAGGGGTTAAAATGGTGTTCTGGGATTTTCAAGTAATGGCCTATCTCTAGGAGATGAGGAGTGAAGGGACTTGTAATGTAGCTTGTTGGAAGGGCAACTTTGCCATATCTGTCATGGGCATCAATGCACTTGGAAACCCTGAGGACCTACAACTTCTCCCGACGTGTGTTTTAGTAGCTATTTTCTTTCCCCATGTAATGATAATTGTGGAATTCATTCATAAACGTCTAGTAGGAATAATAGAGGAATGCCACAGCAGAGAGTCATAAGAAGAAATACTGGTGACTGTTCCTCCTTAAATCAGGAGATATTGCTGGTTTTTTATATTAGTTGCAGACAGGGCCATTTTTCTTGAAGGCTGCTGCTCTCCATCAGTCTTGTCCCTCAGTAATAAATGGTTTCTTTGTCCTCTCTGTCATTACCATTTATAATTGTATATTTTTTGGGATTGCACCTTTGGGATTTCACAGTGGATACAATAAGGCCACTCAGGCTTTTTGTATCATAAGTGACATCACAAAAAAAAGATGGCTGCCTCATTAGCTCCGACACCACCTGTTATTCTGCCTGACTGACCCTGGATTTAACTGCGTCGCATTGTTGATCCCCCTCTTCAAGACTCACTAAGACCCGACCGCTGAGCTCCACTTTGCTTAGAAAAATATTGGTTTTTGCCAGAGGCTGAAATATGAATCGCGTACCAAGAGCAAATTAATTCACCATATCGTCAGATTTTTTTTTTCTGGAGTTTTCCATCACTTGTGAAATCAAGAGCAAGCCTGTCATCAAGAGGAGCATACATTGCTTATAGCTGTGCTCTGTCTGAGTCCACCCGGCTGAGATAATGGTTTTCTAGTATGCAATGGTTTGTACGTTTATCTGCATTTATTGTATTTATTCTTTCTACAGTTTTAGTTCTTGATTTCCTCTTTTGTAGCATACCAATGCCATTTATGTTTTTTGTGCTATGGAGTGAAAAAATTTGGGCAACAGGAGACAGGGTATTTGCCCTTGTTGTGTTAAAGCGTCACTAACTTTTCCAAAAACTTTTAATATGTCATAGAGATGCAGTGAGCCCCTGAGGAGCTGGTGCAGAGGATGGGAGTGGTAGTGGCCCTGATGAGATGTTGTCACTGTGTACTCAGGCGATTACTCCCTGGGATTCAGTGCAGTGAAAGTGTAGATCGAAGAATTAGGTCAGAAATTAACTTATAATAGTAGCCTAACGTATAACTTGTAGCACATCCAGCAGTAGTAAGTACAAAGTGCAACTTCTGGCACCAGATGAGGTATGGTGGCTGGTTGGATGACAATAGGTTTGTACTAGCAAGCACTTGTGGAAATAGGTCTCCAGTTTAGTACAGACTTAATGTTTAGTTAGGGTAGGTGGTGGTGTCTGAGCTGTAGTCCCCCACCTTGCAGCAGTGTCCATAGTGCTGTATTTTGCTGATCACTTTGCTGTCTTGTTTCTCAAGTGTTGTCTTGAGACAGGATTAAGTTGTTTAAGTGTATTTAAGTTATAGGGGTATTCCCATCACAGACAATGGGATCCTCACCTACACCGAGAACAGAGTGGGGAAGGTGGCGGAGGGCGCACTGCGCACGTGCTGCCATCCTCCATTCATTTCTATGGGGCTGCCGAAAATAGCCAAGCGCTGGCTCTGCTATTTCCTTCGGCCTCGTAGAAATGAACGGGAGCGGTGGCCCTGCAAGCACGGTGCTGTCCCTTTCACTAGTATGGAGAGAGTGCTTGGTGGTGGCCGGACCCCAGGAAACCCGGGGTCCTCCAGCCACCACTCTCTCTGCTCCATTCTCGGCGTAGGTGTGGGTCTCAGAGGTGGGATCCGCACCTATCAGACAAGGGGGGCATATCTTACCGTTATGCCCCCCATTGTCTGTGATGGGAAAACCCCTTTAAGTTGATTTAAAGGGGTATTCCCATCTCACAAATGTAGTTTGTATAGTTAGATATAGCCATACCAGTATCATTACTAATAGAATGTATTTATATAAAATGTACCGTTTAGAAGATTTGCCTATTTGTATATCCATTGTCCCACACACATCAGTCAGGCCTTTGCCCCTAGTTACGGCCACCGTGGCCATGTAGTAGTGGTGGTCAGCTTGCTCTTGTTCAAACCCGCTCTGAGATAACTGCTGTATTGTGAACACACGTTACATGAACATGTGGAGACACGTCTTACGGTACTTTCACATCTGTGTTTTGGACTCTTCCATGCAAAATTCAATGGTCAGGATCCGTTCAAAATGCAGACATTATAAACGGATCCTGCTCCATAGAGATGAATTGATCTTGGGACAGGATCCGTTTCTCTGCTTTTTGGAAGCGCAGACAAAATGCTTCAACCCTAAGATGTGTCTCCTCATGCTCATGCAATGTGCGTTCACAATACAGCAGTTACCTCAGAGCGGGTTTGAAAAGAAGCAAGCCGGCCACCACTACTACATGCCAGCAGTCGTCGTAACTAGGGGCAACGGCCTGACTGATGTGTGTGGGACAATGGATATACAAATAGGAAAATCTTCTAAACGGTACAAACTACAATTGTGAGATGGGAATACCCCTTTAAGTTAAGTTGATTAAGTGGCCCCAAAGGTCTATCACAAGACAACCCCATTTTAAGATGACTTTGAAGACAACCACTTCTCACTAAGGTCTCTTTCTTGTGGATGTATTTAAAAATAAACTATATGACTTTATAGATTATATGTTTTGTACATACAGTGAAATTAGAAGTGGACGTGCGCATGTTTTTTTTTTTTTAGGGAAGGAGAGTTGATCCTCAGAATCATTGGATGTCCTTAGGATCCCCAGTCCACCACTGGTTACATCAGTGTAATATTGCAGGTACTAAGATGAGGAGTCGCCCATAAGTGCCCTCCAGGTTGCTGACACCATATGGCAATGATTGGTTTTGTTCACATAATGCAACTGGCATTTTCCCCTCCGTGACCCTGCCCACTTCACTACCTGCAAAGGCTTAGAGGACATTGGTTGTAGCTCTGAGCCGCAGTGTTATTTATCGTTCCGCACGCTGTTATTATACAGGGTTAATGTTTGCCGTCATTAACAAGAACATTTCAGGAGTCTGAGAATTTATATATACGCTTATTTCTACTCCCTTAGGAAGGTCCACGTTGGAGCTACACTACGTCTAGGAATTGGAGTTCTATTTCAGGACTTGGTCTCGGCATTTCCTTTAGTTCTTATCATGTACAAAATCATTGGGCGTTTCTTTTGTTTTTGTTCTTTTTTTATGTATTGGAAAATTGTTAAATTTCTCTTTTTTATGTTGGGTGGGTTACGCTGCCGGAAAATTAGGCTGTGAAATGACATTTGTAAGACGGCACGAGATAGATCTCATTAGTGTGTACAAAATACAAAAACCGTCTTTAATACATAATACCTGCAAATGATGTAAGGGATAAATACCAAAATATACATATCACAAAACAATCTTTATTGGTACATATAATAAATAATATACAAAATAGTCATATAAAAACCATTAAAACCAACAAAAGTAGTTGGTGATGTTGCTGCCCGATTATAACAGGAACCATTGAACTAGTGCGTGAGGTTCAATATAGTCCAAAACTCCCAGGGAATGTGATAATAGGTTTACATAGATATAATGGTGTATATTATATTCTAACCAAATAGAAATAAATAAGTATACCGTAGATAGTAAAGTGATAAATAATGTAACTATAAACCATAGGTATGGCCACAGAGACTATATGATACTAGGTTGGATGTTCCCAGGAGCAGACTGGGAACTTAAAGTGGCTCCAATGTTGTAGGTGGGTCCAAGTAGAGGGGGCCAGTACAAGTTGGCAGGGTCAGTAATACAGCACAAAATACAGTACCATCTCACAGAACCAAATACCCCTGTGGTGGCCATCGATAACTACCACATTCTGTCCTCCTCCTCCTCCAATTAAGATATGGAGCAAGGGGCTTAGGAGATGACATGTTAGGACTCTTGCATGGTGTAATAGAATACAGGTTAAATCACAATACACTGCAGCACAGAAGTATTGCAGTGTATTGTGTGGTTAAAGAGGACCTTTCACCGCTCCTGACATGCCTGTTTTAATAGCTTCATGCATTCCCCATGTAATAATAAGTCTGGATCATCTATTCTTATGGCTCTATGTTGTGTCATTCCTTTATTATTTCTACTAGAAGTTATGAATGAATTGCTAGCAGTCTGCAGTAAGGGTACAGAGGGGAGGTAACCAGTTGGGGGTGTGTACCTGCACAGTCTGAGAATGGCAGCACTGATTGGATAGAGTCAGACTATGCAGGTACACACCCCAAACTGGTTACCTCCCGTCTGTACCCTTACTGCAGACTGCTAGCAATTCATTCATAACTTCTAGTACAAATAATAAAGGAATGACACAACATAGAGACATAAGAATAGATGATCCAGAATTGTTATTACATGGGGAATGCATGAAGCTATTAAAACAGGCATGTCAGGAGCGGTGAAAGGTCCTCTTTAACCCTTTCCCGACCAGCGCCGTACATGTACAGCGCTGGTGCGGTGCGGGGACATGACTCCCCCGCCTCCATCGGCGGCGTCTTCCTGGGCCTTCTGATGCTGTGATCACACGTGATCACGGCATCAAGATGCGTCTGACGCCCCGAGTGGCCAATCGGGGTGTCTGTACACCATATGAAAACTGTTATCCTCGCTGGTGAGGATTACAGTTTTCAAACTGCAATTCTTATTCTGGCCACTAGAAGGCAGGCCAGGATAAGAAATGAGTGGCCAATCGGGGTGTCTGTACACCATATGAAAACTGTTATCCTCGCTGGTGAGGATTACAGTTTTCAAACTGCAATTCTTATTCTGGCCACTAGAAGGCAGGCCAGGATAAGAAATGAGCAATTTTGGGATTTAACTCCATCTAGTAAATCCCTGATTGCTCATAAAGAAAAAAAAAAAACACAATATATCAGCTCATATTTGAGCTTTAAAATAATCACAAAAATTTTTTTAAAAAATGTTAAAAAATATATAAAAAATATATAGAAGTTTAAATCACCCCCCTTTCCGTATAATGAAAAAATAAATACCTAAATAACAATAAATATAGACATCATGGGTATCACCGTGACCGAAAACACCCGTACTTTTAAGATATTAAAAAAAATTCCAATAAGGCGAATTGTGTGGCGGGAAAAAAGCATCCAAATGGCGATTCGCCGTTTTTTGTCGCTTTTTTTTTCTAAAAAAATTAAATAAAAAGTGATCAAAAAGTCATACACAACCCAGAATGGTATCAATAAAAACTTCAGATCGCCCCGCAAAAAATGAGCCCCCATACAGCTCCGTACACATAAATACCAAAAATTTATAGGGGTCTAGATATGACAAGGAAAAAAAAAAAGGCCAACGTTATAATTATTTTATCACCATCTAAACGCAGGAAAAACTATACATATTAGGTATCGCCGGATTCGTACTGACCAGTAGAATGAAAGTAACTGGTCAGTTTTAATGAACATCGAACGCTGTAAATAATAAACCCGTAGAACTGTAGCGGAATAGCGTTTTTTTTGCAATTTCACCCGATTTGAAATTTTTTTGTGCCCCTTCCCACTACACCATATGCAATATTAAATGGTGGCGTTGGAAAGTACAACTTGTCCCGCAAAAAGCAAGCCCTCATACAGCTATGTGAACAGAAAAATAAAACAGTTATGGCTGTTTGAAGGCAGGGAGCGCAAAACGAAAATGCCTAACCGAAAAAACCTCCGGGGGTGAAAGGGTTAAGGTCGCCTGAGGAGGAAGAATTTAAAAATTTGTTTTTAGGATTGGGCCGATTTTTGTTTTTTTTTCTTCTTCCAAGAGCCACAACCTTTTTAAATTCCTGTTCACATAACCATATGAGAGTTTATTATTTTTTGCATGAAGATTTGTATTTTTAATGGTACCATTTAATTTACCACATCTTGCAATGGAAAACAGGAATAAAATTCTTTTGTCAGGTAAAAAAAAAAAAAACACAATAATTTCGCCAAGGATTTTTAGGTTCTTTTATGGTGTTCACTATGCACTAAAAATGGCATACCAGTAACTATTACGGAGGTACCAAATTTATGTAATTTTCATTTTGGTCTGCCACTTTAAAAAAATAAAAACTTTTGAAAAAATACTAATTTTCTTTGCATTGCCATATTCTGACACCCATAACTTTTTTATATTTCTATCTACAGAACTTTGTGGGGCAAGCAGTAGTTTTTATTGTACCATTTTGGTGTACATAGGACTTTTTGATACCTTTTTATTCAATATTTTGGGTGGGAACATGGTGACCAATAGGCGAATCACTTTTTTTTTTCCAATTATGGCAGGAAAAATACTTTTAGATTTTAATATTTCAGACATAGTGATACCTATTATATTTAATTTTTATTGTTTTTTCCTTTATGTGAATTTGGAAAAGAGGGGTGATTTCAATTTTTAATGTTTGTGTTTTTTATTTTTTTTAAATCTTTCATTTTATTTTAATGCAAGTCTCAGTTCCCTTTTATGATCACTTGTCCATAAACTGCAGTGGAATATGCAGTCTATAGGATTTTTACTGGCCGCCTGTCAAGCCATGCCGTAGGCACTGCTTTGCAGATAGTTTCCTATGATGGGTCTAGGAACCTTCTCAAGGCTCCAGGCTATCAAAGCAACAGATTGTAGTCACGCCATTTCACCATGGGGCTCCAATCGTAGCATAGAGGGACCCCCTCCCTCTATCTAACTTCTCGAATGCTGCGGTCACTGCTGACTGCGGCATATGAGGGTTTAAATGACTGAGATCAGTGTAACCTCCAGTCTCAGTCATTGCAGCTGGGAGTCTGTCGTGTTATACAGCTCTTGACGCAAATGGAGCGGGCACAGCTCATGAACTCACTCCATACATCCCCTTAGCACAAATGACGTACCTGTATCTCATTTTACGTTAAGGGGTTAAAATAAATAAATACTTAATAATGTCACAACTTTTAAACATTTAAAAAAAATGTACCATTTATCAAATTAAAAAAACTAAAATAAACATAATTAGTATTTCTACATCAGAAAAATGCCAGAAATATTGAATTATATTATTTACCTCACCCAAACATTTCTTGTAATTTTATACTTATTTTCATCTCACTTTCTATTTTTTATTAGTTTGCACATTAAATTTCATGCATTTTAAAAATATTTATTGAGCACCGTTAGTTGGTTCATTACAGTAATTCGCAATTTTTTGCTTAATCATTATTGTATTTTTTAAATTCTAAATATTAATGACCTTTTGCATGTAAATTTTTCTTAAATTTCTATTGATAAATGGAACAAGATATTTTTCACTGATTTAAGACATAAGATAATGCCTAAATGGCAACATTATTATTAAAATAATTTAATGCCTAGACTAAATGTGTTTTGTGGAGTAATATGTTTAGACTAATATATTTAGTGATTCTGGGAGAATTTAAATTACTCTTTTGTGGACAACCACTGACATACTAAAATTGCTAAAATATGTTTTTTCCTTACTTTGTTCTGTGCACACTGTTATTAAGAACAGAATAGGGTGTAATATGCAAATTCACGGATTTTGGCTGCTTTCGTCGCACTGACCTCTGACCCACCATGAATTTCCCACTGCTATCCATGAAATTCACTACAAATTTCTTTATTTTATTTTATTTTTTTTTTTAGAAGCTCCCCAGTCAGAGGCAGAGTGAGGGAGTGAAACGCAGGCAGCAGATGGGGGATCGGATGCTCTGCGGCTTCAGGCACTTAGTAAATTAGAAAAATATTTCAGGTTTTTGGCAACCACAAAAGAAACACTCCCTACTCAGCAACATCTCAAGAAGAGGGGCCCAAATCTGCACCTAGATCTCTCACGGAAAACTACTCAGCTGAATCGACATTTTTAATTTAGAGTCATTGAACATTTTTTTTCTCCTGCATTTTGGATGAATGCTACTTAAAGAAGAACTCCCGCAAAAATTTTTATTCTCTGACCTGTTAGAAAGGTGCATGATATAATCTGTAGTGAATGTCATCTTCTTATCAGAGGCTGAAATTGAGAGTTTCCACTCTCTTCTTATTGTAGCTGGGTCATGTGACCAACTCCCTGACCTCCAACTGACCCAGGACAGGAAGCCAGTCATTTCTCTATTCATTCCTATGAGACTGAAAGTGAGGCTCCCATAGGAATGCATAGAGAATTAGACTTCTTGTCCACACATAAGGTGCTGTGTGAGTTGGTGGGTCTAATTCCTAGTCACATGACACAGATAAGAAACTTCAGGATGATATAACTAAAAAATTCAGCTACTGGTAAGAAAATGACATTCACTACAGATTACATCATGTACATTTCTAGCAGGACATGGAATAAACATTTTTGCGGGGGTTCTTCTTTAAGGAACCATTAGGCATATGGTGCACAATGAGATTTTGACCCCTGAATGAGGGTCTTTTCACAGGAGCAGTAACAAGTGCTGATGATGATATATCAAGTTGACCAGCGCTGGTTCAAAGGGATTCTCCTGGTGTTTAATATTGATGACCTATCCTCAGGATAGGTCATTCATGCCTGATCTGTGGGTGTTTCACACCTGGCCCCCCCACCCCACTGATCAGCTGTATGAGGAGGCCCAATGAGTGCCGAAGCTTACCAAGCACAGTGCTGTCCTTTGGATAGTGGCTGTGCTTGGTATTGCAGATCAGCCCCTTCCATTCGAATGGGACTCAGCTGTGCCTAGGCCACGTGACCGATGAGCATGATGTCACTTACCTAAGAAGAGTCTACAGCGGTCTGTTCAAACAGCTGATCGACGGAGGTGCCAAAAGTAGGACCCCTGACGATCAGGTATTGATGACCTTTTCTGAAGATAGGCCATTAAACTTAAACTCTCAGAAAACCCCATTGACTTCCATTTACATGCAGGGTTATCTTGTGAGAGGGCAAACGATTGTTAATATGATCATTCATCCCCTTAGACTTTGCATTATTTTCGGCAGCACACCCGTTTACACCATGAGATGTGCTGCTGATAAACCATGATTTTTATGCCGACATAGAAGATGCTATCAACAACAAAAATATACTGTCTTATATGTCGGCCGATCACTTTTATATTTACACAGGGCAATACCCACAAATGATCATCTGCCCATGTTACTTACATTATTAACAATGATTGAGATACTCTTTTTACATTTGTTAGTTCTGTTGATTTAGAAAGTACCTCAATTGAGAATTACAGTTTTCAAATCCCCACAGACAGCCATGCCGCAGTCTATGGAGCCCATAGGGAGAGTGAGCCTAGCCCTAAAACTGTGCAGATTGAGCTAATGGGACAGGGAGGGGCCGAAAAATGCCAAACGCTTCTGGTCTGGGTGCCGAAACCTGCCACAGTAATGAGGGGCCCATTTTTGATCTTTATTCGAGCCCACCTTGGAATTTATCATGACCAATCCTTTTATTCTCAGGGAGATAATCTACTTCTAGGGGTGTCTGGCAGCATATGAAGTGTATGCCATGGAATAAATAGGCTAGGTAGTTTTCATGTTTGGTTCAGTGAAAGAGATTTACTTGCACTCCTTCCAATTTATGTTAACCGTTGTAGCTGGGTCCCATATCCTGGTTTTTAATTCAAAAACGGCACCAACCGGAGGGTTTGGAACACTAAACAAACCCAAAACCCTCTGAGAGTTTGAGAATTGCAATGTAAGATTAGGGGGCATTCAGATTCCTCCATCACGTAATGCTTCCCACCTTTCAGCTTACAGTCCAGGATGCCTGGCACACGTACGAAGGCTCCTTAAAAGTGATGTTTTCCTCTGCGTCTTGATGAAGACATGCACAGTGTTAGGGTCAATGGTTAACGTGAATGTGCCACGTAGTTAGAGATTTATGGCATCTTGAAATATAGCAGTGACATGTTGATTGTTACCAATAACAAATACGCTGCAAGCTGCAGAACACTTGTGCCAACAATCCGACAGCTACCACGCTTGTCACACACATAGCCATGCTCATACTTGTCTGTGGCGCAGAGTATGGATCTGACAAGATGAGAGTCACAATGCAATCATTTTCTTACAATTGATTTAACATTATGTTATAATGAGTCAAGATAAGTATGGCAGGTTTTCGGTTAGTGTGGGCATTAGAAATGGTTCCAGGAAATTTCCTTTTCAATACTGCATGATCATACAGAATATAACAAAAAAATCATTTCCTCAATTTATCTGTTTTTCCTATTCAAGTTAAATGGTGTTTTCCCTATAAAACCACCTCAATTACTCATAGATTAAAGTTTGTTATATACACGGTCGAGTCCCCTTATTCTATTCATGAGTAACCACCATGTGCATCATGGACAGCAGCTACAGATGCTGGGAGTGAATCAGTAAGGTCCTGGTAGGTTGTCACAGGTATCTGGAGTCTCCAGTGCATCCCATATCTGCTGGAGGGTGCGTGAGAGGATCCATAGAGAACACGATGATCAAAGTGGTCCCGCAGATTCTGAATTGGGTTCAAGTGTGAGGAATTAGCGGCAGGGTAGTACTAGGAAGTCTTGGTCATGCTCTTCCAACCAATGTCAGACATTTTTAGCCATGTGAAATGTTGCATTTTCTTGCTGGAAGATCCCATCCCCCTAAGGGAAGACAATCAGCATGTATGGGTGTACCTGATCTGCAAGGATGGATTCATAACCATATCGGTTGAGAGTCCCTTCCACATGGATGAGTAGGCCCAGAGAATGGCACAAAAATATTCCCCAGACCGTAACGCTACCAGAGCACCATACACAATAGTGTTTGTCGTCTGGTAGCCCCTGGTTCATTTTGGTGGTGCTCCACTGTAGTGTGTCGGTCCGCCCTTGAGCACCTTCGTAGCCAACATTCACCTCTCATATCAATGGTACATGGTGCTTTGCAGTTTAGACGTAGCAACGGTCCACTCACAATACACTTTCACCACAGCAGCATGTGAACAGTTCACAAACTGCGCAGTTTCTGAAATACTACCACCCTTGGCCCAAAAGCCGATAATCAGCATGCAATAAATTTAGCAGCTCTAATGAATAAGCCATGACAGCAACAAGAGATATGTGTGCAGACAGCCTATCACACACTTTATATACCCACCAAACCAGCTGATGAGACAGGACTTTCTTCATGAGCTATGAGCTGCTGATGTCGAACGTAGTAAGTGGTCAGAATAATGTGGCTCAACTGTGTACTTACCATACCAAAGTTGTGTGCATTGTTCATTTGGGAACCCAGTTGTATGACGCTCCTCTTTGAGAATGCGGCTTCCACCAAAGTCATGGCCTTTGCCAGGTTTCCGATCTGGGCTGTGAACAGGATGTCCCTTTTGTAGCTCAGGACGGGAGAGGTGCTGTGGATTGGGCCAGAAATATTTCTATCCATGATACATGCGCAGATGAGGTAGATTCAGGAGTGTGCACCAGGTAGATGAATAGTTCAGGTCCCATTCTCGGCACCTCCATACATTCCATAAAGCAAAATAAAATCCCTGTATCAGGGATTTCATCTCTCCTCATTCATCTTTCATCCTCAATAAGAGAGCCTGCCAAAGGAGATGCCCACTTGTATCAAGAGATTGTGTAACTACACCCAAAGACGGATTTATACCTGTGCAATTTGTGGGCTGATTATTAGGAACAAATGTTATTTTGAACTGTCATTCCCGATAATAGGCCTGTGTTAATGTGCCGCCAATCACCCGATGAACGAACAAAACGCTCATTCGTTGGATGAAATGAAGCACATTAGATCATCATTTCTGGGCAGCAGATCATGCTGTGTGAACAGTGATCTGCTGCCCAGAAACAATGAATCGGTATGAGGTTAAGAGATGGCAGTAATCATTGCTTATCCCCATGTGGTGGAGGAGATAGCTGCTTGGAAATGCAACTCTTTTCTTCACTGGCGAGAAGGCAGTTATGGGGAAGAGATGTTTCAGTGCATGATTCGTCAGTGCATGTAAATGCGCCTTAAGGCTAGGTTCACATCTGTATCAGAGGCTTTGTTGCAGATTCTGTTAAAAAAATTCTGAATACCTCAGCATTTTGACCTGTTTTGTCTGGTAAAATGCCAGGCTCCCAATGGGGTCCATCAGGTGTCATTCATTTCCTTGTTATGATGCTTCCTTGAACAGAAATAAATGAAAAAATGTCATTGTAATGGGCAGTGGATGTGGAACCACTGTGCCAACTAACTGGCTTTGGGCTATCCCTAAGGGAGGGTTATCCCTGCTAGTCCCCTGGTTTTAACCGCTATACAGGGATCTGGTCTTCGCTGCAGGAGAACCACCAGGCCGCTACTTCTTGGAATAATTCTAGTGTAGTTGGCAGCTGACCCATTGAGGGGTCAGTCAATATTCGTAGTCAGGTAACAGACCAAGCTCAGGGCAGGCAGAGTTCATGTGTATCTGGGAGACTTGTTCGAGGTCAGAGCAGGCAGCAATGGATGAATACGGAAGACAGGCTAAGGTCCAGGCAAGCAACAGAGGGTCAGAGTCGGTAGAGGTTTGGTACACGGGCAAACAATCAGAATACCACATCTTCATTGGTAACTGGGGGAAAAAGAAAACATATTGCTCAGACACCTCTCCCTGAGGAAATGTTCCTTAAAGAGGACCTGTTACCACAAAATGTGCAATCTGAAAGCACCATGTTATAGAGCAGGAGAAGCTGAGCAGATTGATATATAGCTTTGTGAGGAAAAGAAATCAGTAAAACCTGTAATTCATACATTTGTATCTTTGCCTTTTTCACTTCCTTTGAACGGCTATTGGTGCACTGTAATGTGGTGCATGAAGATTGAATTGCATTTTGCAGTAACAGGTTCTCTTTACGTATCCACAGATGTCCAGCCATTGGCTGGTGAAAATGCAGAACAGATGCACTGGCCCTTTAGGAGCCAGGAGACAAACTTGCATGCCCTACGGGACAGTGAAAGATGCCTAGCAACTGATCACAGGTTGCAGCCTTCAGTGGAGGCCACCAGCCATGCTAGAGGAGGGCATAGGAGGCTTGCCACTAGGCAGCATTAAAAGGGTAAGTGCTGCCGTGCCCACCTTGGATAGCAGGATGGATGCAGTTGTGGAGCACTGCCATGACTTGAATGTGAATGCAGCCTAATAACGCTGACTGTGAGATTTCATTTTCCAGGCTCAGTGTCTAAGTGGTTATCACTGTTGTCTTGAAGCATGGAGGACCTGGGTTGTTATCTGACCAAGGACAATATGCATCTTTTCCAAGTTTTTTAGTGGGTTCCCCTCAGGTGCTCCAAATATCCACTTATAGGTTAAAGGGGTATTCCCAGCTTATAACGGGTGGCATATCTCTCTGGTTTGTGGATGTCCAACCTCTGGATCACTTTTTGATCCCAAGAATGAAAGAGTTGCAGTGTGTCAGAGCTTCACCAATCTGAAACTGATGACCTATCTGAATCAGAGGTCATCAATGTCTAAAGAAGAGAAAACCCCTCAGGTTCAGTGGGACCCCCACTTATCTAAGTGATATGCCATCACTTTCCAAGATTCAAATACCTCTTTAATTTACTTCTTATGAAACCTACCTTCTGTGTGGCATATGGAAAATTAAGACTATGAGTACCAGGGACTGAGTGGTGATAGTCCTTGTACAACGAGGTGGAACATGTTGGCACTATCTAAGCCCCCGAAAAGTAATACGTTGTCATGTCACCGTCACAAGACTTAGGTCCTGTTGATCTTGGATGAGCTGATGTGTCAATGAATTTGATTGAATCTATTCAGCTTTCTAGCCAAATGTTCATGGGTCCTATCTGAACCATTTTTAGTAGGCTTATACACTTGCCTGGTCTGCAGGGGGTTAATAAGCTAGACCAGGCTACTTAATTGGGCACACCTGGCCGCATTCGTTAGCAGGTTGACCCCACCCTCTTCTCTTATTCCTGCCGCCCCCCCCCCCTTTACAGTTAAGGCTATAGCGGAGCGGGTAGGAGGCGGAGGGAAGCTGACAACACTGACGGAAACCTGTCAGAAGTCTGCTGATTACAAATTTGCTCGTTAACCCAGGCTGGAACATATGTCTTTAATTTCAGCGGCTCGGCTCCACAGATGCCCTAAAGCGGAATATTGCCTGTGAGGCCGGGATAATGCGACTTAGTAGCAGGGTGATGTTTGTTAGGTTAGAGCTGACAGTTTGTTTATATTCTTACAGTGCTATGATGAATGGGGGACCGGTTGATGCTAATTGGCCTAAATTGTTTCCCTGAGAACACCGGGCCAGCCCCACTCCTTACTCTTTGAGTTCTGAAACCTTTTGCTGCATTGTGCAGACCCAGGATTGTGCAATTCTGATGCTAAATGATATTTTTTTTTTTTTTTTTTTTTTTTTTAGACTCATGATTTCCACCTTTTGAAGGGCTCGTGAAGGATTAAGTTGGGTATGAAGAAATGTTGAGCTGCTGTTAATTGTTCCACTCGCCGTTACCAATTAATGGGAGTCATTTAGAAACACAAAATTTGCAGGTGCTCGGAGTATTTCGCTTCACCTAAAGGCGGCTTACGGCTGCCTCATGTATAACAAGGAGCATGTGCACCTTCCAGAAGAAGAAAAAAGCAGCTTATGTGTTCTTGTATGGTTAAGGAATTCTATCTTTTCAAAACATTACCATGCCCATATGGACTATTAAACTGAACCTGCCCAGAAAATGAGAGTGTATTTATGGTGCCTACACAGAAGAGAGGGGGCATTATGATAATGACTATACACATTACAATGCCCGTACAGCCAACAGCCATCTTCCCACATACACGTTCAACTCGCCTGAGCATGTGTGTGTTCTGAATGGGGAGAAGAGAGAAAGCCACTTCCAGATGCCAACAGGATCAGGCAGTGGAAATCCACAGCTCTATTCTTCTTTCCCCTAGCATCTACCCAGGGGTGCACCTAGCCTTTCTGCTGCCTGAGGCGAAAACTGAAATGTTGCTCCCCACCCTCCAAAGCCATTTTTTAACCTAACCCCTTTGACACAATGAAAGCGCTCATTGCCCATGTCCCTTCTGCTGCCCCCCTCTTGCCCCTTCCTGGTGCTGCCTGAGGCATCATTGGTGGTGCACCCCATCTACCCTAAAGGAAGAGTTGGTAGACCGCCATACTACATAAGCTGTTTGGCCGATCCTGCCAAAATCTGCTGATTCGGCTAATAGTAATCTAATGTGTATGGCAAACTTAAGCCCTCTCTATGGTGCCGGGTTTTGCAACCGTGGGCAGAAGGCCTGGTATTACTTCCCCTGTTTCTCCAAGACACTTCAGCCAATAACCCACCCCCGTGTTTGATAATAGTGCCGTTTTCCTTGTAGTCCTGGCCACCCATGTAATAGAACCAACCAGTTTTGGAAACCTATGACCTCCAAACATCTATATTAACACCCTGTGAAAGTTGCAATTTCAGCCACTAAGTAGAAGGACTTATCTTCTACATGGCAAATATTTTTTCGGGAAGAGGTCTGCAATAAAATGTGTCGTGAATTGATCATCAGACCAAGCAATCTTTCAGCCCCAGATGGGACTTTGAGGGCAGCCATAGAGTACAGATCTGTCTTTAATATAACCTGTTTCTTTTCTCTTAATCTGCACATTGTTTTACTAGCTAGAGCAGCAGTTTGTGCTCCAGAGCTTCTCTTCCTACTGTTTATGATGGCAGTAAACTACGTACACTTTCTCTCCAGCACTCCGCCTGTTCGAGGTGCTCACAGGCATCCCCAGTGGCGTTGGAAAAAAAAATAAAAGTGAGTGGGTCCTAATTGAAAGAAGGTGGAAAAACAGAAGCAGGTAGGACAAATTGGGGCCAGCAATGCCCTAGTGCAGCACAAAATATCACCCTAGCAGAACCAAATGTCACAGTGCAGCTCAAAACACTGCTGCAGTATTCAACTGTATCACTGTCCTAAAGACGGCAATACAGTTGAATTCAGGAGGGGGACCTGTGGCCGCCAGCCAGGAACATAAGTACCTGATGCTCCTAGCATTAATTATTGTTAAGAATATCTGATTAGCTGCTATGAGGAGGGCATTGGTCCACCAGGAAATTTTCCTCTAGGGTCTATGACCAGTCTGTACCTGATCACCAGTAGAAAAGGACCAGTGCTCACATAATGCTTGCAGTATCTTCAGTGTTTTTTTGTTTTTTAATCGCGGCATGGATCACACTAGTTGTGATGCATTTCGGTTCAATCAGAACCTTTGTTAACCGCGCATACAGTTCAAGTTATGAGACGCACCTTTTAAGCATATGGGTGCATGGTCATTACGTCACATAGTAATATTCAGTATGTGAACAAATGAACATGTGCTTAAATGGTGCGTCTTGTATCTTGGATTTTCTGCCCATTTAAGGAGTGCCCTGATTGAGCCGAAATGCATCACAACCATTGTCATTCACGCCTCCATTAAAATAAACCACTGAAGCTATTGCAGGCCGTACGTGAATGCCGGTCTTCTTGTTTCTACTGGTGGAAAATTGCAGTTCTAGTCAACCATCTTGAATTATGTAGCTGAAATGAAACCTCTCATCACAAAGTTACCTGCCTAAGAAGCATAAGGAAAGAGCAACGGGCAACTTTAAACGAACGACGTCTATTATCTAAATATACTATGCCAAATCTGCCATCCCTTCCCCTTCATGAGATATTTGTGTGCAATAATAAGGTAACTGTATATTGAAGATAAAAGTGGAAAAGCGAATATCGTGCCATTAGACCAGAGATCAGAAACCTCCGGCACTCCAGCTGTTCAGAAACTACAACTCCCACTCATTTCTGTGGGAGTTAGAAGAATAACCGAGCATGTTTGCATCCTGGGAGCTGTAGTTTCACGGCAGCTGGAGTGTTGAAGGTTGCCGATCCCTGTCTTAGACAGTATGTACTTTATTATTATGTACTGTAAGGTGGAATTAGAGCGGCTTTGCTTTGGGCATCTTTGCAGAAGAGTGGTACAGTATGTCTAATGGACATTATTATAGTGCAGGATGAAGGCTTAAAGGGGTTGTGCCATGAGAAGTTATATTTTTCAACCCATCACCTGCAACATCTGAGTACTTATGTAATTGCATGTAATTAAAAATTTAGTATAGCCACTGAGTTATATAATGAATTCTATCTGTATGCCGCCACCTGCTGTTTCATTCCCCTTTTTTCATGTCCACCTCACTGAGCTGGTCGCACATGCTCAGTTTAGATTTTCAACTGCTACCAGCAATATCTTCTGTTAGAATCTGTGGCATTTACAGGGAAAGCGCTACAGCAGATAGATCATGCCCCCTGAGAAAGAACACATCCTTTCATTTTTTACATCAATCATGGCACAACCCCTTTAAAGCTGCATCCAAACTTTAAAGGGGTTGTCCCACGAAAAATATTCTACAGTTTTCAAACCAGCACCTGGATCTGAATACTTTTGTAATTGCATGTCATTAAAAATTTTGTATAGGTACAGAGTTAATCAATAACATGTATCTGTATAGCACCACTTAATTTCTTATTTCTTTGACCTACTCACTGAGCAGGCCGCACATGCTCAGTTTCAACTTTTAACTGCCTCCTGAGCTGTGCTAGGTAGAGCTGAGACACACCCCCTTAGCTCCAGCAGAAAAGACACTCCCCTTTAGCTGTCTGGCTTGATATAAATCTAGCAGAGCAATGAATGTAGAGATCACTGGATCCATGTGAGATACAGGGCTGGTTCTAGCTTTGTTAGAAAGAGGTTGTCATGTACTATATGATGTCTGATTTTCATTTTTTACATTATTCGTGGGATAACCCCTTTAAGTGCATTGACTTTCGGGGGAGCTCACGCAGTAAATGTACAAGGCAGCACTGTGTACAATCATAGCCTTCACTGATTGGGGGTATTTGACATTGAGAACCACTGATCTAGAGCGTACTTATGATGTCAGTATTATGACTGACATATACAACGAAATCTTGTGATATGTGGTGATATAACTAGTTTCCAATTCCACATTCCTTTCATAATTAATGAAAATTTGTCTTGGATTGCAGACTTCTTGATACATAATATCCATCCACATGTGTTTTATACTTTTATATATATGTAATGCATACTATAATTTAAGCCTAGCAAAGAAAGTTTTTGAAACCTACATAGGTTTTCCTGACATACATGGCCACCTACCTATTAATCATCATGAGTCATCTCACCTGACGGGACCCCTGTTCAGGAGATACAGTAGATGCAGACCCCACCACTAAGACATGCAGATAGGCTATAAATGTGGACCTGATATAAATACCCCTTTAAGGAAATTAAGCAAAGTCTATGATGTACCCATATGCCTTAGACTTTTTCTGCCATTCATCAGCGCAGGGAGCACTATGAACAGTACAGGCAGCGCACTGAATGTAGGCAGGATATTATAGTAAATGATAAAGTACATGGAAGATATACTATATTGGACTGTAGTACTCAGGGTACATTGCCTTGTTGGCACTTTACCATAAATAAGTGGGTTTTGGGTTGCAATTTGGGCACTCTGCCTCTAAACGGTTTGCCATTACAGCCCTATCCCGTGACAGGGGCATTACTGCACCACTGGATTTACCTCCACAATCCCTTCCATAGTCTTAATCATTTATCAAATCAGAGACGCCGTTTTCTTCAAGAGGTGTTCCTGGGTGCTTTTACTATTGATGGTCTATCCTCAGAGTAGGCCATAAATATCTGATCGGTGGAGGTCCGAGACCCTGAACCCCCGCCAATCAGCTGTTTCACAGTAGCTCCTGGACCAGAATTCAGTGCAATAATGTAGTTCATTGTGTAGTGGATGGAGCTAGTTACTACAGCACTGCACCTATTCACTTCAATGAGAGCAGCACTGCAGTTATTACCTCTGTCCACTACACAGTGGATGGAGCTGTGTAGTTCCAGCATCGGAGCTACTCTGAAACAGTTAATTGGTTGGGATGCAGGGTGCCAGACCCCCACCAATCTGATATCCTGAGGATAGCCCATCAAAATCCTAGAATAACCCTTTAAAAAATGATGAAATAAACTATTGGAGGGTTCACCCCCCCCCCATAAGAGGGATTTTAATTAGAATGTGCCCCATGGATGTTATAATAGTAGGTAGCAAAACAACCAACAGGTATGGTCTAGAGTGCACATGATAGGTCTTATCTAGTGAAATGTAGATCCTCTCCTACATTGATCTTAGAATAATCTATAGAGATCATGTGACCACATTTGCGTTGGAGCTGATTAATATAAACACGAACGGATCAATATCCAATAGAAATGACCACAGCCGTCTTATGTTACCTACAGATATGGCACACATGAAATTAGTGTACTGCCGAGCGAGTACTGAGACTTCTCCCAGGATAGAATCAGCCACAAATCATGTTGGGTGGGCAGTGACGTCTCCTGGTTCCCAGCATTAATCAGCCTGTAGAGAGTTTCGATGCCGTCAGTATGCATTTTATTATGTATATCAAGTGTATTATGGAATTAAGCTGGTAGGATCTACAGCATGCCCTTGGGGGATGGTTATTTGAAGAGCTACTTGTACTCAGACAAATGTGAAATAACAGATTTTTTTCTTGAATAAATCCCATGGCAAATTGTGACAAGCAAATCTGATGTTTTTATAGCTGTGCTTTTGTGTTTTTTTCTTTTATTCATTAATTTTTTTGTTTTACTAATTTTATATTTTGTATTTAGTCATCATTTGTGCATAAACCTTTTAAAACCAAGCTAGTCCTGGCCTTCAGGGCCGCAGACATTTTTATGTTTGTTTTTAGTCTCCCATTTTATTGATCTATATAAAATCTAATTTTCGTGTACATGTAAGGTAACAATTTATGTTCATTTCAAATTTCATTTTTTATTTACTATGGGGGTCATTTATCAAATTTATATGCAACATTTTCTGCATATTTTTGCGACATTTGGTAGGCCTCACCACTTTCGGAAGTGGAGTGAACAGTTTGTCACGATTAGGGATTAGAACAGTGTTTATGGCTCATTTATGATGTGCAGTTTAAAAAAAAAAAAATATTCAAAAAGTTGCCTCCCTACACCAGACAGCCCCGTTGCATACTTTCACTGACAGAAGCTAAACCACATCTCCCTTGCACCAAATTTAATAAATCTGAGCTCCACTTCATAACATTGGCGCAGCAACACAAACCAAAGAAAGATTTAAAACTGACACCAAAAACACCGCAAAGTACATTTTTATGATATTGCTCGATAAAGACTATTGTGCAAATATAAATTTTGCAACTTTATATTTATTTATAGAAAATTAATTATTGTTTTTTTAATATGTTTATTTCATTTCATCTAATATTTAGTTTGAGCTTTATACTATTTAGCTCAAGCTTTTTAACTTTTAAAGGGGTTGTGCCATAAACTACTTTTTCATTCTAAGGGCTCATGTGCACAATCGTATGTATTTTACAGTCTGAAAAAATACGGATGACGTCCATGTGCATTCTGTATTTTGCAGAATGGATCAGCTGGCCGCTAATAGTACAGTCCTATCCTTGTCCATAATGCGGACATTAATAAGGCATTTTCTATTCATTTGAGTAACGGACATACGGGCACACGGAGTAACCTTTGTTTCTTTTTTGGCGGACCCCATATACGGTCCGCAAAAAAAAAACGGAACGTACACGGAAAGGAAATACGTTTTTGTGCATGAGCCCTAAAGTGTATTTTCACCAATTACTGTAGCTCCCATTCCTCTGTGTGTGTGCATGTGTGTATATATATAAATATATATATTATTTTACCTAATTTGCAGTTTTCTCTTATCCCCCATGCTTGAATCCTACTTCCTGGTTTGTCATGTGTCTGGTATCCTATCATGCCTTAGGGCAATGAGACATGTCCTGACTAGGGATGAGCAAACTTCTGTTTTAGAAGTTCGTGTTTAGGTTACTGCATAATTGTTATGGTCAGTGGTCACGGGATCCATAACGCAATTCTGCGGTAACCTGAACGCAAACTTCTAAAACAGAAGTTCGCTCATTCCTAGTCCTGACATCAGTAGCTCATGTGACCCAAACCATGTCCCTTGTTCTTACCAATGACAGGTCCTATGTCCTGCATGACAGGGATCCAATGCAAGACGTAACCTTCAGCAACTGAATATGAAAACAGATTGGCCGTAGGGTGCAATGGTCGGCTAATAACTTTAGTTTTGGTAAATGACGGTGGCTGAGACTAAAGACTTCTCTAATGGCAGCCATTATAGTAGGAGTGTGTCTGTCAATCACATCCGTCCTTCTGCTGTTCGTCAGCATTTGGTTTGTGCGTGGTCTTCCAGATGTTACTTATACATCATGAAGCCTCGAGGCAATGACATCATTTTTTAAAGGGTTATTCTAGATTTTACTATTGATGGGCTATCCTCAGGATATCAGATAGGTTGGGGGTCTGGCACCCTGCTCCCCAACCATGACATACAGTTGCGTCACACTGCGCCAAAAAGGTAATATTCCTGTAAAGAATTTTTTTTTTTTTTTTATTATTCTTCTACTTCTATATTTTGGATTGTTAAGAATGTTATCATATAGTCTTTTGTGTGGCTATCGACACATGAGATCTCCTGCCCAGTGTCTGATACGTATTAGTTAAGCATGGCAGCCCAAATGGAGGATGTTTTGACCGTGACTGCTTCCGTTCAGTGCATGCTGGTCAGTGCGTCTCTTGTACTTGCCTTTCAAATACAACTTTTCAACCTCGCGAGGGTGTATTGGAAATATGTCCGTTTTGTGTATTTTGTGCAACCGATGTAATTATACAGCAGCTTTTCCATGCAGCCTGCTTGTAAACAGATGAACAGATAGGCAGTAGGTAGAAAGAATTGCAGATTTCACTTGCAGATCGCTTTCACATGTCACTCAGTAGTCTCATGAATCCTAGAACCGCACAGGCAGAGGAAGCTGGAAGATAATTACATTATGTAATATTTGCTACAATGGCCGACTTCCTTCCTGCTATTCCCTCCTTTTGGCCTAATGGGAAGAACCTAAAGTAGAGTAGATTGCTTATCTGTCAAAATAATGATTTTCTTCTTCGTTTGTAGAAACAGACTTTTCTCACTGTTAATAAATGACATTGGTAAAAACCATTGAAGATCTGCAGATTATTCCAATACTAGAAGGCATAAAGGAATGTCACTTGCAGGTATACAGTATCCCAAATTCAGGAAAGGCTTAAAGAGGACCTTTCACCACTCCTGACATGCCTGTTTTAATAGCTTCATGCATTCCCCATGTAATAACAATTCTGGAACATCTATTCTTATGTCTGTATGTTGTGCCATTCCTTTATTATTTGCACTAGAAGTTATGAATGAATTGCTTTTTGTCTTCAGTAAGGGAACAGAGGGGAGGTAACCAGTTGGGGGGCGTGTACCTGCACAGTCTGAACATGGCAGCACTGATTGGCTAGAGTCAGTCTGTGCAGGGAAACACCCCCAACTGGTCACCTCCCCTCTGTTCCTTTACTGAAGGCAAATAGAAATTCATACATAACTTCTAGTGCAAATAATAAAGGAATGGCACAAAATAGAGCCATAAGAATAGATGTTCCAGAATTGTTAGTACGTGGGGAATGCATGGAGCTATTAAAACAGGCATGTCAGGAGTGGTGAAAGGTCCTCTTTAACATTAAAGTTATTAACATCCAAGTTATTAAAGGAATTTTTACTGATGATGACCTATCCTCTTGGTATCTGATCGGTATGGGTCAGACGGTCAGGACCCCTACCGATCAGCTATTTGAGATGGCAGCGGTGCTCTCATTAGCGCCATGGCCTTCTCCAGTTTTTCCTAGATCATGTGACGTCATATTCATTGGTGACAGGGCTTATGTACAGCTCAACCGATTGAAATGAATGGAGCTGGGCTGCAATACCAAGCACAACCACTATACAATGTACGGTGCTGTTCTTGGTAAACAAGGAGAAGGCTGCAGCGCCACTGCGAGCAACAATACCTTCTCAAACATCTCATCGGCGTGGCTCCCGTATGTCAGATCCTCACCGATCAGATACTGATGAACTAGCCAGAGGATAGGTGATCAGTACAAACCCTTGCAAAACCCCTTTAACATTTAGTCCTCCAATGCAACAGTTGTGCATGCTTAGCTATTTCATCCCCCGCTGCCTCCAGTGCTATCGCTCTGATGCTCCCTGTCGCTGCAGCGAATACATCATCTTCTTGGCTGCAACGATGGCTTACCCATATACTCCGGACACAACTGCAGGCGATTATGTGCTTCCACGGGATATGCCACCGCTGAGGCCAACGATTGGTTGCAGTAGTCATTTGTAGTATACGGGCATGGAACTGTTGCAGTCAAACAAAGCCCAGGTGGGGAGAATGGAAGCAGCAGAGAATACTTTCTTTTATTAGTTTATCACAATTTCTGCATTGGGGGGGGGATTTTTTTTAATATCTGAGACAACCCATTTAAGATGGGTTGTTGAAAAAATAATTTAAAAAAAATGAATGTCTCTTTCACACCAGTAAAGACTTATACTGGAAAATGAGCATTTTTTCCTATTTAAGACATTGATGGTACTGGAAGGTTCTGGGCTCTGATTTCAGTGTGAGATTGGTGGGGGTACAATAGCTGTGATGGCCAACCTTGAGGTCTCCAAAAAAAAAAAAACAGCTCAGCAAAACTGACAGCAGCTGAATGCTGCTTTGTTCTGGTGATTGTTGGGGGTAAACCTATAATAATTATAGAAGCGGGATTGAACAATTATAATTAAGGGTTTAACAAGCAATAATTTACACAATGGAACATCAGTTAAACCAGACGACTACAAATGTTTTGACACCAGGATGGCTAACTTGAGACATCATGGTGACGACAGAGAAGTAGTTGCCCATTTTTGCCTTCTTTGATCAGTATAGAAAAAAAACGCACTGGTAATTTCCAGGGTTTCCAGAGCAATAAAACTAGAAAAGAGCTTCAAAGGTGGTGACGTGTTTCTTGACAGAATTATTCTACGACGTTTTCTGTGGCTATGGATGTAAGAAATAAATCTGCCAAATCGGCCTGGACCTTTCTTTTGAAGCAAATATGGCCTTAATGAAACTGTACTGAAGGGAATTATATTACTTGTATGAGCTAGAGATGGAACAAGATTAATAGATTCTGTAGGAAAAGTCCACCAATGAACCTGAAGACCAACCAGAAACACAGCTCATATGGTTGTCAGGAGTCAATGTAGTCTTAATAGCTCAAATAATAACATATATAACAGATATTTTTTATTTAGACTGTGTTGAGAAGTATTTTCACCCAAGAAAATAAGGGTTATCATTCAGAAAATGTAATCCTCATAACTGCAGACGATCGCTTCCCCACAAGGAGCAAGTGATATTCGGAAACTCTATAGACTGTGCTATTTCCCAATATTAGCGGACAAACAACGTACAGTCTCTTCTATGGAGCAAGAGGTCAGAGGCTGGTGGCCTCACTCCACCCTGTAGCAACGGGCCGAGGAGGAGCTTTGGTTATGGAGATCTGGCGCTTTACAAGGTAAGAATAGAGGAGGCCATTTATCAAACAGAAATACTACTAAATTAGGGGCATAACTATAGGAGTGCAGAGGGAGCAGTCACTACCTAACCCAGGGGCCTGAGGAGGCCTAAAGTCCCTTGTGCCACATAAGAAGACACTGGTATCATAGAAAGTACATGCTGGAAGGGCTCTCTTATAGATTTTGCACAGGGGCCCAGAATGTTCTGGTTAGTCCTCTGGCTGGAGAGAAGGGGTTAGGTTAAGAATTTGGCATGTGGAGGGGGCGCTAACGCTACTGGAAGGCTATGTGCTCCCCTGCCCCTGGCCACAAAGCACTGAGGGAAGGGGGGGCCAAGTTGAACTCTTGCATCAGGACCCATGAGCCTTTGGTTACGCCCCTGCAGAGCTGATATGATGTGACCAGTTTGAAGGGAAACCTACTGGTGTCTTTTACTGGGATACAGCTTGTTCCTAAAGCATAACATAGGTAGTGACCATGCAAGTAGATGTCCCTCTCGTTCAGATCTCGTGTATTGTATCAGTATGGAGAGTTTTTTTTTTTTTTTTTTAGTTCTTTAAAATTTTAAACTTCTTTTCAACATCATTTATTACTAAACTTTAGGAAAAAATTAAAATTTAACAAGGCTTTAAACAAAACGTCAGGGCAAAATGTAGTAATGCTTCTGTCTTCCTTCACAATGCTTATTTTATGCAGCTCTTTCAGGTTTTCCGTACTGGAAAGAAGTTGTAATTTGGTGCTCTGACATTTTGAAGAAATTAGTGTTGCTGGCTCTTAATATTGGCACGCCAAAAGAGCTAATGATTGCATTGAATGGTGGAAAAATCAGCAAATGTAGAGTTTAGGGAAGCGACGTATCACTGACATAGCTTTTATAAACAACCTGAACCATTTTTGTTAAAATTGCCATGATTCGAAACAGTGGTGATATTTCTGAATGGTGATGTGCCCATTATTGTTAGAGATTTTTACATTCATTTTTACATTTATGAGGAGGCCGCAGCTCTCTGTGAACTCATAGGCCTCTTCCTAGGCTGTGTGACGTCACATGGCCTAGATACACTTCAGTCCCATTCAAGTCAATGGCTCTGAGCTACAATACCAAGCACTGCCCCTTCAAATTAACTGTGCTGTGCTTAGTAAGCTGTGAGGCTTACCGAAACCCCAGTGAGCACTGCAGCCTCCTTAAACAGCTGATTGGCAGGGATGCCAAGAGTCAGACCCCGGCCGATCTCATATTAATGACCTATCCTGAGGATAGGCCATCAATATGAAAATTCAGAAAACCTCTTTAATGGCGTTTTTACTGCTTTTTCCTAAAACTTTGTAAAAAAAAAATTATTGATAACTATGCAGGGGCAGTGGGACAGACTTCCGTTAAGGATAAGCGGTAAGGATAATTTCTAAAATTGGGGACATGGATTTAAAATAAAAAACGCAAGTGATTAGTGAGGAAGACGGTGACTGTAGGTAGTTAAATTACTGTATGTTTCTAATCCATCAGCTCAGCTGTCATGTTGAACATCATGGACCGAGGGGGCTATAATCTTTCTGAAGCTCCTGCGTTGAACAGCAAGAGAGTGTGTTCTAACCGTGGCTGATTTTCTTCGGTATAGGTCTATAGATATTTGACTTGGATCAACAATAACGCTTCAGTACTATTCATCTGTTCAGCCGTCTGCTACAAAATGTATGTTAAAGGGGTTGTCCCACGAAAAATATTCTACAGTTTTCAAACGAGCTCATTGATCTGAACACTTTTATAATTGCATGTAATTGAAAATTTTGCTCAGCCACTGAGCTATTCAATACAATGTATCTGTAAAGGGCCACTTAATTTCTTATTTTTTTGTTCTGCTCACTGAGAAGGCTGCACATGCTCAGTTTAATCTTTCAACTGCCTCCTGAGCTGTGATAGGGAGATCATGGACACGCCCCCTGAGTTGCAGCAGAAAAGACACTCCCCCCAGAGCTGTCAGCTTGATATAAATCTAGCAGAGTAATGAATGTGGAGATCCATGTGAGGTACAGGGCTGGTTGTAGCTTTGTTAGAAAGGTATTTTCATGTGCTATATGATGTCTAATTTTCATTTCTTACATTGTTCGTGGGATAACCCCTTTAAGTGTCCTTAATAGCCACTTGCTGCCTCACGGCCATAATTCATGAGCATCAAGTTCACACCATGTTGTATAGATGCCATCATTCTGCTTATGTCAAGTCAAGATAGTCAAGAAACGCGCAGCACAAATGGACAGGGGTGGTTGACCATTTTACTGAACTTTCATATAACACTCATCTCATATCTGTTTCCAGAATTGGTAGCATTGCTCCTCATTTTTTTTTCTTTTTGAGGTCCATCAATGTTTAACTGCAAAATTCTGTGAAAATGTTAGGATTGTGATTCTCTTGCTGAAGATCGTGCAAAAATAGTTATGGAAATTCTCTCTGAAAATTTTGTAAGCACATTACTTTGTCCATGAGGCTTGTCCACAAAATTGGTTATTGGTTACTGCATGAAATTCCATATTATAAACTGAGGTTTAAACTGCAGTGGATGAAGACTGCAGTGGCCATAAACATCGGGGGGTAGATATGGAGGGTGCAGTCACATCCAGGCTCTGGTGCTTAAAAGGGTTATCCAACCCCTGTAATACCCCCCAAAATTCCCGGGCACCTCATACAGGTTATACGTACCCCGCTCCCTGGCACCCGCATCGCTCTTGATGCCTGCATGCCACCGCTGTCCTACAATTCCCCGTCGCGTGGATCAAAAAACCTGGCAACATGAGCAGCCAATAGCAGGCCGTGGCAGGAACAAGCCTCCCTAGCGTCACCCGCAATACTCCGGAGACTCATCCCCGTCACGGCCTGCTATTAGTTACATAATGGATGTGATTGAAAAAAAAGACATAAGTCCATCAAGTTCAAGCAAGGGATAGGTGGGGATGTGAATCACAGAAGGAAATAAGACTCATATTTCTACACATTTCATAAGCAATAATGTCATTTACTTTTAAGAATTCATCTAAACCCTTTTTAAAACTGTCCACTGTTCCTGCTGTGACCACGTCCTGAGGAAGTCTATTCCACAAATTCAAAGTTCTTACAGTAAAGAAGCCTTGACGCTTCTCGAGACTGAACTTTTTCTTCTCCAGTCGGAGGCAGTGCCCCCTTGTTTTTTGAGAGCATTTTACATACCCCAATTTTGAATGGAATATCCATCCATTTTTACCGTTGCCTGTAATAATGCAATCAGCGCTT
Source organism: Rhinella marina (assembly GCA_900303285.1). Lineage (NCBI taxonomy): Eukaryota > Metazoa > Chordata > Amphibia > Anura > Bufonidae > Rhinella > Rhinella marina. The sequence goes on from ONZH01020370.1 coordinate 338,540, forward strand.
GGTAACACGATCAGATGAAAGGGTACTTTCGTCCTCTGATTACAGTATTCATGTATTGCACTTCATACAATTAGTTTTTTGTTAAAGCCAGTGACCCAGAAATCAAGAAATGAACTCCAATAAGGGTTTTTATTGTGCTTGATTAAAATAAGTTGCATATAAGAAGTTTGTTTACTATACATGACCATTACATACGTCCTCCATGTGCCTCTTTATAAAGAGTGGCTCATAGATGAGCAGGATCTATGTTGTCTTCTTATAATGTAGATAAAAAGCACATGGATAATACAGTTACAGGTGGAATATGGATACAGCTATGCAGGGCTGGGACAAGGTATTTTGGCGCCCTAGGAAGAGCAAGCAAATTGCACCCCCCCCCCCTCCCGAATCAATTAAAAGTGCCCTTACTTCATAATAAATATATTAAATGACATTTAAAAGAAGCAGTCAGGGTCAGATCCAGTGACTTACAGCTAATATCTCCACGGATTTGGGTTCATCACTTTCCTTTTCTTCTCCATTTAGCCCAGACCATAACAAGCAGGAGTCCTTGGTCAGCAGTGTGCAGCCCCCTCTGCCACATAAGCGTAAGAAGCATCCCCTGTAGTGCCAGTTTGTAATTCCCCATACAACCAGTATATAATGCTCCCCCCTCCCTGTACAGTCATTATATAATGCCCTCCAGTACAGCCATTATACAGTGCTCTCCTCCTGTACAGCCAGTATATAATGCTCCTCCCTCCCTCTACAGCTAATATATTACACCCTCCCATACACCTAGTATACAGTGCTCTCCCCCCGTACAGCCAGTATATAATGCTGACCTAATGCAGGCTTGCAGTATGGAGGATCTCCCCTCTGTCTTCTGTTTACACTAAAGGGAAGACAGACAAGCCATAGCAACGGTCTTTTAAGGGACCATTGTAAAGGGGCATTAATGAAAGCTGTTATTATGAGGTAATTACAGATCTTTTGACAATCATTGACAGACTAACTCAGGTATATATGCCGAGCTCTAATAAACTAGCAAATAAAAAAAATTGACAGTTACACTTTAAGGGATTGTGCAGTATCATAAAAATTGAATAAGCTCTGTTCACTTGAACAGAGCTTAGCCCCGCCCAGGCCAGTGATACTAGTCGTGACGTCACTGGCCTGCGGTAAACACAGAGAAGGCCGTGGCGCTCCTGCAGCGCCGCTGCCTTCTCAAACAGCTGATCGGCAGGGGTCCCGGGTGTCGGACCGCCGCCAATCAGAGGCTGATGATCTATCCAGAGGATAGATCATCAGTTTTACAGAACTGCAGAACCCCTTTAACTTGGAGAACCCCTTTAAAAAATCTCCTCTCCAAGAACTGTAAAAGCTGAGTGACAGCCCATAGTGGCACCTGCAAAGAACTGGGAAAGATAAGTGATGGCCTTTAACAGCATTCCCCCCAAGAAATGAAAAAGCTGAGTGACAGCCCCCCCATCCAGTAACTGTAATCAGCCATTCACCAGATTATCACTAGCGTGGTTGCAGCCAGCCTAAGGGAGCGGCCCTGAAGCCTGATGGTCATAGTGGGTGCTGGGCCAGTGTTAGAACTGAAAAGGAAGAGGATTATTTCAGTGGGCTGGTCAGGCCAAACCGAAACAGATGGTGAATTATACAGTTTATAGGTGCCAAGCAGCCTACTGTTGAATCTGGCAACGTGGCCCAACAGGAATCTGCCCGGCAGGCCAGATTTCCAGTGCGGGCCAGAGGCATGGACTCGATTGCTAGAGAATTACCAGGTAGTGGTCTCCAGAATAGTCACAGATTGGTGGCAACTGTTGTTATGTAATAGTCGTATAGTCAATATGCCTCTGACATCCTCTTTGGGCAGTCTGGGCACAACTTCAGGCTAAGGCATTAGACGGGAGCCAAATCTGGAAAGGAGGAAGCGCCCAGTTGCAGGTCGCCAGGGACAGTGGCTGCTCAATGTGAAGCAGTGTCACAACTGGTTTAGATGAGTAGCAGGTCATATGTTAAGGACTGCCTTTAGCCCTGAACCCATAAAATCTACAAGATCTCCAGTGCACCCCACTATAGTATGGAAAAGTTATACTGCAATGGGCAAGTAAGTCACCTACACACAAAAAGACAAGAAGTAACGTGCTGCCAATTTTCCCAATTGATGCTGTTTTAAGAGTGGTCACACCGAATAATGATTTGATTGAATTTTTGACTGTTTATACGTTTCTCTTGAGGCTATTACCAACTATTTTTTTCATTGGATACATTTACTACAGATCGGTAATTTAGCTGCCCAGCAATGTTTACTGCCTACTTCAGGCAGGATATACAAATTTATCTGTGGTTAAACATGCATGTAATGTTTCCTTTACGTATCACAGATCAGGGATGGGCGGCTGTCAGTGAGCCCCACGGTAAATGGAATACCGTAGCCTCTCAGAGTTTTCCATCTTGGATTTATATTTCTCTATGCACAGACCTTTTCCCTTATGAAATCCACCTTATCCTTAAAATAGCAAAATATGTTTATATGGGTTTACAGCATAATTTCAGAAATGGGTATTTAACACGGGGTGATTATTTGGATATTCTGTCTGCGCAAACATCTTGAGTCCATTCTTGCCTTGCTGTGGTATGGTTCATATCATACATACGATACAGAAAATCTTGGATTTTTTAGATCACCTTTAGGGCTCATTCAGACAAGTAATCCAGGTGCTGCCTGTGTGGGGTCTGTTTAAAAGTCACGCAACCAAAAAACGTGCGCGATTTTTCTGCAACTACGAAAAATTCTACCTTTTACTTAAGCATTAATGTTATTTAATTTTAAGAATGTGTCTAATCCAGTTTCAAAAACTCACCTTTCCTGCTGTTACCAAGTCCTGAGGTAGACTATACCACCGATTCACAGTTCCTATAGTAAAGAATGCTTGTCGCCTCTGGAGACTGAACTTTTTCTTCTTCATATGGAGGCAATGCCCTTGTCTTTTGAAGAGATTTGACATGGAAAAGCTTTTCAAAATATTTTTTTGTATGGGCCATTTATTTATTTTTTACAATCTGTATTGTATTTTTTTGTATTTGTTTCTGGTTTTGTTCAAACATAACATTGTATGAAAGAGAAAAAGGTAAGAAAATCAGGGTGCAATGAAAAGGAAATGGATTGCAAAAACAAAGCTCATGTTATACTGTGAACAATAGTAAAATCCTGTAAGAGGGGCCGATAAGGCCACAAAGATGAATGAAGAGGTTTACCATCTCTGGCAGACTATTTTGTCAGGGTGTAGCCTGCCGGAGATGTCTGGATGAGGTAGCATCTGGCAAACATGCCGATACGTTTTTCATCCGTCCGATTCACTACAGCCAGATCTCCACCGGTCTCCATTATAGTTAATGGGGCCAGACGGAATTCCATCAGTGACGAATACGGCAGGATGTTAATCATGTCCCCCTTAAATGCCTCTTCTTAAGTCTAAATAAATGTAATTATTTTATTCTTTCCTCATAACTAAGACCTTCCATGCCCCTTATCAGTTTAGTTGCTTTTCTTTGTACTTTTTCCAGCTCCAGGGTATCCTTTCTATGTACTGGTTCCTAGGACAGAACTGCGTATTCCAAATTAGGCTGCACCAGAGTTTTCTGATTTGTGGGGGTCCGACTCCCAGCGCCCCTGCAGATCAGCTGAGCTTAGCCTCTCCTTGGGGCAGTTATGTCTCGCTCATCAGTCACATGGCCATTCACTGACCTGAGAGCCGTGACCTCTTCAAACAGCTGATCGGTGGGGGTCCTGGGTGTCTGACCTCCATCGATCAGATACTGATGGCTATCCTATGAATAATCTTGACCAGCCAAAGGCTGGCAACCCTGGGGTACCTGAGGATGGCCGAGCTAGAGGTTGTCTAACATGCTAGATCCCTGCAAAGGTTTGCTGTATCGGTTTGTCTGACCGTGTACCGATTTCTGCCTGATTTCTGGATTCTGACCTCCATATTGATTCTTCACTGCCTACCCTGACCTCGGACTGTTTATCAGATTGCTTGTACTCTGCCTGCCCTGTCTCTGGCAACGGTTTTGCCTGATCTCTTGGTGCACCTGAGGGTCAGTGGTCAACCACACAGAGACTGCTCCAGGAGGTAGTGGCCTGATTGTTCTGCTGCAGTGAAGTTCAGATCCCTATCTAGGGGTTTAAAGGTTGAATACCAGGGGACAGATTAATAATTTTTTTAGGTTTAGCCCAAAGCCAAATCTGTTGGTTGGCACAGTGGTTCCATACCCACTGCTGTAACAGTTTGGTTGGTTCAGTTGAAATCGGCAGGTTTGTCTTTGCTGTTATGTAATTGGTTGTAATTGGCCCTCTATAGACTGCAATATGGAAAAAAAAGATGAAACAGTTGTTTTTTTTTGTAAGGAGCAAAAACAATTACAAGAAGCACATTTTAATAAACTTAAAAAAAAAAAAGACAACACAGTACATAATATATATATCACCGTAACCCTTCAGAACCAATATAATACGCATTATTAATGGTGATTGATGAATGTAAATAAAAATAGTCTATTTTTTTTTTCTTTATTTAACCCATAATTAAAGTTAAAGGGGTTGTCCATGTTCAGAGCTGAACCCGGACATACTCAGAATTTCACCCAGGCAGCCTGCCTGACGAGCATCGGAGCATGTCATGCTCCGATGCTCTCCTTTGCCCAGTTTCGGTGACGAATCGGGCTCTGCCAGGCGGAGGCTTCCGCCCAGCAGTGAGCCCAGTGATGTCACCGGCACTGATGGGCGGGCTTTAGCGCTGCCCTAGCCTGTAAAACGGCTAGGGCAGCGCTAAAGCCAGCCCATCAGATGGCTGGCTTTAGCCCGGCAGTGTGTGTTTGTAAACAAAAGAGCCCTGCGCGATCCAGCGCAGAGCAAGGGAGTACATTGGGGCTGTTGTCAGACAGGCTGCCTGGGTGAAATCCTGGGTATGTCCGGGTTCAGCTCTGAACCCGGACAACCCCTTTAATAAGTGAAATGCCTACTTATGTGGCAAAATTATGCCTAAAAAACTAAAAAGTTTTTCTCCCAATAAAACAAGACCTCATACAGCTACAATAATGCGGATGTGAAAATAAAAATGTTATGGCTATAAATGCCATCTGAGCACCCATATTTCCATCACTGAAATAATTAAATTACAGCCTCTCTCCTTTCTAGGTTGTGTTCACACATATGGTGGGGGTTTTTTTGGCAGTTTTTGGTAAAAAAAAATATCTATGTCAGAAATTTAGCAAAAATCTTCACAACATCACGTGCACCCTCATTGGAGCCCAGAGGGTGCATAAAATAAAAAGTTGAGTCATAAGGGGGTCCACTATGACTTTATTGTCCAAGGGTCCACATAAATCTGCAGAGGGGCCAGCTCCAGGGTTACATGAGCAGACGATATCCTTCAATAATATTCTCTCCTGCACACTGCATCTCTTCTGGGTTTTGTGTGCATGGACTCCGGTCTAATGACTATGAGGGTCCCATACACTGTTTCTGTGTGTGTGTTTTTTAAAATGGATGAAACACGACCCTGATTGAGTTAGTGACGATGCCGGGGGGCGCGGATGTGAGGACTGTGTGTACATTATGCGGATATCACGGCTTTTAAAATGGTTATGTTAGACTTTGCCACAATTTGTGAAGGAATTTGTAAGGGACACCGTGTAATTCCTTCTCTTTCTCCAGACTTCAGGCAGCCAGTGATCTGCACGCTCCTGAAGGTCCTCTTCATATTTTAGTAGCAATATCCTGCACAACTATTATATTTATTACCTTGCTAAGTGATTTTTGCGAAGCAGAGATATAGGTGTAAATGTTTAGCAGTTAAATACTCATGCAATACACCTGAACGGCTGATGGATGGAGCATATGCTACATTGGTCAGTGTCTGCATCTACTTACCCATTGCTTCTATAACTCCAGGTTCCTTATAGGACCATCAGTTCAGCTTTTATATCAACCGCCCTGCTATGTCTATATTTTACATCTGCGTCGTAGGAGAACAGCTGTCATATGATGCAATGAACAAGAGATAAGAAGCAAGTGAGTATTCTCTATGGTCAAGTACTATCCTATCAATAACTACACAATTATTATATTATAGTCCTCTTTCTACACTAAACTTATATACCATATCTCTGTCACTTGGTCCCACTTCTGGGACCTGCATCTATCTCAAGATTGGGGCCCCATTTGCAAACTGCAGTGTATGGAGAGGTGGCTACTAGTCTGTGGCTTACTCCATTCACTTCTATGAGAGCTGAGCAGATGGCCCCTCATCTGTGGATCACTCCATTCCTTTCTATGGGAGCTGAGCAGGTGGCCACTCATCTGTGGCTCACCCCATTCCTTTCTATGGGAGCTGAGCAGGTGGCCACTCATCTGTGGCTCACCCCATTCCTTTCTATGGGAGCTGAGCATGTGGCTACTCATCTGTGGCTCACTCCATTCACTTCTATGGGAGTTGAGCATGTGGCTACTCATCTGTGGCTCACTCAATTCACTTCTATGGGAGCTGAGCAGGTGGCCGCTCATTTGTGGCTCACTCCATTCACTTCTATGGGAGCTGAGCAGGTGGCCAGTCATCTGTGGCTCACTCCATTCACTTCTATGGGAGCTGAGCAGGTGGCCGCTCATCTGTGGCTCACTCCATTCACTTCTATGGGAGCTGAGCAGGTGGCCGCTCATTTGTGGCTCACTCCATTCTCTTCTATGGGAGCTGAGCAGGTGGGCGTTCATCTGGGGCTCACTGCATTCACTTGGAGTGAGCCACAGATGAGTACATGGAGTGAGTACTTGTCATTAAACTGCACCGTCGAAACTTCTGAGACGACGGGCAGTGTAATGAAGAGGAAGTAGCACTCGCATGAAGAACCACCTCTTCTTCAAACAGCTGATCAACCGAGTGCCGGGTGTCGGACCTCCGCTGATCAGATATTGATGACCTATCCTGATGATAGGTCATCAATATAAATGGCCTGGAAACTCCTTTAAAGGGGTTGTCCCAGGTTTTTATATAATTCTTTTTTAATTCCCTCCCACCCAGCATTACCTGTGGAGAACTCCTTACTTACCTGCTCCCCACCGCTCGGTTCCAGCTCTGTGGTTCCCCGGCTGTCTCCACTGAACATTTGGTCCTCATTGGTTATCTTTCTGCACGGACAAGGCCAGTTACACAGCTGAAGCCAGTCACCAACGTGTTTTTTTCTATAGAGCTCCCCCACTCCCTAAAACAGTGGAGAACAGAATTTATAAAAAGGATTTGAGCTTCATGCCTCGAAAATATGGTTTGTGTCAGTCGTACAAACATATGTTTTCCCTCTGTGATTGTGTCCATCATATTGGAGCCAGGAAGCTAACCCTTGGCTCAGCCGGTTGGTCCTGGGCAGGTCACCCAGTAATTGACCAGTGCTCTCAGTTTGATGAATGAGACTCTTGCACATGCACCAAATTGGGGCCCTGTGCAAATTACACATCTTGCTGAAGGATACATCTAATATACTTTGGGAACATCAGTTCCTCTGCTTTTATAGAGAATGTCAGATGTAACATACAGGATAACTCTGCATCATCCATTCATGGGAGGCAAAACCCCATTGGCTTACAATAACATTGATTATAAGGTCGTCATTATAGCTTAAGTGCTTCTATCCAGAACTGCTTAAGGAAATTTCTTTGCTCCCTGCCTCTCTGTTGTGCCCAGGAAGTCGGCGCAGAGGAAACACCAGCACGTGCAGCTCGGCATCTTTAAAGAGAGGAGGGACAGATGTCGGTGCTAATTATTTCCTCATTGAATTAGTTTCCTTTGCAAAGTTAAATGCTCTCCTTCATCGGAAATGTGTAATGTGCTGTAATTGTACTTCCCTCTTACTTAACCCTTCCCTGTTTATAAAGGCACCTGGCTCAGGGGGTGGAGCGAGGTGTTCATTATATCTGGCTAATTAAAAAGTATTACTGAAAATGTAAAATAGAAGGGATAAAATTATGCAGTGCAATTTCCTATTTATACAATATACTGGAAATTTAAATATACTGGAAAATGGGTATGGGGCTCCTAGACCCTAATTCTGTGATCTTTATGTTGTGCCATAGAAAAGCATTATTCTGTGTTTTAGCTTTTATGATGCAGCCGAATTGTGGCTATTAATATGGATATGGTTATGGGCTATATGTATGTTCTTCCTCACACTCATGTTTAGCTGCTCTTTAGCTCTCTTTTAGGTTAGTAAAGAATACATTTAAAGGGAGTCTTTCACCTATATAACCAAGAGCAGTGCCCCACAGAAGATTGCAGACACATCCCAGACATACCTGTGTGCACTGTGTGTCTGTATTACATGTTCAGGAAAAGCACTTTTATTCTGCAGGAAAAACACTCCCAAGCATCCACTATATTTAGAAATCCAGTGTCTATGTTAGAAATCCAGTCGGGAGAGAGAGCTGTTTTTACTTTCACTTTCAGCTGGGCACTTGGGAGCTGTTTTCCTGCAGAATAAAAGTGCTTTTCCTGGACATGTAATACAGACACACAGTGCACACAGGTATGTCTGGGATGTGTCTGCAATCTTCTGTGGGGCAGTGCTGTTATATAGGTGAAAATGAGGTGACAGAATCCTTTAACCCTTTCGCATTCAGCGATGTAGGAACATGACACCAGCTCCCACATGCAGCAGGCGTCATGGCCGGCAAGTCTCTGCTGTTTTAAACAGCAGAGACCTGCCACTACTTACCACAACCGGCAATCATGCCAATCATGGTAAATAAAGGCATTAGATGCCGTGATCAAGCGAGATCACGGCATATAATTGCGCTAAACCTGGAAGCGTGCGCATACGGGTGTTGTGCAGGCGCCCCGTGTGATTAATCGGGGGGATCTGCACTCAATCTGAAAGCTGTAAACCTCGCTAGTGAGGTTTACAGCTTTCAATCAGCAATTCTTATTTTGGCCACCAGATGGTAGGCCATGATAAGAAATGAGCAAAAGGGACTTAAAATTGAGTTTTAAAAATCCCTGATTGCCCAAAATGGAAAATTAAAAAAACATTGTCTATATGCTCATAAATGAGCCTTAAAATCACAAAAAATGTTAAGTTAAAAAAATATAAAAGTTTAAATCACCCCCCTTTCCTTATAATTAAAAAATAAATACCTAGATAACAATAAATATAAACATCATGGGTATCATCGCGACCAAAAACTCCTGTACTTTTAAAATATAAAAAAAAATTCCAATATGGCAAATTGCGTAACAGAAAAAAGGGTCAAAATGGCCAATTTACCATTTTTTCACTACTTCTCTTACCCAAAAAAGTGTAATAAAATGTGATCAAAAAGTCACGCACACTCCAAAATGGTATCAATAAAAACTATGGATTGTCCCTCAAAAATGAGCCCCTAAACAGCTCAGTGGATGTGTGATCCTGTGAATAGTAGATAAGTTGTCTTCATGTGACAGCTCCTAAGGTTCTGTTCACATCTCAATACATCTCCAACGTATACAACAGGATTATTGCCCAACTTATACTTCAACATAGTGCCGTATGTCTGTCTTTGGCCGAAGTGTTAGAAAATTATACATGGTTTTTGTTTGCTTTCGTGCTGGCCCACTGTACAGAAAAGTGTAGTCATTTTTGCAGACACATATATCACCCCAATAGAAGCCCAAAAGACTCTCCTTGCCTATGGCTACGTTCGGTGAAGGCATCAAGAGCCTTCCTGTGGATATACAAAAACACGGTCAAATAGCTGCTAAGGGCAGTAAGTGTAGACCCACTGTGCCAAACTGTTTCACTTTGAGCTAGTCCTGAAGGTGTTATCCTGGTGGTCTCCTGGTTTACACCTTTTAACCCATATACAGGAATCTGGCCTTCGTTGCAGGAGAGCCACCAGACCTCTACTTCTTGGAATAGTCCCAATGTGGGTGGCTGCTGACCCATGGGGATTAGAGACACCTGTGCAAAGCATCAGGGGATCAGGGAATACACATGGTCAGGAAACAGGCAGACCTGAGGGCTGGCAGAGTTTGTGTGAATGCAAGGAAAAATCTCTCTAATACACACACAGCCAGACTGCAGCGTGGGACACAGGAGTCTAGCAGCTGGGCATAAACTAGGTGAATGATGGGACGACAGTGGGCATGGAGTGCCACCATGACAATAGCATGATGTGAACCAAAGATGATTATTATTGCACTGGACCCTTAGGCAGGATGCTGAATCCCCTTAAGGAGAACAGTCCTGTATGCAGACTTACTGGAAGTACTTCAAATATGGAGACTTATTGGCAATGCTCCATGGGAAACAAATATTCAAATATTCAAAGTATCTCCCAAGAAAGAGAACCATCTCGCCAGCGCCACCTATTGGAAGTGGCTCCCTATGAGTCAAAATCATACTTTCCAACAATCCATCTATATACAGCTGCTAGGGGTAGTTGCCCCTCGTCAGTACGGAGCAGGATTCTGGCTGTCTCAGTGCCTTCAAAGCAGCCCCAGTAGTGATCTGTGCTGCGCTGTCCTTTATGCTAGGTTCATCCTCATGGCAGTGGCAACCTGTGCCCACTGATGACCTCACTGCCATTTCTGGTTGCCTGCCTCGAGTCCTGATCTATTGAATTTCTGCTTGCCCTGGTTTCATCCTATTGCCCTGATGCTGATGCCTTGGCTGTTAACTTGCAATCTTGGATCTTTTTCCCATGTTTTTTCACTTTGTCTCTTAACTAATTTTTGGTCACGCTTGATCTGACCTTCGGTTCTGAATGGGTATACATCAACCATAGCTTTTCTTTACTGGTTCATGTACTGCACTTACCAACATTGGGGACCATGACCTAAATAGTACGCTGCAAGAATGATCTTACCTCCATGAGGGTGTTAAGGGGAACACTGGACTCTCTTAGACTTTGGCCCCAGCTGAGCCTTCGCCAGTCCAGTCATGGTATCAATGGTTTATGACCTATCAGAATAACACTACTATTGATATACCTGTCGGTGATCTTATGGACATTTGAGATCATAGGAGGTTCATGTTCCTGAATGCATTGTATGGCAACCATGATAAGCTTGCTGCAGTTGAATGTAAGTTGGTAACATTTTCCTTTTAACTGTGTGTATGATTATAAAACCGTCTCCTAATATAAAAAAAAATAATAAATTTGTAATCATTCATAAAAAATCAAAAAAGTGATAAAATTTAGTTACATTCAGAACATTTCCACCAATGGAGCAGCAAGCTGTAGATAAACTTAGTATTCTGACTACTCTGATCCAGAACAGAGACGTGTGAACATATGTGAACTCTCATTTAGTGACGTTGTAGCTTCCTCCGAAGGGATTGTAATGCTTTCTTATCACCTGAAGATGTCAGTATCACTTTTCCATAAAGATCAGATGACATGTTTATTGGGAGTATTGTCTGTAGCATGAAAAATCTGTACATGAGCTAATTTATGGAGAAAGCCATGACCTGTAATTCTGTCATATACCAGTAATAGAAATAAGCATGCAGCAACATTATATAGTGACTTCATGGGCACCAACTGTGAAGAATTTGATCTCCCCCTTTGCATACATTAGAGGCTGGCCGATATAAGTCACTGCAAAGCAATAGCAGTAGTTCATTGTAAACTCAGGAAAAGAAAAGCTTGGAGAAGAGAGAAGTAATAGAATGGACGTAACAGGGGCAGATTACTCACCAATATGAGATAATGTCATCTTGCTCTGATCCATGAGTGGGCAAATGCTCCTCCGTTGGCACAGTCGACAAATTTCAGTGTCCTTGAACTGAATTTACATATAGACGTAAAATACATAAAACATTGAGTACAATTGGAATGCGTTGTATAACTTGCTTTGCTTTTGCTGATTCTGAGCCACAGCCTGTATAATATTCCAGAGCCGCATTCACAATTCTGCTTGTTCTTATTGGAAACAGTCAACAAGCTTGTGACAGACATGCCCCTAACTGTCCTGCCTGGGTGCCACAGAAAGAAGTGCTTAGAATTGAATAATCAGGGCTGCCCCTAGTGGTGGATCATTGGAACTGAGCCACTATGCCAGTTATTATTTAAAGGGATACTTCCATCAGAGGGGGTATTTTTTTTTAACCCAGTTGGCATAGAAAACAATTTTTTTTTTTAAAACAAAATTTTGGCTGTTTTTCTTTTTTTTATTTCGGCAGTGCTATGCCACTGAAATTTAAATATAAAATATTGTCCTTCTGTAACAGTCAACACAAATGATCAGACTAGGTGATCAATTTATCATTTTACTGCTGCTGTGAGAGGACATTACCTGCAGCATAATCTTCTTGATCATAGTAGTTGTTGAATTGGCATACCAGTATGACTGCTTTGTAGTTCTCTTGACAGGCCTAGATAAAGGGACCCAGAGAAGAGCACTGCACTTTTCAGTGTAATGTGTGATACTCTAATTGAGTTACTCATCTCCTTAAAGTTAAACGAGACTGGCCGCCATGTTAAATGTCAAAACAAAGATGAAGTTAAAGAACCAAGACAGGAAGTAGACTACATGGACAGACTTCAAAAAATTATATCCAGAAAACCATCAACCGATTTTTCTAAGACTAAAAAAATAAATAAAAAAAAATACACAGATTGTGATAAAAAGTTTTGATGGAAATGTTCTTTTAAAGGGGCATTCTAAGGTTAGGTCACCAATATCAAATCCGTAGGCCACTGATCAGCTGTTTAAAGAGGTCACTGCACTCACGTGAGCGCTGCGTCCTTTCAGTGTTGCACACTGTCTACATTGTAGTGGTGGTGCTGTGTAATTACAGATTTATTTCCCATGTACTAGAATGGGATAAACAGTTGTAATTACACTGCAGGGCCACTACAGTATAGATGGTGTGCAGGTACTGTAAGCATTGAGGAGAGCACATATCTTGCACTAGTGCCGTAGCTCCCTCAGCTGAAATTGAATACCTCTTTAAAGGTTGGAGGAGTCCCCTGAGACCAGGCAAAACTGACATGTAGAGCTTTGCTCAGAATATACTTTATCTTCATGTTCTGGCCAACATTAGGTTAATAGATCAGATATTGAAACTGCTCTAATATAACGTTATCAGATATTTGCTAACTAACAGAGCTAAATATGCAATGTCGAACTAATTCAGTTTAGATTAAAATAATGACTATAATAAGAGATGAAAGGGTTTTTATAGCTGCAATTGCAGATCCCTTGAGGAACTGTCTGTGAGAAATAAATCATCAAACAGTAGGACACTTAGAATACATTTATGTTCTCCCACCCTGTATACTACTATACATTTGTCAAAGTGGATTTGTAATGGTTGTCAGAATTTGGTCTATGGTCTTGGTTAGAGTACTAACATACAGAGCTAGCGCAAAAAACTGAATCTGTGAACCGCGTGAAGAAAGGACCATCTATGATTCCAAACCCTATTTGCAGACATTATCCACATGTTCAAGAGCTTACAATAGTATGAGCTTGTACTTCAGTGTTCCAGTCTCTCAAGGAAGTATACTATGACCTTACAGCACTATCATAAGACATTATTCATTTGCATTTAGCCTCTGGTCTGATTGTCTGCACTTGGCCTGCCATTTTAGATCAGTTTAGTTTAATAGGAAATGGTAGTAGGAAGGCCCACTTTATTATCTCCATCCCCAACATTCACTGTATCAGTGGATCACAAATCAGAAGGGATATATGGAACAGACTCAGGAGCTGAGCTCAATCCATACACAGAACGTGCAGCAGTCAGAAGGGCTATATGGAACAGACTCAGTGGCTGTGCTTACTCCATAAACATCAGCAGTCAGAAGGGCTATATGGAACAGACTCAGTGGCTGAGCTTACTCAATAAACATCAGCAGTCAGAAGGGCTATATGGAACAGACTCAGTAATGCTGAAAGCACTGCAGTGTTGAAGTATTGTAGTCTGTTGTTCAAGCTATCAAGCAACATCATAGTAAAGTTTCCTGGCGGGACTAAAAGAAAAAAAATATTAGAGCATTTTAAAGAATATTTATATAAATATTCAATGTAAACCAAATGATGTAAAAAATATAAACAATAGAAAAATAAGCATAATATCACATTATTTAACTAGCATGCTTAAAGGGGTTATCCCACGAATAATCTAAAAAATGAAAATCAGACATCATATTGTACATGACAACCTCTTTCTAACAAAGCTAGAACCAGCCCTGTACCTCACATGGATCCAGAGATCTCCTCATTCATTGCTCTTCTAGATTTATATCAAGCTGACAGCTCAAGGGGAGTGTCTTTTCTGCTGCATCTCAGGAGGCGTGTCTCAGCTCCTCCTATCACCGCTCAGGAGGCAGTTGAAGGATGAAACTGAGCATGTGCGGCCTTCTCAGTGAGCAAGTCAAAGAAATAAGAAATTAAGTGGCACGATACAGATACATTTTACTGAATAACTCAGTAGCTATACAAAATGTTTAATTACATGCAATTACAAAAGTATTCAGATCAAGGTGAAGGTTTGAAAACTGTAGAATATTTTTCATGGGACAACCCATGTTGTGCAAGAATGGGGGGGGGGGGAGTTGGCAAACCCCCTAATTCTGCCAGTCCTGCAAAGGGAAAATGACTTACCTGGTTCCTGGTGCTGGCTCCCCACTCCTTCTCCTGCAGGCTTGTGATGCTCTGTTGGGCTCCATCGATGTCAACATCCGGTTTAACATCACCGCAGCCAATCACAGGCTGTTAGAATGTCAAACTGGATGCTGACATTGATGGGGCCCCGCAGAGCATCGCAGGCCTGCAGGAAAGGGAGCTGGAAGCTGACTCCAGGAAGCAGGCAAGTTATCTTCACTTTGCTCTCCAGCAAAATATTAAGCAACTTGCAAAGGTTTTTTTTTATTATTTATTTTTTAATTATTTCTATACAGACCTATGTTTCTCCTTGGTTAACGACCATACTCATTTGTTGTGTTCTTACCTTTTTTCTGATATGTGTCAGGTTAGGAAAAAGTAGGGGACACGGGGAAGGAGGCATTAGCGCAGGCTCAGTCAGCACAGAGTCTGTTTGCACTCTTTACCCATGGAGACCTGTAGATCCGCATAGGAGCTGTAGACACAAAACAGTTGGATATTTTTAACCAATAGGATTTACAAAGTTGCTTATTAAAAAATAAATTATTAATTTTAAATCCCCTGGACCACAAAAATAGTTTTAAAGGCGGACGTGGCCTTTAAGGGTGGCCATCTTGTTACATATATATATTTTTTTCAGTATTAGGTGCTATTGCCTTTTGGTTGAGTAGTCGATCACATGAGCTGTGTTTATCTGAAGGGGCTGTTATCACCGTACATCACTTCCTGGACATATACATCATATGGCATAATGTCATTCAGTCCTTCGGAAATAGTTACCTCCCCAACTACCTAGTAGTACTGCTGTCAGTGAGACCCTATCTCTCAGTGCTCTCCGAGCTTACACGCAAGCCTCTCTGACAGTATATTTATCTTTTCGGGTTTACATGACACAAAAAAATATCGCTATTTATTGAAACAGCCCAAATAAAAGGCCGATTTACTCTCGCTGGGACCGTCAGGCCAAGCCGTGCTCTGTGTAAAGAGAAGCAGATGTTGCAAAGTTTAGAAAATCAGGACCTTATTTTCCTGTTTGTGTTGGATTGTTCTAAACACATTATAAGCGTACTTTGAAGTTTCCCAGCCATTGCACCCCTCATTCCCATCATACCCCTGTCTATTTCCCTGATGGTATCTTCTTTGGGACATTATTATCTGGCCGTGCCTAGCTTCCAGACATGCAGATGTAGAGTTTTTTTCTTATGAATACCTTGCTTTTATGTGTGACATGACTTTCTCTTCTCACAGTACATCAGTATTATTGACTTGTAAAGTGCTTTATGCTTAGAATGTTTCTCCGCTGCCATGTCCTACATTACTTTTTGTTTTGTTTGATACCTTTTGCTTGCTTTGCCCATTCCTGCCTTTTATACATCACTGTATTGGTTTGTATTTAATTAAAGGAGACCTGTCACCACCCCCGGCAGGTATGGTTTAGTAAATGCTTGTATTCTTCATGCAATAACAATTCTGGAACGTCTCTTCCTAAAACTTTACTCTGATCGTCCCCTGCTATCCCTCTTATAAACGAATGCATCAATTGACATCTGGGCGTTACCATTCCTCTTTACAGTCTAGCCCTGTGAGCATGATTGGAGATTAGGGACACACCTCCAACTGGTAACGCCCAGTTGTCAATTTTTGCATAAACTTCTAAGAAGAATAACGTACAGTAGGAAATGCACAACACAGAGTTCTAAGAAAAGATGCTCCAGAATTGTAATTTCATGAAGAATACAAGTATTTAATAAAATCCACAGGTCGGGAGTTGTGATGGGTCCTCTTTAAAGGGGTTATCTGGTTTAGTTGAACCCATTATCAAATACTCTAGTTCAGGGATGGCCAACCTTTGGCTCTCCAGCTGTTGCAAAACTACAACTCGCAGTATGCCCAGACTGTCTACAACGATCCCATGGTGGGCATTGTAGTTTTACAACCGCTGGAGAGCTGCAGGTTGGCCATCCCTGCCCTAGTTAATGGTTAAAGGGGTATTCCCATCTCACAAATGTAGTTTGTATAGTTAGATATAGCCATACCAATATTATTACTAATAGAATGTATTTATATAAAATGTACCGTTTAGAAGATTTATCTATTTGTATATCCATTGTCCCACACACATCAGTCAGGCCGTTGCCCCTAGTTACGGCCACCGTGGCCATGTAGTAGTGGTGGCCGGCTTGCTCTTGTTCAAACCTGCTCTGAGGTAACTGCTGTATTGTGAACGCACATTACATGAGCATGTGGAGACACATCTTAGGGTTGTAGTATTTTGGTCTGCGCTTCCAAAATGCAGAGAAAAGGAACCTGTTCCAAGATCAATTCATCTCTATGGAGCAGGATCTGTTTATAAAGTCTGCGTTTTGGACGGATCCTGACCACTGCGTTTTGGACTGGTAGTCTCCAAAATGCAGATGTGAAAGTACCCTAAGATGTGTCTCCTCATGCTCATGCAATGTGCGTTCACAATATAGCAGTTACCTCAGAGCGGGTTTGAAAAGGAGCAAGCTGACCACCACTACATGGCCATGGTGGCCGTAACCAGGGGCAACAGCCTGACTGATGTATGTGGGACAATGGATATACAAATAGGCAAATCTTCTAAATGGTACATTTTATATAAATACATTCTATTAGTAATAATATTGGTATGGCTATATCTAACTATACGAACTACATCTGTGAGATGGGAATACCCCTTTAATGACCTTCATCTAATAATAATAATGCATGCCTATAGTGCTCCCAGTAGTGCTCATGCCCCTGTAGTGCCTCCAATAGTAGTAAAGTTCACTATATTGCCCTCAGTAGCATTAAAGCTCCCAAAGTGTGCCCAATAGTAAATATGTTCCCTTATACTTCCCCCACTAGAACTAATGCCCCCTAAAGTTTCCCCCATTAGTACTAAAGCCCGCCATAGTGACCCCAGTAGTAATAAATCTCTCATAGTGTACCCCAGAAGTAATAATGCCAACCTATAGTGCTCGCAGTAGTACAAATACCCTCTATAGTGCCCCCATAATGTGTCCCAGCAGAAAATATGCCCCCCTTAGTACCATTGGTTGTACTAATGTCTCCATAGTGATACCAGTAATAATAAAGACTCCCCCTTCCTCCAATAGTTGACCAATAATGCTGCCCCAAGGTGTCAAACAAAAATAACAAACTCACACACCTCCATGCTGCTGTCTGTGATGTGGTGGAGGACATAGGCCTCATCTGGCCTGCATCCGGAGATGTTTGCAGTCCAGCTCAGGTAGCTGTGATGTCACCAAACCCTTTACATCGTCCTCTGATAGGCTTCAGGCCTAGTGGAAATGCGGAAAGGCTCTGCTAACCAGCAAACATTGCTGAATGCTAGGGCAGTCCTGCATACCCCCTCACCCTGCACCTCGAACCCTTTTGGGTATGCATTCCACAGGGTGAGAACCATTGGTTTACAGCAAGCAAAACCTTTAAAGGGAACCCGTCACCATGATTTTGGACTACTATCTGCAGTCAAACATGGGTAGTACCGAAGATAATGAGTCGAGATCACCATATGTTATTTTCCTAGTGCTCCCCATTCCCATGGTGTCAGCGCTCAAAGCTGCACTGAAATACACAGCCCAGACAGCCCAGACAGCTGTCATGCACAGTCCTGACAATGCCTTTGAGCACAGTTTTAAACCCTGACAGTGGGAGGATGGGGGCAGAAGACAAATTAAAAGAATAGTGATCTGGACTCCTTATCTTCAGTATTATTTATCTATTACAGCTAGAGCTTTCCAGAAGCCATTAATCACTGCTTTGGTTGTTTGTTTTATAGGGGTTTTCCATTTTGGACAATCCCTATTTGTTTGAGAGGTCCCTTGACAACTGATCAAAAGTGTACCCCGGTGATCAGCGGTGATCTGTGGGGAAACCTGGTAGTAAGCGTTCAGTTTCCCTGCAGCGCCACCACAGGGGAAACAAAGCATTACACACTGCCCATTCAAACCAATACAGGATAGGACATGTCCTCCAGAACGAGAGAGAGACCTTCTTTGTAACCACTCTCCTCTTTAGACAAAAAATACAGATCATCCACCTCTACGAACTACAAATTCACTAATGGGGTATAGTTTTTTTGTACAGTGTTGTATTTCTAAGCCTTGTAAAAGACACTAGGAGAGCAGGATTACTGATGCTTGAGTTCCTCTGTTCTGCTGTAAATCCCTGCAATTACTTGGTGGTTACCTTCATGTACTTCACTATGTCTTCAGAGAGTGATTAGTTATGATTCCTCTACAGTATAAGCGAATGTGATCTACTCCAAGGATTACAAAAATATCATATCCTTTAGGGCAGATATCTCTGAAATCCTAGAGAGTTCAACTTCTCTGTCTGGAAATGTGCATCATTGTAATCCAATATGACACCAGCATAACATGGGAGAGGGCAACAATAAGAACAGGCCAAATTTTTAAATTCAATTTTAGACCAGGCCTCAGGCTCCATCATTTGCTTCATACTCATTCGGGGCTACTGTTTGTTCAACTAATGCAGGAAACACCCGGAGCGAGCATAAAACAAGGGCTGGCTTATTCTCATTTGCATTCAGCACACGTTCTGAATTTGTCCTTCCCTAAGCAGAAGGGGCAAAAAAAAGCTTAATGTATTTTGTCTGTTAAACCAGAAGAATCTACATTTGTGAGGTTTTCTTTCATTTATCACTAGCAGGGGCCTAATGGAGGCTTATTTGTGAGGTTGATTGGCAAAGGCTTATAGTATGGAAAAGAAATCCATGGTGTAACAATTGCCAATACCTGTAAACCCATCAAGACTACAACCTTTATAAATCCAAATGGCCTTAGAGACTCAGGACGATCAAGTGTAATCCTCAAGCAAAGCAGTCCTACACTTCCCCTGCAGTGGCCACCACAGGAGAAATGTAGTACTACAAGTCGACCAAACAAATAAATGGCTGATCATGTAACACATGGAAGTGTCTGGTCTGCCAGAGAGGGAAAGTTAATCTTTTTGAGCACTGCTTTGTTTTGTCTAATAGAGTTACATTCAGGGGTGGGATTCAAATTCTTAAAGGGAACCTGTCACCATGAAAATGTAGTGTAGTCTCCAGGCAGTGTGTTATAGAGCGTGAGGAGCTGAGCAGATTGGTCTATATTCTATGGGAAAAGATTCAGTAAAACCTGTAATTTATACATTTATATTCCTGCTCATTCTGGGCTTTATAGTCCAAGAGGCGGTCCTATCAGTTATTGACAGCTATCTCTGTATACGAGTCATAAAAGGAAAGCTGTCTGCCTCCTTGACTATAAAGCTCAGAAAAGCAGGAATTTAAAGGGGTGTCTCACTTCAGCAATTGTGATTATCCATATTGCCGCCTTTGCTGGCTTGATTCATTTTTCCATCACATTATACACTACTCGTTTCCATTTTGACCACCCTGCAATCCATCAGTGGTGGTCGTGCTTGCATACTATAGAAAAAAGTATCACCCTCTCTGGTGGCCGGAACAGTGGAAGCGCACATTGGCTAGTGCTTTTTCCTATAGTGTGCACGCACGACCACCACTGATGGATTGCAGGGTGGTCATAACCATGGAAATGAGCAGTGTATAATGTGATGGAAAAATGAACCCAGCCAGCAAAGGAAGCAATATGGACAATCACAATACATTAGTAAGTGGCTTGTATTAACCGTCTCTACATAATAAATGCTATTTGCTAAAGTGAGACAACCCCTTTAAATGTATAAATTACTAGTTTTATTGAGTCTTTTCTCATGAAATATATACTAATCAGCTCAGCTCCTCCTGCCTGCAGCTCAAACACCATGTTCAACATGACAGGTTCCCTTTAACAGCAGGTTACATACTTTGCCAACAAAGATGTCCACCTAGCTTAATACGCAAATATATTAATTACAGTATTCCAAATGTACCATATAATAATATAGAATCTAAATAATACACAAATCTAGTACGGATTTCAGAAGAAAATATTAACATTCAAATACTTAAGGTGATGTCTACTCTGATTGTTAATGTACTGTTCCCTTCTCTTCTATATCTGTCCCAGACTATCATGATGACCTCTGGACGTGACTTATCTCTATTGACTTTGCCACCACTGTCTTCGGCTCCTTACCATGTCCCTTTTTTTTTTTTTTCATACCATACTGCCACGAGGAGAAGGGGAGTGAGCCCTGACTTGAGCCCCACCTATGTCCCTACCTACTTACATGGCCTGTCCTAGGTAACGGCGCATAACTGGGCGGCAAACCCTAGCCTAGATAAGTGCAGGGGCATACTGGGAAGGGTAACAAGAGGAGAACACAATAAACAAACACAGAACACAAACACAATATCGGAAGGTCAGCAAGCCAAAGTCGTACCAGGTAGTCACATCAAAACCAGGGGAGAGAGCAGGAACAAGGTCAAAAACACAAGCCGGAGTCAAGTACTAAAGTCGCAGAGGATCACAAACACAAGCACTGGTAGCTAGACTAATCACAGGCAACCTGTGGCTGGCAGGCTGCCTGTTTAAATAGAGCTCCTAGTAGGTCACGTGACGGGGCGGCGTTACGTGACCTAATTCCCAAACTGAAACAGGAAGTACTGGCTTCCCTGCCAGTACTCAGAGGTAGGTCACGTGACGTGGACAGCATCACGTGACCTATAGCAGACAAATTTATAGCTGAGCACTGGCCCTCCTGCTATTGCTCAGAAGCTCCTCCTGCCGGTCGTCAAGGGTATGGGGAGGACGCCGGCCACGCTGAGACAGAACGCGCGCTAGGTCCCCCCCACCCCTGTTGTCAAGGAGACGAGGACGCACATCTCGTTATCGCTCCTGAACAACAGTGGGAGTCTGACGGTGCTGCAAGGAGGAAGCGAGCCGTCGGCTCCCCGTGACACATACACTGTGAACCCTGAATATAGTTATACCATTCTCTGTGATTTTACCAACCAGGGAGAACCAGCTGGATCCTACCCTTGGGTTCAATCATATATTATAATACAGCATATGAAAGGGGATTGTCTTCATTAGACAACCCATTCATCTGGAGTTTCAATGAAATAGTTAAATGTGGCTAAATGTGTTCAGAAATGAAATGTATCTCAAATGGTCTGTAATGAACATTGAAGTCCAGAAACAATAGACTCTGGTTATTTTACTTGGGGGTGGTAACTCTGATTTTTGTACAGAAGCCGTTCCCATGTGGCATGTTTGAGCTATTAAATAAGAACGTATCATCAAGAATGTAACACAAGATCTATTACAGAACATTAGAAAAATATGCAAACTGATCCGCATACCCTCGACTTGACATGTTGTATTAAGAAGTTATGCATTTTTAATATTTGCCTTCATTAAAACAGGTCACCTCACTTGGCTGCTAAGAGCAAGTACTGTGATGTCAGAAATCCATTCCCACTGGTTCTGCTCCAGAACTACCAGTATTGTTGAATAGGAAAATAATTTAACCATGAGCTTAATAACCAAGCTTAATGAAGTAAAAAATCTGGTTGAAACAACTAAAGGAATCATATTAAGGAAATAATAAAATTATGTGTTTTGGAGGAAAAATGCACCAACCATTTAAAGGAATTGTCCATGTATTGGCATGACCTCTTTAGATGTAGTCTCATCTGGTTAAACCCATCTGCTGCTCTCGAGCCATGAACCTACTGCTCATGGTTTCTCATGTTTTCATATTCTGTTAGATAAAATAATAAATCAAATATTCTGTTGGATAAAATCAGAAAAAAGATTGGAATTCTGAGCCTAGTTTCAAAGAAAATAAATATCTACAATATTATTTTAACTCATCATTCTTGGAAGGAGATCCCGGAATGCAATACTTATATTTTATATGGAGTATCAACTTTGAAAACTTCCCGTTCACATGATGTTTTATGGTGCTGTTTTTTTCCCTAGCCGAATCCACGCCACAATATGCCCCTAAAGAGCCCCCCATTCATTTCATTTTTTTGTTCTTTAAACGCTGAAAAAAACAGTGGAAAAAAGAAGCAGCATGCTCTATCTTGAAGCAGAATCTGTGCTGATTCTCCCATTGAAATGAATGGGAGGCTGAAAAAGTAGGAAGCTGAAAAAATGGGCAAAAACTGCACAGGAAATCAGCACGGATTCTGTGCTGATTTTTTTCAGCGCATTTTCAAAATCCATCGTGTGAACATCCCCTTATACTCCAAGATTTTGTTTGCTATTGGAAACAGCAGCTTACCTTAATTGACATTCCTTATCTGAGCTCTGAAGTTAAATTCTGCTGTATATTAAAAGCTATCAAATCTGAATCCTCAGGCATCTCAGTTTCATGTCAAGGAGGTTGTCTTCAACTCCTGTCCAGCTGCCACTTTTTTCCGAACAATAATCTGTGATGACCTGGGAAAGTCATCGCTTACTAAATGGGTCTCTGCAGTTGAAATGAAGACAATATTCTATGGAAAGGGCTGGTTCATAATGGAAAACTTCATTAATGGTTTTGCTTTTGCATTTTGGATGGTCTTGCTCCATAAAGGAAGGTGTCCGGGTCCTCAGGCAGCATCTCTACGTTAGTACATGTGCTTCACTATGTCTGACCCTTGTCATGATGATCTTACTGTTGGGTGCGATATCTGCTTTACTGCTGACATCATGGGTGTTGTCCAAAGAATTTTTTGTTTTGACACATCTGTCTGCAGAACAAAATGCCAATTTTTTGAGTTTCATCCATATGTTGTCTGCAAATGTAAGCTGTACATTTATGTTCTTCAATAAATTGCTGTCCTGCTATTCTCTTAAAGATCCACATTTTGGGGAAAATTTAAGTATCTAAAGATAAAAAAGGCAACTAGGATTTTCCCTGGGAGGTTTGGATAACCTGGCATTTAGCTTCTGGACCCCATGTGTCACGGTGAGGAGCAGTGAAACCTGAACTATCTACCCATCCCACTGCCCCTAACTATTTGCACAATCCTCCCTAGACAGTGGGTCACAACTGGACGACTGTCCCTTCCTAGATAAGTGCAGGGGCCTGAGAAAGGAAGAGCCTAGTGACCGATTAACGACCACACTAAGAAATTGGCTGAAAAAACTAGCCAGGTCAAACCAGGAGAGACAAATATAAGCTGAATCAGAACCAATGAGACAGAGTCAAAAACTCAGATGCAGGAGTCAAAACCAGAATAGCAGTCAGAGCAAACCAGAATCGTCGGTCGCCTGACGAGTGTTATGGCCAAAATCATCATGTTTTATTCCACACAATGATTTGATCTCATTATCAGCTAGACAAATCTTCCCATTTATCGTAGGAATATTTCTGTAACTGCAGATCCCAACATGGACAATAAAAACAGCTGCAGATCTGGATGCCTTGCTTACAGGTAGAGTAAGAAATAATGGCAAGGCATGGAGGACTTTTTTAGAGAGTGAATGTCTGCAGTGCTAGACTGCCAATTTTATTAAAACTTTGATTGCTTTATGTAGCAAAATGAGAAAAAAAAACTAATCTGTAGAATGCTGGAAATATTGAAAAAGCACTATTCTTTTGCGTTCTAAATGTAAAAGTGATGGTTAACAATTTTGGTCTTGTGTGATTCCAAGTTTTGAGGCTCTTTATGTCATTTTTTACCTTTACTCTGTACACTGGGGGCTGTTGTCATCAAATCTTCATCAGATGGCATGATTAAAATGAAAGGCAACACGTCTGTTATAAAGCTGGAGGCACCTACCACAGGATCACACCATAAACAGTGCATTATTGACACAATTCAGCTCCATCTCCCTCCTCTCCCTCTGCACAGTCCCTTTGCACATGACACAAAGCATGCTCACAGCTCTATATGCAAGTTAAAGGGGATTTCCCGTCTCAGACAATGGGGGCATATCGTTAGGATATGCCCCCATTTGTCTGATAGGTGCAGGTCCCACCTCTGGGACCTATCAACCACCAGTACTTTGCTATCACCTACAAAAACTACCGTACTTCCTATTAGAATGCACATGGGATACGTCATATCATAGATTATGTGGCTCTTACGGAATGTCTACCCGTTCCATACTAATCATAATGATAATACACCACGTGGAAACAGGCCACATAGTCATCAAGCCCTGGAGGAAGCAGTATGCAAAACTCATGTCAGGACGTGGGGGTCCACTTGGTCTATTACTACAGGATGCTATGATCTGAAATTGTAACTTGTTTCTAGCCATGCAATTTTGCTGACATATTAGTTGGATCCATGTTTACTGCACTTAACTGTATATGACTATTCTGTGTGTGCTAGTCTTTGCCTTTTTTTAAAGCCTGTGGACACCTTTTGGGACATTTTTTTTATCATTGCATTTAGCTATTTTTGGGTTAAAATCACTTTTTCATTTAGCCTTTATTAAAAAATCTCAATACATTTTTCTCTTAATATTTCACTTTACATGCATTGGCAGACTTACAGGCTCCCTGCTCCACCCTGAATTTGTTAGAGAACGGCTCTGATGGCTGGATCTGTAGCCCTTCTCGCTGAACTCCCGACATCTCATAAATACTCATTTAAGCTAAACTCTCTTCAAACTAGTAAGAAATTAGCTTTGTTGAGTGTTTATGAGCTGTTAGTAAAGTAAAGATATTCAGCTGTCAGAGCAGTGCTGTGAAGAAATGAAATCTGCAGAAGAAAACCTTTTTTTTTATAATTTTTTTTTAGCCCAACATGAGTAAAATGCAAAGATTACAATTGCCCCCAAAAGTCTCCATAGGATTTAATTTTTTTTTTTTTTATTATATATCATTTGCGGGACCATGCCACTTCCAGACCATAGGGGACCAGAAGTGGCCGGAAACAGCAGGGTTACAGGTGGGTAAAGTCTCATACAGCTACAGTATGTTCAAATAAAAAAGTGAAAAAAGTTGAGACTGTTGTTATTCACAGGGAAGAAAAAAAAAGTTTGGGACCAAAAGACAAATTTAGCTTAAAGGGGTTGTCCCACAAAAAATATTATACCGTTTTCAAACCAGCACCTGGATCTGAATACTTTTGTAATTGCATGTAGTTAAACATTTATTATAGCTACTAAGTTATTCAATAAAATATATCTGTATAGTGCCACTTTCTTATTTCTTTTACCTGCTCAATGAGACGGCCGCACATGCAGAGTTTCATCCTTCAACTGCCTCCTGAGCTGTGATAGGGAGAGCATGGACACGCCTCCTGAGCTGTGATAGGGAGAACATGGGCACGCCCCCTGAGCTGTGATAGGGAGAGCATGGACATGCCCCCTGAGCTTTCAGCTTGATATAAATCTAGCAGAGCAATGAATGGGGAGATCTCTGGATCCATGTGAGTTACAGGGCTGGTTCTGGCTTTGTTAGAAAGAAGTTGTCATGTACTATATGATGTCTGATTTTCATTTTTTACATTATTCATGGGATAACCCCTTTAAATGTTAAAGGGGTTGTGTCACTTCATCAAATTGCATTTATCATGTAGACAAAGTTAATACAAGGCACTTACTAATGTGTTTTGATTGTCCATAGTGCCTCCTTTGCTGGTTTTATTCATTTTTCCATCGCATTATGCACTGCTTGTTTCCATGGTTACAACCACCCTGTAATCAATCAGTGGTGGAGGTGCTTGCACACTATAGGAAAAAGTGCCGGCCTCTCTGGTGGTCAGGACTGTGGGAGCTCACATAAGCTGGTGCTTTTTTCTATAGTGTGCAATCATGACCACCGCTTATGGATTGCAGGGTGGTCGTAAACATGGAAACGAGCAGTGTATAATGTGATGGAAAAATGAATAAAGCCAGCAAAGGAGGCAATATGGACAATCACAATACATTAATAAGTGCCTTGTAGTAACTTTCTCTACATGATAAATGCCACTTACTGATGTGAGACAAATCCTTTAAGGGCTTAATATGAGTTTGCCATAAATGCCTCAGGCAGGAAGACCCTCAATGAGCCATGTATGTACTACTACCAATAGAGTGAATTGGTGAATTATTATCCCGGTGGTAGTTCTCATCTCCTATTTGTTTGTCTGATCCCTTTCCTCCGTGCTTGGCAAGCATGCGGTGGGCTAAATATGCATTTCCGCATTGTGTTGATTTTGAGTGATTGGAGGGTAACGTAATTAGTTTCTCCCGAGTAACCAGGAGGAGTGTGCTGGATTGAGACGATGCTCTGTAGGTGCATTTCTGAGATATTACGTTTCCTGCTCCCTCCCTCCCCCCTTTTCCTATCTGTGAGCAGTGGAATGTTTGATGTTACAGTAAATTAAAAAGTTGGATGATATTTGTCTGCTCTCTGGTTTCAGTAAATGCACAGCAATAATTAGCAAACGGAATCAGGCGTTGCTGCCAGGACGTCTGTTTCTACTTTTCTATCCAAGATCCGTTTGATTTCTCCTTCCCTCAGCCTTGTGTCGAGGCTGGTGAAAATAAATGCGTTGGTGTCGTGTTCAAAAGTGCACTTATTTTAACCCTTGTCTACCATTTAACCCAGCAAGAAACCAGGAAATAATTATAGAAATTGCTATGTTAAAATTCAGAATTAATTTACCCCTTAGCAATTAACTGTTTCAGAAGGTCTGTGATTTTGCAGACTGTTATAGAAAATTATTTCACTACATGTATCTCATCAAATATACTATGAAAAGGAAACTCTCACGTTGGTGAGCAGGAGGAGCTGAGCAGATTGATATATAGTTTATGGACATTAAATGAGTATAGCTTGTCATTTATATATTTAATGCTTAGGAGTCCAGTGGGCGCAAGGGCGGACTGGGAACTTAAAGTGGCCCTGGAAAAAATACTAAAAGTCGCCCCTTTTGTAGTCGGGTCCCAATTGACGGAAGACAGGGCCAGTAATACCATATTGTGCATATTATACCACCCCAAAAGAGCCAAATACCACAGTCCATCACAAAATACTGCCAGCAGCAGCACAAAATACATCCCCAAAAACTTCCATTGGCTGGCTGTGAGGAGGGCTCAGACGGACCCATGGGCATCGGCCCACCAGGAAATTTCCCTGTAAGGTCTATGGCCAATCCGCCCATGAGTGGGCGGTCCTATGAGTGATTGACAGCAATTGCTGTTTAATTGTACATACAGAAATAATGGTCAGTTGCTGAGTAGGACTGCCCACTGGACTCCTAGCTGCAAAATTTTCACAAAATACAGTACAATGCCAGTGAATAGGTTTTTACAAAAAGCAGATAAAACTGAAGCCCTACATGTGACAGATGTGCTGCAAATTCTCTGCACGTTTCGACCTTTGGGTAAGATCTCTTTCACATGTCAGTGAATCGTGGGCATTTGCTGTCCGTGTTCTCCATGGACAGCTCATGTACCCGTTGATTTTAATGCATTTATTTAGACCGTGGATCAGTGGGAAAACCACAGAGAAATGCACTACTTTGGTGTGATGATCCAGACCGAACACATCGATTGAAGTCGATGGGTCTGTAAAAGCCATGGACACCACACAGATGGCATCCATGTTCTGTCAGTGATTTTCACAGACCATTGGTATGAGAGAATCTGGAAAACCAATTATCAGCCTAGCAGGGCGCGTGGAACACCAAGGGCAAAATACGGACACGTGGACCAAGCACAGGTCCTTCACGGACTTCTTCACAGATGAACCACTGACTGCCTTGTCACGGATGTCATCACAGACTCGGACGTGTGAAGAGGTATAACGGAGAATTTTGTGTGAAGTGGTGGAGCACTACTACGTCGAAGTCCAGGACTCCATGAACAGTTACATTCATTCTATTTTGTAATAATTTATTCTTAGTATAATAATGTGAATCAGCAAAGCGCCATGATAGATGCAGTAAAGTACATGGAAATGTAGAATTAGGACTGGTTCCAGTTGCCACTGTTATATTGGAAGACTTACGTACGTGGAATAGATTGCCTGACTGTAATAACATGGCCTGTAATGGTGCTCATGTAAACTAAACTTTAACTGGGCTCTTCCTACCTCAGGACTCCCAAATTCTTAAGCTGGTCACACTCATTAGATCAGTCTTCTGAACCACCCTTTTTGGCAGAATTGATTGGCAGTCCCATATGTAGAGGGTCTTTCAGACTGTCCTCAAAGGACAGACATTTTGGAAAAGAAAGCAATATAACTTGCCCCATCATTTTTTGCCACGAGCCATAATCTGGTCAATTGCCTGAATCTTCTGTTGACCACTTCATGATCCTATTCCGTTTCTTCTCAACTAGGAGTTCACACGGCAGTCTTTTTCTTATAGAAGAATCCAACTCGGATTTGCAATTTAAATCTGGCTGATACTCTCGTGGTTTTAGCCTCATTGAATAGGGGAAATCCATGAGTGGGCACCAACTGTGGCTCCCAGGAAGAATGGACATTTCCTTCCTTGGCGCAATCTAGAAAACTGCAGAAAAAGAAGTTGTGGCTGTATGAGGCAGCACAGTGGCTCAGTGGTTAGCACTGGTGCCTTTCAACCTGAGTTCCTGGGTTTGAATCTGACCAAGGACAACCTCTGCATGGAGTTTGTATATTTTCCCCATGTTTGCGTGGCTTTCCTCCAGGTTCTCCGGTTTCCTCCCACACTCCAAAGACATACTGATAGGGAACTTAGATTGTGAACTCCATTGGGGACAGCCTGATGCTAATGTCTGTAAAGGGCTGCAAAATATACCCAACCTGCGACCCTCCAGCTGTTGCAAAACTACAACTCCCAGCATGCCTGCACAGCCTACAGCTATTAAAGCATGCTGGGTATTGTAGTTTTGCAACAGCTGGAGGGTCGCAGGTTGAGCATCCCTGCTTTAGTCTCTTGTCAAATGGGTGCGTGCCTACACAGTGTGGCGCAATCATCACTGAGTTTACAAAGTCAGAGTTTGTTGGGACACCCCCGACTGGTAAACACTGAGTTGATTTATTCATACATTTCAATGAGGAATAACAGAGAAATGTCACAATGCAGAGTTCTCAGATAAGATGCTTAACTGTTATGTTATGAGAATACAATTATTCACTGAAACGGATGTGGAAGAAAGCTGACAGGCCCCTTCCAAGGGGTTGTTCAAGATTAGCAAAAAATGGGACAAAGGCAGGGGATGGTGTAAAATAACAAAATAAGCATTAAGTATGTGCTGTATCGCCCTCCCATGAATGGTCATCATGCAATGCTACATTTCACTTTTAGCAGCCCTTTCAGGGGAAACTGTATGTTTTCCAGGAGTAGAGAAGACCACAATCATTTTAGACCTATAAGCATAGCAAATTCTTCTAATGAGTTGCCTAAGGAATGATATCTTTGCAGTGCTTCAAAATCACACTGTAATCCAGTATTGTGTCCCACTAATATATTGTTTAATGCACTGCTAAATAAAGATAAGATCTACCATACACATCAGATCTGTGTTCTGCCAAACTCACCAAATTCGGCAGGCAGGCTGGATTTCAACTCCCAGTCCTTGAGGATATAATCCACTGGATATAATCCAGTCTTTTGTTCTTGGGGAAAAATTCCTCTCCCTTAGGAATTGCCTCCCCTCTACCCATTCATTAACTACGGAGCTAAGCATATGAATGTATGGGACAATTGAGAGTTGTCAGCCAAACCAGTGTTCGGCCAGCAGTTATCATGAGCGTATGGATGACTTAAAGCAAATCTGTCACAAGTGACCTCTCTAACTAGTTGACTAGACACATAGCTGTGGTTCACCTGATTAAAATGCTATTTTTTCTTTTGTTGATCCGATGCTCCATTCCTGAGTTATTGATACATTAGGCTTTTGGTGCAATGAGGGTGTCACCATTGCTCTTGTTGAACCCAAGCTTCACTCCTTTGGCAGCTGAGGCTGGATGTACATCTCCAATACAGTGGTGACAACACCTACACAACATGAAGACTAATCATTGAGACATTTTCTTAGAAAATGATGACATGTCCTGTCCAGTGAGGTTATGAAGACCTTGGCCCGCATTCTGTGGATTTGTGAGGGCTCCAGCAGCTGGACCCTTACATATCTGAGTTTTAATGTATACAATAGATGTCTGCTCCATTAAATAACCATTCCCATGTGCTGGTTACCATTCATGTAGACTTGCTTTCCTCAATAGATGTTGCTAGCTAGTCCTTTAATCCTATATACATCGCTACCCAGAACTTCAGTCTCTAAGACCTTTTATATAGAGAAAAACAAAGCCCGAACAATCTTCCAGGTTTTGAAAAAGTAGAAATTATATGTTCGGGAGGCCAAATCTTGTTTGGTGGCTTGGAAATAAATTTAGCTATGCTTGTTTAAAGCTGGTGAGCTGCCAACGGAGTCTTAAATTTATCATAACCCATTCCATGTTTTTAAAGTTAAAGCAAGCGCGGACAGATGTGGTATGATGCTGTACTGGGAATGTGGAAACCAGCGCTGGAAGAGCCTTTCCGTACAATATTCTTGGTGGCCGCATTACCAGATGAACCTTCTAAAATCATCTTTGCTCATACGCATGGCCTGGCCTTTTAGCAGACTGGGGGGTTAAAGTGATTACATTCCAGCTAATTGTGGTTGTGTATTTCTTGGTACAATTACATATCACAACCTGTACTATTATTTCACCAATCAAAGAAAAATTTTGCAGGATACTCTAATCCCCCTCATCCTTACTAAGACTTCTCTTATACGCTGGAATGTGATCACTGCCCAACTTGGATTGGGCCATAATAATGCCGTAAGGGGGGGGCTACAGAAAGACAGATGTTTCTCAATGAACATCTGCAACAAACTAGAAAGTTCCCCCTTTCCTTTCTTAAGTCTATTCTAAAGCTAGTTGTAATGCCCGACCCCCCCCTCCTTCCTCGACCTGTTGAGAAGCAATCAGCGTAGTAAGATAATCTCAGATGATGTAAACCCCCTCTTCGCTGTGGCCTGCGGACCACCTCTGTAGCTGAGCGTGTCTCATCCCCGTGGTTATGAGATCAGGGACTAATGAGAAATCCAGATCTGCCCACACACAAACACACATGTGTATTGCAGGGGCACCAACAAGACCAACCTATGAGGCCTTTAACCCATGTCATGCATAGAGTGCCTTATCCACTGGAAATGTGGGTTTGGGTTAAGCATGCGAAGTGATAGCCAAATCTGCTCTCTAGGCAGCTGGTCTGCCTGTATGTTCTGCATAGTTGGATGAACATGCGACAGGGATGATTGCAATATTGTATTTTTACCGTATTAATATAGTGTAGTTTTTTATTTTTTTTGCATTATATGTTTACAATGGATTATAGTCAAATGATACCCTTTCTTTGGCAGTATGGATTACAGTCTCTTCTTCAGGATTTCTTGAAAACTTTATTGTTCAATTTTTCAGGTATTAGAAGGACCAACAGGTGATTTTTAAAACATTATAATCCATTAATCCATTAATATCCAGTTAATTGCAGCCAAAAAGAATAAAATAGTATAAATGTCTTATAGTCTAGAGTCTAGTGAGTACAAAATCAATGAATCCCAAAGTCTCTTCTGCCACATAAGACACCAGTCTGATAAAGGTATAGGAGGACATGTTACAGAGTTTGCATTGAGGCTCAGGAACTTTAGGTTATACGTCTGGATGTGGACAGTAGAAGGTCCATGAGAAAGAAAATCATGTGTGACCCTTGTGCCTGAGAAATTTATTCCTCAAGTAAGTATCCCATAGGAGAGGTTCTTGAGCAGAATATTCACTAGTGTGCCATTGTCCATGCACACTGTAGCCAATGAGAAGAAGAGTTGGACTGCCCCACCCAAATGGGCTCCAAAGATTCTTTTGGAGCCGAATTTAGAGCCAAAAACTTGCCACTAGGGTCTGTTTCTTTTTGGTTGAATTGCAAAGTTAATGATCTCCTCAGGTGGGGGTGGGCCCTAGGAATTCCAGTCTGTTGGTTCTTTTTAAGGTGGTCACAGGCCCACATGACCCCGGTTCACTGCATGACATACTGGATCCCTGGCCACATGTATCAAGTGTAACTCTGATGCTTACAGATGAAAACCTATCTTTCCCATGTCCCCACTCATTTTGGGGAACACATTATAATAAATTCAGCATTCCCATGTACATGAACATTTATCTACTGATGTTGCCAGCAGCCATTATTTTTTGAGGACTATAAAATTGTATTGGAAGACCTCAGATTGTGCTGAAGTGTAGACTGTAGTGAGGCCTTTCAGCAGCTTTTCTTCATAAGAAGACCAATGCTAATATTTTTCTTCGATAGATGTCATATAGATCTTGACAGTTAATAATTAAAACCTGTGCTCTCATTTTAGAAGTCAAACGGGTATGTGTTTTACCTGTACAAAAATACAAGGATACAGAATATTTACCAGGAATTCATTCCCGAGGAAACTGAACTAAATTGGCTTGTGGAACGGGTCACATTCATTAAGACTGGCATTTCATATGCTATCCCTAATCAGTATCGCGCTAGAGTAAGATCTGCATGTGTGGAGGCCTCTTAATAAAGCTGGCAGTCCCTACAGGTAGATCTGTGCAATAATGTATGCCAATTTAAATCTGTGGGGCCCTGGAAGACTCCACCAACTCCCACTAAGCCAAGGCCACATTTTGTAAAAAAACTAAAAAGTGCCGAGAGGGGGTACATAAAATTGAAGAAAATTGCACATTTTGCCCAAAATTGACATGAGCCAGAAAACTGGAGCAAGTTTCATAAATTCCCCCTATTCCCCCGTCATACATTTAGCAAACCGAATACGTTTATAAAATATGCTAGACCTTAGCCTTTTATAAATATAATCTACTTCATAACATGCATAGAGGAAAGGGCCCCCAATAGCAAAGTTCAAAAGTATTGCTCATTTTGGTTCTGGTTTGTTCTAACCTGGAAAAAAGGTTTACAGTACTATGTGGGTCCAGAACATGTATTCAGAGGCGTAGCTACCAGGGGGGGCAACGGCTCTGGGCCCAGTGACTCAGGGGGGACCCAGCAAGGATGACTATCAGGCGAATACAAGTGAGCACTTCCATTATGGAAGCGCTCACTTGTATTTAGGGACCCCCATCAGACCTCAGATCAGCCCACCCAGCCACTTAAAATAAAAAAACCTTTCTTACCTGTCCTGCGCTGCAGCTGCCCTCCGGTCCGGCGCTCCACTGTTTTCCTGGCCGGCGCGCACTATGACCTGACGCTGCACGTGGGCTGATCTGAGGTACGCAGTGTCAGGTCATAGTGCGCGCCGGACCGGAGGGCAGCCGCAGCGCAGGACAGGTAAGAAAGGTTTTTTATTTTGATCTTATTTGGCTGGGTGGGCTGATCTGAGGTCTGATGGGGGCACAGTAGGCTGATGTGAGGTCTGATGGGGCACAATACACTGATCTGAGGTCTGATGGGGGCACAGTAGGCTGATCTGAGGTCTGATGGGGGGCACATTCTGATGATCTGAGGTCTGATGGGGGGCACATTCTGATGATCTGAGGTCTGATGGGGGGCACAATACGCTGATCTGAGGTCTGATGGGGGCACAGTAGGCTGATGTGAGGTCTGATGGGGCCACAATACGCTGATCTGGGGTCTGATGGGGGCACAATACGCTGATGTGAGGTCTGATGGGGGCACAGTAGGCTGATATGAGGTCTGATGGTGGCACATTCTGCTGATCTGAGGTCTGATGGGGCACAATACGCTGATCTGAGGTCTGATGGGGGCACAATACGCTGATCTGAGGTCTGATGGGGGCACAGTACGCTGATCTGAGGTCTGATGGGGCACAATACGCTGATCTGAGGTCTGATGGCGGCAGGGGACTGTTAGTTTAGTGATGTAAAAACTGGGGACAGGTTTCCTTTAACATAGGAGTCCCCTTGTTTTTTTACTCCTATTACTCCTATATTTTACTGCATTATATGGTAGAGTATTTAGACTAGGGTATGTAGAAAGTCTATTGTACTGTACTTAACAGCATAGATGATCTAGCAGTTTATACAGTCATCTTTCTAATACAATATTATAACCACAACTAGTACTATGTGCCTGTGAAGTTGGAAACGTGCGTTTGGGAAGCCACTTAGTGGGGGGTCCATTTAAGTATGTTTCGCCCCCCCTGTCCTGAACCTCTAGATATGCCTCTGACTTTGTTTTAGTTCTATTTGAATTCTAGACTGTGATAATCAGACGGATTCTAGATGGCCTTTTTGAATTGTGAATTCCTATCTAAAAAGCCACCCTCAATATAATACAAAAGGTGCCAATCATTGGTGCATTTCATCAACATGCCCCCATTGTCTCAGATGAGAAAACCCCTTTAAATACCAAGACCTCCTGTTGCTGAGAGTGTAGTGATGATAAGCTGGGCACTGATTGTATTAAACCCTCTTAGCTAAAAATCATTTTTTCAGTTGGTCTTTATTACAAATTTTCAGAAACTTTTGTCCTACAGGGTTAAGTATGAGCCTAGCTGTAAAGTATCTTAGTTTCAGTTTTATACTGCATGTATAGTCCTTATCTCTGAATTCCTGACTGCTCATAAATACTCATTTAAGCCATATTCTTTGCAGTTTGATAAGAATTTACCTACAGTATGTAGTGAGTGTTTATGAGCTGTCAGAAGTTCAGAGATCATGGCTATACATGCAGCTATTAGAACAGCAATATGACGAGTTCAGTGTGAAACTGAAACTAAGATACTTTGCAGCTAGGCTGAAACTTAACCCGGACAAAAACTGATGACATTTTTTTAATAAAAAACAATTGAAAAAATGCAAGGTGTTCATAGGCTTTACTATTTGCTTCCATATACCTCCGTGTGTGCTGCTGGTATGCTCTTTTTAACATGTACTCCTGCATTATGGTAATCCAGAGAGGAGAGCAGCGAGGTGATGTAGTCGTCTTTATTTAGCCTGTTTGATGCTGTATGATGCTGTACTTGTTTCCATCTATACATATGCTTTATATGTGATCAACTCCAGTCATCCAATGTAAAGGCCGGTAAAACACAAGATGACAGGCACATATGTTTGTACTATGGCAAAGAAAGAAAGCAATGCAAGGCCATGTGTTATAATATTGTTATCATATGGAGCAATGGTTTTCATTTATGGGGAAAAAGTGTTTTATGGCTTTACACAGTTATGACTTTAATTCTCCAAGTGCTGCATTACGCTGTTAATGTATTTATAGTGTGCTAGGAATGTCAGGCAATTAACATTTGTTTCCAGTTTTCTACAGTAAAGATATATGGCTGTAACGAAAAGACTAGCGTACAGTGCTGCATACGGTTACTTTTTCATTTTGTAATTGAGATAGGACAGGAGCAGCATCAGTAGAAGTCTGTGAGCAGAGTCAGAACCGCCATTGATCGCTAGAACAGCTGGTCCCATAGCGCTCTTCCAAGTGAGAAAACTTTATTGATAGGAAGCTGCAGTGTGCAATACAGATGCCAAAATCTCAGACTACGAGCAGGAGGGGAACAGTAGTCAAACCACTGCAGGTCCATCATTGTAGAGGTCAATGAAGGTCCCAGACTTCCCCCAATAATAATTGTGGTATGTTTCGGTTATGTCATAAAATATGTATCAGTAGAATACACTTTTAAAGCCATCCAGGATAATATCGATAGCGTTCATTAAAGGGGTTCTCCCATGAATAACATAAAAAATAAAAATCAGACATCATATAGGACATGACAGTCTCTTTCTAACAAAGCTAGAAGCAGCCCTGTACCTCAGATGGATCCAGAAATCTCCAAATTCAATGTTCTGCTAGATTTATATCAATCTGACAGCTCAAGGGGAGTGTCTTCTCTGCTGTAGATAAGGGGGTGTGTCCATGCTCTCTCTATCACAGCACAGGAGGCAGTTGAAGGATGAAACTGAGCATGTGCGGCCATCTCAGTGAGCAGGACAAAGAAATAAGAAATTAAGTGGCACTATACAAAATACATTTTGTTGAACAAAATTTTTAATTACACGCAAAAATAAAAGTATTCAGATCCAGGTGTTGGTTTGACAATCTGTAAAATATTATTTGTTGGCCGACCTCTTTAAATGAAAACTCACATCACATCACATTGAACATGGGGTCTGATCTGCAGACAGCATAGAATAGTAAGAGCTGAGAAGATTGATATATGGTTTTATAGGAAAAGATTTATGATAACTTGAATTTTCTATGCTTAAGAGTCCAGTAGGTGGTCCTTATTTAGTGATTAACGGTGATATCTTTGTGTATACTAATATGTGGAAGGCTGTCAAGTTACAAGTTGTACTAAATCTTTTCCTGCAACACTATTAGGGCTCGTTCACATCACCGTTCAGCCCTTCCGTTCTCCTGCTCCGTTATAGGACGTTAAAGGACGGATTTGGGACATAATTGAGCTGAATGGAGCCTACGGACCCCATAGACTATAATGTGGTCCCTTAGGTTTCCGCTCAGAAGATGATTTTTGGA
This sequence comes from Rhinella marina, assembly GCA_900303285.1. Lineage (NCBI taxonomy): Eukaryota > Metazoa > Chordata > Amphibia > Anura > Bufonidae > Rhinella > Rhinella marina. Next base: position 375,578 of record ONZH01020370.1, read on the forward strand.
GCGGAGACAAAAGTTGTGCACGCAGGACTTTTGTCTCCGCTTCAAAAATCTTCCTCTGAGCGGAAACCTAACGGACCCCATTATAGTCTATGGGGTCCGTAGGCTCCATTCAGCTCAATTATGTCCCGAATCCGTCCTTTCCGTTCTCCTGCTCCTATAACGGAGCAGGAGAACGGAAGGGCTGAACGGTGATGTGAAGGAGCCCTAAGAGAACTTATCATGGCCTTTGCGCTAGAAAAGTGTCACCAAAAATTCACAACTCTTTGCACAAGCATTGTTTGTCCAAAATTGGCACCTCTGTTGTTGCTGTTTAAAAGAGCAAGAGAGGCTTAGCTGGAGGGGGTGTGGCCTCCCATAGCCCAGCAGATTATTTGCTATAATTTATACCACAAACTAGTCACAAATGTATGCCAGCGCATAGCTGCATAGATTTGGTTTTTTGGCTCACAGACAGGCAAAAGTAGAAGAAAAGAGACCTGTGCCTGTTAGTAAATGTGTCAGATCTCACTACAGGCCACTTTGGACCAAGAGAGGAAGAAACAAACGCCTGTCATAGTAGATTCCTCCCCATTTATATCGGTCTGCTCAGCTCTTGTGCCCTGTACCTTGCTGCCTACAGATAGAACTGCATGTGCAATGTGCAAAGTTCCCTTCACAGTCAACCTAATTAGTATAAATCCTTCCATAACCCCCATCTCTAAGGTACAGCATTAGAAAAACATGGCAGCTTAAAAAAAGAAAAAGCACAAGTTGTATCTGATATTGCAGCTCAGAAATAGCAATGTTTTAAAAAATAAAAATCATGTTTTTTCTAATCCATCTTCCACTATTTGTGGATATATACGGATGCCGATCCTATATTCAGTGTTCAATACCATCTATCTCTGATGTCTGAAATTGGCTGTCAAGGATTAGAACACATCGTCAGGTCAGTTTTCTGGCATAAAAATGTTAAATATTTTGGCACAAGCTGCACTTTGTGCAAAAAATTATGACTTTTTGTCTTTCTTCTAAACTTTTTTTTTTTAAGGAGTGAGCACAGCTTAGTTAAAGGGAGGAGGCCTCAACTACTCAACACATTTACTAGAATTTATGCCAGAAATTTGGAGGAAATTATAACTGAAAGCTAGGAGTTGACATGGGTTTCAGTTTTTGGCACACGGACATCACAGATGTGACAAAAGGCGTGCACACGTGGTTTACAAAGTTTGACGTGTGAAACACCAGTTTTCGGTAGACGAGCCCCATTAGGCCTCTTTCACACATCTGTGTCAGGGATGACATCCATGACAAGATGGTTGGTGGTTCATCTGTGAAGATGTCTATGAAGAATCCATGTTTAGTCCTCCTGAGAGATTTGTAATCACGGACAAAAATTGGGGATTCTTCCATGTTGTTACCATGGTCTGTGAATATAAAGATTACAAGTCAATGGATACGTGACTTGTGAAAGAGGCCTTAGCTGCTCCTCATCGCTCTCCTTCTCAGTGGATGTGAGTCCTACTCCGTGTACAAAGTGTGGATATGTATGAACCAGAATCATCGGTGCCACATGGAGAAGGGGCAAGGCTGGATCTTCTTTTAAAAACCATATAGTTTATAGCAACTTCATCCTCCAGAGTCGTTCCTGTTCTATGTTGCGCTGGTTGATCATCCATCTTTTCCCAGTTCAGTCATATTGACACTTGACTGACCTTGGGCCATATCTGGTAATACAGCCCATGTCAACCCAAGTGAATGAGTTTGAGCTGCATTACCAGAGACTGTCCATGGGCCTATGGTCTGTATCTGGAAAAAGCAATCCCTTTATCTCTAATTCTGGACAATTCCTTTAAGACTTGGCCACGTCCATCAATTTAGCTTATTTTATGGATATCGCCCCATATTACACCAGGTTGCACACCAGCAGGGAAGATGAGTTGAACGTCATGAATCCACATTTTGGCTCTGTAGAAGCACATGTCATTTTTTTCAAACTAAAGCAGGTGTGCAGTATTTTCTGATGTATTATTATTTTTGTACATGAGGACAAAAAATGATGAGAAACCATTAAAATAAAGGAAAATGATCCCTGCCTGGTTGATTGGTTTCCAGTAAAAACAACCTCACCCTGGGCGTGTTGACTGGAAAAATATAATATGTTGTCGTCTGTCTGTTAACAAGCGCTGGTATAATTATATATATGTGTTATGTAATATGTGTATACATTAGCTTACAACAGTGATTTCAGATGCCGTGCTGTGACTTCATGGGTGACCCATTAGGGAAGGCCATTTTATACCACTGAGCTCGGCTGAGCAGTGAAATCAGTGAGGTGCCGACTACACATGTTTGGTTGATGAGGCATCTAAAGGCAATACAGCTGCAGGGAGAGAGAAAAATAGGAGATTTGCAAAAATCAAACTTACATGTGCAATTAACATTGATGAGCTGCCTTTTAGACTGATTGGTCTCTCAGATCAAAAAATGATGAGGTCATCCCTGCTGACTGACATGTAACGTGTTGGCCACAATTAATTCACAGGCAGCACTATGTTCTTCTATGTTGTGTGCGCCTGGGACCAAATTAGTGCATTGAAATGTTGTGAAAACACTGGCGGTGATGATCCTTTCTTGTAACGATAATTTTGGATGAAATTGCTCTCTAAGTTCTTCCACGCTTGAACCATATTGGCCCAGATGACAATTGAGCCACTATCACGTTCAATTTAAGAAAAACTGCACATATGGTTTTCCGTGTTGTTGCTATCGCACCATTTCCACAGGAGATATTGCTGATTTTTTTGCTTTGTTTGTTGCTTTTATTTTTTTTTTAGATTTTTTTTTTTAATTCCTATTCATTAACATTTTACATTTCCCATCTGTTGTAAAACATGGTTACAGTATAAACACCAATTAAAATATACTCTATGAAAAATTTGATGAGACCATATGAGGAGTCCAGTACCATAAATGACTTATGGGGGCCCCAGTTTTTCATTGGGACTCGGGAGCTGCTCTAGGGATATACATGTTCCATAGATATATAAGATTTGTTTGAGCAAATCAGGAATTACTGTATTTCCTTAAAGCAGCACACAAAGGAACAGTATTACTATCTAGAAGTGAAAAGGGAGCACTATTACTTTCTAGGGTGCACACAGGGGGTATTATTCCTATCCAGGGGTACAAAAGGGCCATTTTGACTATTTAAATTATACATAGAAGGCTTGAATACTAAATAAGCCATTATTGCCCCTTTCACACGAGCGGGAGACTCGCATGTCTCCCGCAATGCATCTACAGGGCTGGACTCCGGCACTGACTGGGATCGCATATAATGACCGCATATACTGTCCCTGAGGACACAAAAGAGGTTTCATTAATGTGTGAATACTGAGAAGATCGCTGTTACCCTGTGGGGTACAAAAGACAGTATTTTTTTTACTGTGTGGTACACTATAACTGTCTGGGGCACAATATATAGCACTATGTACCTGGTACTATAATTTTTGGGAGGACTGTCTGGCACTATTATTTTCATGGATGGGAGGTCATATTGAATTTGAAGGCACAGTTCCACACAGCTGGTACGGTAATAGAGTCAGGTAGCCAGCAACAGGCACAGAGTTGGGGATATCAGCTTGCTGGGGAGTTTGTATTGATTAGGGAAAGGTAGGGTAGATACTGGAAAAGTGAGGAGACAAAGATTTCTCTGTTGCAAACTATACCCACACAACTTGTAGCTAGAAAAAGTCATAATGGTGGTCTGGGCCATGTGGAAAAGATGGAAATTGAAACTACTCCAATCTTAGGAGACATCATCTGTAAGTCAATAGATAAAACTAACTTTAATGGCTTACACGGTGGTTTGCAGAGTAAACCTGATACTCTACCTCTAGAGGTCACTATAGGGGGGACTTTGTATAGGGTTATTTATCCAGTAATAGTGTGGTGGTAATATTTGTTGTAGTTGTATAGTGGTGTATTGTAGGATTGGTCTTTGTACAATGTTTTGTTTCATAACTGTATGGGGTTATTATTTAGTTATATTAGTAGTGGTCATAGTGGTGTTACTTGAATTGGAGGCCCACTCATGGAATGGATTTTTTTTCTTATGCACCCTGTGCTGAACCCCTAGCTATGCCTCTACCTCAGTTATTCTACCTGCATATCATTCTATCTGCATATCCGATATATATAGGAGCAGTATCTTATTGAAGTGACAAAGTTGCAGTACCCTGAAACACGCCTATTTAGTATACCCAAACCAAAGCATGAACATTCAAGAAGATATGGAGCAAAGGAGATCTGATTCTATCAATTAAGAAAGTGAATAAAACAAAAAATACCAAATGCCAGAATTGTCATTTTTTTAGTTGCCTTGCATCCTCCTAAAAAAATGAATAAGAAATTATCAAAAGATTCCATATATCCTAAAATGTTATCAAGAAAACTATAGCTCGTTCTGCAAAAAGTGACACAGCTCTGTTGGCAGAAAAAGAAAAAGTTATGGGATGATATCAATAGATTACTTACAATCATCTGTTGCATAAATACTATGTCATCACAAAAGGATCATAAACATGACGTATTTTTGTTCTTTTTGCTCTTTTTGCTCTCTTTTTTTCTTTTTATTTCCTTTCCCTTTCTCTCTTCTTACCATCTTACCATTCTAGTAGGCTATTTTCAAATAACGTATCACTATTAAGTATGTTATATTTATCCACTCATGAGCTTAATTACAGAGGTTTGGAACTTAGCTTTTGCGGAATATAACTCATAAAGGTGCAAACAAATGTATGAGATATATTGTATATCTTATGTTTAATCTACTGGAATGATTGGCAGTTTCATTCAACAATTATTTGTTTTCAATAAACTTTAAATGTTCAAGAAAAAGTTATGGGTGTTGAGCAATATTTTTAAAATGTTTAAAAGTAATAAAACATAACAAAAAGCATATAAATTTGGTATCTTCATAATCATACTGACCCGCAGAATACGATAAGATACAACTTTATTGATCCCCAGGGGAAATTGCAGTGGAAGAATAGGAGCTCACATGTACCAGATGAGGTACACATAGTTATACAGGTACCTAGGAATATATATGATTGCACCACAACCTACAAGTGACACACAGTTACACAATTAAAAATAAGTACGTATACCTACACCACAGCATACAGATGGCTCTGTAGGGGGAGGGAGTATGTGTAACAGCACCCTCTAATTATATACAGCCTACTTTGGATAATGACTTATTAAACATTGAGATTGCCAAGGGTCAAAGTGATCTTCTGCATCACCCTGTGTTACAACAGAGATGAATCTAATACTAAAAGAACTATTTTGGCCCCTTATTAGTTTATAGAGTGGGTGGCTTGCATTCCCTGTTATCATGCCTAGCTTTTTCAGTATTCTCTCCCATATGACGCTATCAAAATTCTCAAGGTGATGTCCACTACGCTCTCCACCTTCCAGATTAGCTATTTCAACCTATTCTTGTCACAGACTCTTATGCTGGTCCCCCATGTCATAAGAGTCTGAGGATAAACAGCGTAATAAAACCCTAAAAACATTGACAAAATTGCGTTGTTTTTTCACAATGTCTTCTCTCAAAAAGTTATACAATTCACCTGATGTACCCCAAAACTTGCCCTGAGTAAAACAATCTCTCATACAGCCATGCTGATGGAAAAATAAAAAATGTACAGCTTTTGTAACTCGGGGGTTCACAAAAAGAAAAAAAATCGCTGTATCTTAGTTTCAGAAAAATATAATTCTGACCAGACAGATATTAAATAATAAATCAGCAGAAAATTTTAGCTTTGATTATATTAAAGAGAAAAAAAACCACGGTGTTCAAAGAGGACATTCCCTTTAATTATGGTCAGTGTTGTAGTCAATTTCTGGTCTCTTATTAGTTGATGAAGATGTTTGTTCTTGAATGAGTAGATCAATTAACTTTTAGAGATGTGCCTTTTATGCCTTGTGGCACTGAATCCACTACATATCCTAAATGAATCTCCGATTTCTACTTCCTTTGGTTGCAGATTCCAGAGTCTAATTGCTGTTAAAATACTTCAGTTAATACCAGAGCCTTAGTGGGTTGAAAACAGTGACCAACTTTTTTTTTTTTTCTAACCATATCCCCTTGCCATCAATCATACTTGACAGCATCCTCCTGCCATTTGTCGTCAAAGGGTTAACATTCCCCTTCCCCCCTACCCCTTTTGCATATGAACAGAACCATAGACATGCACGCAGAATGGTTGGAGCTGAATGCTCTTGATTTTTCTGACCGCGCTAGGGCAGAGTGGAGCGCAGTTGGAACCAGTAATGGGATAATTGGGGACTTGATTAAGCAGAAAAGGAAACTCTACAATTACCCTCAGAGTTAACAGAGGAAAGTTGGATTTCACAAAGAGAAAGCCTTCCCAACTCCAACCAAACCGGAACCACTGCGGAGCCGTACGGGAGGAAAACCACAAATATTTTATTTTATTTTGATATTTTAAGGTGTTGATTAACCACTTAGCCAGAGATTACTAGTGATTTAAGCCTTTGTGTGGGATTTGTAGTGATGTGGCCATCAACAGTGCCAACTCTAGAATCCTTCACTGTGCAACAGTAAAGACATCTAGTCTAATAGGACAGTGTTTCCTCATCCACAGCAGAAAATATTGAAGGAATATCGAAAGAAATTTAAAATCTGAGATGGTTGTTAAGGTGCTTTTCTGGTATAATTAAGAAATAGACCAACAGAAGGAAATTACTACAAGAACCATTACTTAAATATTAATTTCACTGCCGGTCCAGCATCGTAACTCCACTGCCCTCTTATGATCTTTATTTACTGTGCCATGTTAGCATATTTGAACACTAAAACACAGTAAACAGAGACCAGTAGGGGACGCCAGGGCTGTGCTATAGCAGTTGGAGATTTAACAGGTAAGTAATGGTTCTTTTATGATTTTATGAAATTTTCCCAACTTGGCACATTGTTTGTTGGTCCATGAGACCAAATGTAAGCAAGCTTGTAGTTTGGATGCCATAGGCAACAACCCCGTGTTCTTGTCCTACATTTATATCAAGATGTACCACATGAGTAGGGTGCTGATAACTTCGGGGGTCATTTATGACTAGATATACGCCACAAAAGTGGCATAGATTCTGTCACATGCCATGGTGCTTCAGAATCTGCAACTTCTATCCAGGTCTAAAAAAGTGGATGGAGAAGGAGACAGGCTGGCAGAGCCATCTCATTCATCATTTTCTACGTCTGGTTTAGGCATAGAAAACGGTCTAAATGTAAGCCAGCTAAGGAAGCTGTCTTACATTTAGAATCTGCACTGGATGCACCAAAGTAATCTAGAGGCCAGAGCCTCTAAATAACTTTGCCAGCTAAAAGGCTTATTAAGACCGGCGTCTAAAATGTCGGTCTTAATAAACGTACCCCTTTGTACAATACCTCTCCTCCAGGAAGCATAACAACTATTTTTCTAGTGCAGCCTATACGGGCAAGTTCCCTATGAGTCAATGTCCAATGTTTTAACAGGCCTTGCAGCTTAAGAATATCAGTCAAACCATAATCTTCCCCATGAGGAAAAGAGATCGTCTGCAGACAGCTGTTTTGCAGTTCTCACCCCTCGTCGGTGCAGAACAGGGTGCTGATGGGTATCTTTCTTTGTCATGTTGCAGGGCCTGTTAAAAGGTTGGAACACCCATGGTGTCTGTAGAGAAATAATCTTGGAGAAGAGCTACTTTGAATATCTTTTTTCATGGTGAGCATTGCCTGGACCATAAGACTCCCTACACCAACTTGGTGGTCTCCACAAGGAGTAGCTTTATTCCCCCAGAATCACTGCAGTTGTTGTGCTATAGGCTAATGCCTTCTACTCTTACCCAACTATTTATTATTGGATGACTTCCTTGTGTGGAAGGCTATAAATGTATGTACAATATATACATTTAGAGTGATAGTCTCTGCACTACATACATTTTCAGTACTGTATCTAACAAGATAGCTTCTAAGCCAAAATGTTAGCAGTATCTACTCCTCTAATCTGAAATGTGGTTTGCCGTGGACTCTTAGACTGCTTTCGGGGCAGTTGAGTCAATGTGATGCTCCAAATGAAAACAATGGACGATATCCTTATTTCTTACATAACTGATTATTTTTATCAATGATGTGAGAAGGCTTTCTATGGCCTCACTTTAAATTTCAGAAAAGCATATCCACAGACTATTCATGTGTCTTGTGTTCCAGTGATATAAATGGACATTGAGTGGATTGCAGAAAAAACAGGAACATACCTAAGTATATAGGTTGTGGAAATAGCCATCGTACCCAGGACTTGGAGTCTAAGGGAGGCTAAAGGTCCTGCTGCCTCATAAGAAGTAGACACCAGTATTATGAAGTAAATGACACTTGGTGGGTTGGGGACACTTTTACATAATTTGCATTGGGGCCAAGGAGCTTCCAAGTTAAAGGGAACTTGTCATCAACTTTATGCCGACCTCACTGAGGGCAGCATAAATTAGTGACAGAAATGCTGATTTCAGTGGTGTGTCACTCATGAGCTAAAAGTTAGTGGTTGCTGAGAACCAGCATCATAATCATTGCAGCCCCGGCCTTGAAAAGAGTCAAATCTACCTGAGAAGAGTCATGTTATTCATAATCTCCTGCTCCCCGCCCATCTGCTGATGATTAGAAGTTCTCTCCTGGAGAGAAAGGGAGAAAACTAGGTAGAAGACTGTCAGTCATCAGCAGGGAGAGCAGGAATTCATGAATAACCAGGACTCTTCTCAGGTGGCCAGGACTTTTTTCAAGGCCTAATCTGCAATGTTTGTGATGTTGGTTCTCGGTAACCACTTACTTTTCACTTATAAATGACAGACCACTGAAATAACTCACCTGTCTCTACTTTATTCTGCCGTTAGTATGGGCAGCATAAAGGTGATGATAGGTTCCCTTTAATCCTGAGGACAGATTGTGATAATATTGTAAGCAACCTCAATGCAACAGCTGCAAAAATTTCTGCCATTCTAGAATTTGAAGCGATTGGCATCCCAACTTCTTTCTCATTGGAAAACATTACAGTTTCACAATGCGGTATCCTGAGATTCCACCATGACCTGTGCCTGACCAAATGTCACTGTGAGGCCCTATCCTTAGTTTCAATTACTGGTTAGTAGTTTGAATATGTAATAGTTTGTACTGTAGATCTTGAAGCTCTTGATCGCTGTTTGTCTCCATACATCAAAATCACTTTTCTTCTCAGGTTCCTCACCTGATTTATTTCACCTCACTTTCTCTTCTTCCTGGTTGTGACTTTTCCTCTGCCCTCTTGCCCTGTTTGTTTAGCCTGCTTATTATTCAGCCTAGGGGGCAAGAGAGGAGGGCCTCCCACAGGAGTTTTTAGATCCGCTCTTATAATTTAGTAATTGCTGTTTGGATACGGCATATGACAAATTGACTAATGAGGTTTGTACTGTGAACTGCTGGACCTCCGCCCCAGCACCTACTCCGGTATATCTCAAGGGTTACACTGGCATTTGTATAAAAATGGTAATGAGTCTTGAATTTGCAGAGTTTCTAGGTGGAGGTGTACAATGCCTTCCCTCTATGGCTTCCATTTGGTGGAAGTATTCAGTATTATAATTTCCAGTATGTTCCTGGTTTCCGAGTGGCAACTAAACCAAAAATGTTCCCAAACCCATTAGTTATAACTATTTGAGTATTTCTGAAAATATATAAATGGATATGTACTGTCCTTATTATATTTTAACGTTTATGAAATGGCTGATTATTACCAGATAATTTTACGTTTTTTGCTTTTAATTTTTTTACTGTTCTTTTTTTTCAGTATGGCAATTTGAAGTTGTAATTAGGATTATATGCTAGGATTTTATCCTATTAATTCTTGATTGCATTGAAATAAATACCACAATTAATATTAGTCTAAAGTTCATACATACAGAGGTTTTTTTTACATTTTCATTTAACCAGTCCCATATGTATATATCAGTTGAATGGCCGTATTAATGCACAGGGTCATTTTATGAATACGTTCAGATTCACCCTTGATCCACCTGATTTTTTTTTTTAAGTGATTGCTAACAATATCCGGAGATGAGCAATATTAGAATGTAGCTCCACTTTTGAGCTCCACTACAGAAAATATTAAAGGATTTTTTTTTGTGTATTGACTGTGTGGTATTTCTGCACATCCTATTGATATGAACAGACCTGAGCTCCTCACAGCAAAACTATTCTGAAAAAATCAGACCCTTTTATTCCTATTCTGAACAACGTCTAACCCCTTCCTACCATACTATAACATAAGCTGCCATACTATTACGGCACAGTTGCCCAATTAGACGCAATTGCCCAATTAGACGTCTGACATCCCTCTCTCACTGTTGGTATCCGCAGAATCTCAGTGGATAGATAGGAGTGTAAATCCCGCTTTCAGTTTCATACTAACCAACATACAAGGTAATAGTGAAGTATTACAGTGTTTTAGATAAGTGACCAGAGTATTACATAAAAATAAAATATAAAAAAATACACTCACCTTTTTCATCACTTCATCCATTGTCACCTGTCCAGTAAAATTAATATATTATTTATCCTGCATGATGAGCTTTGTAAAAATTAAAAATTAAAAAATAGCTGATTTTTGTTTGTTCTACCTCCCAAAGAAGACTATAAAAAGTGATCAAAGAGTTGTATTTGCCCCACAATGACAGTGATGAAAACTATAAGCTATCCCGCAAAAAGAAGATAGTTAGTGGAAAAATAACATTGTTCTGGGTCTTTGGATGCATCGACACAGAAATAAGTTATTTTGGAAAATAGTGTTTTGTTGTGGTAAAAATAGAAAACCATAGAAAAATATAAATTTGGTATCGCTGTAATCCTACTGAACCACAGAATAAATAAATGCTTAAAAAAAGCACTTTGAAACACTTTCCCTTCTAAAAAAAATTATTAAAGTTATACAATACTTTTATGTGTTCCCCAAAATGGGAAAATAAAATAATTATGGCTTTTGAAATGCAGTGATGAGAAAATGTAAATGACATCAGTTAATTAAAAAATAGACTGTGTCTTTAAGGGCTCGAGGAATTGATGAAATTGATATAATGTTATAATTAACATCTCTCTCATCACCTGAAATCAGATATTTCCAGGGTCTTGCAGGTATAGTATTCTTTAAATTTTCGACATATTGGAGGGAATTAATTAAGCCTTGCATATCAGTTTTCTGGTATAAAATAAGGCTTATCCCATTTTTTGTCCAGAAATTTGCACCGGTTTATTTTACATAGCGATTAGCTAGGCCGGCAGATTTATGCCAGATTTAAAGGGAACCCGTCACGTTGAACATGGTGTTTCAGCTGTATGCAGCATGTTATAGAGCAGGAGGAGCTGAGCAGATTCATATATAGGTTTATGGTAAAAGATTCTTATAACTCGTATTTCATTTATTTATATTCCTGCTCATTCTGTGCTTTTAAGTCATGGAGGTGGTCCTATCAGTGATTGACAGCCTTCTCTCTATGAGGAGGTCCTATCAGTGATTGACAGCCTTCCCTCTATGACTGTGTATACACAGATAGCTGTCAGTCACTGAGAGGAGCAACTCCTGGACTTCAAAGACCAGAATGAGCAGGCATTCAGATGAATGAAATACAAGCAATATTGAATCTTTTTACCATAAAACTTATAGCAATATGCTCAGCTTCTCCTGCTCTATAATAGATTATTTATCATGTTCATGGTGACAGGTTCCCTTGAAGAATTGCAGAAAAATCAATTTTGGTGGAATTTCATTCCAGTGGGGGTGAGGTAAAACTCAGAGTGACCTCTCTAGACATATTTTAAGATAAACAAAATTTATCAGTGTGCAACTTTAGCACAAGAAAAGGTAAGGCAGACTCAAGCAAAACTGATTTCAAAAATTCTCCTCATGATAAACCTCCCCAATTGTTGGAAGCCTCTGTGATCATTTGTTACCACATTAAAAACCTACTGTTACATGCCATATATGGAGTACCCAGAGCTTCACTTGTTAACACCGTTAACTTAAAAAAGTCTACCTTTAAACTCAAAATGCCCATTTAGAACATAGGAATATGGAGTATCTAAACCAGACAACAATGAGCTCCACCTTGGATTGTCAAAAATGTATTTGGGAAATAATAATACATTTTCTAACACTGTGTGTTTTTGGAATAACTCCCTTAGCCACGAGACAATTCAGGTTACCCACAAATGAAAAAAGATGGTTAAAAGGAGAATTTGTACAGTGACATCATTATTAGAAGTGTCTTAACCCTAGTGTGAAATCTTGATTGGAGTCCTTTGGTCGTTCAGAATTATGAACAAGGCCTCCTTATAGCAGATATTTTACATTATATTTGTAAATTAGAAAACCTTTCATACATTCAGAGAAGGCCTTGCTGGGGCTGCTACAACAGTAAAGAAACTAAAGGAAAGAAGTAAGAAACCAAGACTCGTCGTTGTCGTTGACTCCAGCTCATTGCTGCTTTCATTAAAGGGGTTGTCTCATCACAGTAATCACTGTTAAATGTATAAATGATATCTCTATTCAACTTCGCAAATACCTTGCTTTTTCTAATGTTTTTTGTGGCTTACTTTTCAGAAAACCTTGCTCCCTTTTTTCTGCTCATAGCCAGGTGATCCGGCCACTGCTGTAAGGGCTCTTTCACACAAGCGGATGCCCTGTTTGGAATCCGCTGCGTGAAAGAGAGTCAAGCCCCGTTCAGGGCAGCAGAGACACTGAGCATTAACATGATTAATAATGCTCCATGCCTCTCTGTGATCTTTTTACTACAAAATCACAGTGAGATAAAGTTGTCACTGTTTTGTAGTAAAAAGGTCACAGAGAGGCACAGAGCATTATCAGTCATGTTAATGCTCCATGCCTCTGCTGTCCGGAACGGGGCTTGGCTCTCTTACACGCAGCGGATGCCTTGGTCGGCATCCGCTCGTGTGAAAGAGCCCTAACAGTAAAAACGGTGGCCACGCGGGCATGGTACCCCTTCTGTCGGGAGCGAGCGAGCATCACTTCCTGAACATGCGCACTGGCTCCCGGCACGGAGCCAGCAAAGTGAAGGAGGGAGCGCCGCGCATACGTGGCCACCCTCTATTCATTCCTATAGGAGCGCAGAAATTTTTGTCAGCCTGATAGAACTGAATGGATAGCGCGCTCCCCATTCATTCCTATGGGAGGGCTAAAAATAGCCAAGCCGCACACTCAGCTATTTCCGTTAGCCCCATAGAAATGAATGGGCAGCACACCTTGGTTGAAGATTGAGCACGTGCGACCTCCTCAGTGAGGTGGACAGAGAAATAATGAAAAGGCCAAACAGCAGGTGGCGCTATACAGATACATTTTATTTAATAACTCGGTGGCTATACTAAAATTTTAATTACATACAATTACAAAAGTATTCAGATCCAGGAGCTGGTTTTAAAAATGAAGAATGCTGTTTGTGACCCAACCCCTTTAATAAGGTAGCATATGATGTACAGTGCACCGTATTTACAGCTCCTGCTGATGGGCAGTTCTGTTTGCAGAGAATGAAAATCCAGAGCTCTGCTGCCAAGCGTGTGAGGTCTGCAATGCATGTGGGATTCCTCATGTTGCCTGCAGATTATGAAAACAAAGGAGGTGGTACTATGAAACAGACATGTCCTTCTAATATTAGTCTTCTCCTGCCCTCTGCATACTGTATGTGCATCATCTCCCCAGTGTTCTCATATGTTACCAGGAACCAGACGCTCATCATCACTTGTCAAACACAGATGTAGCTTACATCACACTCCCCATTATACTGCGGACAGTGACAGCAGCCCCATACATAAATCACAGCAGTGGAAATAGTTGTGTAAAGCATATGTCTATATTATTTTCTGTGTATAAAGACAAGTGATGCAGCTTTTTAACAATTTCCAAGATCTCTGATTGTATTTAGTGAATGGAAATATATACTCTTAACAACAACCATTGATCACACTCAATTGACAAAGTTGCTGGAATGCTTTTATTCACTGACAGCAAACAGTGATCTGTTAATGAGGGACTGAAACACACAATATATTTGAAAGTTGCAGAAGCTTTATTTCCATTTTAGGTTGTGTGCTAGATAATGAGATTGGTTTGGGTGTGTTCAGACCTTACAGTATTTCACAGACGCACTTGCTTTCAATTTCGTTTTTATAAAAATATTTAATGATTTTTCCCCCTTTGTCTATTTTTACCATTCACCTCCGAAGGCCTTTATGTTTTACCTGGTGCATCGGGTCTCTGGACGCTGTTCACCACCTTTCAAAGTGGTATCTGTATCTTTTGCAGTATTGCAGTATTTTTTTTAGTCACGGTATGGCAGTATTATTTTGTGTTTTAAAAGCTATGGACACATTTGGTGGCTATTTTTTTACAACTCGTATCTGTGTCTTTTGCAGTATTGCAGTATTTTTTTAGTCACGGTATGGCAGTATTATTTTGTGTTTTAAAAGCTATGGACACATTTGGTGGCTATTTTTTTACAACTGGTATCTGTGTCTTTTGCAGTATTGCAGTATTTTTTTTAGTCACGGTATGGCAGTATTATTTTGTGTTTTAAAAGCTATGGACACATTTGGCAGCTTTTTTTTATAACTGAATTGTACTAACATGTATTTTGAGCTAAATATATTTTTTTCAATTGGACATTTCTATAAAAAAATTAGCCCCTTTCTCTGTACAGTGTTGAGATTCTCTTGTATCAAGCTGTATGATTACACAGTGTTCCAAAAGGGAAGTCATCTGAGCTGACCGCTCATCTAAAGTCTTATCTCTGATTCCTTACTGAGCTGCTAGTAGTTCAGAGATAAGGACTATACATGGCTGTCAGATGAATCAAAATGAAAGTAAGATGCTCACAGCTAGGCGAAAACTTAACCCTTTATGACAAAAACTGGTGACATTTTTAATAAAGACCTATTTAAAATAAATATTTTAAGTCCAAAATTAGTTAAATGCTAATAAAAAAAATAGCTCCCGAAGTTGTTCATAGCCTTAAATACATACTTTACATTATAAAAGTGTCCAAATTTTGTGATGAAAGGGAGAGAGGAATCGGTGCTTGGATTAGGGCATTGCCTATGAATAAAGACATTTAGCTGTACAGGAGTGGCATCCACCACACAATCACAATTCCTCGTCGTGTTCAGATTGAATGCCCTTGGTTTTTATCACATGTGACGGTAGAGGATTACAGGGTAGTACAATGATTTAATTAGAGATGAGCGAATGAGTTTGTCATCATGAATTTCCTAAAAATCTCGCTTTCCAACAAATTAGAATTTTTTTTTGTATTTGTCCTGCACAAATTTTACAAAAAGCAATAATTTTTGCACCTTTTTTTAATTAAAAAAAATGTGTAGTGTGTTATTAAGCAGGCAGTTATGTTACCACCTGCTACCATCCGTTTACCAAAAATCATATATATTACTGTCACTTTGATGTTACTAATGCTGTCTTGGTGCTTGAAAGGGACTAGACACTAGGAGATCACAGACTGTCATATACAACTTTTCAGGTCAATCGGAACACTTTTGGTTCGAACTGAATCTAATCCCATATAAATTAATTTTGAGAAATTTGCTCATCTCTAGGTGGCATCTAAATAGGAAGATATCAGTGAACAAATATGTTTCCAATTTTGGACCATTTAATGCAGAAAAATAATTTTGATCCACCATCTGTCCATCTAAATAGCCTGGTAATACAGCACTGAGGAATTTCTAAGACTTGAAGCAAATGTAATTCTTCTAAAATAAGAGAAGATATTCTTTCAACATTGAATCTTACTCTTTGGATCTTTTTATATTTTTCATCCTATAATCCAGAATTTCTGAAAATCAGACTCTGGCCAGATCTTGTTCTTGCCAAATTAAAGAGATTTCACCACATAAACCCAATGTCTATCTAGTCCTATGATGTTTGTGAAGAAAATGGTGTAATATTGCAATAGTGATGGGGATTTTGTAAGGGAACACTATCAAAATGCAGATATGTGATGTTTCAAATGTCGACTGCGAACATCTGAAGAAAATATTCAGAGGACACAACCTCCATCTATACAGAACATGTGCATATCTACCTACATCCAAATCTGGTTATTTATAAACCATCCCTTAAGAAATAGACCCTAGTGTTAAGTGATCAGCTCCAAAGACTGCTCCAAATTGGGAAATGGGGTTGTTTTTTTGCTGGACCATTGGAGCCCTTTATTATGTCAGAGCCTAGGACACTGGAGAAACATCTGCTCCTCTCAGGGTCTCCATTTTGTATACTGTAAATGCCTCTGACACATTTTCATTCAAGGTCGCTGCGATGAATAGTTATTCATTGAGGACAATGTCCACCACATTGTAAGTCATGTCCTCTTTGCTCTGGCTTGTAGTAGGGGGGCAGGGCAGAGACCCTGTGTATGTTAATAGGGCATATGGACAGGGGTTGTCTAGGTGGAACAACCCTATTAAATGCCTTAGCTCACATTATATAGTTTAATGACTCTCCTGTTATTTCCATGAACACGTGCAGTAGCCTGGACCTACCGCACTTGGCTTCTCTTATTGTGAAACCACAGATGTGGTCTTTATTTTGCCTTTCTTGTAGGGCGTCATTATAGATGTTCTCTTTCCTTCCTCTCATCCTTCACTGAGACCTGTCAAAAATACACATGGCCTTTTCTCTGGGCTTCCATCACTTTATCACCAGAGAGCTCCATCCAAACAACCTGTGAGACATGACATGGCCCGGACCTCACACGTGTACCTTCCATCACACACAACCTTCGCCCATCTGTCTGTTTTTGCACCCTGCATGTGTGTTGTTGGAAGGATCAGTTTTGAGTCTGGTACAGGACAGAAGCTGCTCCACGTGTGTTTGCTGAACCTAAAAGAAAAACACTGGAAGTTGAGAAATTGACTGAGCTTGACCTCTCACCTTCCTGACCCTTGCACTTCCCATTCCAAGGAAAAGCGGTCCTCTATCTCTGCTCTTCTTACCAGATGCCGTGTTGGCTATTGGAGATTGCAGCATGGGGTGAGGTGTCAGGACAGTGATGGTCCTTTCATAGTGCAGATGAAGATGTATCTACGAGTCACATCAAGGGCGACCCATAGACTTATCATATTGTTCCATACAGAGCCATTACAAATGCCGTGCTGCTTCGTGATGGCAGTCACAATCCATTAATTAAGCTATAGCTTTTTGGTGATTTTTTTAAAAAACAGATTTAAAGTTATAATTTCTCATATGCTCTAGCTTGAGCTCTACCCTTGGAATCAGACCACAAAAAGGACGGAGTTCATGTTAATTTTTTTATGAAAAAGGTGAATTTCTGCCTGTTTTGGGATGATGGGTCTGGCTGGACACGAGGTAGCAAAACGTAATAGTCACACCTGGGCCTTGGCGTATCCTAAATGGCACATGGTATGCAGGGGACCCAGATTTTTTATATTTGGACTCATGAGGTTCACTTCTGAACTGAGGGTGGGGGTTAAATCTTATTTTTTACAAAGTAGTAAAAGTAGTTTTAAATTAGATGTCCAAAGGGACTCTCCCTCATTTTCAGAGAGAGTCTAGGCAAATTCAGGCCGTTTCTAGCCAAAAATGGGAGGGGCACATGTAATAAATGGTCATTCTTGGGTGGGTTTCGGTGTTCCCGGGGTTGTAGCTTACATAAGTAGAATTTAACTATCTTGGTAAATACACAGTATTGTGCGAAAGTTTTATGCAGGAGTTGAAAATATAATGTAAAGTAAGAATTCTTTCTAAAATAGAAGTGTTAATAGTTTATTTTTACCACTTGACAAAACACAAAGTAAATGAACAAAAGAGAAATCTAAATCCAATCAATATTTGGTGTGACCACCCTTTGCCTTCAGCATCAGTTCTTCTAGGTACACTTGAACACAGTGTATGAAGGAACTCAGCAGGAAGATTGTTCCAAACATCCTGGAGAAATAACCGCAGATCTTCTGTGGATGTAGGCTTGCTCAAATCCTTCTGTCTCTTCATGTAATCCCAGACAGACTTTATGATGTTAAGATCAGGGCTCTGTAGGTGCCATATCATCACTTCCAGGACTCCTTGTTCTTCTTTACACTGAAAATAGTTATTAATGACATTTGCTTGGCATGTTTGGGGTCATTTTCCTGCTGCAGAATACATTTTGAGCCAAACAGACCCCTCCCTGATAGTATTGCATGATGGATAGGTATCTGCCTGACCAAATTCCCAATTTTTGAAAGCATTCTTTCTTTACAGCATTTTTCGACACCTGCCTAAAACTTTAGTTAGTACTTTAGATATCTCGCCACTGCTGTGCTTAGAAATGTGATGATACTGTCCTCCTTCAGCTGGTCATAGACAAGACATATTTGTCTGCAGATAATTGGTAGATCAAGCTTATTTTGGTGGCATCTGCTGTTAAAGGGTTTGTCGCATTTCAGACACTGGTGGCATATCGCTCGGATATGCCAACAATATCAGGTGGGTGCAGGTCTCACCTCTTGGACCATCCTGTCCCTATTTCTGGAATTGAGCCCCCAAAGTAAGCTAGGGCACACGATGCAAGTGGGACAACTTCTGCAGGATCTCCAAAAGTATCGGAGCACCAGCTCAGCCATTTCTATAACTTCCATAGAGGTGAATGAAGAAGTGGTTGGTTGTGTTTGCGCAGTGAGCGCTATATTTACTTCTATGGGAGTTCCGAAAATAGCCAAGCCATAGAAGTGATTAGAGAAAGCACGCCGCACAGAGCGGTGACCTCTTCTTCACTTTAAGGACCTGTTCTAGAGATAGGTGTGGTCCCACCTATCTGACATTAATGCCAGACAAATTGTTGGCGATCATCTCCCCAAACATTGGGCAGTGTAAAGGTCCCTGTGGCATCTCACCTGATTTAGGCTATGTTCACATGGCAAATTCAAATGAAATACACCTATAGAAGTGGTGAGCACTTGCTTGAAGCCCATTTTGCCAAAATACTCACCAAATAAACTTGTTAGCCATTTGGTATGTGTTTTGCAGGCAGCTAAAATTGCTGCTGAAAAGTGAAATGCACCAAAAATGCACCAGTATTTTCCAACTTCAAGATATTGTGAACATGGCCTTAAGCTGGTGGTCTGGAGATAAACATCTAGAGTCTATGATCAGCCTTACCTTCAACAGATTATGATATTTCTGTTGCTATTTGCCGGTTGCTAGAAGGAAAGCTCCGGATAAAGAAGCAGACCCTACTAGAGTCCCCGCTTACTGGTGTGGAGCTCACAGGGACACGGCCATCTGCCATTTTATTGTGTCCTCTGGCGCTCTCTTAAAACTTTTTAACTGCATCTTATTTTACCAGTCTAGAGAACAAGACCAAACTTATAAAGGAAAAGGGAGAATTCACATAAAAACCCTGTGATACCCTGTTAAACTGCTTGTGGATCACCATAAGAGCAAATATAGTCTGTTTAATACGAGTATCAACTGATCCTTGCGAAACCGGTCCAATTAACGGCTCGTTAACAGGTTTGTTCATTAAAATCTAGTCTATGTTCTGCACTGTAACGTGTGCCTCTAATCATTTTATGGGACGCAGATGACATCAGCATCTATGATGTCATCGTGAAGTCTGTACGCTAGCGTTCCTGTACACACTGTATGAGCTTATGTGTTCCTCTGAAAGGGAAGTTTCCTCTGAAACCAAAACCTGACCCTGGATGAAGTCCCTCAGTTGCCCTCCTGTGATGTCTTTCAGTAGTTTCTGAATATTATCTATCCCAATCATTTCCTTTGCTTGTCATCCCCTGCAAGCATTGCTGCATCACTGGTTACACTCTATGAGGATATCTTGAAAAGGCTCTTTAAAATACAAAGATTCAAAAAATAAAGTAAACCCAGATTTATAGATTTTCTGTTTCAATCTACCGTGCTTCATGTTCTTTGTACTATTATATCTTTGTGTTGCTTTTTTTCTAGTTTTAGTTTATTTGGTATTATAAATGATGAAACAGTGCAGAGCACAGGACAAGTGACCCTGTTCTACAACTTTTACAGGACTGTAAGTCCACCAGGGGGCGCTGCTGCTCTTCTTCCATATCTTGGGTCCACATGTCCTAGGTTGCAAAAGCTGCAATCACGTCAAGATGCCAGACAGAACATCCTTATCTATCTGAATCATACCGGCCATGTGCTGCTTACATACAGATCCTTCTATATTTTAACTTTATCAGCAGACTGCTATATATTTTCATAGTATGTTTTATCAGAGACCTTGATCTGCGTTGTACCAATAGGGAGCGTGTTTGAACATAAAATTTAGAACAGATGAGCTCATAAATCTAGTCTCTGTTGACTATCTATCTATCTATCTATCTATCTATCCATGCATCCATCCATCCATCCATCTATGTAAAAGCAAACACAATGCTACAACACTCTGCAAACTACTATATTCACTATATAAAATAAATATGAGCTACTCAGCATCAAAATCATTGTGCCCATCCACCACAGAAAGGTGACCTCAATCTAGAAGGGAACCTACTCTATGATACCTCTCTGTGCCATCTGGCCTCTGAATATCTATCTATCTATCTATCTATCTATCTATCTATCTATCTATCTATCTACAGCACACAGAAAACCACAGCACTCCAATGGCTTGAATAAATGTGGAAAAAGTTTATTTACTCGTGACTCAGCAAGGTTTCAGTCCTGTCACATGACCTTTTTTCCAAGACGTCTATCTATCTATCTATCTATCTATCTATCTATCTATCTATCTATCTATCTATCTATCTTCTATCTGTCTAATATCTATCTGTCTATATATTATGTATCTAATATCTATCATCTGACTGTCTATCTAATATCTGTCTATATATTATCTATCTAATCTCTATAATCTCTCTAATATCCATCATCTATCTAATATCTTTTATCATTCTATCCATCCATTATAAGGGCCAGTGTAATGTGTATATATTATACAATTTATTTCTATTTCTATTTTTAACTTTTACTTTAATCATATAGCGCAGGGATCAGCAACCTCTGGCACTCCAGCTGTTGTGAAACTACAACTCCCAGCATGCATACCTACTCTGCCATTCTCTGTACTCCCATAGAAATGAACGGGCTGATCACAGGAAACCACCAGGGATCAGCTGTGGTTAGAGTGGCATAACTGTTCCATTTCTCTTCAACGCCACCACGGGGGAATTTAAGAATTACACAGGTCATATTAAAATCAATGGACTGTTTAAACCACAGAAATGTAAGTTCTATAGAGCAAGGGACACAATTCCTTAAAGGGGTTGTACTGCTAGGACATATTGATGACCTAACCTCAGGATAGATAATCAGCATCGTTGATCGTTGGGGGTCTAACTCCCTGCATCCCCACTGATCAGCTGTTTAAAGAGGAGGCGGCGCTCATATGAACACTACTTCCTCTTCAAAATTACACTGTGTGTAATCTCAGAGGTCTCAGCGGTGCAGTGCGATTGTCTCACTCACTTTAATATGAGGAGCACTTGAAATTACAAAGCGTTGCCACTGCAAGCAAGACGACGCACAGCGTAATCTTAAAGGGGCAGTGCTCGTACAAGTAGTCATGCTTTTCTAATTCTGTATAACCCCTTTAAGAAGCTATATATTAAAGCAATTACAGATATCCATATTCTTTTGATATAATACCAAAGACATAGGTGTACATTTGGGGGTCATTTAAGACTGGCATTTAAATGTCTAGTGTCTATGAGAGTGACTCATCTAATCCTATAATCTTTGGCATCTAATTTAGGGTTATTCAGTTTAGAAAAAAACTGGAGGATTCTTTACTGTAAGAGTACTGAGAATATTGTAACAAGCTTATCTGTCTGGGCTCCAGCTGCGTGATCCTCAGCCTCGGCACGGTTGCACCGGGAGAGACGCGCTGCTGAGCCATGCACCCTGTCGACACGTGCGTTAGTAGTGGGCTGATTCCTCAGCTGCTGTATTACTGTGTGCTAGTGTCTCTGACTAATGGAGTGCCGAGTCATGAGCCCATCCGATTCTGATCCAGGGACTCAGTATTCTATTTAAATCCCTTCCTGGCCAAGTGCCTAGTCTTTAACTCACTAGCTGTGCTCCTGGTTCTTGCTCCTGTTCTTCTTTGGATTGCTCGTGTTTCTGACCCCGGCTTGTCTTCTCACCACTCTCTGTCCCCTGTTTGTTATTGTGTAGTACGTCTGGTTCGGACCTCTGCTTATCTTCTAACCACTCTTTGTCTTTCATTTGGTACTGCGTACCTGCCCAACTGGTTTTGACCCATTTACATACTACTCCGTATTGTGTTTGTTTGTCTGTTTGTTAGTCCGTCTCTGCACTTATATGGCGTAGGGACAATCGACCATTTGGAGTCAAGCTATGTAGGGCTTGTACTGCAAGTAGGTAGCGAAAGCAGGCTGGGTACTAGTCTTAGAGGTCACTGTCCTTGTCTGTCCCTAACTACAATCGTTACAGGTGGTAAAGATGAACTCACTAAAAGAATTCAAGAGGGGCCTGGATGTATTACTGGAGAGTAAAACTATTACAGGTTATAGTTACTAGAATTCTGGAGAAGGGTCGATGATCCACGGAGGTATTCTGATTGCCTGATTGTAGTTGGGAAGGAATTTTTCCCCTAAAATGGGGAAAATTTTCATTTACCTTATGTTTTTTTTTTGCCTTCCTCTGGATCAACTTGCAGGATAACAGGCCGAACTGGATGGACAGATGTCTTTTTTCAGCTTTATAAACTATGTTACTATGTTACTAATAGGGGTTTTATCAATGTAGAATTTAGTATTTTTAGCACTACTTTTAGATTGTTTTTGCTGAGAACTTTTCTAGAGCAGTGGCTGATTCCTGACATTTAAGGATTATATCTTCCCATGGAAAGTCATCAGCAAGCATTGCTTGTTCCGTCCTCCTACTTGTTTAGCTATACGATCAAGAGACCTTTACTAGGAAATGACAGAAGTGCTGACAGCTAAAGGAGCGCCAGCTTGTGTGTGTGTTAGGGGGAGGGGTGGAGGAAAATGAATTTATTTTACTTTTTACCATGGAAAAGTATCCTGTAAGCTTTGTTACTACTGAAGTGTACAGCAAAGTGTAGGAAAACGCCATTCAAACACAACAAATTTCACAGATCTGTTACTGGGAGCGGCTTGGTGGCTCAGTGCTTAACACTCTTGTCTTGCAGCCGAGGTCCAGGGTTCGAATCTGACCAGGAGCAAAAAGGACATTGAGTTTGTATGTTCAGCCATTTTTGAGCAGGTTTCCTTTGGGTTCTCTAGATTCTTCCACACTTGAAAAAATTGTTGATTTGTAATTTAGATTCTGAGCCCTAATAGGGACAGGGACTGAACTAAATAAAAAAAGGGACTATTCACCCGATATATTATCTGTACAGAGCACACTTATGCATCAAGCTTATACGATATAGAAAGGGGGGCAACCAGAACAATATAAGCTCCTACACCAACGCCTCATGGACCGTATCTCTAACAATTAGGGCCAGACCATGACAAGCCTCGCTAGTAAGATTGCATGCAAATCAGCCCTTAGCAGAAGAACTGGCTTAGTTGCCCATAGAAACCAGAATCGGATTCCACCTTTTATTTTTCACAGCTTCTTTGGAAAATCAATGGTGGAATCTTTTAAGCAGGCCTTAAGACATGACTTGGATAATAACTAAGTCAGCACCTCATCTGCAGAGATGTATTTCAGGTGATTGCCCCTCACCAGTGCAGAGCAGAGAGTACTGGCTTAACTGGGTGAAAGGCTTAGCTCAGGATTAAGGGGATACTATATCCCCTTATGTCATATTCACTAATGAGGGGCAATCACCCTGAAACAGCTGTCTGCAGATGAGGTGCTGGATTAGTTATTATCCAAGTCATATCTCCAGGCCTACTTAAAAAGTTGAATATTGATTGAAAGGATAGCTTCCTTACAACTGGTGGCATTAGTGGCAGAGCTTGCTAAGAGCTGATCTGTATACCCTCTTCCCAGAATTCTAGAGGAGCATTGCCTGGCCTATAGACTCCTCACGCTAATTAAGTGCTCTCCATATTGAGATATAGTACCCCCCTGAAGCCTTACGACTGATATGGACTAATCACGACTGAATATGTTGCCACATGCACATTAAGGATAAGAAATACCTAGGGTTGAGTCTATTTTAGGTAACTCTTAAAAATCACCAGCAATCATCTACTAATCACCGCCGCTTCAGTTGGTATTAAATGGTAGGCACTCTGACTACTATGGTGCCTTGAAAAAGTATTCATACCCCTTGAACATTACCACATTTTCTCACGTTACACCCACAGACCTAAATGTATTTTATTAGGATTTTATGTGATAGACCAACACAAAGTAGCAAGTATGTGTTAAGTAAAAAGGAAATAATAGATAATGTTCAAAATTTTTAATACATAAAAATCTAAAAAGTGTGGCGAGCATTTGTATTCCGCCCCCTGTACTCTGATACCCCTAAATAAAATCCATTGTGACCAATTGCCTTCAGAAGTCACCTAATTAGCAAATAGAGTCCACCTGTGTGTAATTTATTCTCCGTATAACTAAGGCTACTTTCACATTAGCGTTTTTAAATTCCGGTATTGAGTTCCGTTATAGGGGCTCAATACCGGAAAAAAACGCTTCAGTTTTGTCCCCATTCATTGTCAATGGGGACAAAACTGAACTGAAGACAACGGAATGCTCCTGAAAGCATTCCGTTCCGTCTTCAGACCGGAGAACAAACCGCAGCATGCTGCGGTTTGCTCTCCGGTCCAGGCATCCGCACCAAGACGGATCCGGAATGACCCCCAATGCAAGTCAATGGGGACGGATCCGTTTGGTGTGGACACACCAGTAATCCGGATCTGTCCTCCATTGATTTCCAATGGGGGGTCATTCCGGATCCGGCTACATACACACAGACATACATACAAACAAACATACAGACATACATACATACAGACATACATACATACTCACATACTCCAGGGACGCCGGCAGCATGTCTTCACGCGCCTCCTGCGCGCAGCTATGACATTTCCCCACTGCGCCCAGCAGAGGGCGCTGTGGGGAATCGTCATCACTGCACGCAGGAGGCGCGTGAAGACGTTCTGCCAGCGTCCCTGGAGTATGTGAGTATGTATGTCTGTATGTTTGTATGTATGTCTGTATCTTGTATGTCTTGTGTGTCAATGTCTTGTCAATGTGTGTCATGTGTGGGGCCGGAGCGCTGCTCCGGCTCCACACATGTATAGCGTTAGCACGGATCCGTTGGCACCCTTTAGGTGCCGGATCCGTGCTAACGCTAGTGTGAAAGTAGCCTAAAGCTGTTCTGTGAAGGCCTCAGAGGTTTGTTAGTGAACATTAGTGATTAAACAGCATCATGAAAACCATGGAACACACCAGACAGGTCAGGGATAAAGTTGTGGAAAAGTGTAAAGCAAAGTTAGGTTCTAAAAAATATGCTCTGAACATCTCATGGAGCACTGTTCAATCCATTATTCGAAAATAGAAGGAGTATGGTACAAGTGCAAACCTACCAATATATGGCCGTCCACCTAAACTGACAACTCAGACAGGGAGAGCACTTATTAGAGAAGCAGCCAAAAGGCCCATTGTGACTCTGGAGGAGTTTCAGATATCCACAGCTCAGGTGGGAGAATCTGTCTACAGGAC
This sequence comes from Rhinella marina, assembly GCA_900303285.1. NCBI lineage: Eukaryota > Metazoa > Chordata > Amphibia > Anura > Bufonidae > Rhinella > Rhinella marina. The sequence continues at coordinate 401,368 of ONZH01020370.1, forward strand.
AACTATTAGTCGTGTACTCCACAAATCTGTCTTTTATGGAAGAGTAGCAAGTAGCCATTTTTTTAAGCAAGCCATAAGAAGTGCCATTTGCAGTTTACCACAAGCTCTGTATGGGACACCGCAAACATGTGGAAGAAGGTGCTCAGATGAGACCAAAGTTGAACTTTTTGGCCTAAATGCAAAATGCTGTGTGTGGCAGAAAACTAACACTGCACATCACCATGGACACACCATTCCCACTGGAAAACATGGTGGTGGCTGTAGGGAAGCTTTTCTTCAGCAGGGGCAGGGAAGCTGGTAGGAGTTGATGGGAAGATGGATGGAGCTAAATACAGGGCAATCCTGGAGGAAAACCTGGTAGAGGCTGCAAAAGACTTGAGGCTGGGGCGGAGGTTCATCAACCCTAAACATACAGCCAGATCTACAATGGAATGGTTTAGATCAAAACATATTCATGTGTTAGAATCGGCCAAAATCGACCTAAATCCCATTGAAAATCTGTGGCAAGACCTGAAAATTACTGTTCAGACACTCTCCATCCCTCCTGACTGAGCTTGAGCTATTTTGCAAAGACAAATGGGCAAAAATTTCAGCCTCTAGCTTTGCAAATCTGGTAGTGACATACCCCAAAAGACTTGCAGCTGTAATTGCAGCAAAAGCTGGTCCTATATATTACAATTTTAAAAAACAATATATATTTTTCTTTTCACTTCACGCATACTTGCTACTTTGTGTTGGTCTGTCACATAAAGTCCCAATAAAATACATTTAAGTTTGTGGGTGTAACATGAAAAAATGTGGAAAGTTCAAGGGGCATGAATACTTTTTCAAGGCACTGTAACTGCTCTGGTTAGTGGAGAAGGTCCTAAGTCAGGAACCCCTCACTATCATTTATATGTCCTAATAGATCATAAGGATAGCGGTAGCTTTTATGGGGCAACTCTTTTACTCCAGTTTGTTAAGGCCTGGTGATCAGCAAACGCTTCTTATAGGATGTCTGTATAGGGTGTTGTATGGCTGCCTGATCCACATACCAGTCTCTTTCTAAAAAAGAATCAGCCCTGTGCCAGAGATCTCTCCATTCATTGCTCCAGTTGCTATGCTAAATTTATATCAACCTGGCTGCTCAGGGCCACGTCCTGTCTGCTGCAGATCTCTCCCTATCACAGCTCAGGAGGCAGTTAAAGAATGTAACTGAGCATGTGCGTCCACCTTGGTGAGGAAGACAGAGAAATAAGAGAAAGAACAAACAGCAGGTAGCCCTATACAGATATATTTTATTGAATACCTCAGAGGCTATACTAAATTTTTAATTACATACAATTACAAAAGTATTCAGATCCTGGCGCTGCTTTGAAAACTGCAGAATATTCTTTGTGGCACAACCCCTTTAAGTGAGCACCTTGAAATTCCACCTAGCCCTGCAGGTTATGAATGGACTGCTCCCATTCAGCTGAAAGGGATTGTTCCTGAGAACATTTTATTATGTAGCAGGGATTTATACAGTTTTCTTATACGTTATGTCCGGTGCCTGTTAACTGCATCCGCATTTTCTGTCCTGACCATGAATCTTCCACGGTCAGGCCAGGAGGAAGTGGCGGACAGGTTGGCATGGAATCATGCCCTGATAGTGGCCCGAGCAGCACTTGAAGAGGTTAGCCCTGTGTCAGCACTGCCGGCTTGCGATGATTTATTGGCTGGCATTCTTCTTCTGTTATTTCAACCTCACCTTTTGTATCCCAGCCAGAAAGTCTATTAATAAATGATTAAAGCAGATTGTTAAGGAAACTGATCTGAAATATTTGGTTTGGCGGAAATCCAGCTAATTACAAGCTGCCTGTTTGCATCTGTCACTGCAGGCTCACCTGGCTGTGGGGGATGCTGTCAGTTCTGCTGACCCCTAGCTACTGGTGCAGCTAAAACAGCCAAAAAGACCCTGATAAAGCATGCGCAGCAAAAGAAAAAGACAGTAATGTTGATGTATAACTACAAGTCCCAGCATGCCCTGCATATCATGTTTACTTTTCTGACTTTCTTATGTGATGAGCTTTTCCAAGGATGAATAGTATTTTAGTTTAGTAGACGTTTCAGAGCTTCTCTTTCATATGAACTACTGACAGAAATCTGCAACTGTTGTCGGGCATTTTGGAAGTTTTGGGCAGTGGCACACCTACCATCGAGGCAGACCACGTGACTGCTTTGGGGCCCAGGAGTAGGAGGGGTCCCAACGATGAGCTCCTTCTTTCTTTCCCCTACATGAAAACCCTTCATTTTTATGCAGCCAACAGAAGGGGAAGAACAATGTGGGAAGAACAGTAGGGGAAGAACAAGGAGATATTTATAGCCTCCATGTCAGTCAGTGGTGAATGTATAAATTTCTATCTATTGAGCTCCCCCTAGTGGTGGCTGAAGGAAACCAGTTTTCTAATATGTGATAGAAAGCAGCGATTTAGAGCTATATCAGGAGATTTAAGTCTTCATTAAGCATGAGCGAATCGACTTCGGATGAAACAACCGAAGTCGATTTGCATAAAACTTTGTTCCAATACTGTACGGAGCCAGAGCAATAACTTCGGCTCATCTGAGCCAATACATTCTAATACCTTATGGCGCTCCCGCTACGTACAGTATTGGAACAAAGTTTTATGTGAATTAACTTCGAATGTTCGAATCCGAAGTCGATTCGCTCATCCCTAGTGTTCATGCGTGTTTATGCCAGTTGTCCAGTGTAAATACATTAAAGGGTTTCTGTCACCAGAATTATCCCTATTAAACTGCCTGATATTATTGATGTGCTAATGTCAGCAGAACTTAACTCTGCTATTCTTATTCTTATTGTTTTTTCATGCCCCCATTACTGCACAATTTTAACTTTTATAATATGCAAATTAGCTTCTCTGAGCGGGGATGGGGGGTGGGGCGTTGCCCCAGCTCCTAGAGGCTCTCTTCTCGCATCTCATTCCATGCCCTGCCAGTCTTGATTGACAGGCCAGCGTTTGTCTCCTCCTGCCGGCCCTGTGTGCTGGGTAAATCTCGCGCCAACAGCGCCCTCCCCAACTAAAGTGGGGGCGTTTTCTAGTGCATTTTGTGCCAAAGAACTGGTATGCATGTTTTACATCACATTTACTGGTTTATATACTCATAAACATTTTACTCCTTGTCCGACAAGGGAGCATCGCTTTACAAGAAAGCGATGTGTCTTCATAGAAAAAGGAGGCATAACCTAAATGCAGTTCCATGCGCCAAAAAGGCACCAACATTTTGGCGCATTTTTGGAGTGAAACTACACCAACTAGAGAGGTTTTTTGGCACATGGATACATTTTTTTAGTAAATCTGCTCCACTGTGTTTGCAACTTTTTTTCGACAGAAAACTGGTATAGGGAGATAATAAATCTGCCCCTTGATGTTTCTACCACCTTTTACCTCTCTTCTCTCTTTCTTTCTTTTTTCTTTGGTTACAAAAGAGGCATGATAAATTTGCATCAAAGTGTAAACCGGGTCCCAAGCAAATGATGAGAAACTGAAGGCAGGCTGCAAAACTGTTGCCAACTGGTGTCATTTTGACACATTGGTTATCTAGACCATTGACCTTAAAGGTACTATTTTCCAACTAAAAACATTTATCATCTATCTACTGGTAAGGTGACACATCTTATGCCAATAGGGGTTAGACTGCTGGGACTCCTGCCAATAACCAGAAGAGGGACTTAGGTCCCCTGCCCCTCCCCCAGCTGCCTGACCAAAGCATGGAGGAGTGTGAATGGAGTGTTGGTCAATGTACAGTAATAACCAGGGGTGGACTGGGAACTTAAAGTGGCCCTGGAAAAATACTAAAAGTGGCCCCGTTGTAGTCGGGTCCAAATTGATGGAAGGCAGGGCAAGCAATACCATATTGTGGCACATTATACCACCCCATCAGAGCCAAATACCACAGTCCAGCACAAAATATATCCCCAAAAACTCGCACTGGCCGGCCATGAGGAGGGCCCAGGAGTCCCCCTGGGCATTGGCCCACCGGGAAATTTCCCTGTAAGATCTATGGTCAATCCACCCCTGGTAATAACTGTTTGTGGATGAAGTACACCTTTTAAAGAGGACCTGTCATCTCTCCCATCATACTTGTAGTCCCTACAAAAGAACAATTCTGAACCTTGTTTTTTTCAGAACTGTATGGTGCAAATTTAACTCCTTAATGACCAGTCCCGAAAAGGCCTTAATGACCATACTTTTTCGTGATTTAGCGCACATGGTGGTTTAACAGTCCTAACTTTTTCTTGGACTGTCAAAATAATTTTTGCAATTTGTTTGTGACACCTGGGCTTTTTATAAAAAATTTTTGTGATTTTTTTTTTTAAATCTTTTTGTTTTATTTTGGGAAAACTACAGAAAAAAAACAAAACATTTTGTTTTCAAGCTATAGCTTTTTATTATTTTTAATCATGCAAATTGACACCAAAATAAGTTATTAAAGTGGGTTCTCTATTTTGTGGTGACAAGGTAGCTTTGGTTGGCGTGGGGCATTTTCATTTTTAATTTTATTTGTATTTTATTATATTTTTTAACTTTATTTTTGGCACATAATATGCCCCCTAAGAGGTAATTAAAAGTCCTCTGGGGGACACTGATACATGATTGCCAGGTCCAATAGAGGAAGCAGCATGACTGCATTCTCTTTTCACTGCATAGCGCTAATTGAGTGCTATGCACCAAGCAGATGAGAAGGCGGTAATAAACCGCTTCTGTCTTCTCCTCTGGGTCCTCAGCTGTCACTGACAGCCTGGGACTCGCCCTGCTCATGCGAGATGTACATGTATAGCACTCTGGATTAAAGCCCTCATCGTGAGGCTGTTAAATAAATACATTTATGAATAAATGTGCAACTGAATGTTACCCTTCACAGACTTGTACACACATTGTCGATTGGACAGTGGCAGAGCATGCAGGGATGCACCCACAACTGGTAACTCCTAGTTGTCAATTTTAGCAGAGGAACAGCACAACCTATAGTTCTGAGAAAAGATGTTCCAACAGCGTTATAGGGAATAGAAGTGTTAGGGTCCATTCAGACATCCGTATTTCTGGCTCCGCATCCGTTCCGCAATTTTGTGACACGGGTGCAGATCCATTCATTTCATTGGAACCGCAAAAGATGCGGACAGCATACAATGTTCTGTCTGCATCCGTAGTTTTGTTCCGCAGCCCTGCGAAAAAGATAGAGCATGTCCTATTCCTGCCCGCAATTACGGACAAGAATAGGCATTTCTATCCCAGGGTCAGCCATGTGCGGTCCGCAATTTGCAGACCGCAAAACACTTACAGACATCTGAATGGACCCTAAACTGAACAGACATGTCCAGAGAGTTGAAAGCCCTCTTTAAAGGAGTATTCCCATCGTAGACATAGGGGGCATATCGCTAGGATATGCCCCCATTGTCTGATCGGTGCGGGTCCCGCACCTACAACGAGAACAGAGCGGGGAAATGAATAATGGGTGCACTGCGCATGCACAGCCGTCCTCCATTCATTTCAAAGGGGCTGCCAAAAATAGCTGACCGCTGAAATGAATGGGAGCAGGGGCTGCGCATGCAGGAGCAGCACTTGGTGGTAAGAAACCCGGGGTCCTCTAGCCACAGCTGGGTGGGACCCTCACCTATTGGACAATGGGGGCATATCCTAGCGATATGCCCCCATTGTCTATGATGGCAATACCCCTTTAATGATATGTTGCATCTGCTTTTTACAGAATACAAGATTTGAACAAATTATCAAGACTGAATGATAGACTGTTGGCGTGGACAAAAAAAATGGCTACTATAAACTAGTGCAGGAAAGAGTTCCCTGGGCTAGAACATCCAGAGGGCAGGGTCAGGGTACTCTCTATGAACCAGAGTGTAGACAGATGGACATGGTATATGTGGACATGCAAGAAAGCCCAATGTGTCCTTAAAAATAATAATAATAACACTCCTTACTATATGTTAGATCAGATGTAAGGGATCCTGCTAATTCTCATCACACAACTGCAAGGAAACTGACGCAAGTGACGAATTTTCAGAAGAGCTACACATAAAATGGTTAGCACCCTACTGTCATCATAATGCAAAAAAGAGTCCAAACACTGTTGCCTGCAGTCTGTCTTTTTGTGTCTAGAAGACCCCGTGGAGGTCAATGTCATTGTGTTGGGCCAGTGCCATAGGCACAAGTGGTAGTTCTACAGTGCCCTCACCACTTTTCAAAAAGGGGGCATGGTGTGGACAGTGCACCATGATTGGAATCTATGCTACCTACGAGCTAGAGTAGATTTCAAACTAGACGTGTATACTGCTGGAGAAAGCACATTATTTGGCGGTGAAGGGATATCAAGATATCTTGATAAGTGACCCCAACTATATCCATGCACTACAGTAGAAGCTGCAATGCCTCCAGTCACCTGTGGTGGAGCTGCAGGGGAATTGAACACTTGTTGCTGGATTCTCCCACAGATTTCATCTGATCGCCGGGGATCACCACGTCAGAGGACCTTTGTAATAGAAAGGGATTTTTAAAAGTGTACACTTGCATTTACTCTCTTGCATACTTGATGGACTTTCTGTCGTTGACATGTAATGATCCTTCATGTCACCATTTCTTGATGTATTGTCCTGTAGTAAGGGTGAAGTGAAAGGAATAACAGCTGTTATCAGTTATCAGTAATGTAATGGGATACTGCCGAGGAAAGAATGTCGTCTGCACTGATTTACCTTTAAATGACAACATTTTACTTGTCTAAGGGATCATTTTTCACCCAAACAAGACCTGGATCTTTAAGTGTTCAATGCTGGGCATATAACCAGACGTTTTTTCAGGAGACATGTCCAAGAAAAAGTAATAGTTTGTGTGTGTGATCTCCACTGAGGACAGTGACCACTGCAGGTAAATACTTTGTATGGCCAATACTGGGTAATATAATACCGCAATACAACCAGCTGGATATCAGGGATAAGTTATACATTATATTCTCAGTAATATGACATCATTGTGTCGATGGTGGGCCGTGTATTACACACGCAATTTATTTATTTCAATGAGTGCATACGTAACAATTTTCGTGTCAGGGCATTTAAAGGGATTTTTTTGGAAATGATAATGATGACCTATCCTAAGAATAGGTCATCATTATCACATCGGCGGGGGTCTGAGTCCCGGTCCCCTGCCAATCAACTGTTCCAGGGAGCTGGAGCTCTGGTGAGTGCATCTGGCTCCCGACAGTTCACCAAACACAGCGCCGTACATTTTGTGGCTGTGATTAGTATTGCAGCTCGAACCCATTCAGTTCAATGGGGCTGAGCTGCAACTAGGCCTTGTGACCGATGTACGGTGATGTCACATGGCCTAGGAAGTGGCCGTGGTGCTCAGAGAGCGCCCGGTCTCTCCCAGCAGCTAATCCTGGGTGTTGTACCCCTGCCAATCTTGAATCCTGAGGATAGGTCATCAACATTATTTCCAGGATAACCCCTTTAAGGTCTGCCCTAAAGCCCTCTTTGAAAACTCACTGCTGGGCAGGTTTACATAAGCCTGCCCATTTTTGGGTTGGAACAAGATGAATTTGCCTGGATTGTCCCTGAAAATTAGAGACAGTCCTGGCAAATTTGGGACTGTTGGTAACTGTGTTAGTGTTGTGTATTGCTTAAAGGAAGATTAAACTTCAACTAAAATGGTAGAAGTACACTCTAGATCAGGGATGCTCATTCTGCAACCCTCCAGCTGTTGTAAAACTACAACTCCTACCATGCCCTGCTGTAGGCTGATAGCTGTAGGCAGTCCGGGTATGCTGGGAGTTGTAGTTTTGCAACAGCTGGAGAGCCGCAGGTTGGGCATCCCTGCTCTAGATAATCTTGCCCACATGGCTTGGCACTCTACAGGATTTTCTACGTGTTCCTGAAACCAGCAGTCTATAAAACCTCCTGGAGAACACAGGAGATAATTTCCTTCTTTTCTGTTTTATCTTCAACTATAGACCGTTTGAACGGGCAGGGTTTAGCCAAGGGTCGGGACTTAAAGGGGCTGTACCAGAGTAGAAACACATGGCCACTTTTTTTTCCCAAAGCATGGCCACTCCTGTCCACCGGTTGTGTGTGGTATTGCCGCCCAAGCCTACTCATTTCAGTGGAGGTGAGCTGCAGTACCAGACACAACCTGTGGATAGGTTTGGTCAGACACAGGACAGTGAGGAGAAGGAGAGGACATGGCTGATCTGGTGGGACACATAGAGAAGACATCTTTATTTAGTTTTCAATATTAATTATAATATGATATAATATAGGACAGAGATGATCAACCTTTGGCCCTCCAGCTGCTGCAAAACTACAACTCCCTGATGTAGGATCAAAGGAGTAGATCAACTGAGAAGTATTTGGGTATTTATTAGATTTGTGCGTATATTTTAGAGTTCCTGTAAAGTGATGTCTATGTGACAGCTTCTCCAAGTGATAACAGGTGACTGCAGAGAGTCTAGGCAGTGAGATCCCCCACCTTACGATTTAGGCACCTTTCAAATGGATAGGCTTGCTCTAACGTTAACCCATTTATGTAAGAATCATTTATAAAGAGCTGCTTTTATTGTATGGTTGTGTAAGTTGTCTAGTTTTTTAATAATCAGATCAGTAAGCTGATGCTTTATCCTTCACACGTAAAGTAAGAATTGGGAACGCTGAACAATTGGTTTTGTTCTGATCACTTTATCTCTGTTTATCTCTGACAGGACTGGTGGAAATTTGCCTGATGCACCCCTTGGATGTGGTAAAAACACGGTGAGTTTGAGCTAAATGGCGGTTTTTAGACCTTAGAAAATGTGCTTTGCTTCCCAGTTTTACTGAATCTTTTCCCATAAAACTATATATATATATGTCTACTCAGGTCTTCCTGCTTTACATCATGCTGCCTGCGGATTGCACTCTATTTTCATGGTGATGGGTTCTTTTTAGTTAAAGGGGTTCTCTGGGCTTTTTAAAAATCTATACTTTCTTCTAACCTGTTGAAGAAAGACAGTTTAGTTAATACTTAAAGGTGTTAAAAATATTCTACAGTTATCAAACCAATCTTTTGTAATTGCATGTAATTTAAAATGTATTATAGCCACTGAGTTATTCAATAAAATATATCTGTATAGCACCACCTGCTGTTTGTTTTCTTTTTTTTCTTATTTCTTTGTCCTGCTCACTGAGATGGCCGCATATGCTCATTTTCATACTTCAACTGCCTCCTGAGCTGTGATAGGGAGAGCATGGGCACACCCCCTGAGCTGTGATAGGGAGAGCATAGACACGCCCCTGTAGCTGAAGCAGAAAAGACACTCCCCTTGAGCTGTCATCTTGATATAAATCTAGCAGAGTAATGAATGGGAAGATCTCTCGATCCATTTGAGGTAAAAAGCTGGGTCTAGCTTTGTTAGAGATTGTCATGTACTATATGATTTACATTTTTTACATTAGTCATGGGATAGCCCTTTTAACCTGTTCTTCTTGCCGCTATATCCACTGCACTCACACAGGTTGCAAGCTCAGGTCCTGACCAGATGTCTTCTCTTCCCCTCCTGCTTACCTGAGTAATCGCAAATGCAGCTGAACCGGAAGAGATAGGAACACATCCTGTCGGGATCCGAGCGCACGAGCTTGCGGCTTCTATGAGTGCAGTAGAGACGGCAGCATGACAAGGGTTAAGGATTAACTAAACTGTAAAGCCCAGAGAACCCCTTTAAATTATGTCTATTATTGAGCACCATTTGGCAGTAAATATATATACACTCACCGGCCACTTTATTAGGTACACCATGCTAGTAACGGGTTGGACCCCCTTTTGCCTCCAGAACTGCCTCAATTCTTCGTGGCATAGATTCAACAAGGTGCTGGAAGCATTCCTCAGAGATTTTGGTCCATATTGACATGATGGCATCACACAGTTGCCGCAGATTTGTCGGCTGCACATCCATGATGCGAATCTCCCGTTCCACCACATCCCAAAGATGCTCTATTGGATTGAGATCTGGTGACTGTGGAGGCCATTTGAGTACAGTGAACTCATTGTCATGTTCAAGAAACCAGTCTGACATGATTCCAGCTTTATGACATGGCGCATTATCCTGCTGAAAGTAGCCATCAGATGTTGGGTACATTGTGGTCATAAAGGGATGGACATGGTCAGCAACAATACTCAGGTAGGCTGTGGCGTTGCAACGATGCTCAATTGGTACCAAGGGGCCCAAAGAGTGCCAAGAAAATATTCCCCACACCATGACACCACCACCACCAGCTTGAACCGTTGATACAAGGCAGGATGGATCCATGCTTTCATGTTGTTGACGCCAAATTCTGACCCTACCATCCGAATGTCGCAGCAGAAATCGAGACTCATCAGACCAGGCAACGTTTTTCCAATCTCCTACTGTCCAATTTCGATGAACTTGTGCAAATTGTAGCCTCAGTTTCCTGTTCTTAGCTGAAAGGAGTGGCACCCGGTGTGGTCTTCTGCTGCTGTAGCCCATCTGCCTCAAAGTTCGACGTACTGTGCGTTCAGAGATGCTCTTCTGCCTACCTTGGTTGTAACGGGTGGCAATTTGAGTCACTGTTGCCTTTCTATCAGCTCGAACCAGTCTGCCCATTCTCCTCTGACCTCTGGCATCAACAAGGCATTTCCGCCCACAGAACTGCCGCTCACTGGATGTTTTTTCTTTTTCGGACCATTCTCTGTAAACCCTAGAGATGGTTGTGCGTGAAAATCCCAGTAGATCAGCAGTTTCTGAAATACTCAGACCAGCCCTTCTGGCACCAACAACCATGCCACGTTCAAAGGCACTCAAATCACCTTTCTTCCCCATACTGATGCTCGGTTTGAACTGCAGGAGATTGTCTTGACCATATCTACATGCCTAAATGCACTGAGTTGCCGCCATGTGATTGGCTGATTAGAAATTAAGTGTTAACGAGCAGTTGGACAGGTGTACCTAATAAAGTGGCCGGTGAGTGTATATATATATATATATATATATATATATCTATCTTGTATCATACTCCAGAGTAGCCTTGACAATTCTGACGGCTTCAGAGCTGAAATCTCCCAGAATACCATTCCTACTCACTGTCTGAACAGAGGTTTTTCTCTGGTGATTGTAGTATTTTAAAAAGTGTTATCTTTATTACAAGCATTGTACAGTGGCAGGAAAATCAGTTGCAAGAACAAAAACTAACAGCCCCCACTACAGTATAGGACAGAGATGGCCAACCTGAGGCTCTCCAACTGTTGCGAAACTACAACTCCCAGCATGCCCAGACCGCCTACAGCTATCAGCCTATAGCAGGTCATGGTGGGAATCGTAGTTTTACAACAGCCGGAGAGCTGCAGGTTGGCTTTACCTGGTAGAGGAGCTCTGCTAAGCTGTTATGGGTGTGTCTGACAGCGAGCTTGATGACTGTTTCCAATAGCAACCAACAGACATCTGATCGCAGTTCTTAGATCTAATAGAGGCTGTAACTAATGATCAGTACAAATAAGTAATGTAATACATCTGCAAAGTTACTCAGTTATATATATTATTTCAATATTAAATTTAATAAATGAACACTAAAGGCATGAAGTATTTTAAGATGGGCATGCCCCTTAAATTTGGTAAATTATTTAATAAAAAATAACAAAATTGCAAAAGGCTGCGTTTTCCATCTAAACATACTAGTCAAGATAATTGACACTGTATAACATAGCCACAAAGCGAGCCTGATAAGTGAAAGCCCACATTGTGTGCGGTGTAACAAGGGTCATCTGCTGTTTAGCCTGGCAGATATTCTTGTTTCCTCACCGTAGGAGATAAAATCCTCGTATGTACTGATAAGGGAGAAATTGTTCAGATTGTAAAGTGGTACGATTACCTAGGATTAATCCGGAATTACAGTATAATAGAGCGATCAGCTCTGAGTGATCGCAGCCTCAGGGATTATTCAGGTCCGGACTCCACCCCATTATTCTTCATCATAAGAGGACAGCTTGGTTGAAATCTCTGACAGGAGGATGATTGATTAATGTGGGTGAAGTGAAGCAGAGGTCAGTACAGTGCGACTAGTACAATGCAGGGGGAATGCAGTTGATACAATTCATTCTGAGCAATATACTTCATCCAGTGTCACTTTTGATAGACTGTGTGTAAGGAGGAGAGGTTGACGTTACATTTGTCAACAGGGTGTAACATTCAAGTCAATGTACACATGGCTGATTCATAGAACCCTTGCTATTGTCATTCGGCATTCATTTTCTTATTTGGACATCTAATTGTATATGTAATGTTGTAGATATGGTGCACAGAGCAATGGTTAATATACTGTATATAATACCTTATGTATTCATATGACAGAATTAACTAAGCTTTACTCAACAATTTATAGGGTACAATAGATTTAGCATATTTAATATCATATTAGCTAGTTTCCGCAAATCTTAAAGGAGATTCCTGCAGTGCAGAAAGAAGGATCTGCATCTCCATTCACTGTAAGGGCTTGCAGTATCAAGCATATCCATAGTGGTATGAATCTCATAATGTCTGGTTAAAAAGATAAATAGCTGCGGCATTTACTGGTCCCTGCGTCCTTCCGGTTGGTAGAGGTCTCAAGAGTTACTGGTCCCTTCGTTCTTCCGGTTGGTAGAGGTCTCAAGAGTTACTGGTCATTTCGTTCTTCCGGTTGGTAGAGGTCTCAAGAGTTACTGGTCCCTTTGTTCTTCCGGTTGGTAGAGTTCTCAAGAGTTACTGGTCCCTTCGTTCTTCCAGTTGGTAGAGGTCTCAAGAGTTACTGGTCCCTTCATTCTTCCGCTTGGCAGAGGTCCCAACAGATAGACCCCCACTAATCATACATTGATAGCTTATCTAAAGCTAGCCAAGAACCTGTCGACCAACTCTCATTCGGCTAACTGCTGGAATCATGGGTTTTAGACAGAAGTTATGTACTACCAAATTATATCAATATTTTTGAAGCTAAGAAAGCAAATTTCAGATGAATTTCTTTGGAAAAGGTGGATAATGCCAGTGATAAGTATGCCAAGGAGTTGCGAAAGATTTGCATTAGTTTTCTTCTATGTTGAAATGAGTTGTGTTGGTTTAAGCTGGCAGTTCCTCTAGGCCAGTGTTCCTCAACTGCAGTCCTTGAGGCCCACCTGCCGGTCATGATTTGAGAACATCCCACAGAATGGATACCTGTTGCAAGTCCTGATGCACTGACACTAATTATATCACCTGCTCAATGCTAAGGAAATCCTGAAAACATGACCGGCAGGTGGGCCCTAAGGACTAGAGTTGAGGAACACTGCTCTAGGCGGTGAAGTTGGTCTACTTTATTTATCTAGTGGGCTATTGCCATGCAGGATGTAGATCTCCAAAGCATTGGTACTATATGAAGAAAAGCTGTAGTAGAATTATGTTACTTGGCTTATTACAACTCCAATTCCAAAAAAGTTGGGCTGCTGTGTAAAATGTAAATAAATTTAGATAAAAACAGAATGCAATGATGTGCAATTCTCGTAGACCCATTTTTTTGTTAACAATAGATGATAGAACACATTACAGATGTTGAAAGTGAGACATTTTACCATTTCATGAAAAAAATTGCCTCATTTAGAACTTAATGACAGCAATGCATCTCAAAAAAGTTACGGGGCAATAGAAGTTTGGAAAAGTAAGTGGTACTAAAAAAAAAAAAATTTGGTGGAGGAGCAATGTGCAACTCAGGCTGTGTTCACACTTCAGTTATTTGATCAGTTATTTCCATCAGTTATTGTGAGCCAAACCCAGCTCCCAGTGAAGCCTACACAGAGATCAGGTATAATGATACTGGAAGATCTGTACCTGTTTTGTGCTTTTGACTCGCACCTGGTTTTATCTGACAATAACTGATGGAAATAACTGACCAAATAACTGAAATGTGAACTTAGCCTAAGTCACATGACTGGGTATAAACAGAGCATTTTGAAAAGACAGGGTCTCTCAGAAGCAAAGATTTGCAGAGATTCTCCAATCTGCAAAAAACTGCATCTAAAAATTCTGGCACAATTTCAGAAAAATGTTCCTCGATGTAGAATTGTGAAGACTTTAATTACCCGACCATTTGCAGTACATAATATAAAGAAAAGATTCAGAGAACCTGGAGAAATCCATGTGCGCAAAGGACAATGCTAATGGTCAATATTGGATACTCGTGATCTATGGGCCCTCAGGCAGCACTGCATTGAAAACGGGCATGATTCTGTATTAGGTAAAATGGAAAACTGTTCTATGGTTAGATGAATCAAAAGTTTAAATTCTTTTTGGAAACCATGGTTGTGTCCTACTGACTCGAGGAGAGGGACCATCCAGCTTGTTATCAGTGCACAGTTCAAAAACTTGCATCTCTGATGGAAGGGAGTTGCATTAGTGCCTATGTAATGGGCATCTTGCATATCTGGAAAAGCACTATCAATGCTGAACATAATATAGAGGTTTTAGAACAACTTATACTCCCATCAAGAAAACATACTGCATCCATCACAACAGCATGACTTTACAAAAGAAAAGTCTGGGTGCAGCCGCAGTCCTGACCTTTCACCAATAGAAAACCTTTGGTGCATCATGAAACGAAAAATTCAGCAAAGAAGACCCAGGACTGTTCAGCATCCTACATCAGACAAGTATGGGACAACATTCCTTTCCAAAAACTCCAGACGTTTACAGACTGCTGTCATAAGAAGAGGGGATGCTACACAACATCCACCAGATGTGCCTATAGCAGGTGGTTTTTCCTTGGTGCATTTCCAATATCTCTTGGGTATAGGAGGGAACTGCTTGTGTGTCTTCACTGGGGTAGTGTACCATCTGGTGATGATTTTGTAAGACTTTTCCTGGACTCTGGGATGGCCGTTGGAAGCCTTATTGATTATAATTGTTTTTTAATTCTCTTCATTTTCTTGGTAAGAGATGCAAAAGACTTTTAAAGGAACACTCTGGGAAAAACTAATATGTTTTTTTTGTGGGGGCTGATGGTGTGGTGGATGACACAGGGATTCAAAGAGATTGTTAAATCAGTGAGGGTTCAACTTTTGGGACCCTCATAATCACTAGAATGGTGGACCTCTGCATCATGCCGCCTGTACAACCACATTAAAGAGTTTTGCCAAGTGTAATATGGATCAATAGAATAGGGAATCAATATCTTAATGATGCAGGTCCTACAAGTGCCATTTACTTTTCATTGTTAACCCATGTGCATCACCATACATAAGGTTGTGGCCATTCCTGGTACAGTCAATCAATGAGTTCCTCGACTATCTCATATTTAGGTACAGTAGCTAGCTGGAATACCTGGTAACCTAGTATCAGAGTGTATAGAAGTGTATAGAAGCTGAGTTGAGCAATAGTACCATACCATTAGTGAAAGCTATTATAGATGAGTGCTGCAATCTCCATATACACATGTCAGTTACTGTCCTAGGTGTATAACGGGTAATAGGACTGTCATGCCACATGATATATAAAGCATTTTCCTGCCAAGCCCCGTCAATCGTTTTTCCTAGGATCACTTTTTTCTTTGCACATTAAGTACTGCATGGATTCGTATGAATTAACTTCTAAAAGCGCAAATCAGCACGTGTCACCGGTGAGTTATTCCAGCACTTGCTGATGGCTCACTGTCTGAAATACAAAGACAAAGGGGCTGTCAGTCTCCCGAGTATTCTTATAGAACGAAAACCCACAGGAATGTGTCCTGATCACATGAAGCTCATGTAAGCCCAAGACTTCATTTTTTTCCCCCTATGACCTAAAAGGGTTGTGCAGTGCTACAATACAGGATAGGTCATCAATATCAGATCGGCAGGGGTCTGACTCTGGGCTCCCCCGCCGATCAGCTGTTGGAAGAGCTAGCGGCGCTTGTATGAGCGCCGCTTCCTCTTCAAAGTTAATTGCGTGTGATCTCTCTTGTAGAGGTGGCACAATGTAATTACAACTGCTCATACTATTCACATGAAGGGGGCGAGCACTTGTAATTACACTGTGCAGCCGCTTCAGAGGAAATGGCCGAAGATAGTTTTGAAGCGGAAGCAGTGCTCGCACAAGCGCCACTACCTGTTCAAAAAGCTGATCTGCGGGTGTGCTGGGGTGCCGATCTGATATTAATGAACTATCCTGAGGATTGGTCATCAATATCTTTGCACTGCACAACCCCTTTAAATCAATGTAAATTGTAATATAAGGGATTTTGCAGCATCAGTCACAGTTCAGTGTAGTGTTCAGTATGTGTCCACTTACAAGAGGTCGTAAATGTCAAGTGGTAAATGCCCTTATACAGTCTTCCCAGCCTGGTGCAGGTCTACAATTTTGTTTCTGGTGTCCTTCGACAGCTCTTTGGTCTTCACCATAGTGGAGTTTGGAGTGTGACAATTTGAGGTTGTGGACAGGTGTCTTTTATACTGATAACAAGTTCAAACAGGTGCCATTACTACAGGTAATGAGTGGAGGACAGAGGAGCCTCTTAAAGAAGAAGTTACAGGTCTGTGAGAGCCAGAAATCTTGCTTGTTTGTAGGTGACCAAATACTTATTTTCCACCATAATTTGCTAATAAATTCTTTAAAAATCAGACAATGTGATTTTCTGGATTTGTTTTCTCATTTTGTCTCTCATTGTTGAGGTCTACCTATGATGTCAATTACAGGCCTCTCTCATCTTTTTAAGTACCAGAACTTGCACAATTGGTGGCTGACTAAATACTTTATCTCCCCACTGTACCTCAGTTCCAACTTTTTTCGCAGACACTTTTTCATATCCTATGACTGTAAACTTATCCAACATTTTCTCCATATTGCTCAGATTAGTCAGTCTTATCATTACAAATCCTTCTAGTATGAATCATTTGACTCTTAGGAATACCTTTAAAGTCTGGGGAGCATGAAAACTCTTCCTTCTAAGTAAATTATTCCTATCTGTGGACTTGGAGAATAACTGTAGTGTAGTGTCCAGGGGCGTGACTACCATAGCGGCAGACCACACGACTGCTATGGGGCTCAGGATAAGAGGGGGCCCAGTTGGGATCATCCTCCCTTCTACTGGGGGTGAAAACTTGGTCAGGACTCTACCCTCTAAAGCAGTGGTTCTCAACTCCAGTCCTCAGGACCCACCTGCCGGTCATGTTTTCAGGATTTCCTTAGTATAGAGCAGCTGATTTAATTAGCGTTCATCCATCAGGACTTACCACAGGTATTCATTCCGTGGGATATTCCCAAATCCTGACTGGCAGGTGGGTCCTGAGGACTGGAGTTGAGAACCACTGCTCTAAAGGAACAACTTTTAGCAAATGAGGCAGTGGAAAAATGGCCCAAGGGTCTTTGAAAATGGTTTAGTCAGAAACCCTTCTGTCCTGTGTGGGGGGCCTGGTTTGGTCCTTGCTATGAAGCCCTTACTTCTTTATGTACGCCACTGGTGGTGTCCTACACGTTCTGGCAATGCAAAATCTAACTGAATGCTCTGTTCATGTCTGCATATGTGCGCATATAGGTCTATAAATAAAGAGTAATGTAATGACTGAAAACAGGTATTGTATACACCTAATTATATAGTTTGGCAAAATAGTCCATCCTCATTCTTAAGAACCTGACGTGCCAACTAACAGTATCCACCCACCAATACACTCATAAGGACTATAGATATCAACTTGTTGCTCATGCAGCTTTAGAGCTTCTCCCTGTTTTTTTAAGATGGCCACACCATTGCACAAACCAAACACTTACCCATATCTCCCAACCATCCCAGATCCAGCGAGACAGTACTTTTATTTTGGTAACTGGACCGCGGTCCCCATTAATCAATGCCACACATAGCACCCCATTAATCAGTGCTACACATAGTGCCTACATACATCAATGTTACATAATATGCCCCTCACAAAATGAATACACAAGTCCCCACCACACACACACACAAAAAAAATTGATATCTCCAACAGATATGGTGCATAGACCAATGAGAAAATCTCATCTGTACCTTTTGGTATCATATCTTATTATAGTGATAGCTCATACCAGTTTTTTATATCTGATGAAGACTTGGCTTACAGAAGATGCCACTGGAACCAATTTCCTGTTTTTCAGCTTGTTTATGAAGTAAACCAAACACTTTCATATGGTCTATCCTTAGGAGAGGCCATCAATATCAGCTCTGTAGATTCCCTGCAGATCCCCCTTGCCTCCAGCAAAACTACACATCAGATTTGCCATAGGCCTAGCGTAGTTGATTATGAGTATAACCATACTGTAGATGCATGTTCTTTGTGAATATCTTAGTAAATATGATATATAAACTGTATATATAGTATATTTATATTGTAATAAATGTGCATATAGTATATAGAGGATCAGGCTGGGAAATGTTAACATTCGTGAAGTGCTCATACATGGTGCCACCCTGGGCAGGGATGCCTTATATACAGAGGTCCCTTACATCATCAGCATGGAGAATAAACAGTGCAGCTGCTGACTGAAGATCCCAAGGCACTTTCATTCTGCACTTTGTGTGGAAGTTTTCTTTTTTCCTGTTTGGTTTGTTTGAGTAAACAGGTCTGGAGAGAATGGGTTCCTTTGCGTGACAGGACCATAGGCCCTGAGATGTGGGAGAGAGGTAGAGGACAATACACGTGGATATTCATGGGTTGTATGATGCACTTTGGAAATTTGCCTAGCAGAGGATCTAACACTAGGACCATGCGTGGTACCAGAGGAAGCTATCAAGGATCTTCAGTTCCCTCCTCCTCTGTCTTATCTTTGCTCCTCTTGTACAAATGAGATCTCGACACTTTGGTGGAGCAGAATCGTTTCCCAGGGGCGGACTGGGAAATTAAAGTGGCCCTGGAAAAAATACTAAAAGTGGCCTGGTTTTGTAGTTGTGTCCAAATTGATGGAAGGCAGGGCCAGCAATACCATATTGTGACACATTATACCACCTAACAGAGCCAAATACCACAGTCCATCACAAAATACTGCCAGCAGCACTAAATGCAGCCCCAAAAACTTCCACTGGCTGGCTGTGAGGAGGGCTTAGGCGGCCCACCGGGAAATTTCCCTGTAAGGTCCATGGCCAATGTGCCCCTGTCGTTTCCATACGTTAGTAGTCAACCTTATTTCAATAGTATCACAAGATGGCGTCCATTTATTGTGACTTTTCAAAGCAATTCACTTGTATCATGTTCTGAATAATGATCCCAAGATACTAGAAGAATTATATTGATCTCATTTCCACATTCATGTTTGTAACAATTAAAAACTTTTATTAAATATTAAAGGTGTTCTCCGGGTTTCATATATTAATGACCTATGCTCAGGACTGGAGTATAAAAACTGCACCACAGAAAATAAAAGAAGTGTCCTGTCCATTCTTAATGAGGAATTAATCAAAAATTGCACCAGGAAAAAAAAACCTGATGCAGATTCTACATGAAGTTTTTTTCAACGCTGAAATTACTCAATGTGAACCTAGCCCAAGAGCAGGGGCGTAACTACCATAGCGGCAGACCATGCGACTGCTGTGAGGCCCAGGGCAAGAGGGGGCCCATTTGGGATCATCCTCTCTTCTACTGGGGGTGAAAACATGGTCAGGACTCTACCCTCTAAAGAAACAACTTTTAGCAAATGAAGCAGTGAAAAAATGGCCCAAAAGTCATTGAAAGGGGTTTAGGCAGAAACCCTTTCAAGAGCATGGAATGGTAGCTTGTCCATATGTACTTTCTGTGCCTGGTACTGCAGCTCAGTACCTAAAGCTTAAAGGGGTTATCTGGGCTACAGATATTGATGGTCTACCCTCAGGATAGGTCATCAATATCAGATCTTTGAGGGTCCAACCCTCGGTACCCCCACCGAATTGCTGCTGCGGCGCTGGAAAATACACTGTGTATGGAGTTGGAGGCAAACAGCGCCTTACACTGTGTAGTGGCCATGCTGGGGTACTGCAGCTCATCTCCCTTTGAAGTGAATGGGTGATGTTTTTTTTTTTACTTTTTTTATTTTACCCAATGGCCTTGCAAAAGGTAGAAAAAAATTAGATTTTTCCACGAACCGTAATCAAACCCATACAGTATTTAATATCTACCGTACATATATGCACTGTATATTAGACTGTAGATGTTGAATTGCCTTTATGGACTTATTAGTGTATCTTATCCATCTGAAAAATGGTATTACTCAGGGCAAACCATGTCCATTAATGCGCGGACCTTGTTAGCCGACCTGTATTTATGCGTGGCGCTGACAATGTAAGCAAAGCTGTATTTATGCCTCCTGATGACAGTCTTCATAGAGATAGCCTCAACTGTGTACCGCCTATCTGTGCTTTGAGCCCAGTTTTGTATGTAATGCTGACAGCCTGTGTATATATTGCTGACAGCATGCAAAAAATTCTGTTTATGTGTATAGAGTAGTGGAAGTGCACTCATTATGTGGATGTATGGTGCTGGCGGTGCGGGCAGTGCGGTATTTTTCTGTGTGCTGCTTTGGCAGTAAGCATAATAAACACTGCAACAGCCCATTGTAATTAAGTAAAACAAATATATTATTATTAATGAACATTCTGCAGAGAACATGAAAAGAAAGATCTGACGCCCTCTGTTTGGAAAGAAACCTCAGATCTTTCTTTTTATGTTTTTCCCCCTGAAATCCTATGATATATTTAAGTCGTGGAGTGGGACGATGTATCCCACAGATTGCTTCCAAATTGCAGCTAGCCCATTTAGTCCTCGGTGATTTGGGCCTTTTGTGCGTCACTTCTAATTGATGGAGTTTTCTTAAGGCATGATGTATTTTGTGGAATCACGGGCGCTGCTGCTAATTCCTGACAGCCGAAATGAACAGTCTCAATTAGGCTATATGAAAGGAAACAGTCACATAAACAAGGTATGGGTTAAGCTGTTTCCTACCTTAAGCAAGAGCTGATCCAGGCTGTGGACTTGACGCGAGAATGTATAGGACTGGAATGATAGGAAGCTTTGCGTCCTGTATATTTATAATGAGGCAGTGACATCACTGAGTGTCTGAGTGATGTCACTGGTTTAAATAGTCAAGAATCCTCTATAATGTCATTTATAATATCATTCTATTATCATTATATGCTAATACCATTTCTTTATGCAATGTTTCCCTATACAATGATTCTATAAATCATCTTAAAACGTAGCACCTTCATAGAAAGGAAAGAAGAAAAAAACGTAACACTAATCCAATAAATATATATATAAGCATAATGTCCAAAGAACCTCAGATATAGTGGGAATACAGAGAGTTAAAGGGAATGTATCCTAAAGGGAAAATGACCTATTGTTTAAAGGGGTAATCCAAAGTGTTAAACATACCCCTCATATAGATTATACTTAACCCGGCACCCGATGCGCTCCTGATTCCCGCACAGCCACCGCTGCTGCATCTCCCCTTCGCACAGATCAAAACATCCGGTTACGTGGGGAAGCCAATAGCAGGCCACAACGTCCCTATTGCGGCCTGCTATTGGCTGCCCGTTCGCCCCCCCCTCCATTCGGCAGATGTTGTGATCCGCACGAAGGGGAGATGCAACAGCGGTGGCCATGCAGGGATCAGGATCAGGAGCGATGCGGGTGCCAGGAAGCAGGGTATATCTCTATGTATAATCTGTATGAGTATAATCTCTATAAAGGGCCTGGGGATTGAGGGGCATGTTTTACACTTTGGATAATCACTTTAAATCACATTTTATGTTCAACATATTATTTTTTTAGAATTTGTTGTGATTTTTATTTAATTTTCCATGTCACTATCAGTATTTAAAAAAAAACTAAAATCGCACCGTTTTTGCACTGACCCCTAGGCCTAGTACGGTAGTATGTTGAGACTTCTTGTCCTGTACATGTAATTTTTCTGTAGCCATCACATTATCATCACAGGCATGACAGCACTTTTGTGTAGATTACATAGGTATATACGGATGCAGAAAGCACACAAATGACATCCATGTGCTGTTTTTTTGGGTTTTTTTTGCGGACCTATAGAAATGAATGGGTCCATGTGCAATCTGCAAAAAATGCAGATTGGAAATGAATACAAAATGTGGTTGTGTGCATGAGGCCTTATAGGGGTGCCAGCTGTTATCACCAGGGAAAGCTATGACTGGGCATACATTTCCCCTGCATGAATAATGTGGTATTAGATACCAGCAACTAAAAGGAATTGCTGAGCAGAATACACGGATGGCCCAGGTCTAAAACGATCACTTGATGTAGGGAATTTATCAAGAATGGCGTTTCTTAGAGCTAGCTTAATTCAGAGTGTGCTGGAATTTGACACTATGAGCTAGTGTAGATTTGCGTCATGATGTAAATCAGTAGGATCGTAGGATGCCCCAACCCCACTAAGCCTCACTTAATTTTTTTAAATGTTTAAAAAATTGGAAAAAGTACGGTAAGATATTTTTACACAAAACTATTGTGAGCCAAAAAAAGTTTCATAATAAATTCACCCATTTTTTTTTAAACAACCAGTTTCAGTAATTAACCACGTTGTTTACAGTGGGATTGAATCGTAGTTGAGGTGTCACTGGTTTCTTATTCTTTTTGCAGCAAGCGTTCTGCTGCTGCGCAGTTAATGGAGATGTCTTGGATCTTCATCATGGTTAACCCTCCGGTGACTGGTATATAACGGTATTACACTAGATGTGTTTACAGCACATTCAGTACAGTCACTACAATTTGATCCAATTGCACTGTCACTTTGGGGTTTGTTCAGTGCTTCCCTCTGACCTGTCTGATTCCTGCAATGTGTATCATGGGCCGGCCAGGTGACTGCAGCTTTCTCCTGTGCTGCGTGTGCTTCATGTCAGCGTGTGGAGATGTGTCTGTGTTACATCTGGAGACCTTATGGAACTGAGGAAAGGGGAAACTGTTTGTGGGCTTCTGGGGGTCGCTTCGGCTCATTAACCCAGCGAACTCTGATTTACATGGGTCATAGGTCGCTGTATGCTCAATGGGAGGCTAAGGAAAGTATTAGACGTAGAACTGATAATCATCCCTTGGTTAACCCTGTCTTTCGTGACCACATCAAATATTCCATATTTCAGCTTATCTTCAGACATTCAGACTAGGATATGCCACCAATGTCAGACCTCTGGGACCGGCACCTATCTCTAGAGCAAAGCTCTCAAAGAAAATGAGTGCCTGGCCTCCCTCCGTACATTCCTATGGGAGTGCCGAAAATAACCAAGTGCTGCCTTGCCTATTTCCGACAGTTTCGTAGATGTGAATGGAGTGGTTTCTGCGCTTGTGCAGTGCGTTCTCTCCTGAAATTTAAATGCTCCATTCTAGAGGTGTGATCTGCACCAATCTGACATTGGTGGCATATCCTAGCGATATGCCACCAATGTTCGAGGTGAGAGAACCCCTTTTAACTGGTTTACAATTTGTAATTGTGTTCCTTAACCTGTTACAACACCTGGTCCCTATACATGTTTGATTATCATTGGCCAAACTGACCGATTTTGGTGATCTATGGGGTCTTCCCAATTCTCCCCCAACAGATGATGTTGTGGTAAAGAAACTTCAGGCAAGGTGAATTTCAATGTCTGATCCTTTTTTTCTTCTGGCAAGAGAGGGGTAGGTGACTGGCAGAGGCTTTCTTCTCTCTTGAGATTGAAAACACATGCACACAAACACATTCGAGCATGCATGTGTATGAGGAAGTCCAGAGAAACAGCATTTGAAGATGTATGGACACCTTCAGGGCTCATGCACACTGGCACAGAGTCTACAGTTTACAGCTCCTTAGTATGAAATCAGACTCACAAATTCACATAAAGATTTTAAAGTTGTATTGAAAGCATCTAAAAACAAATAAAATAACAAACATACACTCACCGGCCACTTTATTAGGTACACCTGTCCAACTGCTCGTTAACAGTTAATTTCTAATCAGCCAATCACATGGCGGCAACTCAGTGCATTTAGGCATGTAGACATGGTCAAGACAATCTCCTGAAGTTCAAACCGAGCATCAGTATGGGGAAGAAAGGTGATTTGAGTGCCTTTGAACGTGGCATGGTTGTTGGTGCCAGAAGGGCTGGTCTGAGTATTTCAGAAACTGCTGATCTACTGGGATTTTCACGCACAACCATCTCTAGGGTTTAAAGAGAATGGTCCGAAAAAGAAAAAACATCCAGTGAGCGGCAGTTCTGTGGGCGGAAATGCCTTGTTGATGCCAGAGGTCAGAGGAGAATGGGCAGACTGGTTCGAGCTGATAGAAAGGCAACAGTGACTCAAATTGCCACCCGTTACAACCAAGGTAGGCAGAAGAGCATCTCTGAACGCACAGTACGTCGAACTTTGAGGCAGATGGGCTACAGCAGCAGAAGACCACCCCGGGTGCCACTCCTTTCAGCTAAGAACAGGAAACTGAGGCTACAATTTGCACAAGCTCATCGAAATTGGACAGTAGAAGATTGGAAAAACGTTGCCTGGTCTGATGAGTCTCGATTTCTGCTGCGACATTCGGATGGTAGGGTCAGAATTTGGCGTCAACAACATGAAAGCATGGATCCATCCTGCCTTGTATCAACGGTTCAAGCTGGTGGTGGTGGTGTCATGGTGTGGGGAATATTTTCTTGGCACTCTTTGGGCCCCTTGGTACCAATTGAGCATCGTTGCAACGCCACAGCCTACCTGAGTATTGTTGCTGACCATGTCCATCCCTTTATGACCACAATGTACCCAACATCTGATGGCTACTTTCAGCAGGATAATGCGCCATGTCATAAAGCTGGAATCATCTCAGACTGGTTTCTTGAACATGACAATGAGTTCACTGTACTCAAATGGCCTCCACAGTCACCAGATCTCAATCCAATAGAGCATCTTTGGGATGTGGTGGAACGGGAGATTCGCATCATGGATGTGCAGCCGACAAATCTGCGGCAACTGTGTGATGCCATCATGTCAATATGGACCAAAATCTCTGAGGAATGCTTCCAGCACCTTGTTGAATCTATGCCACGAAGAATTGAGGCAGTTCTGAAGGCAAAAGGGGGTCCAACCCGTTACTAGCATGGTGTACCTAATAAAGTGGCCGGTGAGTGTATAATATATTGTTTAAAAAAAAAAAGTTCCAAAAATGCAATCAAAATGTCAAATTTGGCAGCTCTATAGCCATAACAACCGGCACAATAGATTTAACACATTATTTATCTGCTTTTTTTTTTATTTGCAGCACCCTGCCCACCCCTGTCTAATATAAATGTGAAATAAATCACACTAAATGGCACCTAAAAATGACAGAACATAGAACTACAAAGACATCAAAAATAAAAAGTTATGACCGCCTGAGGCAAAAAATATAGAAAATTCCAAAAACTCTGGTCTATTATAATAAAGCAAGCTTGGTTAACGATTGCATCTATTGAAAGCTTGCATACAAGTCATTGTCTCTTTTCTATTACCCCTGGCAATGACACTAATGAAGAAGTCCCATCATTATAAAAGCTGTGGAAGTTATTAATGGGCTGTGGTAAATACCAGAGGAGAGAGATTGCAAAACCCCTCGTCTGCTCCAGGATGCATTGCATTGATTTGGTAGGGTCTGTAACTTGATCCGTTAAACAGATCCTGGCTGCCCGGTGTCTCCCCTATCCCATATAAAAACCTGCTTTAGTTACAGGGGAACATCTTTAACTCATCAGCTCTTGTTACTCCCAGGGTGCCTGTAGATGGGCCATGAATAGAGCTTCCTAGTGTTTTGTGGTCACCAGATAGTTGGCAGCACAGTCACTAGTTGTGATAAAAAACATGATAGGGATTCTTGTCGTCTAATGATCTTCCACCCAGTAGATGCCAGAAATAAGATGTGGATTTTGAGCAGAATCACCATTCTGTCTTTGCCTAGGTCTCTGGGCTCACACAAGAACAAGAATACTTTGGGGGTCATGTATTATACTGAAATAAGCCTATATTAGGTTAGGCCCGTCTGATTTACCATTTTCTATGCCTGTTTCACATGTAGAAAAAGGTCTAAATGTAAAGCCTAATTCACATTTCCGTGGAACACGGTCCGGGACAATCCGTGAAATCCCGGACCGTGCTCCTTCTGAGGACGGGAGCGCACGGCGTCATTGGTTGCTATGACGCCGTGCGCTTCCTGAGGCCGCCGCTGTACAGTGATACAAGTGTATCCCGTCCTCATGCGCTCCCGTCCTCAGAAGGAGCACGGTCTGGGATTTCACGGACCGTGCGCCACGGAAATGTGAATTAGGCTTAAGACCGCTCTTCATAACTTTGGCGGATCCACCGCCAGGTGGCTTATCTCACTGGAGAACAAAAGGATCAAGCCAAAGTATTATTCCACCCGATTCTTGTCTCCCTCAACAGATGACGTCGGGGAGACTAGAAACGGGCAAAATTAATATTTTAGCCCCATCCTTTTTTTCATAAGTTCCCCACACGCATTAGTGTGTCAGCAGAACCTACTGTTCTTGGCAGGTTCGGCCAACAAAAAACTAATGTGTATGGCCAGCTTTAGGGTGGTCAATAGAGAAATGCTCATTGTATGACATTGTACAGATATGTTCTGAATAGGTAGAGTGAAGTAAGCTGCTGCCACCAAACCCTTGGTGGCAGCTTACCTTCCCCTAAACCAGTGATTTTCAACCAGTGTGCCTCCAGCTGTTGCAAAACTACAACTCCCATCATGCCCAGGCAGCCTACAGCTATCAGCCTACAGAAGGGCATGGTGGGAGTTGTAGTTTTGCAACAGCTGGAGGCACACTGGTTGAAAATCACTGCCCTAAACAATACAGTCGGGCATGTTGAAATCCAACAGCTCAATCCTTCTTTCCCCTAATGTCTTTCATCATAAGATAATAACAAGGTTCCCATACACATTAGATGGTTGGCCAGTACTGCAGAAATCGGTAGGTTAGATGACACAGTCATCTAATGTGTGTGGCCAGCTTAAAGGGAACCTGTCATCTCCGAAACACCCCCTGAACTAGAGTAAGCAGTGTATAGTGTAAGTGATGCTGAATTCGAATATGTAAGTTTTATCTTCATACTCACTTCCACAAACCTGCATTAAATGCATTGAGAGGATTCTTCTTTGAGTCCTCTCCATTATGTGAGTGAGCACTGGAGTCCACTGAGTGCATTTTACTGCAGGTTTGTGGAAGCACAGAGTCAGAATGAAGTGAGTATGAAGATAAAAATTACATAACCGGTCTCGATGTCACTTACACTATACACCACTTTAGTTTGGAGGGTGTTTCAGAGCTGACAGGTTCCCTTTAAGCCCTGGGCTTGAACAGCTGTAGAAGGACGTCTCTTTTCTTTTGTGGTTGCGCAGTTGTTACATGGTATCCCAATAAGAATGGGGCCAGGCAATCTTCAGACTTTCTCCCATTTACTTCTAGTGACAAATGACTTTAGCAGAGTCATAATTATGTAGGCTTTCCTTCACCCAGGTCCAAGACTCTTCTACTGTCCTATTCCTTTATCTACATGTCCTGACCAAGTTATGCAGAGTGGCACCCAGGGCGCATCATGCCATCCCTCACTGAATACAACCTTGACTTGAAGGAAGAAATGCAGAATGCGTTTCCGTATTTGAACCAGAGATGATAAAAAGCACTAGGAGTTTTGTGTCGACATCTGGTTGCCTCATTGCATGCCAGGAACAGGACTTCCTAAGTTATTAACCTATGCCCAGCATAATGGCACCCGTAGAACTATAGTACTGGGTATATCCTCGATGGCACTATATATGGATTTTCCCTAATATTTTTTCACTAGAAGTGAAGCATAGGAAAGTATCGCTGGCTTCAGATGCAGCATCATTGAAGCAATTATTATGTAGTACAAATAATATAGGATAAATGACGAGATGTTCTGGAGAATAAAATGGAAACAGAAAACTTTTCTGCTACACAGGGATCATAAAAATGGTTTGTTCAAAGGCTAAAACAACAAAAAAAAAATGTGGACTGCACCTTTCTTCTCGTGTAAATCCCTCTACGACCATTAAACACCAAAAAAATGAGAATGTCCCTGCTGCTAAATTGGAGTCCAGAGGAGTCGGAGGCAACAGGATCTGAAGATCAAAATTCCAGACATAGCAACGTGAAACCTGCCACTAACTGAGTGCATCCTGTCCCCATCCACACTCTGCAGGGAAACCTGGGACAAGGTGGGACGGCGGGGGCAGCCAGCCCGGGGAACAATCACTTTTTTGTGCTGCAGCATTGTTATTACAGTGTTATTGCTTTAGGTGTGACATGTTAATGATCTTGGTGAGCGGTGTACCTGTTCAGTTTAGAGCACAGATGTAAAACCAGTAACATGGCAATATGCTGGCCTGTTCACATAGAAGTGATATGTGTTATGCGTTCAAATTCGATGCCTGTGGTTTATATGCTTTACAGCATTACTGTATGGCACTATTCCGGTTAAAAATGTCCCTGCCTGATCAGAACTGATCAGAATCTGTAATTTTGATTGTTTTTAGTATCAAAGGTTAGCACTGTATGGCAGTATTAATTAGGGACCATTTGCCATTTTTATACAAGGCCGTATTATGATAATTTTATTCTCTTTTGGACACGTTTTTTGCTGATAGCTCATTGACACATTCATTTCTATGGGGTCATGCATGCATCTGATTTTTTTTTTTTTTGCGGATCCTTATGGCCATTCCACAAATTATAGGACACATCCTGTTCTTGTCCATATTTCAGGCGAGAGTAGTCATTTCTGTTGATGGGAAAGGGAAAAATACAGAGTGCATACAGAAGGTATCCACGTTTTATGGACTGTCTAGTCCATATGCATTCTGAATGGAAAGAGATCCGTTCAGGACGCATCAGGAGGTCTTCTGTTCTGTCAGCATTCTGTTTTGTGACTGGACACAAAACTGCTGTAAGCGGTCATAAAAACAGAAATAAACGGATCCGGCACTGAAAACAATGTACGTCAATGGTGACAGATCTGTTTTTTTTGGCACTTAAAAAATCGGATCTGTCACTCATTCACTTTCAATGTATTTAGTGACGGATCCGTTTTTGTGCTAATGTGCACAATCAAAATGGGTCTGTTTAATTCCGGTATTGAAATCCTCAGCCGAATCTCAATACTGGAATCAACAACGCAAGTGTGAAAATATCACCAAGTTTTAGTAAATCTATGACCTCACTGGTGCCAAAATACATTACAGAGCAACAACCAGCTGGAGTGTCACATCTCGGGGGCCCGGGAGCCACGTGTACTCTAGCTCCACAGCCACTTATTGGGAAAGACTATTCCACAGTACTGCAGCATTAGGCTACATTCACATTGGCACATATCTTCTAGAAACTAGATCAGTCATATAATGCAAAGCAACAGCGCCCGATAGGCCCCACTGATTATAATGGGACGCGTCCGGTTTGCATCAGACACTATTATGTAAAAGTTTCATCACTGTTGCCTTCCCTAGAGCTTTTTTTGTGTGTGTCAGTCTACACTGCTGAGTACATAAAATGACTAATCAACTAAATATTAATTACTGGCTATCATCTGTTCAGATTTCAGATCCAAAGAAATACATCCGATCCATCCAATTATAAGAGTTTAGGTGACTGCTTCAAGAGGATCTATCGCAGTGAAGGGTAAGTGTGTATCATGCATCAATAGAATATATGATACCAAAGTCTCCATATACCAATGCCAACCAAAGCAACGTGGGGACTCCAATAATGCACACAGTTATAAAATTACTAATTGAGTTGAAAATTGTAACAGCAAGAAATAAAGTTAAACACATATGAAGGATACAACACTAGCCCATGGAAATAAGTATGATAAGGTCTGGGGGCTCAAAAATATTCAGACCTATGAGTGAGTTACAAAGTCATTTTCTTTAATGAAAAAAATATTTTCTTGTAAAGGTCCCCCAGTGTTGGGGTGTCCAACTGCTGGAACCCCCAGTGATCAGCACTTAAAGTGTAACTGTCATATTTTTTTTATTTTCTACTTTATTAGAGCTAGGCATGTATACCTGAGTTAGTCTGTCAATGATTGTCAAAAGATCCATAATTACCTTATAATAAGTTTTTATTAATGTCTCCTGTCCATTTCAACTGGTCCCTTAAAAGACCGTTGCTATGGCTCATCTGTCTTCCCTTTAGTATAAACAGAAGAAACAGGGGCGGTCCTACACACTGCATGCCTTCATTAGGATTCAGAGTGAGGAGGCGTGTCTCTCAGTAATCCAACCTGATTGGCTGGAAGGAAGCTGCTGGCTACAGCAAGTGTGTATGTGAATGGAGGGAAGGCAGTTTTGGCCTCAGAGAACTGGCAGAGGAGCCATCTTGAGAAGATCCTCATATTGTAGGGTTCAAAACAGATGTAACTAAGGGAAAAACTCAAAGAAAACAGTAGTATGCGAAAAAACTAAAGATTGTTTTATGCATAATGCTCCACCAGCAGTAACATATGCTAAAATTGATTTTTTTTAATGAAAACATGACAGCTAAACTTAAAAATTAAATAATCTATTCCCCTTCAGCCCCATCCAAAGGAGAAAAGAAGCATTATACATGATGCGCCAGAGAAACAGACGCGCTTCATATTCGCTGTCTGATCTGAGTCCTTGATGAGGGCCAAGAAAGGAACACAGTCTCTTTAAAGGGGTTTTGGCAGAATCAGAACTTATACACTTATCATAGGATAGGTAATGACTGCTGGGACCCCACCAACCATGAGAATGGACATCCAGGGGATATTTATCATCTCTCTTGCGCCATAGTAGTGGCTTTTAAAAGTCACAAGCTGTGTGTTTGTTCCTTTTTAAATGCGACTTTTTAAAAAAGCTTCTTTTTAAACTGCCCTTGCCACTTTTCCAAAAAGAGGCATGACAAGGCGGTAAAGGGGTGTGACCAACAGCTGAGACAAATGTATCTTCATTTACACAAGTTTTCTGGTCCAAATGAAGTAAGAAATGTACAGCAGCTCTGAGCTGTCATAGATTTCTGTTTACGTGCACAGATTGCCGGAGGATGCTCCTAATTTATAAAGAGGCCTTCGACTCATTAGGTGCATCCTCCAGCAGCGCATGGGATATCAAGACTGGGGCAACGGTGAAGCCATTGCATACCATCTTTGCTGCCATGGTAAACTAACCCTCCATATAACCCCATCCTAATGGTACTTATCTCTCTATATAAAGCTTTCATTGCCTTCTGCAGAGTCTCCAGATTTCTTGAGGAGATCAGGCTTGCAAGAAATTAACACACATAGTCATAAATCTAGGAATTCTGGAAGTAACGTTAGTAGTGACTAGAAATGAACGAAGTTCTTAAAACTTCGATTCGGCTACTTTGCCAGATTTCACAAAGAAATTTGCTTCATGGCGTATTACGTTGTCATGATGCGCATATCTTTGTGAGTAGCAGATGCAATGATGAGGAATGTCGATGGTGTCACCCCCCTGTCATTGAACTTCTCAGATGCCGTGTTCATAGCTGATCGCGACATCTGAGATGAACATTGAGGGCTGTCAGGGGTTAATCTGTTAAAAAAAAATTAAAAATACTCACCTTATCCATTTGCTCGCAAAGAGTCTGCCATGGCCATCTTGACTAAAGATCCAATGCAAAATCTCGCGCCGCACGTGATGATGTCATCACGCTGGCCATCCTGGTGATGTCATACGTCACTGCGCACAAGATTTCATGCTGGATCTTCAATCAAGATGGCCGCAGTGGACTCTTTACAAGAAAATGGATGAGGTAAGTATGAATTTTTTTTTACCGCCATTTAGGGGAAATTGATTTGTTACCACAAAACACAAGGAAATTCGGACTTGCGGCGATTCACATTTACCCTGAAATTCAGATCTAAAGTCTATTTTGTGAAGTTTTATTTGCATAACGCTAGTAGTGACCATGAGAGAGGAAGTGGCTAGCTCCTCTTCCAGGTTAGAGTTGTGAGATATATCTATAGGTGTTCATCTGGTACATAAATGCATGATGAGGAAGGTAAACTAAGGGCCTTTTTGGAAAGGTGATTTATTGCAGTAAAGCATTTGTATAGACACATACCATACTGTGATGGGTATCCATGCCACACAAGATATCTACTCCAAATTACAATACCACACAATAGCCAGTGCTAAACTCCTGCTCGGCAAATGCATCTTAAACATGTGAAGATATTTCCATCATGAAGGCACACCTTATATAAAAAATTCCCGTATTTGAGAGACAATCACTCTTGTATGCTTGTGACCAAGCCGAATGCCAGGCTCATATAAATTACTATTGTTAGGGTCAGTTAACAAAAAGGAAGACAGAGATTGGTGACTGCACTCAAGATTTTCATGCTTTACCTCAAGCAAATAGCAGTGCGGGTTCTGGTATGTGGTGGGCCTGTGCTTCCTACCTAGTATCAAGTTCCAAAATCTCTCTACTAAATTGAGCTGAAGTAAGTAGAATCTATGACATGTTAGGAACACGTTGAGGGAATAGTTGACAATTCTACTGTCTGATGTATGAGATTGGATGCTGGTTCCTAGTGTGCATCATCTTGGGGTAAAACACGGTAGAAAGTTCAGAAGGTCACAGCTACAAAGATTGACTTAAAGAGGTTATGCCATCTGGACACTTATGGCATATGGATAGGATATGATGTTGGTCACACCTCTGGGACCTACTCCTAGCAAGAATGGGGCCCCATCATGAATGGAGAAGAGGCTGCCCATGCTTGGCTTTCTTTTTTCACTACTACAAGACTTCCGATAATAGCCGAGCCATCACTGGGCCATTTTCAGCAGTCCTATACCAGTGACTAGAGAAGAGGCCGCACATGCATGGCATGCTCTTCATTATCTGTAGGGCCCTGTTCTTGAGATAGGAGCAGGTCTATCAGACATTTATGGCATATCCTATCAGCCTCGGACTTGCCCATCAGCGTACCAGAGGATCCTTTTGTTGGGCCAGGCTCTGATGCAGGGATGGCCAACCTGAGGCTCTCCAATCGCTGTCGTGATCACATGTGCCCAATGTCTCACCAGACAATTAAACAATTATTGGGAACACTTGATTTGTTCCCAATAATTACCCGAAATATCGGTTCATGTAAAAGGAGTTTTAGTTTCAGGATTATATTTGGTGGGACGAATTGAAGTGGTCTATCTACACAGTTGGATACTTCTGCCATTGACTCCCATAAATACATTTGTATTGTAAACCATACACTGTGCTTTTCAATATAGTGGAGGTAACTGTTTACTGTCATATACTGGCCAAACATATGCCAAAATGACACCCTTTTGACATACATCTGGTAAATTAAAATGCCTATAATGCCTATACACAGAACATTCTTCCTGAACGTGGTGTGAGCATTTGATTCCTTTAGTTAGTTTATAGAGGGGGTTCACTTATGCAGACCTCCATTTATTCGCCA
Organism: Rhinella marina; assembly: GCA_900303285.1. Lineage (NCBI taxonomy): Eukaryota > Metazoa > Chordata > Amphibia > Anura > Bufonidae > Rhinella > Rhinella marina. Next base: position 434,832 of record ONZH01020370.1, read on the forward strand.
GAGTGGATAGTGGTTACTAAAAGCATCCTTTACTCCTGAGGAGCTCACGTTCCTGTGAATTACACAGGTAGTCCATTTCTTCCAGTTGGAATTATGTAATGCTTCATTTCTCCTCTGGGGGTGCTGCAGGAAAGCCAAACACTTGCTGCCAGGTTCTTCTTCAGGTTACAGATGATTGCTGGGATCTCAGAAGCAGGACAGATATGATCATGTTTCGTATTTTTTTGCTTTGTTTTTTTGAGGGACCCTTTTTCCAAATTAAAGGGGTTATCCAGGAATTTATATTGATGGCCCATCCTCAGGATAGGTCATCAATATCAGATTTGTGGGGGTCCAACAACCGGGACCCCCGCTTATGAGTTGTTCAGAGAGGTTAGCTCCGTGAGCGCCACAGCCTCTTCCTAGGCCACGTGATGTCACGGTAAATTGGTCACATGGCCTAGCTTCAAGTCAACGGGGCTGAGCTGCAATATCAAGCACAGCTGCTATATGATGTACAGTGCTGTGCTCGGAGAGACGCCAGGAACCACCAGAGCTTTGGTGAGTGCGGAGGCTCCCTGAAACAGCTGATCGGCGGGGATGTCGGGACTTGGACCCCCGCTGATGTGATAATGATGACCTATGCTGAGGATAGGTCATCATTATCATTCCTTGGATAACCTCTTTAAGGGATTGCCAAATCCAAACGATCGATTCCAATAGCCATTACAGTATAGACTGGTAAAATCCAGATATTTCATACAAAGTCTGTGATCTATAGAGAACTGCCCAGCTTTCCCGGAAAAAGATATTATTTGATTTATTTGATTTGTAGGTATTCACAGAACAGGTGCACAAGGCTAGTTCATGAGAAGAGGCATCTACGTGAGCTCCTCTAAAAGGGCGAGGCCTCTCCAGGATTTTTTTTCTGGCTGCAGGAGTTTTAGGGTCCGGTTCGCATTGACAGCCACAGGAAAGTTAAGCTACTCAAGGCAGTCTGTTTATGAAGGGCTGACAGCTTTATGGCTAGCATTAACAGAATGAATGTTTATTGGGGCAAATGTTTGTACGGAGGATTAGCCTAGAAATCTGGGCTCCGGCCTTTAGACATTTGCAAATACTCTCAGGGATCAGATGGTGTTAAAATTTTCCTTTCGTAGTTTCCATCAGCTTGTCCTCTACATGCCACTAATGTTCTCTGCTCCCCATCGCTGTAGCTTCAGATGTCAGGGGAAAGAATTAATGACTTTTTAAAGGACTATTTTTCCCTGTGACTTAAGCCAGCGTCTTCTGTGTGTAGATGTACAAGGCCGGTCCGTGGCCCCCAGCTGGCTTGGAAACCCCATAGGCCTGGTTTATAGCATTAATTTTTAGCAGGATCCAGCCTATGAATGGCGCATAGCACATTTTTCCAATACACTAATTTTTCCAGACGTTTTCGCTTCTTGACGTGGCTTACCCTTATTTATGGTGAATATTCCTCGCTCGCTTACTTGTCAGTCACCTGCCGCTGTTTTCTGACTTCATCTCCAAAGCACCACAGATACAAAGATAAAATGCTTATAAAGGGTTAACTTCCTAACAAAATTCTCCTGATATAATAATTCTTAAAGAGCAGGATCGACCCTTTTAAGTGAGGTATACTGTCTGATGGGGTCGATCCTGCTAATTAAAATGATACCTGTCTGAAAATCGATTGAGGTGTTCCTGAGGAAAAAAAAGACTTATTTTTTATGCACATGAGGACTTCAGTGCACTAAGGGGTGGGGCTTAGCCCCTTGGTGCCCTTCAGCTCCATCTTTCCACCTCTGGCCACGCCCCTCAGTACACTGAAGCCCTCATTTGTTTAAAGAATAACTTTTTTTTTTTTTTCTGAGGAACACCACAACCAATCCCCACAAGACTGGTTTATTTCAGTATAATCAGCCCTACCAGACAGTATGCCTGGTTTAATAGGATTGATCCATCTGGCAGGTGCTCTTTAAAGGAGTTGTCCACTTTGGACAATGCCTTTTTGTTAGAAGGGTCCCTTTATGGTATAATAAGCAGTATCCCTCTGCTGATGCCCAGCAATGAAGGCAGTAAGGGTTCAGTTTCTCTGCAACACCACAACAGGTGAAATTAAGCATTGCACCATGCCCATTCAGATCAGTGAGTTGTCTGTGTCTTGCAGGACAGGAAAGGTCCTCCAGAGGGAGAAACACTCTTTGTTACCACTTTCAACAAGAAATTGATATCTGGAACTGAGGCCTCCTTGTCAACTCAGAAACTCCTACGAAATGTTTTGCTTTTAAACTGGACAACCTGTTTAAAGGAGCACTTCAGTAAGCTGTGCCCAGTGCAGGGCCTGAAGACGATGCGATGTGTATATCATGAGCAGTACCATTCATAATGAACTTATTAAAGGGGTTCTCCGGGAATTAAAAAAATCAAAATACTTAAATATTATTCTATAATAAATATATTCACAAATACCTTTCATTACTTAGAATGGCTCGTTTTGTCTGGGGAGCAATCATCAGGGGAAATAAAATGGCCGTAGCCCTATCAGTACACACAAAACCTGTCCTAATCACACAGCAGGACAAGTTACTTCACCACAATGAGCAATACTGCTGCCTCATCCTTCTCTCTGCTGTACTTGTCAGTAATCATGATCCTGAATACAGGTGAATCTCTGTGGGAATGGAGATGATGAGGAGGTTGGGGGTAATATGCATTCTCCGTTACCACAGCAACACATTATCACAGTCTGTCCTGTCTATCCTCTCTGTACTTCATGTCTCCTCATGAACTAAATTCCCCAGAGATTCAGCTAAAGTTCTTATCATCTGTATTCAGGATCATAATCCCTGATGAGTAGAGCAGAGAGGAGGATGAAGCTCTTTACCTCAGTGTTGTGAAGTAACTTGTCCTCCTGTGTGATTAGGACAGGTTTTATGTGTACTAATAGGACGGTGGCCATTTTATTGCTCCCGATGATTGTTCCCCAGACAAAACAAGCCTTTATAACTAATGAAAGGTATTTGGGAATATATTTATGATAAAGTAATATTTAAGTATTTTCGTTTTCTTAATTCCCGGAGAACCCCTTTAAAGGGGTTTGTCCAGTTCATGGTGCGATGAGCTGATTGATTGGGGTTCCACCTTATAGGTACACCACACTGTTGTTAGGGGACCCATGGAGGGAAGGTATGATTAAACTGCTGTAGACGTTGCTTATACCCGTACTAAGGCAAGGGATGCCAGAGGAGGAAGGAGCATGGGAAATGATGGGAATAGTTATGTATAGCCTGAAAGTTTTCCTTGGGGGATGCTGGTGGCCAACACATTCCCTCAACTTCATTTCAGAGATATGGAAATCTGCAAGTAGAGCACCATCACCATCAGTTGGTGTCTCATGGATTGCCACCTATTATCTCTCCTTACATGACCCAATGATGTGAAGAAAAGTTTGAAAATTAGTGTAACATATTGCATTTGCCCCAAAGGTGCCCATACTCCTTTAAAAGCTGTTGACCCAATACCCATTCATCTATGCAGGGCTGGGAGAAGGGAAGTGGTAGTTGTAGCACTGATAGGAGTAGTGGTGGTTCACGGTGGCTGACCTCACTGCAGCGTTTCCTGTGGCCAAGCACTGAGGGCGCACCCTTTATTCACTTGGGACACACCCTGACTTTCTGGAGGGGCACCGGCTTGATGTTGATGGTAGATGGGTGCAAGGAAGGAAAGTGGCTGCAAGGGCTGGAGGAAGGATGATGGAGTCAAAGACCAGGCCCGTTGGGGGTAGGGGGCCCCTGTTCTCGTGAATGGTGGGGGTTCTACCACTGGGACCGACCAGCTGTGGATGAGCATAATTTAATCTAACCAGAATACCCCTTTAACTCTTTCTGCAATTCCCAGGCTGCGGGGTGCAGATCCTAGATCTGAATGGTCAGTCTGTCTCAGAAGTGTGGTGGGCACTAAAGCAATACACCCTTTCCACTGCAGTAAAGTCTTATTGCCATAAACATGCAGAACTTGAATGTTTGAATCCTGCATGGCCTTGATGGTTCTAACCAATTTGCGGACCACAAAACACTATGGCCATCTGAATGAGCCCTTAGTGTAATTGATATTCGTTTAGTACCATTTCAGAGATTGAGATTATACATTGTGTGAGTGCTTCATTGTCATAATACCTGTGGGACCCACTGAAGCACAAGTAAGAAATATCACTGGACTTAGCCTATGGGTTGAGAGGATGCACATGTTGTAATCCTCCAAAGTTAAAACCTGTCCTCTAAATGTTTGGAAAGTCAGACAGCAGAGTGAGCAGCTAACACCTGCATCAAAGGCCCTGCTGGTTGGTTATGGGCTATAGCCCAGACACCCATCACCCAAACCGGTTAAATCTAAAGTCTGGACCTGTCTGTGGACTTGAAAGTGCTTAACTGCAGACATCTAACCTGCTTCTATATTCCTCACAGGTGCCAGAAAATTGCACTTGGAAATTTCTACTATTGAATGTACATGGAGTTATAACTTGCTCTTAGTAAAGGAGACTGTTAGGCCGCATTCAGATGGCTGTAGTATTGCGGGTCCGCAAAAATACGGAACTGCAATACTACGGGTGCCGCCCGGCGTGTGTTCCACAATTTGCCCCATTCAAAATGCCTATTCTTGTCCGCTGTTGCGGACAACAATAGGACATGTTCTATATTTTCTTGCGGATCCGCGGCAAGATTGCAAGCCGCCCATTGAAGTGAATGGGACTGCATCTATTCCGCAAAATTGGAGAATAGATGCATACCCATTCACACGGTCCTTAGGCTCATACACACAACTGTAGTTTTGATCCACATCCGATCCGCATTTTTTGCGGATTGAATGCGGAACCATTCATTTCAATGAAATAAAAAATAGTCCGTGTTGTGGACAAGAATAGGCATTTCTAACAGACGTACCAATCCATAAAATGCAGAACAAACATGGGCAGTATCCGTGTTTTCAGACCTGAGATTTGCTGACCAGAAAAACAGATACAGCCGTGAGCAGGAGGTCTTATGCGTTCATTTCTAGCCTTGTTTCCTCAAACTGCATTTCCACTGCACCGATCCCCAGGGATCAACGGCCTGAGGCCACTCCCATCATCTGCATCGGCTCCTCCGGGGGCTCGCTGCACATGCAATATCACAAATTCACACTGTAGATACGGGTAGTCTCATAACCTACAAGGGTTAAGCAAATTACCCCCCATCCTTAAATTGAAAGCTGAGGTTCAGACCAGAATAATACCCTAATGCAGACTGTGGACTCTTCTTATGGAGCTTGATACTGTGCGTTTTCGGTTTTCAGCTATAGAAGTTGTACAGCCGAAAATCTAAGGGCTCTAAATCTAGCATATGGTTTGTGCAGGTTAAATGTACTTTTAATTTCTGCCAGTCCAAAGAGTACGCCTTTGGGTAGAACGTGAGAAGGTGAAGAGTTGGAGAAAAACTGAATATATCAGTGATTTCCATCTAGGAGTTAATGAATCGGCTCATCAGGTAGAAGGCAGGACGCCAAGCCATACCCCGCTCTGCCCTCACAGTTCTCTTATCTGGCAGCAAAAATACATTAGCAGGAAGCTGCCATCTCCAGTGCCAGATTTTCAACAGAAGCATTTGTTCTTTTTTTGTGAGTGCAAGCAAATACTTCTAATGCAGGTAAAGCCGGGAGCACGAGATTTATTGTCAACAGTGGAGAGGAGGGGAAGGCTTACGTCATCAGATATGGGCCGGGGCTGTGGACAGATCGCCGAGACATGAGGATGAAATTGTCTGGGAGGTGGTTAGAAGGCCTGTGCATTGTTATATCAGGTCTGTGCCCTGCGAGCGCCGTCCACAAGGGGTCAGCTTCTTAAATCATATGAACAGTGGTGTCCTCAAACCACCATGCTTCTAGGTCTGATTCAGACAGCATGACTGGACAGCCTACAACTATTAAGGCATGCTAGGAGTTGTAGTTTTGCAACAGCTGGAGGGCCACAGGTTGAGCATCCCTAAGTTGGAGCATGTCACATTACACTAATAAGCGCAGTGCTCTTCTGTGGGCATCCTTATCTAGGCCTATTAAGAAAACTATAGAGCTTTATCCTAATTCTACTAATCTACTATTAACAGATAATATCTTCCCCTCACAGCAGCAGTAAACTGACAATAGGTTACCTATTACTATAACAGCTCTATCTCTATGTACTGACTGAAACAGAAGGACAATATTTTGTATGTAACTTTCAATGGTATAGAACTGCCAAAATGAAAAAGAAAAACAAAACATCTTAGAAACTGTATTTTATGAATATTGAGTTTTAAAAAAAATCCTCATGTCCCTTTAAAATTACAATAAAAAACAAACAAGCAAACAAACCTGCTTTTAGACCACAAAATCCAGACTTCAAATCATCCCAATATTTACACATCTGATGAAGTAGTTTTAAAGACTCAATATGTTATCTTTTAATTAACCATTCAAATATAATAGTTATGTTCTGAATCTGAATCATCGGTTTGAGTGTTTGGATTCAGCAGTCTACCGACAACCTCTGAGGGTGGGTTCACATCATGTTTTTTCCATCCTTTTAAGGGCTCATTCAGACATCCGTATGTGTTTTGCGGTCTGCAAATTGCGGATCTTCAAAACATTGGTACCAGCCCATGTGCGTTCCGTTGGTGCTCTTTCCTACAGTGTGCAAGCACGACCACCACTGCTGGATTGCAGGGTGGTCGTAACCATGGAAACAAGCAGTGTATAATGTGATGGAAAAATGAATCAGACCAGCAAAGGAAGGAATATGGACAATCACAATACATTAGTAAGTGTCTTGTATTAATTCCCCTACATAATAAATGCTATTTGCTGAAGTGAGACAACCTATTTAATGGGGTCTGTCGGGTTCTGACGAAGTGTCCGTTATTTTGTTGGGGAGATAAAAAAGCAATACATGCAACCGAGCTTCCAACACATGTGAACATAGTGTAATAAAAAAGATTTGGAATTCTCCAGGGGAATATTATTTTAGGTTTAGATTCTAACTCCATGCCAATGTACATCAATATACATACATACATAATATAAAAATACAAGAAACTATTAACAGACTGCCCACAAGAGCTTACAATCTACATAGATGCTTCTTAATGTTGTTAAGAGAAGTAAGATAATGCAGGGCCGCGGTGTGCGTTCTCAGTGCACAGCTGTGTGGGTAAGAGTTCATTTATTTCTCTGCTGTCCGGCCCCGATGACAGATAAATGAGGGGGCCGGGGCATCTTCTCAGGTGTGCTGTTTGTTCAGTAATGCTCTGATGCCCGTCTTTTCTCAGATCCCATTTCTAATGGGCCTCTGCCATTTTTCGGCGGCTGTTTGTGTTAGTTCAGGTTACCGATGCTTTATTCTTGCAGGCCCGTATCCTGCACATTCATCGACATTATGTGAGGAGAAGGGGATGCTTTTAAGAATATAAAGAAAATCATATATTTGGCTGTCAGGCCAGAATGAAGTGCGGCCTGGAAGGTGCTAAGGGAGGTGGTATCTCAGGTAGCACACACTGTCAGACGCTGTGATAAATGGGCAGAAGAGCTGCGTCTTCCCGTCACTTTCTGTGGCTTTTAGTTTTCTCCTGTGGGGTTATATCGGTTATTTATTTAGCTTTGAGTTCCACCATACTCCATATGGACAGATAACGAGACCGGTAATCTGGCACGTTTGTAATAAGCGAGAATTGTGGGATTTTACTTTATGGGAAATGTACAGGAAAATGTATTTCTGGTTAAACTGGTCATCCCGATCGGACAGTCCCTTGACATGTGGGTGGATGAGTGGTGGTGGTCCTCAGAGGGAGATCCGCTCTTTGCAGGGGCATTCTGATTTAGGGCCTGTTCACACGACCGTGTGAACGGTTCCGCTCCTATTCCGCAAATTTGCGGAATAGGGGCGGGCCCGTTCACCTCTATGGGGGGCACGCTATCTTGCTGAACCACGGCTCAGCAAGAAAAGATAGAACATGTCCTATACCTGTCCGTCCGTACGCACGGACAAGTATAGGCATTTTCAATGGGGCCACCCGGCGTGTGTTCCGAGCGCTGCGGAACACACGCTGGGCGGCCCCCGTACTTTTGCGGGGCCGCCTGAACGAGGCCTTACTGTTAGGGGGTCCTATTCCCTCTATTACATCCATAGGTCCTAAGTAAACAACCCCTGTAAAATCGTGGTCAAACAAATGCCGCCAACACAGAATAATGCCCTCGTATGTGCCCTCAACACTATATAGTGGCTCTAGTACAATATGGTGTCCTGTTATCTGCTTCCAGCACAATATGGTGCCCTGTTATCTGCTTCCAGCACAATATGGTGCCCTGTTATCTGCTTCCAGCACAATATGGCGCCCTGTTATGTGCCTCCAACACAATATAATGCCCTGTTATGTGCCTCCAACACAATATGGTGCCCTAGTATGTGCCTCCAACACAATATGGTGCCCTGTTATGTGCCTCCAACACAATATAATGCCCTGTTATGTGCTTCCAACACAATATGGTGCCCTGTTATGTGGCTCCAACACAATATGGTGCCCTGTTATGTGGCTCCAACACAATATGGTGCCCTGTTATGTGGCTCCAACACAATATGGTGCCCTGTTATGTGGCTCCAACACAATATGGTGCCCTGTTATGTGGCTCCAACACAATATGGTGCCCTGTTATGTGGCTCCAACACAATATGGGGCCCTGTTATGTGGCTCCAACACAATATGTTGCCCTGTTATGTGGCTCCAACACAATATGGTACCCTGTTATGTGCTTCCAACACAATATGGCGCCCCTTTAGTGCCTCCAAAATGAATTCTCACTCAGACATCTGCTCTTCTCGTCAAGGGAATGCAGGCTAAGGGCAGATCAGCAACAGCCTGTCTGTTGGTCAGGTTCTATGACATCACTTCATTGCACCTGCTGGTGCCAAACCACCAGGTGAATGTTGGGGCAGGGCGCCCATTTTATTCAACTTCATCCTTAAAATGCTGATGCACTTGAATGTGGTGTCTATTCCATCTATCTAAAAAGCACCCCATTTGTATCGCCAGTAGATCCGGCTTCCTTGACCCATGAGGAAGCCAGATCTACCGGCGATATGCGTGGTGTGCTTTTTCTTCTACTCAGGTCTGCCACACCAGCCCGGGACTTTTTGCTATGTGTACCCTTATCTGATAAGGTGTCATTTGGTATCTAGTGATGCTACATTATCATTGATTTGCTTTATGTTATATTGCATCAGATTGATACTGTATATTGTCCCGGACTTTACATGTTGGGTTCCCACTTTAGGACCTTGGTGGTTCCTGTTTTAGTGCTTGATTTATTGGCTCTAGCACTTGATTTAATGTACTGTATAAAATTTTTAAATGTGTGTGTAATTGTCTTGCCCAATAAAATTTTCTTATTTTTTTTTTTTATGGGCACTACTGTATGTCTTGGTTTTCTTTGGACTTTTTGGCTTCTATGTTATTGTGTCTATAGTGCTTGAACAATGTGTGCACTCCAGTTCATGGTTAGTGTGCCCCCTACTCTCTTGGTTTAGCATGCTTGCACACTATAGGAAAAAGCATCAGCCTCTCTGGTGGCCGGGACCATGGGAGCGCATAGGCTAGTGCCTTTCCCTATATTGTGCAAGCACGGCCACTGCTGCCGGATTACAGGGTGGTCTGTAACCATGGAAACGAGCAGTGTGTAATGTGATAGAAAAATGAATTCAGCCAGCAAAGGAAGCAATATGGACACTCACAATACATTAGTAAGTGGCTTGTATTAACTTTCTCTACATGATAAATGCTACTTGCTGAAGTGAGACAACCCCTTTTATTATAAAATACAACATGCCAAGTAATAAACAGTAAGAAGTAAAAATAGAAATATCTTTCATCCTGGGGCTCACTTTTTATTGTTTTACCAATAACAGCGTCCAGTACACAAACAGATTCTAAGAAATGGAGAGAATGGGCACGGGTCAGTGCCAAGCTCATCGGACTCGATATACTGTATCTGTTACCCAGTAATTTATACTCATTAGTGGATTAGTTGGTGAAAGTGTTAGTTGAGATGGATAAACTTCAAAGCCCCGAGCCCTCTATAAAGGGGTATTCCCATCTGGGAGAGTGATGGCATATTGCTAGGATATGCCATCCGATAGGTGTGGGTCCTACATCTAGAACCCAGTCTTATCTCCAGAATGGGGCCTCTGAAGTTAAGGACAGCACACTGCATGTACGGTGTATTTTCCATTCACCACTAAGGGACTGTCGGAAATAGCCCAACCAGGGTTTGCCTATTTTCTTGAACTCCCATAGTGGAGAATGGCTGTACATATGCAGCTGCTCCCTCTTCACATGGTTCTGAAGAGTTGGAGTTGGTCCCAGAGGTAGGATCCTAGAGATATATCATCAATGTCCCAGATGGGAATACCCCATTAAGCAGTGCTCCAGACTAAAAAAAATACCTAGGAGCCCTTGGCTCCTGAACTGAAAAATTTAGGAGCCAAATTAAATTTTTAGTCGCCAAATTTAAATACATATAATTATAATTTAAAAAAGAGGAGAAGATGGAACGTCCGGCCCATAATAGAACGGTCCTATTCTTTTTTGGGGGGGACAAGGTGACTAAAAAAATGGCGAATTGTGCGGATTTTATTTATTTTTTTTCTGTTACGTGTTCACCGCATAGGAGATTTTTTTTTATATTTTAATAGTTTGGACTTTTCGGACGTGGCGATATGTATAATGTTTATTTATTGTTAATATATTTTATATGTAAAATTCGGAAAGGGGATGATTAAGGGGCCATTCAGACGGCCGTAGTATTGCACATCCGCTCCGCAATACCACGGATGCCGTCCGGCGTGTGTTGCACAATTTGCGGAACACACGGCCAGGCGCCCCATTCAAAATGCCTTTTCTTGTCCGCTGTTGCAGACAAGAATAGGACATGTTCTGTAATTTCCTGTGGAGCCGCGGCAAGTTCGCATGCAGCCCATTGAAGTGAATACGGCCGCCTCTCTTCCGCAAAATTGCAGAATAGATGCGGGCGCATTTACACAGTCGTGTGAATGGGCCCTTAAATTTAATATATTTGGGGGGGGGGGGTTATTTTTTACTTTTTATTTACTGCGCTGCACTGCGCCACCAATGAATATAAAGCACATTAAATCAAGTATAGAAGAAAGCGGTATAACATACCCAGCCTCAATAGCAGGGCATGCAATCCGCAGCAATTATCCCCTCAGGTGCGTTTTTTTTTTTTACTTTTTATTTAATAACTATTAGCCCTCTAGGGGCTAGAACCTGGGATCTTTTAATCCCTTGTTCTATTCACCCTAATAGAGATCTATTAGGGTGAATAGGACTTTACCCTCTCCCTGCTGCCCTGGGCTTCCTTCTCCCCTGTGCTGCTTAGGGAACATGGAGCGTGCTGAGAGCAGCGCGCTCCATGTTCTCTGATACTAGGCTGTGCAGTAGCGCAGCCTAGTATCGCTGAATGACGGATCTAGGCGCAAATGGCGACAAGACTAAAAAGTCTTGTCGCCATTTGCAAATAATGAGTCGCATTGGCGACCATTTTGGTCACCATCTGGAGCCCTGCTTTAAGGCTACTTTCACATATGCGTTTTTGCTGGCCTGTTTTGAGATCCGGAATGGGATCTCAAAACCACAGCAAAAAGGGATCTGTTTGAATAATACAACTGGCTGCATTCGTTCAGAACGGATCCAGTTGTATTATATAGAAAATGAACATGCCGGATCCGGCATTGTAAGTAAATGGCCGCCAGATCCGGTACCATTGACTTACATGGTTTTTGGTGCCCAGTCTGGCATGTTCAATTTCCCATGCCGCATGTAAAAAAAAACACTGCTTGCACCGCTTTTGTGTCTGGCATGGGAATGCAACAAACCAGAACGGAATGCATTGTGGTACACTCCTTTCCGGTTTGTTCAGTTTTGTACCCATTGACAATGAATGGGGACAAAACTGAAGTGGTTTCCTCTGGTTTTGAGAGCCTGTGCCGGATCTCAAAACTGGAAATTAAAACGCAGATATAAAAGTAGCCTAAGCACTGCAGTAAAGCAACCAACACAAAAAAGTAAATTGAAGTTAAAGGAGTCATTAATAATCATTCTAGGGAAATAATCTCTCGACCATAGTGCAGAGCAGTTACAAAGAGTGTCTCTCACCTCTGAGGACCTGTCTGACATTACAAAGACAACCCATTGATTTGAATGTGCACACACCATGTAATACTTACTTTACGCGCTATGGTGGTGCTGCAGGAAAATGAATCACTTACTGCCAGGTTTCTCTACTGATTACAGATGATTCCTGGGGATCCCAGCTCCGGGATACTTTGTGATCATCCTATTGTCAAGTGACCCTTCTAACAAGTAAGAATAGTCCAAAGCAGATACCTTCTTTAACGGTGTTGGCCAGTATAAATGACTATACTGCCGAGCTGTCCCAATGTAGGTCTCCAGTAAACATACTAACCAGTCATCCTTCGCATCCATGGGCTGCAAGATGGTGGCAACCACTTCTTCTGGCCATTCCTGGTCACCATCTATTCTGTGCAGGTGCTGAACAATAAATAGATGAGTCCATTGCATGCTCAGGTACAGGGGATGACCTCCTGCGTGGGCAGTATACAGCCATGTATGTTTGTATGAGGCGTATATAACTATATATGGCATTTTGACAAATCAGATTGTACATCTGCCATTCTGGTGTATGGGGTGCATGCCTCCCGTTTTCAAAAAATTGTGGAATGCTTCATTGCATGTCATAAACACAGACGTATACCAGAGATATGGCCTGCAACTTGCTGTGTCAAAACTACAACTCCCAGCATACCCTGATAGCAGCATGCTGTGAATTGCTGTTTTTCAATGGCTGAAGAGCAGTAGACTGAAGGTTACTGCACCAGAGGATGACTCCAGGATTTCATTTTGGGGCATATACCTTGAAATTCTGCATTATAAATGTTCATATTGGGAATGGCATTCATTATATTGTGAAGCGGACCTCCAAATACGACAACGACTTCACGTGTATGCATGTGTCTCATTGTATAGGTTGCTTGGCTTCTACAAAGGAATACTCCCCCCTATCTTGGCCGAGACCCCGAAACGAGCCGTTAAGGTAAGTCTAGCTGCCACGTGGGCCAGCAATGTGGTCCTCATAACGTTATATGTCGTGTCACCTCTCTGACTATGCGGTCAGTCTAGTTGCCTCCTGGATTGATCTTTATTTGCCTTATGAAAATATTAGCCGCATTAATTCTGTAACACGACAGGAACGCTGCCTACCAGAGTCCTGGAGGAAGGAACGGGTTAACCGTCGACGAGCCCCGGCTCCTGTCAGCTAGCTGGGGACTTGACCTCTGACCAAAATCATCAGAGACGTTTGTTAAATGAAACTAGAAAATCGTCCCCTGTTCTGTAAAACAAATTCTCTATTTACATGGCATGCAAAGCCGCGCTTTACCTGCGCTATTTACATAACGTTGAGATTACCATGGGAAGCAAATCACAACTTTTGGCAGCTCTGCCCTCCGCAGAAAGGATTGTCTGCAGGAGGGAGACAAATTGGAGTAACCCCTTGCTTCCCAAGACTGCAGGCGGGATAGGGCAGCCGTATATAAAAGTCCAGAGGACCCATCACAAAGCCGCTCATTGCGGTGTCAGGTTTTTTCACTTTGGACCTGATATTTGTTTTGTCTTCCATGCCTTTCTATTAAAGGGGTTGTCCCACTAAAAAAATTAATACATTTTATAGTACATTTTTCATACCAGCACCTGGATCTGTATGCTTTTGTAATTGCATGTAATTAAAAATGTAGTGTAGCCGCTGAGTTATTCAATAAAATATATCTGTATAGCGCCACCTGCTGTTTGCTTCTTTTTCTTATTTTTTTTCCGACTCACTGAGAAGGTCGCACATGCTCATTTTCATTCTTCAAGTGCCTCCTGAGCTGTGATAGGGAGAGAGCTGCAGCAGAAAGGACATTCCCCTTGAGCTGCTTGCTATAGCAATGAATGGGGAGATCTCTGGATCCATGTGAGGTACAGGGCTGGTTCTAGCTTTGTTAGGAAAAGACTGTAATGTACTGTATGATGTCTGATTTTTTACGATAATCATGGGATAGCCCCTTTAAAGGGATCTTTTAGGGCTTAAAAGGTATCTGTCAGCAGTTTTGACCAAACTGCTGTCAGAACTACATAGGGGTCAGGGAGAGCATACACACATACCATTTATCATCAAGAGTAGTGTGAATATGAAGTTTTATTCAGCCATATACTGCTCCAGCAAGTGCCCACTGTGGCATGCACTGTGCATTGAGCTGCTTTACAGCTCCTCCCTTCTGCTCGGAGTGACAGCTGTAGCATCCAACTAGAGGACACTACAGCTGTCACTCAGAGCAGAGGGGAGGGGCTGTGAAGCAGTTCAATGCACAGTGTACTCCACAGCCAAGTTTTGCCTCCTGGGCACTTGCTTGAGCTTTAGCTGGCAGAATAAAAGTTCATTTTCACACTACTGCTGATGATAAAACAGGGTGCACTCCTTGGACCCATACTAATGTTGTCAGCAGTTTAGCGCGGTCAAAGCTGCTAACACATTCCCTTTAAAAGTTGATGGCCTATCCTCAGGATAAGGGATCAATATCTGATTGGGGGTGGTCTGACTCGCAGTATCCCCACTGATCACCAATTTGAAGGGGCTGCTTCACTAGGGGGGGTGTTGCGGCCTATTCCTCGGCCTGTGATGTCACTTCCATCGGTCACATGGCCCTTGTGCAGCTGAGTCCCTAGGGCTATATAGCAGCTACGTGATCTATTGCTATGATGCATACGCCCATGACCCTTTCTCTTGTGAAGGTCAGGATATTTAATCAGGCAGACCTCTATATATTATGATGTTGTGATATTAATAATGGGGAGCTTCCCCTTTGTTCATAAGGGTAACTTTGTGTGGTTTTACATTGCAACAGAATAAAGCTAGCTTTACACTTGGTGGTAATAGTCCGGCACATCAATGTCGTATAGTTTTCTTTTTATACATTATGAACTGTCGCTCCTTAGATATACCATTTTATTATTTTATATGTATTTTTTTTCATGCTCAGACCTGGGGTGGTTATGGCTGGTGAGGGTGGCAGAGAAGATCAGCGCTTCAGGGATAGACATGGATCAGCTTAGGAAGGGAATGTCAGGACTACTTTATTAGCTAGGGGGAGAGATACTTGGGCAGCATCAGGTGTTGCGGCACTACATACCGCCCGCCATGCAGACACCATGCCTGCAATTACCTTGTTATAAGGCAGGCAAAAGATAAGAAATACATTTATTTACAGCACTTTTTGTACATTCAACTGACTCGTTACATGTTAGACTGCACTTTCCAGGCTGACACAGTTCGTGGGAGCACCTCTTTAAGTAACTGTGGCTTTATCTATTCAGTTTAGTCTTCTCAGTTTGTATTATATTTAAGTCAACACTTTACTCTGTAAAGCATGTTTGCTCTTCACAACAGCTGTATTTACTGTACAAAGCGAGAAATGTGAAGGTTTTTTCTTTTGCCACACATTTCAGCAATTGCCTCTGTTAGGGCGCCCATAGAGCGTCTGTTGGAACTGCGTATGCCTTTGATTTAATAATTATTTCATGTTCCATCAGGGGGAAATCATATTGTACATATGGCCCCTAATAGAGATTTTATGACTCCTTACTCAAGAGCTGTACAGCCTCCACGCACTGCCATACAGGCGCCATCCTCCATGTGTCCTTGCGTCCACTGGTACGTATAGGCTAAATAGGCATGCAGAGGCTCCCATTTTTGTCTGTCCATGAGAAAGTGTCAGAAGTCTGCGTTAGGTTTTGTTTTAAAGAACTGTCCTCACGCTGCCTTCTCATTTTGGGGGGGAAAATGTAAATGTTTTTGGATTTTTAAAAAAATGTTAATGTTTTCTTTTCTAATTTCTGGAAAAGCATCATAAAATAATGCCCCATTTTTTTCTAAAGTTTATCTAACCATTCCTTGGCTGTTAGAAATTGTTGGCTTCACACTAACATTATAAATTCTGGCAGGCTGTTCTGGTAGAAAACAACCTGCCAGATGTCTCTGGATCCCACATTGCCATATGTTAATATCTATAATGGGGTCAGGTGGGCCTTGAAAAATCCACCCTATTGGGTCCATATTTGTTTCTATGTTCAGGTTTTTCTTCTGGAGTTTAGCCCTGGGAACACTTCTGTAAACAGTTTACCCAGTGGTCAGTGAGAATGGTGAAATGATCTAACATTGGTCTAAGGTGTCAGCCGTCTTCATTTTTCTCATAATAGCCCATTGTTGTCAATATTCAGCTGTCCTTTGAGAAGATCGTGGTATGGGAAACTTGGGGGGCATCAATATTTTGTGCCATTTACATTGGTCATTATATACAGAATGGTCATTGACAATCATCATTGGTGCTAATGTTATAAAAACTCAAGGCATGCTCCCAAGGGTTGCCCCAGGATGCACACGACTGGTATTTTGCGGATCCACAGTTTGCAGACCACAAAATACATAGGGTCGTTTGCATGAGGCCTAAAGATTCTGATTTCCTCTGACCTGTGAGGTCAAAATATGAAAGATTAGAGACCATATAGGACTCTGGGACTTAATGAAGGAATGAATCAAAGACTGTGGCCTATCTATCAGCCAAGAGGCAGCTAACTAGTCTTTGCATAGTGGTCATGTCTTGGAAGATTTCTTTATTTTTTGGAGTAGTCAGTGTCAGCTCAGGTTATATCCATTGTATGGAAAGTTACAGCGTATAAAGTTCTACCTGCGAAATCACAAAAACTGACTTTCTGAGGCATTTGCAGTATAAGACTGCAGTTTATTATCTTAGTCTGATTACAATGAAGGAACAATTAAGTCAGAGGCCCGCTTGTACCTCCAGCGCTTGTGTCAGGCCGAGGTTGACCTCTGCAGTGATTCTTCTAGAAGAAATCTCAGCACTGTATGAGTTTTAAGTGCACGATGTTTACACACTGACATCTAGAATATTCTCTTGTATGAATATCTCAGCACTCGCATGCCCACGTGACGGCACATCACTCATCACACATAATTATACAAAAGCAAAACAACCTTTAACAGAAAACTCAAACATCGAGCCAACTTTACATTTCCTGAGTGCTCTCTGTAGTAAGAGAAATGTGTCCTTTGTATTTAGCTGGGAGAAATGTGTTCGAGTTATTGATAGAGTAATTATTTGCACTTTATAATTAATCAATAGGGGTCGGTACTGTGCATTTTCTTATGTAGATCTCCAATCCCCAACTTTTCTTCACACGGTCATAGAGTTAAAGGAAATCTGTCATCAGGATATAGGCCTCCAAACTGTCACCAGTCTGTTATCCTGGAAGGATGTATATTCTGATGTGTGTAAGGTCTCATACACACGACCATGCTTATTCTGCTTTTTACGGAACTGAATGTCCTGCCCTCTCAAAATGGACAAGATAGGACATGTTCTATTTTTTTGCGGAGCAGCGGAACCTATATATGGATGTGGACAGCACATGGTGTGCTGTCTGCATATTTTGCAGCCCCATTGAAGTGAATAGGTCCGCATCCGATCTCCAAAAAATGTGGATCGGATGCCAAAAAAAAAAATCATGTGTACCAGCCCTAAGACTTGAAGAAGGTGGAGCCACTCTCCTTAAGAGTCACACTAGCCAGACACCCTCCTGGCTTGACTGACATCCTGCAGGTCAGGTTCGATGTCATAAACCACCACCTGCAGCATCTGGCGCATACACAGTGAAATAAGGTCTAGACTTCATCTGTGCACTACACATGTACCAGAAGTCGCTGGAGGTGGCTTGTGATGCCCTACCTGACCTGTTGGATGCCAAACAAAACAAGAGGGGGACCAGCCAACGTGACTCTTCCAAGGCTCCTTCCCCATTACTCCATACACACATGGTTGTGAAGCTGTCACCATCCTGGATAACAGGCTGTTGGCAGTTTGTGGACCTAAATCCTGCCGACAAATTCCCTAGTTAAACATTTAGGCTTCCTGCACCAACCACTAGAGGAGGCTTATTTTACATAGGTTTATGGCTCCCTTTTCTCTTAAATGGGTTGACCACTGTGGGCAAGTGCTGCAGATACCGGTGCATATGCATGCTCCACTACACTTCTGGGTTACTGCTCCGGAAGCAGAGTCTCTTAGCTTTTGCTGCTACTCAGAACAGCAGCTTAGGCATAAGATCAATTTGCTCATCTCTAGTACAGATGAAGTGATCATCTCCATTCTCTGGGGCAATCTTTCAGTGCTACAGAGGAAATGAAGCATTACATGTTGTTTATTGAACTCAGTGGGTTGTTCATACAATGTACAGACATCACAGGACCATCACAATAAATGAAACTCTTACTGACTGATATATGAGGGGACCAAATGTGGGACTCAACTCTCCTTATTTTGCCCTAGCACAGTGCATTCGGAAAGTCCTCAGACCCTTTCATCTTTTTACATTTTGTTATTTTCCAGCCATGTGCTAAAATAAAATAAAAAAGTTAACATTTTTCTCCATCATTCCTCACTCAATAATGTTTGAAAACAGAATCTGACAAATATTTGCTAATTTATTGAAAAGGAAAAACTAAAATTGACAGTTTGACATAAGTGTTCAGACCCTTTACTCAAGACTTAGTTGATGCATCACTGGCAGTGATTACAGCCTCCAGGCTTCTTGGGTATGATGCCACATGGTTTGCACATCTGGATTCGGGCATTTACGGCTATCCTTCTCTGCAGATCCTATCAAGCTCAGTCAGGTTAGATGGGACAGCCATTTTCAGTTCTCTCCAGAGATGTTCAATTGGGTTCAAGTCAGGGCTCTGGCTCGGCCGCTCAATGACATTCACAGAGTTGTCCCTAAGTTTCTCCTGTGTTGTCTTGGCTGTGTGCTTAGGGTCATTGTCTTGTTGGAAGGTGGACAGCACTCTGGATCAGGTTTTCATTAAGAATATCTCTGTACTTTGCTTCATTTAGGTTTCCCTCAACTCTGTCCCAGCCACAGAAAAACATCCCCCCCCCCCATAACATGATGCTGCCACCACGTTGCTTCACTGTAGGGAAGGTATTGGGCTGTGCCTCATTTCCTCCAAATATGACTCTTGGAATTGAGGACAAAAAGCTCCATCTTGGTTTGATCAGACCGGAGAATCTTGTTTGAGAGTTCTTTAGGTGCCTTTTTGCAAACTTTTATGTTGTACTGAGGAGAGGCTTCTTTCTGACCACTCTGTCATAAAGCCCAGATTGGAGGAATTCTGCACTGGAGGTTTTTCTCATCTGCACAAAGGATCTTTGGAGCTCAGCCAGAGTGACCATTGGGTTCTTGGTCCCTTCTCCTCTGATTACCTAGTTTGGTGGGGTGAACAGCTCTAGGAAGAGTCCTGGTTCTTCCCAACTTATATTTAAGAATTGTGGAGGCCACTGTGTTCTTGGGAACTTTCAGCTCAGTAGGAATATTTTTGTCCCTGTTAAAGGGTTAATTAATTAATAGTATTTTGTGGAATATTATTAATTAATATACATAAATAGGCGTAACCGGCTGACGCTAGCTCCGCCTATTTATTTCCCACACTTTTCTATTCCCTTCACGCTTAAGCTATAGCGGCGACTACAAAGACAATGTAAACTGTATTTTAAACAATAAAATACTTTATTACAAAACAATGTCTACCGTCTAATTATTTAGACTATATCTATATATATTTATATTAGCGTATATAAATATATATACATATAGCCGCACAACAATACACCGACTACACTGCACACTTCCCACAATTAATTCCACCCACAATACTAAATACACACACTCACAATATTACACAATATAGCAGCCCACCCACACCTACACTTATACTGTCCCTGGGAACAAAGGGTTAGTGGTAATGGCAGGGAAGGGGTTAATGATATGGCAGGGGGTAGGGCAATCAGGGGTTACAGGGCAGTGCAGGGGTTCAGGGGATACAGGTACTCAGCCAGTCTTCCAGGGGGGTTGCTCCAGGGGCTTGCTTGGGGTCTTCTTACTGCTCGTTCGTCCAGGGGGTCTTGTAGGTGGGGTGGCACGGCTCAACACTGAAGAGCGCAGCGCGATCGGGTTATTTAAACCCGGTCGCGCTCGCTCCCGTGCTCCCGCGCTGCCGGTGTGCGCGCTTGCGAGCGCACGCCGGCAGCCCTGTGCGCACGTGGTCTGGCGCAGTGAAGTGACGTCACTGCGCCAGTACGAGCGCACAGGAATTCACAGGCGGAGGATCTCTTTGATCCTCCTGCCTGTGAGTCACCCTCGTATCTCCGGTGCTGTAATTACAGCGCCGGAGGAGGGAGGAGGACAGAGACAGGGAAACCTTTTGTTTCCCTGTCTTGTTAATTACCCCCAGCAGCGCTGAGGGTGATTAACAGAAGGGACAGAAGATCGATCGATCTTCTGTCCCTTTGAAGTACCTGATACTGAACCAGTCATCAGGTCTCCATCTGTCCCCAGCAGATGGGCGATTGTCCATCTGCTGGGGGCTATGGGGGGGGGCACCTGGCTGAATGTATGTATCTTAGATACATGTTCATGACTGGGAATCATGCACATGTATCTATATACATTTGGGGAATATATTAGGGGTATATAAATGAGAAAGGGGGCCATATTATACATATAGATGTATATACATAAATATGGGGCATATATACATACATCTATATGTATCAGGCACTATGGGACTGAAGGGGGCATGAAGGGGACACATGAAGGGGACTATGGGGCCATCTGAGGCCCAGACACGTATATGGGGCCAGAGACCCCAATGTGGGGTCA
This sequence comes from Rhinella marina, assembly GCA_900303285.1. Lineage (NCBI taxonomy): Eukaryota > Metazoa > Chordata > Amphibia > Anura > Bufonidae > Rhinella > Rhinella marina. The sequence goes on from ONZH01020370.1 coordinate 455,744, forward strand.
TATATATCTATCTATATATATATACACATATATATATATATATATATATATATATATATATATACATGCCTAATTAAAGGGGCATGCATGCATATACATATATATATTACAGGGCCAACACTTCCTTCTACAGTCCCCTTCTCCAGATCTGACTACACACAATCCTGTCTGTGGCTCTACAAGCAGTTCTTTCCTTATCATTGCCTGGTTTTTTCTCCAATATGCATTCTCAGCTGTGAGACCTTCTATAGACAGGGCTGTTTCTTTCCAAATCATGTCCAATAAACTAATCCAAAAATAAGAATGAATCTGGATCGCACATCCTCATACTATGTTTTGATCTAGTAATTGCTTCTCAGCATAATTTAACATCGCTTCTCAGCGTAATTAATATTATACCATCCCTATGTCATATAGTACACATGAGGCATTAGTATACGTTTTGATCAAAAAGCATAGGCCCACTCACCGCGCCAAGGTTGCCTCCTCGAGTGGGAACCTACTCTAAATTTGGCGCAGCACTGTGTGGCGACCACCAGCGCCACAGCACCATACCAATAGGCGGCAGAGCCCAGCAGCCAGACAGCACCCCTTCTGCCCAGCTAAGCCACCCTGGCACTGAGCTCCACCAACCCACCAGCACAGCACCAAGGCAACAATGGCCGCCGCGCAGCACCACACCCAACATGTGAACACATATCAGAGCTCACCTTTTTCTCTGCTCTCAGGAACTCCAACTGAGAGAAAGAAGGAATTTATAAACCTTCATGCAGACACCTGCTAATTTAAAAACACCTGGGCCGAATGGGGAGGAGTGCTGGTACCAGAGTGAACAAAAAGGGGACAGATTCTACAAAATGCCGCCTATTGGTATGGTGCTGTGACGCTGGTGGTCGCCGCGCTGCGCCAAATTTAGAGTAGGTTCCCACTCGAGGAGGCAACCTTGGCGCGGTGAGTGGGCCTATGCTTTTTGATCAAAACGTTTACTAATGCCTCGTGTACTATATACATAGGGGTAGTATACCATTAATTACGCTGAGAAGCGATGTTAAATTATGCTGAGAAGCAATTACTAGATCAAAACATAGTATGAGGATGTGCGATCCAGATTTATTGTATTTTTGTATACATGTCCAATAAACTGAATTTGCCACAGGTGTATCAAAGTGTAGAAACATCTCAAAAATGATCAAGAGAAATGGGAGCCCCCCACAGCTAAATTTCAAGTGTTATAGCAAAAGGTCTGAATTCTTATGTCCATGCTAAATATAATCAACCAGGATTTGGATCTATGTCCTTCCTTATGTTTACTGTTGGCCCAACATTTTCTGAGATGAGTGGTGCGAGATGACAAGCTTTCACCTCCAGTGATAGTATGACAAGATGAACGAGCAAGAGGATTGTTTTTTTTTTTTTTAATTACCCACAAGTCACAAAAGATGCTGAAAGTGGTCCCCGTTCACGTCTATGAATTATTAGGCACATTGGATTATGTTTGCTGATAATGCTTTTCAGCTCTTCAACAGTGACGTGGCATAATAAAAAATGTCCTGCTTTTTCCAACAAAATGGGGCAACACGCCATACCTCACAGAACTCACTGGTATTGGTTCATGAACTGTTTATGGAGGAGCGAACTGTGAACAAAGGGTTATGTCCACCACATTCTTCAGACTTGTCCACATACGAAATTTAAAACAAAAAGTGTACTCTAACAATCCACATCCCCTGGATGAAAGCAAGGAAAACATCACAAACACCATCTGCAGCATCACTGCTGATGAGCAGCAAGCAGCATCAGCCAACATAATCTGACCTGTCCAAAGATGCATAGACGTGAACGGGGACCACTTTCAGAATCTTTTGTGACTTGTTGGTAATTTAAAAAAAAATAAATCCACTTGCTTGTTCATCTTGTTCATTATCTCACATTATAAACAATCATTATAGCTCAGTTCTTATCTTACTGATAAGGGGCCTAAATAAGTGTTTATGACCTCTTAGTAATTTACAGATAAGGGTTATTAAATGATCTGCACAAAGTGAAAGTATCAGTCACACAGCTGGAAAAACAGTTAACCCTTTGTGACAGAACGGCTCAATATTTTTAATAAAAGCAATGAGTAAAATGCAATCATAAACAAAAATGTACAACTAGTACAGATCTTATCCTACTTTCATGGAGTTGCAGGTAAAAACTATTGCTGGCTATATATCTATATTCAATACTTTGCTGTCATTAAGCGAGATCTCTTCAACAGACTGATGACCATGGATTTACTTTCTTTCAGTTCTTCACCTTTGAACAATACAAAAAGCTGCTCATTCCTTTGTCTTTGCCTCCTGCATGGGTGAGTCAACAACTTTTTCATATCCTAAGGCTAACTTCACACATCTCTCATTTTTGCAAATCCACACAAATTGACAGCACAATGCAAGTTACTTGCAAGTTAGTTAAGTTTTACACAGACTTTTTACATGCTGTGAATTTTTTTTTAATACAGATTCCATTTTGAAATCTGCAGTTTGTTCATTATTTTTTGCATTGTCTGTGGATTTACCGAAGATGTTTCCACAAGACGGAATGATTTGTTACGGATCTGCAATGAAATCCGCACCTCCGTGTATAAAACCGCACCACATTTTGTTGTGGATTTAAGTTGCAGATTTTGATGTGGATTTCATCTGTTCATAATCTGCTGTGTGTGAATTTAGCCTAATGCTACCATGTGTAATGGAACCCGATACATATGGTGGTCTAATTGTCCTGTTATCTAGTAATAAGCCACTGCACAGTGCTGTGAAAATGTTTCCCCTCATACCTGCTCCCTATTTTAGCATATCGGTCATACTTAAAAGGGTCAGTAGAATAAGCCATCAGTATTTAATTTGCGGGGTACCATCCCCGTAACCGCCAAGATAAGAGCAATGAATCTGATGATGAATTAATTAATCGATCATTGATGCCAGTGCTGCATCCCCTTCTTTTTTTTGCACAGCACCTCATCCATACAGGTGGCCATGACTGGTGCTACAGCACAGTTCCATTCACTTGAATGTCATTCAGCTCCAATGTTGATCATGTTGAATTCATACATTCAGTCATACTACATGCGATATGCGTGACGTCATCATTCTGTTCATCCTGACATCATCTTGGCACAAGTCTAGGGATTTGCAGGTACAATTATTTCTATAACACATTTGTACATTTACAGGTGTTTGCAGTTGCTGGGCTTGGGTCTGGACTGACGGAAGCTGTGGTAGTAAATCCTTTTGAAGTTGTAAAAGTCAGTCTACAAGCTAACCGTGATGCATATGCCCTGGTAAGAGTCTTAAAACTGTATATTTGTCATGCTATTATTGATGTTCATAATTTAGTTCATGTGGCTAATGCCATGGGTTAGTATTTCAGTTCTTGCAGAAACTGAATTTACTCCAAAATGAGCATCCATTTCTTACCCAGTCTGGACCAAAAAATGTTAGGGTACAGTCCTGAGGGAGCTTCACAGTGAAGTGTCAGAATCAGTATTAGGTGATTAGTATTAGTTGTGGAACCACTGTGTCAACCAACCGGTTTGGCTTTCGAGTAATCTTTAGGGCTTTAGCCTGGCAGTCCACTGACTTTTACCCATTAAGCCTTATACAGGAATATGGCCTTCACTTCAGGAGAGCCACCAAGACGCTTTCTCTTGGAGTAGTCCTGGGGAATGCGGGTCACAGACACCAGGGATCGGGCAAAACTCATAGTTACATAGTTACATAGTTAATACGGTTGAAAAAAGACACATGTCCATCAAGTTCAACCAAGGGAGGGGGTAGGAGTGATGAAGGGGAGGGGGACGGGTAACCTTAAGACATGACTCTACATTTCTTAATATGTGGTGACCTTCTTTTTCCTCTAAGAATTTATCTAAGCCTGTTTTGAAGCCCTCAGCTGTCTTTGCTGTGACCAGCTCCTGCGGTAGACTGTTCCACAGATTCACAGTTCTTATAGTAAAGAAGGCTTGTCGCCCCTGGAGTCTGAACCTTTGCTTCTCCAGGCGGAGGCAGTGCCCCCTTGTCTTTTGAGGGGATTTTACCTGGAACAGTTTTTCACCATATTTTTTGTATGGGCCATTTACATACTTATACAGGTTGATCATGTCCCCCCTTATACGTCTCTTCTCAAGACTAAACAAGTTTAACTCCTTCAATCTTTCTTCATAGCTAAGATGCTCTATGACCCTTATCAGTTTAGTTGCCCGTCTCTGCACCCTTTCCAGCTCCAGGACATCCTTCCAATAAACCGGAGCCCAGAACTGAACAGCATATTCCAGATGAGGCCGTACTAATGCTTTATACAGTGGTAATATGACATCCCTGTCCCACGAGTCCATGCCTCTTTTAATACATGACAATATTCTGCTGGCCTTAAAAGCAGCCGATTGACATTGCATGTTATTCTGCAGTCTATGGTCTACAAGGACACCCAGATCCTTCTCTACAAGTGACTCTCCCAGTGTTACTCTCCCTAGGACATAGGAGGCATGCAAGTTGTTAGTACCCAGATGCATAACTTTACATTTATCCACATTGAACCTCATCTGCCAAGAGGATGCGCAAACACTCAGTGTGTCCAAGTCAGCTTGTAACTTCTGCACATCTTCCATAGACTGGACTCTACTACAAAGCTTAGTGTCATATGCAAAAATTGAAACAGTGCTGTTAATTCCTCCCTCTATATCATTAATAAATAAATTAAATAAAAGTGGACCCAGCACTGAACCTTGGGGTACACCACTTATAACTGGGGACCATTCAGAGTAGGAATCATTCACCACCACTCGCTGAGTACGCTCCTTCAGCCAGTTCTCAATCCAGTTACAGAGTAGATTTTCTAATCCAACCGACCTTAATTTACCCGTCAGACGTCTATGAGGGACCGTGTCAAACAGTAACAAGCTGAGGTCCGGACTGGCAGAGTTTGTGCAAATCCTAGAAACAGTCCAAAGGTCAGGGCAGTCAGCACAGAGTCAGTACAGTGATCACACACGGGTCAGGTCAGACGTCAAAGGTTCCAAATCCGGTAACCAGGCAGAAGTCGGTACACAGGCAGACAATCATATTGTATCATCCTCTGCAGGATCTAGCAAGCTAGTAAACCTGTTTCTCAGGCAGTGAGACAAACAGCACACCATGTATAGCAGAGCTGATTAACACATTACAAGCAGCTACACACAGAACCAAAGGAGGTTAATTGTTGTATTACTGCAAAACAAGGTGAAGTTCAAAGAAGAATATCTCCATTAGACACACACAGGCGCTTGGGCTCACTAGTGGAGCGCTGGAACTGCGACAGACACAGGGTGAGTGGAGTGTCACCTGTGCGGATCCGGACTAGCATGGCAGCGACAGGCATGGGCCACCAAAGTAACAATTTATTGGATTGATTCCATTACATACTATTACTGTTTTACTGTCATATTAACACCGTTATACAGAAAGTGTAATTCAGTGAATGTGAGTCCAAGGGCTTTGTCCAACTGTAAAGTCTATGCGGTGAGACTAGTAGATTTTAGAGAGTACTTTGGCTGACTTCTTGATGTTACCTGAAGAAGAGGGCCATAGACCCTCGAAACGCGTTGTATGTATTGTTTTGTCCAAAATAAATTGGAAAATTTGAAGAACATCGTCCAGCCCGGTCTTTTGCGCCTCAAATAGGATCCACTTTTCTGCAGAATTTCTTGATGTAATTGTCATTTTAATGTACGGCGTATGTATTAATTTTGTAATACCTACTTTTGAAAAATAATTAAAAAAAAAAGATCTGATAAAAATAAAAAAAAAGAGAGTACTTTGGCCAATGACATTTATTTTTGGACAAGGGTGAATGTGTGGCCGATTAGTAGTCATTCCTGGAAGGCTGGAACAACCTCCATATGACTGTACATGAAGCACCATGAATGAAATTCAGTAAGATCACAATGGACGGTCAAATATTAGAAAGAATAACCGTCACATAGTGCAGAATAGATTTATTATAACATTGTACAAGAAGGTAGAATACGTCTTGAAAAGATGTTAGTAATCAATGATGAGCTGCTGCAAAACGTTTTGGAGGTGCAGAGAGCCTCTTCAGACATAAACAGTTTTACCACCAAGCATTGTTGTTTTGACTCCATTGATACCTTGTATGGATCTGGTTAGTTTCCCATTAGTATCTTGGTATGAAACTTGTAGTCTACCTTACTATATACATTTCTAGCTGTCTACGGATGGGTATTTGGCTTGGCTATATTCCCTTGTCAAATCCCAGGGCTTGTTGAAAAGTCGGATTGTCACTCATAGGGTGCAACTTCCACAAAGTGGCATTAGCGACATGGTTCTCTTCCTTTCACTTAAATACCCTGGACAATTAAAACACATTTTAAGAACATTAAACAATAGTGTACACATTCTTGTGAATGCCTTGCCTTTTTAGTTGATTTGCCAATCATGGGTTTTCTTCCATCTTGATTCCTTCTTTCTCTCTGATGGCTAATGCAGTATATGACTTTATTGAGGGGCTAGAATTTTATTACACTGCATTTGCTCTTCTCTGAGGCCTATCTAAAATCAGCAAGTTATAGATCAGTGGCATACAAATGCTGTCCTCTATGCCATCCTGAAGAGTCTCAGTGTATCCTACATTATGCAGCTTTAGCCTGTCTCCCCTGCCTCCTGCTTATGATAGGATACTTTCTGTCAGCTTTTACTGGCAGAATGTTAATTTGCTTCTCATAGGATACACTGGGTATTCTGCACACAGCTATAATGTAGACAGTGTGAGTCAGGGGAGTTTTAGAACTCAACAGGTACTCACTGTACAAACTCATCTGTTATATCACTATGCACCTTGTCTCTTTGGTGGGTGGGTTGGCTGAAAATTATATCTTCAGCAGCAGGGTGAAGGAGAGGAAGTGTCTGAAGCTGACTTCCTGTCTACAAAGGAAAGCATGCTCTGGATAGTTGGTCAGACTGGAGATCATATGACTAGGTACTCATAATGAAAAGGTTTAACCCCTTGAGGACAGAGCCCATTTTGGCCTTAATGTCTGGGCCAAATTTTTGAATTCTGACATGTGTCACTTTATGTGGTAATAACTTTGGAACGCTTTTACTTATCCAGGCCATTCTGAGATTGTTTTCTCGTGACACATTGTACTTCATAACAGTCATAAATTTGAGTCAATATATTTCACCCTTATTTATGAAAAAATCCCAAATTTACCAAAAATTCTGAAAAATTTGCAAATTTCCAAATTTCAATTTCTCTACTTTCAAAATACACCGTAATACCTCCAAAAATAGTTATTATTTTACATTCCCCATATGTCTACTTTATGTTGGCATCATTTTGTAAACGTCATTTTACTTTTTTAGGAAGTTAGGAGGCTTAGAAGTTTAGAAGCCATTTTTCAAATTTTCACCAAATTTTCCAAAACCATTTTTTTTTAGCACCAATGCAGATATAAAGTGATTTTGAGGGGCTTACATAATGAAACCCACCATAAATGACCCCATTTTAGAAACTACACCCCTCAAATTATAAAAAACTGCTGTTACAAACTTTGTTAACCCTTGAGGTGTTCCACAAGAATTAATGGAAAATGGAGGTGAAATTTCAAAATTTCACTTTTTTCGTAGATTATTCATGTTAACATTTTTTTTCTTGCAACACAGCAAGGGTTAACAGCAAACTAAACCTCAATATACATTCCTCTGATTCTGCAGTTTACAGAAATACCCCATATGTGGTGGTAAACGTCTCTATGGGTTTGTGGCAGTGGTCAGAAGGAAAGGAGCGCCATACGGATTTTGGAGGCAAAATTTGCTAGAATAGTTTTTAGGCACCATTTTGTAATTGAGAGACCCTGACGTACCCCTACAGTGGAAACCCTCATAAAGTGACCCCATTTTGGAAACTACACCCTTCAAAGAATATATTAAGGGGGGTACTGACCACTTTGACCCCCTAAGCATTTTACGGAATTTGGAAACACTTGGCTGTGAAAATGAACATTTTTTTTCTTCCAATAAAATGTTGCTTTAGCCCCAATTTTTTTTATTTGCATAAGGGGTAACAGGAGAAAAGCCCCCCCATAATTTGTTACCCATTTTCTCCTGAATACGGCAACACCCCATATGTTGTGGTAAACTGCTGTGGGGGCACATGGCAGGACTCAGAACAGAAGGAGCGCCATATGGATTTTACAACACAGATTTTGATGGAGTGGTTTGCGGGAGCCATTGATTTTTATTTTTTTGAGTTATTGTCTTATGTCGGGGCTCATTTTTTGCAGGATGAGGTGAGGTTTTCATTGGTACCATTTTGGGGTAAATACGCCTTTTTGATCGCCTACTATTACACTTTTTGTGAGGGAAGAGGGAAAAAAATGACTATTTTGGCATAGTTTTTTTTAAATTTCTTTTACAGAATTCGCCTGGGGGGCCATCTCATGTAATATTTTTATAGAGCAGGTTGTTACGGACGCAGCGATACCCAATATGTCCAACTTTTTTAATGTTGGAAAGTTTTACACATTAGATGCATTTTGAACAGAATAAAATATTTTTTTTTGTGTTGCCATTTTCAGAGAGCCATATTTTTTCAGTTTTCAGGCGATTGTCTCAGGTAGGGTACAGTTTTTGCGGGACAAGATGACGGTTGAATTGATACCATTTTGGGGTAATTACGCCTTTTTGATCGCCTGCTATTACACTTTTTGTGAGGGAAGAGGGGAAAAAATGGCTATTTTGGCATAGTTTTTAAAAAAAATTTTTACAGCATTCGCCTGGGGGGCCATCTCATGTAATATTTTTATAGAGCAGGTTGTTACGGACGCAGCGATACCCAATATGTCCAACTTTTTTATTGTTGGAAAGTTTTACACATTAGATGCATTTTGAACAGAATAAAATATTTTTTTTGTGTTGCCATTTTCAGAGAGCCATATTTTTTTCAGTTTTCAGGCGATTGTCTCAGGTAGGGTACAGTTTTTGCGGGACAAGATGACGGTTGAATTGATACCATTTTGGGGTAAATACGCCTTTTTGATCGCCTGCTATTACACTTTTTGTGAGGGAAGAGGGAAAAAAATGGCTATTTTGGCATAGTTTTTTTTATTTTTTTTTACAGCATTCGCCTGGGGGGCCATCTCATGTAATATTTTTATAGAGCGGGTTATTACGGATGTGGCGATACCTAACATGTTTATGTATTGTGTGTTTTTTTATTTTTAATCAATTTTTTTAACTTTTTTTTTAACTTTTTTTTTTTTTTTTTTTCACTTTCTTGACTCAGATCCACTTGGTTCTTCAAGAACCAGTGGGTCTGGTATTTTACAATACACTGCAGTACACTGTATAGTGTACTGCAGTGTATTTTCTTATAGCCTGTTCAAGCTCCTGCCTTTAGCAGGAGCTTGAACAGGCTTCCATGGCAAGCCAGACGAAAGCGTCTGGTTGCCATGGTAACCATCGGGACGCTGCCACAGCAGAGCAGCGTCCCGATGGAAGGGAGAGGGAGCTTCCTCCCTCTCATCTGCCCACACCATCGGCGCTGCCAGCGCACCGCAGCGCCGATGGGAGAGGGAGGGAGCGCTCCCTCCCTGTTAACCCCTTCCATACAGCGGTCCCTACGGACCGCGGCATGGAAGGGGTTAAACTGCTGACATCGGTGCCAGCACCGATGTCAGCAGTTTCAAGCAGAGTATCAGCTGTATGCTGATACTCTGCTTGAATACCGCTCGGCCATCCTGAGAAATTATTGCGGGCGGCACTCGCGGCAGCCGCCCGCACATTACAAGTCTCCCCCCCGCCGCCCATCTGCCCACCCATGTGCCCACAGCCAATCAGGGGGGCGGGGGGGACACCCTGACCTCCCCCTAAATACTGACACTCGGCGGGGATTCGCTAGAATAGCGCTATCCCCGCCGAGTACCCCTTGCCTGCTGTGAATGGCTGGTCTGAATAGACCAGCCATTCACAGCGATCGCCTTTATGGGGGGTGCACGGCACCCCCCGAGGCCTTAACTATGGGTGGCTGGGTGTCTTAAACAGCACCCATTACAGCATGTAACCCCCCCTGCACTGAGCAGGGGGGGTTTACATGCAGGGCGTACCGGTACGCCCTGTTGCACTAAGTACCTCGTGCCCAGGACGTACCGGTACGCCCATTGTCGCCAAGGGGTTAAAATGTATGGACACAGCTGAACTGGGATTAAACCAAATACACTGGTGAGTTAGCATTATATGTAAGAAAAAAAAATGGATAAATAGACAGCTAACAGTTGGAGAGGTGACATCTGAAATCACTTAGATCTCATCCTCTATTTTCAATTGTTTTTACTTTTCAACTCAGAATTTATCTTCATCTTTACTTCTTGAGTGACAGTCTCGATTTCAGTGTTCTGCATTCCTTCATCAGTCAGTCTTTCAGATCTTCTGTCTTCTCCTGTCCTTCATGTGTCAAGGAGGAAAAGGCCTTATGTTCTAAGGAGAAAAATCAACAAAACAAGTGCTACCGGGTGTGTGTTTCACAATGATAGCTACCTACTCTGTAGGGACTGACTGTAGACATCTTGATTCTTGTGCAACCCATCAGTTATTTATCATTAGCATATCATAGTCTTGAATTAGTATATTGTGCAGTGAGTCATACAGGTGACTGTATAGCACGATGAGATTGGTTGTGGACTTGTAGAAAACAGATTTGTCAAATGTTTACAGTCTGCATTCACTCTCGTCTCATTGTGATTTTAATATGAATGCAATTACAAGTGTAGCAGAATTGAACTTGACAATTGCCTCATTTCTGTATCATCTTTTGACACTAGCTTACAAAAAAGACCCTCAGTGGCCCTGAATATATTCAACGTATCAAAAACCAAATAGCCAAAGACTATACAATTCTGTTTGTGGCCTTTTTTCATCTAAATAAAAAATAACTTTTATTTTTATCCCATTAACACGTTGCCGACCTAGGACGAGAATGCTTGTCCTAATATGGCGTTACTTAACGCCCTAGGACGAGCATTCTCGTCCTAGGGTTAACGTGCCGCTGGCTTCCCGCTGCCGCAATCTACAGCAGGGTCCCGGCTGATACTAACAGCCGGGCCTCTGCTGTATCCGCCAGCACCGGTGATTACACCGATGCCGGCGGATTAACCCCTTGTATGCCGCGGTCACGCTGACCGCGGCATACAAGGTAATTGCGGCAGTTTTTAAAGCCATCGGGTCCCCGTGAGGCGGTGGGGGGGGCCCGATGGCTGAGATGGAAGCCCCGATGCCTTGCCCAGAGGCATCGGGACTCCCATCTACGGAAGCCCAGGAGACCCAGCCACAGCGCTGGGTCTCCTAGGCAACGGTCAGCGTCTCACAGTGTGAGACGCTGACAGTTGAATGCAGCACAATACAGATGCATTGTGCTGCATTCAATCAGGGATCAGACCCTGAAATGTTAAAGTCCCTTACTGGGACATAAGTGGAATGTAAAAAAAAAGTTAAATAAAAGTGTTTTAACAAAAAAATAAAAAATAATAATAAAGTTTCAAAAAAAAAAAAAAGCCCATTCCCCATAAAGAAACACATAAAAATAGAAAAAAAATAAAAAATATACATATTAGGTATCGCCACGTCCGTAAAAACCTGCTTTATTAAAATATCACATGATCCAGCCCGCCCGGTCAACACCGTAAAAAATAAAAAATAAAAACTGTCTAAAAAAACTAATTTTTGGTCACATTTCATCACAAAAAATGTAATACCATGCGATCAAAAAAGTGTATGCCCCCAAAAATAGTACCAATCTAACCGTCATCTCATCCCGCAAAAAATGAGCCCCTACCCGAGACAATCGCCCAAAAAATAAAAAAACTACAGCTCTCTGACTATGGAGACACTGAAACATGTTTTTTTTTTGTTTCAAAAAGGATATTATTGTGTAAAACTTAAATAAATAAAAATAAGTATACATGTTAGGTATCGCCACGTCCGTAAAAACCTGCTCTACAAAAATATAGCATGATCTCTCCCCTCAGGTGAACACTGTAAAAAATCAAAAATAAAAACTGTCTAAAAAAAGCCATTTTTTGTCACATTTCATCATAAAAAATGTAATACCAAGCGATCAAAAAAGCGTATGCCCCCAAAAGTAGTACCAATCTAATCGTCATCTCATCCCACAAAAAATTAGCCCCTACCTGAGACAATCACCCAAAAAATAAAAAAACTACAGCTCTATGACTATGGAGACACTAAAATGTGATTTTTTTTTTGTGCTTCAAAAATATTGTGTAAAACTTAAATAAATAAAAAAAAGTATACATATTAGATATTGCCGCGTCTGTAACGACCTGCTCTATAAAAATATCACACGATCTAACCTGTCAGATGAATGTTGTAAATAACAAAAAATAAAAACAATGCCAAAACTGCTAGTTTTTTTTACCTTGCCTCACAAAAAGTGTAATATAGAGCTACCAAAAATCATATGTACCCTAAAATAGCACTAACAAAACTGCCAACTTATCTCATAGTTTCCAAAATGAGGTCAGTTTTTTGGAGTTTCCTACTCTAGGGGTGCATCAAATGTGACATGGCAACTTAAACTTTTTCCAGTGAAATCTGCCCTGGCGTTCCTTTCCTTCTGCACCCTGCCGTGTGCCTGTACAGCAGTTTACGATGACAAATAGGGCATTTCTGTAAACTACAGAATCAGGGTAATAATTACTGAGTTTTGTTTGGCAGTTAACCCTTGCTTTATTCTAAGAATAAAATGATTCATATGGAAAATCTGTCAAAAAAGTGAAATTCGGAAATTTTGGCTACATTTTCCTTTAATTCTTGTGGAACACCTAAAGGGTTAAAAACGTTTGTAAAATCAGTTTTGAATACCTTGAGGGGTGTAGTTTCTAAAATGGGGTCATTTTTGGGTGGTTTCTATTATGGAAGCCTCACAAAGTGACTTCAAACCTGAACTGGTCCTTAAAAAGTGGGTTTTGGAAATTTTGTGAAAAATTTCAAGATTTGCTTCTAAATTTCTAAGCCTTCTAACGTCCCAAAAAAATAAAATGTAATTTTCAAAGTGATCCAAACCTGAAGTAGACACATGGGGAATGTAAAGTCATAACTATTTTTGGAGGCATTACTATGTATTTTAAAAGTAGAGAAATTGACATTTGGAAATTTGGAAATTTTTCTAAATTTTTGGTAAATTTGGTATTTTTTTATAAATAAGAATGAAATATTTTGACTCAAATTTACCACTGTCATGAAGTACAATATGTGACGAGAAAACAATCTCAGAATGGCCTGGATAAGTAAAATCGTTCTAAAGTTATCACCACATAAAGTGAGACATGTCAGATTTGCTAAAAATGGCCTGGTCCTTAAGGTGAAAAATGGCTGGGTCCTTAAGGGGTTAAAAGGTATGTAACAGTGCTTTAACAAATCAATGTACTGTGTTTTAAAACTTAGAGAAGCGTAGGTGTGTATTTTGCTTATTTTTATTTTTGATTTTTCTTCACTTTATTCTATATACCACACTAATATCTGGCAAGGGGGATTTTCTCCTAGTTTGTGGTTTTAGGGGGGTATATTATGTGCAATTTTTAGTGTGTTTTTCTAACCAGATGCTCCGATACCCCTGCAGACGCCATGTATATGGCGAAACATGTCGGGGGAGCTCTAGACGAATCTTTTTAGGCAGAGAAGCGCTGGTGATCAGATAGCTAGATAGTGGACGTACTGCAGACGTCCCTTATCTCTAGCTTAGTGAAATCCCACTACTAATAGGAGGCAGATATGAGGGGACCCTGGGGTGTGTGGTATATTTGAAAAGAGGGGAATATAAATGGAAAAGAGGTGTCTAAAGGGAAATAAATAATTGAGATTGAGAACAATAGCACTTCCCTACCTTTCCCTTCCTCCTGTTAGGAATCGGGATAAGAGGAGAGAGTGCTCATTTTCAATAATTATGATAGAGAAAGACATTAACATCGATCAACTCACGTGAATAAACATTACATGTGTGGCAATTGGTGTGAAGAGTGAAAAACACACTAAAAATTGCACATAATATACCCCCCTAAAACCACAAACCAGGAGAAAATCCCCCTTGCCAGATATTAGTGTGGTATATAGAATAAAGTGAAGAAAAATCAAAAATAAAAATAAGGAAAATACACACCTACGCTTCTCTAAGTTTTAAAACACAGTACATTGATTTGTTAAAGCACTATTACATACCTTTTAATGGGATAAAAATAAAAGTTATTTTTTATTTAGATGAAAAAAGGCCACAAACAGAATTGTATATCTTTTGACACTACCATCATTCCTACGTAAATCCTCAGATAACCAATAAAACCAACGCTGCTCTTCTATATGTCACCATGTCGCATTAGGTCCAAGATTCAGTGCTGACTTATTTAGAAATAAACTGTATCTTTAGAGTAGTTTTAGCTCTATTCTTGTGATGCAGACCTCCAAACTTGATGCATAACCCTAGAGTTCAATGATAATATTCCGGCTTCCTGCAGCCACCACTAGAGGGAGCTCACTACATACTGCAGCAGTGCCTCATCTAAGCGGGATTGTCTGAGCGGGTATTTCATGTATATCAAGAGATACCAATGACAGACCCCAGCGACATCGGAACTGGAACGTCAGCCATTTGCTGAGTATGTTTTTATTTTGTAACCCATTGTGAGCTATAGAATAGCCATTAACAGATTAATATATCTAAAGCCATAGAGTTCCTAATCGTGTGCTTTCTTTCCATAGTGACCTGCAGCCATCACTATAGGGAGCTTACTGTATGCTGTTTTCCATGTATCGATTTATTCCATGAGCTTCCTCTAGTGGTGGCTCCAGGCAGTCAAAATGTTATGTTTTAAAGGGGTTTCCTCACCCCCAATGCAATTTTACTTATGTTCTTAAAAGTGCTTCTAGTCCAGATTAGGATCCTTGGTGTGATGATCTCAAGTTTTAGCTCTTACTGTAACCATTAATTTTTTTCTTAATCAGTCATTATTTTTCAGGTTATGTAAGATGTTTTACAATATTGTCATGGAATATAACCCCTCATGTTACCTTCCAGCAACCATCCACCCTTTCACAGGCTCGTCATATCATCCAAACAGAGGGTATAGGACTGAGAGGTCTCAACAAAGGACTGACTGCCACTTTGGGGCGCCATGGAGTCTTCAATATGGTCTATTTTGGATTCTATTTCAATGTGAAGAATGCTATCCCTGTTAATAAGGTATTATTTATAAGTCATAGAAGAATATGGTTGTCATTGATAGTTTATAAGAATCCTATTACTACAGTAGTTGATCATGTGTAAATATATTTGGCTCTGTATACCCTCTGAGGACATGAGAAGATGAGTTCTTTAGTCTTCTACAATGGATAGGCTCTGATTTTCCTAGCATGTGGTGGTCACCCAACATCAAAAAGGGAAGCATTTAATTGTTATTGCCCTCTGTCTTTGCTCCTTGTATAGTTATATACTCCTGATAATCTGTGCATAACCCATCTTTGCAAGCTTATTTTTGCAGCTGGCTGGGGGCTTTTGGGAGATCGGTTTTGCCTTGACTTGAGAATTGTTTCTTCCTTTCCCTCATGAAGACACAGCAGATATGTGTTGGATGCATCCTATCATTGACAAGTTATTCTTTACATGACCCCCTCATGTTATTATCACTGCTGGTTACATTCCAATGATAGGTTGGAAGAGATAGTAGATAGCAAGTGAAAAAATAGCTTAAAAAGGTATAGGAATGAAGTGTGAAATTTACAGGTAGAAATTAATGAATGGGGTGGGGGGGGGCGATAAATTTGGCAACCCCCTACTCGGTCGGACTTGTAAAGGGAAGCTTACTTACCTGCTTCCCGGTTCTGGCTCGTCGCTCCTTCTTCTTCTGGCCTGCACTGGGGTCCCTCAAAGTAAACATCTGGTTTGACTTTGCCTGCTGCCAATCACTGGCTGCAGTGCTGACTGGATCCCATTGCATCATGTGACCATTCGTCATAATGTAAGGGTGCATTCACACGACCATATAAATGGATCTGTCCCGCAATTTTGCGGAATTCATTTTAATGGGGCCAAAAAAGATGCGGACAGCACACATTATCCGCATCTGTTGTTCCATTCTGCGGCGCCGCAAAAAATATAGAGCATGTCCTATTCTTGTCCGCAACCGCGGACAAGAATAGGTATTCTCTATATAGCGCTACCATATAAGAGGCACAGACGCTTCATAGTTTCTATTCAGTTTGCAATGGAATATGAGTGTAAATCTTCCCAGGGCATCATCTTCATGGACTTTTACTGTGTCCCCCTCTGTAGTTTTATTGTGTTCTAGATCCCAACTCCAAAAATCATTTGCCTTAATTAAGGAACACTAAGGGGCACATTTATTTAGACCAGTGTTTTAGATGCCTCTTAATAAACCCCTAAGTTGGTGGAGGTTCTGCCGGAGTTATGAAGAGTTGCCGGCCTCTTCATAACTTTGGCGGATCCTCTACCAGTTGTAAATGTAAGACGGCTTCCTAGCTGTCTTACATTTAGACCTTTTTCTACGCCTAAAGCAGGCATAGAAAATGGTAAATGAGGCAGGCCTGTTGGCCCTTCCCCACTCACTTTTTTAGACCTGACTTGAGCGTGGGGGAAGTTGCAGATTGAGGAGCAACTAACTGTTGTGTCACAATCTGCGCCTGACATGTGCCTAATATAGGCATATTTCAGCTTAATAAATTACCCCCTAAATCTTGGGATGAATGATAAAAGTAAACCGAGTATAATCTTGCCTCAACTGTTTGTCGGTCTGCAGTCTTGTAGAAATTCAGTATTCATTTCCATCAGATCGCTATCATTTTGAATAGGCAGATTACCGAGTGGGTAGGACTTCGCCCAGGGGTGAGCCCTAGCATTCCATGTTTCCTGGGGTAAGGAAGAGAGGGAGGCTCCTTCTCCAGCCAGTTATCTTACAGCCAGATATAGGATTGTAGGAAAGGAGGATGGAAACAGCTCATTTCCTGGAGCATATAGAGAACATTTCATCATATATTTGGTTTTAATTTCAATATGAGACAAAATAAGATCAAAGAGGAGGTTGTGATTAAGGGGGGAAGTTGTGGGATTGTTTTGTGTGTACTTTCGACGTTACTATTGCTTGTTCTCCGTCCCCATAGAGAGATATTACCAGCTCATTCCCCAATACGATCAGGATCTCCACCTGCAGTCATTGCGTGTCCATTTGCATCGCTTTTCTGTAAAGAGGAATAAAATTGTGATCTTTATGTGCACAGGACGAGTGCCGCAGAATATGAGCGTTAGATAAATGATGGGTGGTATCTATGGTATTGATATGTTTATGTGTCATGTTATGCAAATCATGACTGTTATACTGTATGTAAAGCATTTTTTCTACGTAGATACGGAAATGAATTGACTGTTTGCAGCTGAATCACAGAAAGAACATTTAATCCCAGAAACAATATTTTTCTTGTCGTCTTAACTAGAACTCGTCACCCTGCATTGTTGATATGTCTGTTTTCTGCTGGGTTTCTCTGTGGCCTTCACAATGACAGCGTAGTAGAAGCCTACTAACTTTCCTACTAAGCCTAACTACGTTCCTACTAACTGATTTATGAACATGGAGGGCTACACCTAAATATTGCTTCCTCAGATGTCCTGTTGTACTGCTACTGTGCATTACAGAATCCGCTCTGAAGCCTTTAGAAGAGGGATTTGACCTTGGTGTGGAAATATGTGAAATATGCCGTGTTTAGCAGATTCTGGGCCTCCATGTGGGTTGTTTGTGTTGGGGTTAGCTTGTTCCTACATATTGCATTTCAGTGTGAGGATATGTGGAGATAAAATTAACAGTTAAAGAAGCTGACCAATTTACAATGTATTTTGTCAAAATGCCATATACAGTCCATACAAGCATACGTGACTGTATACTGTCCTACGGCTTTCCTAATGGAAGCCCCTGGCTGCTCTAGTGTCAGAAAAGTAAATATGCTCATCTGTCATCCTCCTTGTCCGTGGTAGCAACCACTTCCTCTGGCTGATCCTGGGTAGCTTCTGTTCTGGATAGGTGCTGAACGGCAAATGGATGTGTCCGGCGAATGCAAAGATAACAGGCACCCCTGTATCTGTGCATGCGCTGGACGCACCCATTTGCTCTTCAGTACCTGCACAGAACAGAAGGTACAGAAAGCCCTTGATGCCAGCAGATGTTAGGTATAATCCAATAAATCAATATTTTGCCTTTTAAACAGGCCTTGAAACATAATTTAGATTGCCCCTCATCCGTGCAAAGCAGAGAGAACTGGTTTAGATAGGTGAGAAGCTTTGGTCGGATCCTTGGGGGGCGGGGGGATGTTTCTCCTTATGGAGAGCATCTGAGCACCTAGTAGGCGTTTGGGATTTTATAGGCCAGTCAACTCTGCTCTGGGTTTCTGGGGAAAATATATGAAATTAGCTTTCATTCCTAGGGGAGAAAAAAAAGCTAAGGGTCGATTTTCATACGGAAGACATCCCCCTTCAATGTAGACATTCAGAATCAGAAAATCTGCAACAAACCCTTATTAGCAGAACACATAGGAATGCCCCATAGGAATGAATAATATACAGTATTTGACTGAAAACTGCTGAGATACATAAAATTAGAACGATGATCGCCTAAACAATTATTCACAGTCACTGCTCTGGGTGAACATGTCCAGTGATCAAGTAATAAACTATAATTCTTTTACAATATCTCAGAAACATATTTCCTCTTGCAGACAGGGGATGTGCTTGTGACAGTAATGGAAACTGAATCAGGGCGAATGGTTGTATTTACCGAAAGAAGACCCATAACTAAATTGTGTAAATACAATTAAACAATCGACTTTCTATATCGTCGATCAGTGTTCATATAGGGCAATTTATCTGTTTGTGTAAAAGGATCCTTAGGAACCTGTGTATGAAATAGAGCTGAACTAAAAGTACAGCAGAGTACAGCAAGGAATTTAGAGAATAGTTCAATTTCATCTAGTGTTTACCCAATTAAATTGTACGAATCAAACTTGTTCAAAAAATCAGCTTCCTAGAGCAGCGAGGTGCTGTGCCTGCTGCTCAAGAGACCCCTTCCTCCTCCTTGATTGACAGGGGAATTGCTCAGAATAAGGGTGCATTCACATCTCCGTAAATGTGTTGCGGTCCGCAAATTGCGGATCTGCAAATAACGGATACCAGCCATGTGCGTTCCGTATTTTGTGGACCACACATGGCCGATCCTATGATTGAAATGCCTATTCTTGTCTGTGATCTGTTTTGCGGAACGGGGGACCAGAACTATGGATGTGGACAGCCCACAGTGCTGTGCATCTTTTATGGCCCCATTGAAATGAATGGGTCTGCACCTGTTCCGCAATATATGTGGACCGAGAAATATGGTCTTGTGAATGGACCCTAACTGCCAATACAGAGGTTCCATTTCTGCCACCTGAGCAGCGCAGATGCTCAGTGTGCATACTTCACTCACGTCTGGGTAGTACACCTGGAAATGTAATGGCGCATGCACAGTAGACATCTGCACTGTTCAGGTAGTAGCAGTAGAGCTTCTGCACTTGCCCTGCTACACTGAGAAAACAGTGCGGGCAGAAGATTGATAGGACCAGGTGATGTCTGGTCTTGTCAATCAAGGGTGAGAGGGGAGTTTCTTGAGCTGCAGGGCCAGCCCTATGCCTCTCAAGGAGGCTGATTTTTGAATGAATTTTGATTCTTACAACTCTCTTAGCTCATCACTAATCTCATCTTCAAGAAAGATCGTCAAATTAGAGCTGTTTAATTTGGAAATTAAATAGCAAACATAGAATCTATCTAAATATGCTCTATTTTGGGCCTGCACCCTAGTCACATGTCCTTCCAAGGTTGTTTTTAATTAAATTAGTATATAGCCAGATCATGCCTTCCCTGAATTAATTGGAGGCCCTTTAACACTATAAGTGGAGTTATATTAGAGTCCCATCCAGAAGAGGTCAAATTGTTTTGGCGGATGGGCACTAATAATTTTGATCAAAATATTCACTAAGGCTTCATATTTATTTTTATATAGCCATAATAAAAATGTACAATCCATATATTACATGTGTGCAGAGTGCTGTTATATTGTGTGTTTGAGTCAGATTCAGTTATCTAGTGATTTTTTTCTGAAGTGTCTAATTTGAGATAACTGGCTGAACCTTCACAGGATTGTTTTGATATTCTAAGGCTACTTTCACACTAGCGTTTTTAAATTCCGGTATTGAGTTCCGTTATAGGGGCTCAATACCGGAAAAAAACGCTTCAGTTTTGTCCCCATTCATTGTCAATGGGGACAAAACTGAACTGAAGACAACGGAATGCTCCTGAAAGCATTCCGTTCCGTCTTCAGACCGGAGAACAAACCGCAGCATGCATCCAGGCATCCGCACCAAGACGGATCCGGAATGACCCCCAATGCAAGTCAATGGGGACGGATCCATTTGGTGTGGACACACCAGTAATCTGGATCTGTCCTCCATTGACTTGCAATGGGGGGTCATTCCGGATCCGGCTACAGAGATACAGACAGACATACATACACACATATACACACAAACACATACATACTCACATACTCCAGCCAGGGATGCCGGCAGCATGTCTTCACGCGCCTCCTGCACGCAGCTATGACGTTTCCCCACTGCGCCCAGCAGAGGGCGCTGTGGGGAATCGTCATCACTGCGCGCAGGAGGCGTGTGAAGACGTGCTGCCGGCGTCCCTGGCTGGAGTATGTAAGTATGTATGTGTGTGTATGTATGTATGTATGTTCTCTGTGTCTTGTCCCAATGTGTGTGTCAACATGTGTGGGGCCGGACCGCTGCTCCGGCTCCACACATGTATCAGCGGCAGTACGGATCCGTCGGCACCCTTTAGGTGCCGGATCCGTGCTGCCGCTAGTGTGAAAGTAGCCTAAGGGTCACCGCTGTATGACAATAGGTTGAACTAGATGGATCTTACTACACAATATTGCTGTGTTTCTCCAGAGCATGAACCCCTGAGTGATTTGGGGAGTACTGTCTCTTCCAGAGGGGCGTGACTGGCCTATGAGCCTCCTCAAACCGATTAAGGTGCTGTCCATAAGGAGAGATAGTCACCCAACAAATCCACACCCAGGCAATCCACACCCAGCCATCCACACATCAGAGGCAGAGCTAGCTAAGATCTCATTTGCATACCTTTGTTCGTAAGTGATGTCATAGTCCATCACGTTCTATATATTCAAAAATACTTCCTGTAATATCTAGCTTATGGAGGATATTTTCATACCTGTAGCCATCAGAAGATGGATCTCTCACTTTATGTAAGAAACAGGCAGAGCGAAGCTTTGAAAGCTCTTTATCAAGTACGTAAGGTTTTGAGTTGAGGGAAATAGAGCGTAGCCCAGCGAAAACAGAATTTTCAGATTTTGTCTAAATTTTACATTTAACATAGTCAATAAATAGATGTCAGAGCTTTTGCTGGGTTAATCAGCTGGTAATCTGAAGCTTACACAGTTGCATAAAGGTGAAGAGTTATCCGGGGTCAAGTAGAGTTTGCAGTCAGTAGTTCACGGAGCCTCCACCCTTCTGAGAAAGTGGCATGTACAGTGAGCTGCGCTTACAGCAACCGCGCGCCTCCTGCCAACGAGAGATGCCAAACTAAATGTTGAATTATTAAGCATAGCTACCAGTGGTTGAATGGAAGCTTGTTTTATTAACCATTACAGGGATCCCATTAATAAGATGTGCTGACTGTTGAAAGAAACTTTATTTAACAGCTAAGCAATCATGCACAAAAAAATATTAGTAATGCTTCCATCACTGTCTGCGGAAGCATTGCAGCTAGACACTTAAGGCAAGCAATTAGATCTGGCCAAAGATACATAAATGTAAATGTTATAGCCGGTGCATTACAAGCATTTCTACTTTTACTAATATATTTAAAGGGCACCAGTCAGCAGATTTGTACCTATGACACTGGCTGACCTGTTACATGTGCACTTGGCAGCTGAAGACATCTGTGTTGGTCCCATGTTCATATGTTACCACATTGCTGAGAAAAACATTGTTCTAATATATGCAATTGAGCCTCTATGAGCAACAGGGGAATTGCTATTACTCCTAGAGGCTCTGCTTTCTTTGCAGCTACCATGTTCTCCTTGCTTTCATTGACATGGTCATGTTTGATGATGTCTTCACTTGACCGCCGATTGTGGTGCATCAATGACAAAGAATTTCTGTCCCGTGCATGCACTAGAGAGTCTATAGTCTCAGAGCATCCTTCAGTATGTGATGTAGCGTCAGCCTATCTCTCCTGCTTTTGATAGGTTTTTCCTGTCAGTTCTTACAAGCAGAGGAGAGCTGTGTGAAGTTGCATCACATATAATACACTGGAGGTTCTACACACAGTACTCACAGATAGTATAAACAGTGTAAGTTTTTAACTTTACAACCAATCATTTTATGGATCTGCCTACTGCATCACTGCACTCCTGTCGCCATTGGATAACGCAGAAATGATCTCTTCAGCAGCATTTTATTCATAGGGACATACAGAGGAGCAAGGAGAGCAGAACTTGGAAGGGAGAGGTCTGAGAGCTACCAGGAAGGATTTCATAGATGATATAATCCTGTAGTTCACAGGACGTCAGCTACACAGGAGAGACTGATCTCCTGTCTACACTGAAGAGCAAGGTCTGGACTGGTGGTTAGACTGGGGATCATGTGACACAGCTGGCCATAACATAAGGTTGACAAGTATGGACGTTGGTGACCTGAGATCAAACAAATGATACTGCTAGAAAATTAATTGGCATTACATTTAACAAAAATGCAGGATAAGAGTGCTGCTATTCATGGAAAAATGATGAGATTAAATTAATGATGGTCTACCTGAAAGATATTGTGCTGAAATTTAAGGAGTTAGGATTAGTGTGCGTTAACGATTTAAAACCCCTAGGCATCAAGAGAGCCTGTCTTACCCCATGGAGGAAAAAGAATATTTTCCCAGAAAAAAAGTTTTACTGAAACCTCTCAAACAATCCCTGTATACCCAAGGGAAGCTACAGGGCATGCCGTAGTAGTAGATGTAGCCAGCTCTTGAGTTCCAGGGGCCCCAAGCCCCTCCAGTATTATAGATGGGACATGGTACTGTAGGTGGGGGGCACTGTTATAAATTTTGCATTTGGGCCAGGAACTTCATGTTACCCCTCTGCAGTGAACTACTCATCTTTATAGTCTGACCTCAAAACAAAGGACTAGATTTTTACAAGACATGAGATAAGTTTCTGATGCAATAGAAGCATTGTACAAGAAGAAGTAGAACTGTCGGTTATTGTGCTGTATTTGCAAGATTCCTTTCAAAGGGAATTTAACACGCAGAGAGAAGCAATGTTCATGTGACATCGGTACATCCATTTCTGAGATGTGACAGAGACGTATTACATATTCACTTGAGTACACATTGCAGTTTATAGTGTTTACCCTGGGAAAGGAAGTTCAAAACCAGTGGGGACCCATAGAAGGACAGCTGTTTCTCCCTTTTGGATCCCCCTATTGCTTGGTCTTTGGCCTTATGTGGAGTCAATGTGCAAGATGGGAATGAGACCTCACCTGACAAAATAGAACATATTTTCTAATATCCCAAGACCTGTTTAGGAGTGTAAGAAAATGGTCTGTTCTGTTACACTCGCTATTTCGCTTTCAAGTCGTATACTGTACGTAGCTGCTTTCACTACTATTACTGGTTTCGTATGTATCATACAGTGGTGTAGCTCTGTTCTGACGTTATTTGAGTGACTATTTTTGATAGATGTACTTAGCTTAATGCTTCCAAACTAGGTATATTTATGAGAGTATAGATGAAGAAAATCAACAAAATACCTCCCTATAATTAAAAAAGTAACTTTTATTGGTAAACTAAACTAAAAAGAAAAAACCCTATGACAATAAGGCAACAAAAATATAGATAAGAAGGGTTATGCAGGATATCTGGAGGCGGGACTAATAACAGTCCTTCTTACTCACGGTCTGATGAACAGTCAATCCCAACAGTAATATTCATGTGCTCAATAATCTGGACCATCTAGTGCTATCCGTAGTCAGTCCCTTGCGACTATCCCTGCCTACAGACAGAGCACCTGCCCCGAAAAGGGTGACCCCACTTCTCGGTTGCTACGCCCTTACTTGCTTCTATGTGAACCCTAATGAAGTTAGACGGATGTCCCAATCCAAGGTCCTGACGCTTGCGTTTCCCCAACAATAAGTTGGTTCGTCAGGGGACATGAATCGATTTGGGCAGACCAAAATTCGTAGGATTGTCATAATGCATAAAAGCACCCTTAGTTTAGAGGTGCAAGGATGCTATGCCTACGATATGGGTTATGCGGATGAGAGGTGGGGTCACCCTTATAGTCACAAGGGAATGACTACAGATAGCACTAGATGGTCCAGATTATTGAGCACATGAATATTACCGTTGGAATTGACTGTTCATCAGACCGTGGGTAAGAAGGACTATTATTAGTCCCACCTCCAGATATCCTGCATAACCCTTCTTATCTATATTTTTGTTGCCTTATTGTCATAGGGTTTTTCCTTTTTAGTTTAGTTTACCAATAAAAGTTACCTTTTAATTATAGGGAGGTATTTTGTTGAATTTCTATGTATTTAGCTTCTGTAAAACTGCTTTCTTTCAAAAACTTTACCACTTTCTATTGGTGTGTTTTTGGTCTTACATCTCAAGTGATTGAGGCTGAGGTGCAATACCAGTCACAACCAAAAGTGGTTCACTAATTTTATAGAACCCCTGAAAATTCTGGAACACTGTAAACTGCATGCAGACGGCCATCGAACCCCCAAGGTTATTCTTACCTGGTCTTCACTGATTCTGATATTGATCTTCTTGCATGATTCTCTTCCACCCAGGCTACATGATATTGAGTACCGCTGCTTAGCTTAGGCCGAGTTCACGCTACAGTTATTTGGTCAGTTATTTTGATCAGTTATTGTGAGCCAAAAGCAGTTGTGGGTCAAAAACACAGAATAGGTGCACATCAAATCATTACACATCATCTCTGAATAGGCTTTACTACTGGTTTTGACTCACAATAATTGAAGGAAATAACTGACCAAATAACTGATGTGTGAACTCATCCTTACTTGTACCCATTATACCCAAGTCCTTTTCTTGTACTGTTGTCTCCAGTTTTATTCCATGCATTGTGTATGCAGCCCTATGATTACTGTGGCCCAAGTGCATTGCTTTACATTTATCTACATTAAAATTAATTGCCACTTTCTGGCCTATGCCCCCAGCTTATCTAGATCTGTCTAATATTTGATTACCAAGCTGGGTTTTAAGTATTCTACGCAGTTTTATGTCATCAGCAAAAACAGTTTACTCTCAATCCAAGATAACTGATAAAGAGACTAAAGAGAATTGGACAGATTCTTGTGGTACTCCAAAGCCGACATTTTGAGTATGTCTCATGTACAACGACCCTGTTTCCTGAAAGTCCAGGAAAACCTCTTTAAAAATGTCACACCCACCTGAATTTTATAGAGGCTGTCAGTCCATTCAAATGATCAAAATAGGACACCTGCATTTTTTTGACTGCCGTTATTCATGGCCTGTTAGAAAAAAAAATAACAACCATGTCCGCCACACAAGCAGGGAATATACAGGTGTGAATATATCATTAGAATGTCAGATTTACTGGTCGGTAGTTACATGGTTCCACCTTTTTACCTTTCTTAAATATTGGTAACACATCAGCCCTCCTCCAGTCCTGTGGCACTGAGTCCGAGATAAAAAACGATGAGATATCAATTACTGAACTCAATTCCCTCAGGACTCTGGATGCAATCTGGTTTTCACTGATGGTTGCTTGGAGATGTAAGTTGTAATTTTTATTTTTATTTTTTTATGCGCGTGAAGAACACATCCAAAACCGATTGCACCTGCATTGAAAAAACTGAAACACTGAATGCAATCGCAGACAAGACTAACTGAACTTGCATACAAAACCATCCATTTTTTCCTGAACAGAGCCTGACACAATCCATATTGTTCGTGTGAAAGAGGCCTTGTTCCTGGACATTTTGTTACCAATGGGTTCACACTTACTTACACTTCATATATGAAGTGTGATAAGCAGTAGAACTTCAGAACCTGCTTATCAGGAAAGCAACATGTATACTGAACATGATATGGCACAGGAAATGGAATCTCCTTGACCTGTAGGTAAGAGGAATATTTCTACATGCTGCGGCATGAGAAAACTTTTAGTGCCACTTATTAAGCTACAGAACACTTGAGGATCAGATTTACATGTCTCACTAAGGGTCTGGAGGATTCTGAGAAGTGACAAATGACTGAAAAGTACCGCCAGTAAATCCCACTTTCTTTTCTATAAGCTTAAAGAACGTGTAAGCCATCAAAAGCAAGGTCAAAAGGGTCTACTGATAAATATATGTAGATATATATATATATATATATATATATATATATATACATACATATATACACACACACACGTTTTATAGGCATGCAATTGTTTATCGGAGACAAATTGGTCTTTGTTAGATGGATAGATAGATGCAAAATGGCAGCTCAAGGAAAAAAACAAAACATGAGAAGGAAGACGGAAGGAAGGAAGGAAGCCCAGGAGAACTAGACTATTTTCCAATGGCTAGAAAAGAATTTCCCAATTTCCCCTAAAAAAATTTCCCAGTGGCTAAAAGATGAGAAATGATATGACAGTTCAGATATTTATTAGATTTCTAATATCCTTACACATGCCTTGTTTTTTTTGTTTAGTGTCTGTTGTATCATATAACATTTTTATATTTTAAGATTATTATATTTATTAATGTATGACTACATTTATTATAAAATAATATCAAACTTTGCAGATCCACTAGATCAAGCTGCCTGGTCCCCTCCTGGCCAACCTACTCTTACACTGCCTGTCATACAGGCAACTCACAACTTTCAGCTGCATCAATGGCTCTCTTAAGTGCCCCACCACAGCAGTCCAGTCAGCATTTCGTATTGTAGCTTAAAGGGGTTCTCCGGGAATTAAGAAAATGAAAATACTTAAATATTACTTTATTCTAAATATATTCCCAAATATCTTTCATTAGTTATAATGGCTCGATTTGTCTGGGCAGCAATCATTAGGAGAAACAAAATGGCCGCCACCCTATTAGTGCACACAAAACCTGTCCTAATCACTCGGCAGGAAAGTTACTTCACACATCCTCCTCTCTGCTCTGCTTGTCAGGGATTATCATCCTGAATGCAGTTTAATATGATATTTAGCTGAATCTCTTTGGGAATGGAGTTCATGAGGAGAGATGAAGTACAGAGGGGACGGACAGCACAGACTGTGGTAATGAGGGGCTGTGGTAATGGAGACTGCATACAAGTGCTGCTTCTCATTAGCCACATCAGCTTTATTCAGGATCATAATCCCTGACAAGCAGAGCAGAGAGGAGGATGAGGCGGCTCTTTACCTCAGTGAAGTAACTTGTTCTCCTCTGTGATTATGACATGGTTTTCTGTGTACTAATAGGACAGCGGCCATTTTGTTTCTTCTAATGATTGCTCCTCAGACAAAACAAGCCATTATAACTAGAGATGAGCGAACATGCTCGTAACGAGCAAGCGCAGGGGAGCCGAGCGGTACAGTGCTCGTTACGAGCACGTTCGCTCATCTCTAATTATAAGTAATCAAAGGTATTTGGGAATATATTTATAATGAAGTAATATTTAAGTATTTTCATTTTCTTAATTCTCGGAGAACCCTTTTAAGGGGCCCAGTTGCAACAGTAATGACTAGACCCCTCTAGCTATACCACTGCAGGTGGACGTTCATTCAGCAAACTGCTGTCAGTCCTGCTTCATCCAGTAACATGCACATTTGGTTTGGTGAATATGCATGTTCTGTTTATTGCATGTAACTTCCTTAGATATGTGGTCATACTATTTTGCCATCTGCTTAGACATAGGGTCCAATTGACTGTAGAAATTTAAGGGGTGAGAATTTTTTAGTAAAGAAATTAATAGAATATCTGGAGTATTGCACAACATTATTTTAACTATATCAATGCAAAAACACTGCTTTCCTGTGTCATTTTCACCCTTTTTCTTTCTTTTTTTTTTCCTACTCTCCTCTCTGGAGGATTTGTCTCTTCCCTTTCTGTGGGTGGGCAGCAGCTTGTCCCACATGACAGTCAAGCACCTGCATCTCCCAGGAGTGCATTGCAGTCAACTCTTCTTAACTCTTTCCTCTGCTGTATAGAAGTCCCTCCCATTCTGCTCCACCAATAAATAGCATTGTTGCCCCACAGTTTCCTTCTTCACTGTCTAGAGAAAGATATAGCGGTATAGTTCTATGAATTAGAATTAAGGAGGGATGAAAGAAATGTGTATACACACTTCACTATGGTGTTGGCATTAAGGGCAGTAGAGCAGGGAAGCTACTGAGCATATGAGTCCACCTCTGAATGCAGGAGAATGTGGACCAGAATTTCAGTCACAGGAGAAACAGCAGAGGGCGCCATCAGAGAAGAAATTGTAATGTACATTAAAAACTATATTTTTATTGCATACATATTGTAATAATACTTCATTTGAAATGCCCTATTCATTGCATAGTAATATTTTTGTGGGATAACCCATTTGTATGTTTTAGGCTCTCTCTCTAGATAGATAGATAGATAGATAGATAGATAGATAGATAGAGCCTTCCTGCTTGATGATTACCTAGTTGCCTGCTTATTCTGCCAGCCCCTGGTCCTACCTGTCTGAGGGACCAATTGGTATCTAGGCAGGCCATCCTTGGTGATATCATCTGACCTGCCATGGTAGTTGAAGTGGAGAATCCCAGTATTTGTTAGTAGACAGTGACCATAAAGTGTGTTTGGCTTCAGTCGGCACTGAAAGTGAATGCACATTTCAGCATATTCTGTTTTGATGTCTGACCCATCTGCTTGTCATCAGTGCATTCTTCTGACTACTTTCCCGCCCATTGGTTGGGTAATATTACACTGCATCCGTTACAGTTTATTGCATTCTGTATATGTTTAAGATTGTTCCTAAGCTGGGAAGTGATGTTGTTTGAGCTCCACATTGTGTATCTTGAGTGCTTCCTTATATATCTTCCATCTACTACCTACTTTGCATGCACCATATACAGAGCATACATCTTCTCACCCAATTATATCCATAAATCCTTGCCAAAAGGACCGAGTGTTATTTCCATGCTTTTTGCTCTCTCAGTTCATACCCTGTTTATAATAGGAAGCCCTGGAATACAGCAGTTCTATGCAAATGTAGGTACAAAATAGTGTTCTTCCCTAGCAATCAGCATAGAGAGATAAAAATTTTATATAGCAAGGTAATCCATGTTATCTGCTAGTATAATAGTAGATTAGTAGAATTGGGATTACTGTATGACAGCTCTATTTATCTCTCAATAGGCCTAGAAAAGATGCCCACAGAAGACCATTGCATTTATTATTATAATGTGTAACACTCTAATTTTGTCACTCATCCCCTTCCCTCTCTGAATGAAGTGAATGGTCTGACTGAAAAAGTCAAACATGGCTGCTTGCCAAGCTAAAACTGCTAAGGCTACTTTCTCACTAGCATTAATATTTTCCAGTTTTTGAGATCCGTCATAGGTTCTCAATATCGGAAAAAAATCAGTAGAACAGAAAGTTCCAAAATGCATTCCGTTCCGTTCTCATACCGGAGAGCTGCAGTTTGCTTTCCATCCTGGGATGCGGAGCAAGACAGATCCGTCATGACCCACAGTGCAAGTCAGTGGGGACGGATCTGTTTTCTTTAACACAATCTGACAACAGAAAACGGATCTGTCCTCCATTGACTTTCAATGGAGATCATGATCCATCTTGGGTGTGGTAAAGATAATACAACCGGATCCGTTCATAACAGATGGTTGGATTATCAGTAACGGAAGCCATTTTGCAGAACCCTTCCGGATCCAGCAAAAACGCTAGTGTGAAAGTAGCCTAAGGAGGAAGTGACTTTAAAATTTATATACCGAAAACCACCAAAAAACTAAAAAAATATTTAGAATATTCACATGTAGGCTGTTAATGTGTACGAAAAAATTTGATGGTTAGTGTCCCTTTAAAGTTTAGAAAAACATGGCTCCTTTCTTCCAGAAACGGCACCATTATTGTCTTAGGATTGTGTCTGGCATTGCAACTCCGCCCTGTTGAGTTCAGTTTAGAAAGATCGGTTGAGATGTAAGTATTGTTTTTGTCCTGCCAAAAGTGTCATAAACAGGGGCCTATAGTAACGCTCTTGTCCATGGACCGATATACATCTGCCACCACCAATCTGATTAGCTAATATGGAAACCAAAATTACTCATGTGTGATGAATGTACTGAAAGTCACGAGGAAGGCCACCAGAATTAGGCAACACATTCCATCATAGAACAACATAGATGTGAGTCACATGAGAAAGACTGGGGTAGAGCATAATGCATACCATCTGTAATTACTGCCTGTCAGAGCAGTACATACAGTGGAGTACTTGGGTTCCATCCTCGAGAACAAGAGGCTGGTGGTCATCATATAGATCCACAAACTATTAATGATATCTTTTTTAAAGAAAAATCTTGTGAACAACAAATTCTATAGTATGATATTGACACCTTAATTAAAACTATGTATATGTGTGAAATATTACATATAAAAATATATAGCTATGTACTCATGAAATAACTCCAAAATAACTACAAAAGACAGGCCAAAAGAATGCCTTAGTTACACCCATTGTTGCCTTCCACAGGAAATCCGCTAAGGTGCTTGCCCCACACACAAAATAACTACAAAAGACAGGCCAAAAGAATGAGTCCTCATGTGTTGTCCTGCTTGCATTTTGGTCAATTTCTGCTTCGAATGCACCGACTGTAGTGAAAGTATGCCACTGAAGCTGCCAACTACAACTGTGCCCCTTTAACTCAGCTACAAGCATGCCGCCATTAACACCTGCCTCACTTGCTCCCATGAGTGCCTGCCTTAGTTACACCCATTGTTGCCTTCCACAGGAAATCCGCTAAGGTGCTTGCCCTACACACAAAAAAACAACTCATATTTACTTGGACCAAGACCATGGCATACGGTTATTAGATGCTGTAAATGCGGTGACTGACATGGTGCCAACATACCGTAATGAATAGATTGGGAGTGCAGAGTCATGGCTGCTTTTAAATATTGTCTACAAATCTATTTGGCTTAAAGGGGTTGTCGGGGTTCAGAGCTGAACATATCCCCCTTCTTCACCCAGGCAGCCCCTCTGAGATAAGCATCGGAGCATTTCATGCCCCGATGCTCTCCCTTGCCCTGCGCTGTATCGTGCACAGCAAGGACTTTTTTTGTTTACATTTTTACACTGCTAGGCGGAAGCTTCCGCCTACTAGTGTTCCCGATGATGTCATAGGCACTAATGGGCGGGCTTTAGCACTGCCGAGGCCTGAACATTAGTGTCGGTGATGTCACCGGGGACACTGCTAGGTAGAAGCCTCCACCTAGCAGAGACCCAGTACGTCATCAGATCTGTAGAAAAAGTCCTTCTGCTGTGCGATTCAGCTTTAGAAGTGATAGACAATGTTTTGTCACTAAAGACCAAGGAAATGCACAAAGGGTCTTTTATTACATTGTCAGCTCTTCATATTTCATGTGCTCTCTAGTCCAGGCCTTCATACCATAGTCAACAGTGGCAATTGCAAAAGCTATGGAGAATCTTCATGGTCTTCCATTGTGCTTTCTGGGAAAAACACACACTATGTGTGGTGTGGTGTACATTGGATCCTAATATGCTGTATGTCTGATGAAGAGTCTGAGAGGGCTGACCAAAATTAAAACCAGGTTTGCCAAAGTGTCCTTTTAATGATTTTCTTTCCTAATCTATAGTAGGAGAAAGTAGGGTGGATGATAATATATATGATTGTTATTCTTTATCATGGTTTACTTAGATACTTCTATATCATTGGAACTTGAGAATGTAAAATGTTGAGCAACGCAGTAAACAGTTGTGCCGGTCATAGGTCACTGCATCAAAATGCGGCTTCTGGGAGCAGTTTACATCTGTGGCAGTAAGTGTCACGTCTTTTTGCCCATTATCACAGTTGTCGATGTGCTTTGAAGTATATGTTCTTCTGTGACGTACCATTAGGAGGAGCGTGAGGCATGTAATATATTCCAAGATGTCCCTGTCCAGCATGCACATGGTTTAAATGGAGTTTTCTTCCTAGCACCCCGTCAGCCAGCAATTCCCAGGATAAAAAAAATGCAGAGGGTATCATTTCCAAGAAGTTACAGATTTGCATCCTGGAACTATTGCACTACACACTTTGTGGCTGTTGTATCACAGCAGTCTAAGCTTCCAGATGTGAGAGAACAGTCTAAGCATCGAGCTGTCAGCAGCCTTAAACTGGGCATTAAATTTGCATCCCAATTAAAGCTGTTTGCAGGTCATTTTTGCCAAAAACAATAAAAGTCCTTGAGCCGGGGGGGGCGTCACTGATGGGATCGGCATGTGTGATTTGGAAGTCAGCAAATGCTGAATCGTTTTTCATATGCTCGGTCGGCCTCAGCAGACCATAGAGAAGCTAAACCCTAGGCTCTGTTTACCATAAACCCTCCAGCCTCTAAAACGCCATAAAAATGGCACCGACCGCCCATCTGTCTCTGTAATCAGAGGTCTCGCTAACTGTGATTAGCTTTCTTAACCCTGACAGTACCAGTCTTGGCAGACATTTGCAACACTTAAATGGGCTGTCCGATTTAGAAAACCTACTTTTATAAACCCTGTTAAGGAACTGATTTAAAGAGATTTTCCAGGACTTTCTTATTAAAGACCTATCCTTAGGCTAGGTCATCAGTATCAAATCAGCAGGGGTCTGACTTACTCAACAATCAGCTGTTTTTATGAGCTGCAGTACCAGAACTACACAGCCCCAACCACTGTGTCTGTGCCTAGGTGCTGATAAATGATCCTAAATTCTAGAAAATCCCTTTAATAGAGGAGGATCTTCTGTTCAGAATCCTCTGTTTAGGGTCCTCATCTCTTGGTCAAACTGAAGAATGACTACAAAAACATCTCTTCCTCTGGAGGACCTGTCCACAATTCTTAAATTCCCCTATGGTGGCGCTGCAGGGAAATTTGGACACCTACTGTCAGGTTTCCCTTTAGGTTTCCCTAAAGATTACAGCTGATCACTAAAGGTCTCAGCAGTGGACCAAACTTTGTGATCAACTTGTTATGAAATGATCTTTTTAGCAAGTAGGAATGGTCCATAAAATACAGCTTTTTTAAGAAGCTCAAGTATCTGATGACAAAGTGTGCATTACTGATGATGCACTGCGATGAGTATTACTGGTATATTGAAGACTGACTTACTAATTTGCTTGGCCGATCATCAGCTCTTGCAAGTCTGTACAGGTGCTCATGTTTCTTATGACAGATCAGTATCTGTATTTCAGCATCCATTGTCTTTTATGTGGCATACCTGGCTCATCACTGAAAACGGTGGAATGTCAGCGAAGCAAACTTTTTAGGTTCAGTCATTGTTACTCCTCATCAACATGGCCGTAACCTACTGTACCTCAAAATAATGGTTATGAACTTATGACCATTCTCCAGACAGCTGGTGGCTATACTATTAACATGAGTTATGCAGAGAACAGTACAGAGTAGGGTGCTGGGTGAGAAGCCTTTGGCATAGCTTTCGACCGGGGGAGAAGATACTGCTTATTGAGATGCCAATAGATGAGGAGAGTTTTAGAGGCTATGCTTCCTTGAAAATGGGCAAGAACCTCAACCTGCTGTCTACAGATGGTTGTCTGTTCCTTTTGAAGTAGACTGGTTTGACTGATGTCCCTAGTCATGTTTCAAGACTCTTCAGTGGATTGGGCCTTGACTTACAGGATATACCGATAAGTAGTATTAGAGAAACAGTTTTCTTCGTTGTGGAGGATAGCTAATTTGCATACCTGGAGAATGGGTTTTCTAAACCAGCCAACCCCCTTCATAAGTGGCACAGTCTGGGAGAGTTACACAATGGGATCCTGAGCATAGGGTGGTCTTGTGCACTGGAGATAGGCGGAGGTTACCAAGTTACTGGTACGTACCTCCAACCATCTTCAGTGTGCAAGACGGAAGCTGGTTGTCTGCCTCTCTCAGATTGTGACTTTCTCTGTGTTCTTTAAAAACATATAGCCACATAATTCATGTTTCCAGGTAATCCATTACTGTTCTGAGATTGGAATCCTGCCCCCTTTTTCTTCATCTTGGTTTCAGTTCCATTTTGACAAATTGACTAGGATTTTTATTTTTTTTAACTGGGCTAAATGGTGGGTTGATGAGGGAACATGCCAAGCAGTGTTGCATCATGATATTATGTGGTCACTTTAGTACAGGTTAAATGGATGTGCCTTTCTACTTTGGTTGATCTGTGATGGTGTCACCACACCACAATGATGAAGTCATGGAAAATCTTGTTGCGAACTATCACTATTTACTGTGGAAATGTGTCAACTGAAAAGAGGCTAGTGTTAACTCTACTCCCTCACATGAACTCATGAAATATTTTTACAAGGACATGAGCTTTAGTTACTAAAACTAGAACATGGAAAAGTTGTGTATAGCAACCAATCAAATTTGTGTCATTTTTAGAAATTCTTATCCCTTCTGATGGTATGATGCATTTTTGGTATGAACTGTAGCTTAGTCTCGGGTTCCTTTGATGGGATGCAGATCTACAGCACTCAACAATGACTGAAAAATCCATCATGGTATAGGGTATCATGGCTGGTCAACTTTTTGACAGATATCTGCCACCCCTAGTATCTAAAAACACACTGGAAAATGCTGTTACATCTGATGGCAATCATACATATGTCGGTACATCATTCAGGTACTGGGCCAGATAATCAGTACATCAGGTACTCTTCTCACCTTTCCCACATTTGTGTGTACATGGGTGGGTGTGTGTGTCTAAGTATATATATATATATATATATATATATATATATAAAGAAATTCCACAGCACCACCAAAAATTGTGCTAAAGAAGGTAGTGATTTATTTCACTAGAGCGATGTCGCATGGCTGCTTGAGAAAAGTCCGCTCTGGTGAAATAAATCACTACCTTCTGCAGCACCACCAAAAATTGTGCTAAAGAATTTCTTTTTTTGTATTTAGAAGGATTTGACCACGTCTGGAGCCGATGGCACACCGCTACAACTTTCTACTTTGCTGTGCTGCTTCCATTACGTTTTGATATATATATATTTTAGTGATACCCCCTTAGTTCCCCATACTGTATATTCGTTATGCCCCCTGAGTATCCTTTCACAGTCGTAATAATCCATTAGTGCAGCCACACAGTAGTTATGCCCCTAAATGACCCCACACCGTAATAATGATCCCCTTAGTTCCCCCCACAATGTATAAAATGTATATAGTGATGCCCCTTAGTGCCCCATACATTAGTTATGCCTCAGTAGTGCCCTTTCACAGTTATAATGATCCTTTAGTGCACCCACACAAAGTAGTAGTTATGCCCCAATGTGCACCCACACAGTAATAATGACCACTTAGGGCTCCTTCACAAGAGTGCTGCCCCCTTATTCCCCCCTTACAACATTTCTGACCCCTTAGGTTTCCCTCACAGTAGTACTGCCCCCTTAGTGCCTTCCTTACAGTAGTGCTGCCCCTTAGTGTTCCTTTACAATAGTGCTACCCACTTAGTGCCCCCTCGAAGTAGTACTGCCCCCTTACAATAGTGCTTCCCTCTTAGTTCCCCCTCATAGTAGTGCTGCCCCCTTACAATAGTGCTGCCCTCTTAGTGCCCCCTGACAGTAGTGTTGCCCCTTAGTGCCTCCTTTTTGTTGTCCCCATAATGTCCCCTCACAATAGTGCCACCCCCTTAGAGCCTTATTAGTACCTCCTCACAATAGTGCTGCCCCTTAGTGCCAAAGTAGATAAAATAAAAAGTAATACTCGCCTAGCCTTGTTCACCTAATGAACAAAGCACTTCTTCCCCTGGCTAGTGCTCTTCTGCTCAGCATAGCAGGAGCAATTACTTCACTGCATCACCATTGTACTGAACTCAAGGACTAAGATAAATTTGAGAGTGAGACATATCACAGTTGTCCT
This sequence comes from Rhinella marina, assembly GCA_900303285.1. Taxonomy (NCBI): domain Eukaryota; kingdom Metazoa; phylum Chordata; class Amphibia; order Anura; family Bufonidae; genus Rhinella; species Rhinella marina. The sequence continues at coordinate 492,035 of ONZH01020370.1, forward strand.
CGGATGGAGGAACAGCTGCTGAAATCCAGGACTGTCCTTCTGGATCCTGAACGGTTGGGATGTATGTTTTAGAGGGTTATTCCCATCTATGACATTGGGGGCATATTGCTAGGATATGCCCTCAATGTCTGATAGGTACGGGTCCCACACTTATGCGTAGAACTGAGCTGGCAAAGTCCCGGAGGGCGTACTGCACATGCGTGGCCTTCCTCCATTCATTCCTATGGGAGAGCCGAAAATAGCAGAGCACTGGTTTGGCTATTTCCGTCAGCCCCATAGAAGTAAGTGAAACGGTGGCCGCGTTTGCATGTTGCACCTCCCATTCATTTCAATGGGACTTCTGAAAATAGCCGAGTGCGCCTCTTGGCTATTTTCAGCACTCCCATAGGAATGAATGGGGGACAACAGCGCATGCGCGGTGTGCCCTCCGAGACTTTGCGGGCTCCCTTTTAAGTATCAGACATTGAGGGCATATCCTAGCAATATGCCCCCATTGTCTCAGATGGGAATACCCCTTTAAGAATTTTCAAATAAGTAAATCCTCCCAAGAGTATATGTTATAATGTAATGTAATATTGCATTGAATGTAACATAATAATAAAAAAAATAGTGAGAAATAAGCCACATGCCAGTTGTAGTATCACTAAATAGTGCTATAAATGCTAATTAATATTTCCTTCTGTAGGAATAAAATGCAAAACGCTAGCACTAAGTGTTTATTGTTGACCATTTATAAAGGACCCTGTTCATGGGTGGCAATATGTATTGAAGACAGCAGATATTATCGTGGCATAAAATGTAGAAGCCAATGAATATGTAATACCATACAGAGAACAACAGAGTTCATTGAGGTGTTCCGTAGAAACGGTCTACGTGTGTGAGAAGAACGAGTGGACTGTCCATCACAGGTGTAACCATCTATTGTTGTGTCTGTGACTTCAATGTCCTATCTGTGCAGTGATAAATGAACTTCAGAGGTGCGAGCTGAGAGCACCTGGTACTAACAGGAGGTCTCTCCTACCACAATGTTATTCCAACCTAACCCTGTTTATCTTCAGTGATCAGATGAGATCGGGCATTCTCAGGTTATCATAATCCATCATTTTCAAACAGATTCTTAAAGGCATCTTTCTTTTCTCTGCCCTTCTCCTTCTTACATTTATTTGGACTGTGGTTTTTGGAATTTGTTTCAAATAAAAGAAGCTTTGAGTTGTTAAATGGAGATCCTGCTATTTATTTTCTCCGGTTAGAAAGGGAACGAGGTTGACGATCTCACTGTATATTTTCCAGAATAATTAGGAAAATGTATTAAGAACCTCTATTAAAAAAGACTTTTGTAGGTCCAGGATTTGGATTTTATGTAGAATGTTCCATTTGTTTATGTGATTAGCTAATATAGTCAGTAATACTATGTTACCAAAGGGGTCGTCATGTCATAGAAGGGAGTCCCCCTTTCTATGAGCCAGACTGTAGAGCCGCTGCTGATTTACTAACACTCTCTAGGCAGACAGCCTTAAGATCTGCCAAATTTATCACAGTGGCTCAGTCTGGATGAAAAATTTGGTGCATCTTTCTAGACGTTTTAGAAACTTCACACCACCTATTGGTTTGCTTGCTTTGCTCCAAAATTTTGGCATTGTTTTGGCATACACTGATGCATTTAGCAGCACCCCCTTTCTGCTAAGCCACTACGCTTTTCCTTTAAGCCATGCACCTTACCATTTAAGCCAGAAAAGGTGTATAAAACACGTAATAAATGTTTTTGGCTCAATTTGAGCTAGAATTCCAGCTCATTTTAGCAGAATGAATCTACCCCCACTATCTTTTGCATTTATTGGCACAAATGATCACTGAAACCACCCTGGGCTAAATCATTGGATACAGCAAGTCTAAGACACTAATATTATAAGGTTTCATCATCAAATGTCATGTATAATTGTATACCATACATGACCAGTACAACTCAGAAGTCTGGCAACCGCTGATTTTGTGTTAAAATGTAATATATCTTTATATATAAAAAAAATTACTTTTACTCTAAAAATCCATCCGCAGATTGAGCAAATTGAAATTAGAGCATATGGACATCACTAAGGAGTATACCCTGCTTGGGACTTCTATTAGCCAGAGAGAGAAACAAGGATTATCTCTTTCATGTACTCTGAATACTGTTATTCCCCCTTCACCTTCCTGCAGGCTCCGCACAAGGCATAACTGTGTATGAACCTGAACTCTTATTCAGTATCTGTGTTGTATGGATCCCGAATACTCAGTCCATAATATTACGTGGGCCCATGCTATGTCTATGGCACGCTGTCTCACACAGGGGAGAACAATGAGTCGCATGGGCCAGAGATATGGGCGCTCACAGACGTCCGTATGTCTCTGTGCCTTGTGTGCGTTACCATATGCCCCTTATTTATTACCATGGTAGGCTTTTTAGCATAAGACACTATTCGTGATACAGCAAAGAAGAAAAAAAGCGTCACTCACCAAAGTTCTTCCTTTATCTTCAGGCTTTTAATACTTATACAAACGGCATAAAAACAGGGTAGCTGAGCGGATGCCATTCAGTGCATGCAGGAATGAGCAGCGACGGCCATTTCGTGCTAATTGCGCTTCCTCTGGCCGCTCCTGATGACGAATCTTCGCCACCGCCTCTTATACTGCTGCAGACCTGACGCACTTAAACAGAACTGCAGCATAAAATAACGGAGCAGAAAAAGCCCCAAGAAATTCGCAGACCATACATAGAATGTTCGCGGAACAATCGCAAGCACATTCATGGAATATTCGCTAAGTATTCACAACATACTCGCAAACTATTCAAAGTTTAGAGTCCATAACAGAGGCACATATTCAAGACATATAACAAGACCTGAAAGTCTCAATCACCAATAAATACACTAAGGTCATTTCTCGGACCTAGAGCTCCTGACCTAATGATCCATTTCGCCTCCCTCTGCAGTAAAAATCTGTGTCTATCGCCTCCCTGGGGCGGTGGGTGTATCATTTCAACACCTGCAAAACCCAGAACATTCGTGTTACCATGATGTACCCCTCTTACATGTTCTATTAACCTCGGACAACCTTTTCCAGAGGAGATAGAGTTCAAATGTTCTCTGAATCTCTCATACAAACATCTTATAGTTTTTCCGAAGTAGAAGCGCCCACACTGACAAAGCACCAGGTACACGATGTATTTGCTTCTGCAGGTAATGAAATCATTAACCCTATGATTTTAAGGTCCTTTTACACGGGCCGATTATCGGCCGAAAAATCGTTCCTAGGAACGCTAGTGCCGATAATCGGCCCGTGTAAAAGTGGCCCTAATCAGCCGACGAACGAGCAAAACGCTCGTTCGTCGGCTGATTGGATCTTTTGTAGAAACCAAAAGATCCAATCTGTCGGGCGCACATTGCCCTGTGTAAACAGGCGATGTGCGCCTCACAGTATGGAGCTTCCCGGCCGCACGAGCGATACAGCGATCACTCGTGCGGCCGGGCGCTCGATTCGTCGGGCCGTGTAAAGGCTCCCTGCCCGAGCGCCGATATCGCTGATCGGCGCTCGGGCAGGGAGAAGAATCGGCCCGTCTAAAAGGGCCTTAACCCTCCAAAACACAGTAATCTCTGTCGTAGATTGAACTTACAGAATGAGCAATTGCCGCATTTGTAGTTGCCCGGGGAGACTCGATCCCTTATCCAAGTATTTGTTTTTTTCTCACTAAAGCGACTCCTGACAATCCTATCTTTAATTGTATGGCTCCGTCTAAAGGTAATACAGGGTTTTTTATCAGTGAACAGAGCTAGATTTGTATCTTTCTCAAGCATAACCCAGTTCCTCAAGATAGCCTTGCGGATAATCGGAGCCATAGGACTGAACTTAAATGAAAAAGTGAAACACTTCTCACCATCCCCTTCACGGACGCGTTAATTTCTCTTTTTGCCTTATAGCAATTCCTTTTGAGTTAATAAAGAGGCCTTTTTAAGGGCTTGCTCTAACACGTCTTCGGGGTACCCTCTCTTGAGTAGTCTCTCTTTTAATTTTAGAGATTGACTCTCGAAACCTTCCTGAGTGTCATTAATTCTTCTCAGCCTAACAAATTGGCCATAGGGGACGGCCTTCTTAACACTGTCTGGATGGAAACTGTCGTAGTGGAGCAAGGAATTGGTCGCCGTGGGTTTTCTGTAACCTCTGGTGACCAATCCGTCGCCTTCCACCACGACAGTGACATCCAAGAACTCCAGTTGTTTTCCCCCAAATTTATGGGTAAAACGCATGTTCATTGCATTATGCTCATTTAGATACTGTGTGAAGTCTATGGCCTCCTTCTCTGTCCCTGACCATATAATAAAGATGTCATCGACATATCGCAGAAAAGTGTGAATCTGATTCAGGAAGGGGTTATTCACTGAATATACATATCTATCCTCAAAAATAGCCAAGAAGATGTTAGCAAAAGTACATGCCACGGGCATACCCATGGCCGTACCATACTTTTGTTTAAACCATTGGGTTCCAAACCTAAAGGTATTATTGGACAGAACAAAATAAAGGGCCTCTCTGACGAAGTCCCTAAATGTTCTGTCTTTCCCAGTATTCTCAAGCATTTCTACTACAGTACATACTCCTGTCTCCTGGGGGATCCAGGTATATAGGCTCTCAACGTCTAGGGAAAAAAGACTGAAATAAGACACTATTCGTGTTTTTACAGATTTGTTGGTGCTCAGACTGACTCGCTGTACTTTTCACCAGTACCAGAAGTTTGCTCTTTTGTCGCCGTCCTGTTTTTAGGAGACGTTTTTTTCTCTAGCTGCCTTCATATCCTCAGCAATACCACAGAGTAAATAAACAATATGGCCATATGCCTCAGTGCGGGGTCTCAGTTTGTCAATGGTGAAATAAGAGACTGTAAGTATCTGTTTTATAACCGCCAGATACACATCCTGTGATTTTGAAGTTCTCGTAATGCGCCTGTTCCTTTTCGGAATCATTAGCGTATCTTTATAAACAGAGTATTTCCTAGGTAATGAGAAAATCACAAAACAACAACTTCTATGTTTATCCACTGTTACTTAATAAATGACTTTTACATGGAACCGTTATAAAGTTTTTTTATGTATGTATTTATTTTTGTAGGATTTGTGTGGTTTTCTGCTGTTTACAAATCTTCCAAACACGTGACAATTACATTAGTAGAGTTCTTATTCCATAGTTTGCGTCTCTGGCCATACTTGCCATACATCGTGCAGCTACAGGCTGAAAGTCGCTGCCCGGGATGAAGAGGGGCCATTTTTTGTTAGTAAAGGGGGTTTCCAGACATTTATGGCATATCAATACTTTGGGACCCCTACCAAGAGAGGCCATATTTGGGTCATAAAGTGAGTTTGTAGACATTTATGACATATTCTTATATGTTTGGTGTGGTATTCACCACCTATTGGTAGTGGGACCACCACCTATTGGGAAAATAGGCATCACCCAACTCTCGTTCCACAAAGTATAGCAGCTGGCATCAGGGGCATAGTTAAATGCTCATGGGCCCTGGTGCAAGAGTTACCCTTGGGCCACCCCTTTCCTCAATTTGGTGCACCTAGGCTTTTTGCTGCCTGGGGCAAAAATTGAAACGGTACCCTCTATGCCAAATTCTAAATCTGACTCCTTCCCTTCAGGCCAACTGTTAAAACAATTACATACAGGGCTACAAAACATACAGGGTATTACAGTTCCACTTACCTCTTTCATCCAGTGGCTTCTCTTCTGATTGTGATGTTCTCTTTCCTCATCTTCTCCATTCAGGCCAGACCATCATGATGATTTCTTTCAGTCATCTCTTGTCTCTGCAGAGTTTGACAAACAGACATGTTAGTTTCCTACTTTTCCATCATCCTCCCACCTTCTCAACAACCCACCCTGCCAACCCCAACTATGTGCCCACTGTGCTTCCCAATACTATACTGCAAAAACATTAAAATACTAGTATCACCCAAATAGTGCCCCCTTCAATAATTATTGGCACACAGTTCCCTAAACAATAACTGAGCCCATCAAATAGTGTCCCTCACGGTAATAGTGTTGTAAACATATTGTCCACCAAAAATAATTGTGCTAAGCTGATACTGTGCCAGGGTTCCCCCCACAGTAATAGTGCTCTCCAAAGTCCCACCATTAGAAATAATTATCTGCCAGAGTGCACTTAGTGGTAACAGTGGCCCCAATAGTAATAATGCCCCCATTGTGTCCATTCTAGTAATGATGTTCCCCATAGTCCCCCAGTAGTAATAATTCTCCTTATAATGTGTACCAATAGAAAAATGCCCTTTAATGTGTGCCAGTACAAAAAATACCAAATAATGTAAGCCAGTACAAATATACCCCCCTTATAATGTGTGCCACTGCAAAAAATGCCCCCTTATAATGCATGCAAGTGCAAAGAATGCTCCCTTAAAATGTGTGTCGGTACAAAAAAATTCCCCCTTCTGTGTGCCAGTACATAAAAATGCCCCCTCTTAGTGCCCACAGTAGAACCAGTGCCCCTCCATAATAGGTGCCAGTACAAGAACTTGTATGCCAGTACAAAATGCCCCTGTTTAGTACCCCCAGTAGATGCCCTCATAGTGCTTCCCCCCCTTATGGTGGTCTAACAGCATGGTGCCAAATAAAAAACAATAAACACATATACTTACCTCCATGTGGCTGTCAGCAATGTGGAGGGTTCAGGCAGTGGGATAATTATCATCACGCCACCTGTGCCGGCCTCTGATAGCCTACAGGCTTAGTGCTCCCATGCCCTGCTGCAGCATTGCAGTATTTCTGTCCTGAGGATGCCGATACATAATTGGAGGTGCGCCACTAGCAAGGGCCCGGTCACAATTGCAACTGCTGTGACCCCTATGTCTACGCCCCTGGCTGGCATCTTGCTGCCAGCTGAATAGAAATCTGACCCGGTATGTTAATTTCCTTCTCTGTTCAAGTCTATAAAAGTTGCAGAAAGAGCTGTAGCTGGTTGGAGTCAAGAGATTGGGCCCCTACCTATTAAACATTTCCTGCAATTACTAGTTCCGTCCGCTACGCAATGAACGGAGATGTGAAGTGCTGAAGCTACAACTAATCATCTAAAAAGCGGTTGTTAGACACCCCCCCCACACCAATCTGATATTTATGACCTATCCTAACAGGCCATCAGTATCCCTTATATGTCTAACTCACATATAATGTAAGATTTTATCATCAAAACAATAAATGACCAGCTTTGGCAGTGGGATCCAAACTTTCCACCAAGGGGAAACCCAAGAAAACCGACAGCATACAGTTAGCACTTCATATCATAGTTTTGGCAGCCTATACTGGATTATTTGCCTATATTGAACCAACCATTCAACCAACAAGGTTAGGATTAGGAAATAACCAAAGAGCCCCCTAACAATAAACCAGCACTTGTTTCCAGTGCAGAACTTCACTAAAATGGATATTTCACAAACACGAGCAAATGTAATCTACTAGGGAATTCCATTGGTAAAATAATGATCCAATAGTAACATATACGCAGTTTGTGTTAATTTATTTCAGAGCTTTGTTCCTGAATGTTCCTACCCTTAAAATTAATTCTGTCTACTTTTCCAACACTGTATCATAATGCAGAATGCCACACCTATTAGATCCATTGATTAAAAGAAGTATACTGTAGATGTAACATTTCTGCCCTGATAATTGGATTGAGGATTGTAGAGTCAGGACACACGTCAACTTTGTCTTTCTTACAAAGTACCGGTAATCTGGGCTCCATAACAATTTACAGTAGAGATGAGCATATCTTGCAGCAGTGCTTTAAAAATCAGCATAATATAAATCATCCTAATGTAATATAAATCAATATACTATAAAGCAATATAAAATAACATAAATCAAAATCTAAATCATTCTAATATAGCATAAATCAGTATACTACAAAGCAACATAAAATAACATAAATCAAAATATAAATTGTCCTAATATAGCATAAATCAGTGTACTCTAAAGCAACATAATATTGCATAAATCAACCTAACAAATCATCATATTCATAAACACAAAAAATAAATCCATATACTATAAAATAACATAAATCAATATACTATAAATCATCCTAATATCGCATAAATCAGTATACGCTAAAGCAAAATATTACATGAATCAACATAAGAGAAATAATCATAATATCCATTAACATAAAAAATAAATCCATATACTATGAAATAACATAAATCAGCATACTATAAATCATCCTAATATCGCATAAATCAGTATACTTTAAAACAACATATTACATAAATCATCATAATATACATAAAACATAAATAACATAAATCAGCATGCTATAAATCCTCATAATATAGCATAAGTCAACATAAAAAAATCTAAATCTGTATATAATTTAACATTTTAACTTAGTAAAGTAATACAAAAATAATAATACATTCTATAAAATGAATTACTATATATTTACTTATATATTATATATATTTACTGTAACTTTTTCATTCCATAGACTATGATATTTTATAGCAGGAAACTTTGTACTACTATATTTTTTTTAAAACTTTTTTTTGCTGATTATTTTTTTACTTTTTTCGCATTTTAAAAGTGTCATTGTATCTCCCAAGGGCCAATATTTTTTTCATGTTAAATCCTTTTAATTAAAATGTTAAAGAAAAAATTGATTGATGTCCACCTTTAAATAATTAAACGATTGTTTAAAATATTAAGCTCTGGTAACATGGCTGGGTGCTTTCATGTTCCTAGGAGTGTGACTGCTCCTTTAAACCATATCCTAATGCCTTTAGTAGGTAAAAGCTATTTAATTCAAGGGCACGGCCCCGCAGTGCATTACCACAGCGAGCTTGTTAGTTTAGTAGTGAGAGAACATTTCCTGCTGACAGATCTGCGACATCTGAGGAGAAATGTGGAAAAAACCTGCAGGCCAGCGACAGCCTTATATGAGCGAGTGTGTGCGTGCTTTTTTTTTCTTTTTTTTTCCGCCTTTATTTAATTTAGCGTTTGGGGGTCTTGCGGACACATACATACGCTTTAGTGGGCTTCCTGGTGCAGGGGCTTGCTGTCATTTGTAAAATATTCTGGCCAATTAGCTAATAGAGTACTCGGGTTTCTTGTGTTTTGATACAGTAATACTAAGTACATTGTAAAGGCCAATTACACAAATCATCCCCATATGCCGAAACCAGAGTCTCGTTATGGACTGTATTTATGAATCCTGTGTGAGGAAATGTGCCCACAGGCGATTTGGACCATGTGCGAAAACAGAGCCAATGGGATTGTCAGGGAAGAATCTTTGCAACCCGCGGAAATCCTCCCGCATCTCTCTGCAAGGAGCCCATTGTACTGGGTGCCAGGTTGCTGATTAAAGGCACATTACCCAGAATCCTCTTAAACCCACGTATGAAGCTCAGAGCAAATAACATCTCCCCCATCGACACGGGCAGGAAAACACAGCATTAGCAGAACACCTAAGCCAGACGAAAAACGCCTTAGCAGTCGTATTGCTCCCAGTGGAAGGCGCTTGTTGGGGCAATGAGGAGATGTGTTTTTTCTTCTCAATAAGGAGGTCAGGATTAATGTTCGGGCAAAGGCGTGCTAAGCTTGAAGCTGTTTTTCTTATAAAAGGTGCACCTCATTGTATGGTACAGGTGCAGGCAAAAAAAAAAATACAGCTCCCAGATGAAGATTATTTTTTACCGTAAGGTGTCACGCTTGCTCTCTTCCTCTCGTTTACCCACCTGTTCATAAGTTTTCACTAGTCGTTTCTCCTTTTTGGAGCCTGTGCCATGTCAATGAGACCACTACTTAGGTGCTGGCAGGACTCCACCCCGCTGTGGTTTCACGGTTATCTTCCTGAGCCTTTTAAATCTCTCGATCACTGTAATTATGGGATGATGTTTTTGGAAGAGAAAACCTGTGCCAGAATTTGGAACGCTCAATGTACATTTCTTGCTTTTTTTTTTTTTTTAGGGTACATTTTTTTGTCATAGGGTTTTTTTTTCACGTGTCATTGCTTATCTAGGACGCAAGGTTGGAGTTCTTAAGGAAGTTTACAATTGGCTTGGCTTCTGGGACACTGGCTTCCATCATTAACATACCATTCGATGTGGCCAAGAGTCGGATTCAGGGGCCACAGCCGGAACCTGGAGTCATTAAATATCGCAGCTGTTGGAAGACCATTGTTACGGTTTATAAGGAAGAAGGGTAGGAGGATTATTTCTAATTTCGACTTAATTTCATAAGTTATTCTGACGTTCCATCTCTTATTAGCATACAATTTACTTTAATATTTTGAACTTGAAATTTTCATAAAATTTCGATAATTTGGTGTGTTGAGTGTTAAATATTTCTGTCCAATATATCCAACTAAAGGACCTTTTACTGTTACTGCACCAACCGTCACGTGGTAAAGCTCCAATTATATTATCTAATAATCCTATACTCAAAAATCAAGAAGCATTCAAGTTTCCATAAAATATACAAATTTTATTGAATATTATTAATTAAAACACCAGCAATTGAGTCAATAAAACATAGTTGCAGACATCCACCAGGCATATAGTAATTTTCAGTTACCATATAGCATTTGATAGCAACAAATGTGCTTACAGCTAGTTGTAACCAACAAGTACCTCTGCCCTTTTAACATTAAAGGGGCTGTGCAAGAATGGGGAGGGGTTTGACAGACCCTCCCAACTTGGCTGGACCTGTAAAGGGAAGATGACTTACCTGCTTCCTGACGTTGGCGCCCTGCTCCTTCTTCTCCAGGCCTGCTCCTTTGGGTTCCCCTACTGTAAACACCCAGTTTGACATCACCGCAGCCAATCACTGGCCGCAGTGGTGACTGGCTCCCCTTAAGTCATGACAAATGGTCACATGACACAAGAGGATCCAGTCTCAGCCGTGGCTAGTGATTGGCTTTGGCAAAGTCAAACCAGATCTTTACAGCGAGAGAGCCCAGTGTTGCATTGTAGGCCTGGAGGAGTAGGAGCTGGGAGACAGTGCCAGGAAGCAGGTAAGTAAGCTTTCTTTTACAGGTCTGGGAGGTTGCCAAACCCCCCCCCTCCCCAAGCTTGCACAGCCCCTTTAAAATAACAGTGATGTTATAATCAGAGTACTCACCCCTAGACTTGGACGCCTCACCACCTTTGCTTCGTCAGGAGGTGATCACCTAGAGAAGAGAGATTGATTGAGGCAGTTTGATTGACTAAGACCCCTTCAGTTGCCTGGGGTCTGATCACCATCCTGAGAATAAGTCATCAATATTGAACTCCCAGAAAACCCCTTTAAGGCCAACAACACTGGGACCTTCCATGGTCCACCCGAACCAACCATAGATCACCATAGACCCTTAAGGGTCACCATGGATTTCATTCCTTGCATCGATAGAAGTGCAATCCACCCAGAAAAACTGCAAAATAAATTGACATGTTTTTGAATATCAAATAATCATTTCTGGTACTGTATGACGCTGTGATTTTTCATTGTGTAGAAAATCCACTCGAAAAATATGCTATGTGTGCATAGTGCCTACTGAAAGGCATAACTCCAAGACGTAAACCTAATCCTTCAGTCACTGGCTGATTGATCCTTTCCTGTGTGTCGGAGGCCAGAAATTGTGGAAACGGGAGTGATGAGAGATCTATGAGATGATTATGACTTATTTTATTATTTTACACCGCTCGTACCCTTTTTTAAAAAATTTTTAATCGAGCTGGACAGCCCCTTTAAGAAATGCTGCATGCCATCATACAAGTCGTTATCATCTTTTCTTTGGCTTCCGACCCACACGTGGAGAATCACTATGTACATTAATCTTACACAATATGAATCTTCTTTGTATTGATTACAGTGTGCAGTGTGTGTACTATTACAATGTGTAACACCTGTTTTCCATATCTTCTAGGTTCCTGGCTCTCTACAAAGGTCTTCTTCCAAAGATCATGCGGCTCGGGCCTGGTAATTCCTGTCCTAATTATCCTCGTTAGCAGTTGTATATGAAGTCATTCTAGAGTCGGTAATCGGATCTTTATTAGGTGTTATCATTATTTGCGGCACTATAATTACAATTTTGAACACAAAAGCTGCAGGACATTATTCTCAATTAGCCACCGGTTTATGTATCAAGCTGATTAATAGCTTCATTTAGCATTCGTGATTTACTGTGCCGTCTGTTCAGGTCTAGACCCGGAGCTAGGACCTTGTTTTATGAAAGGCTCAGAACATAAAAGGGAATCTTCATTCACATGTCTAACCCCGAGAGAAGTATTTTTAGCAGTGGGCGATGGCCGAGGGGCCTGCCGTTTCCTCCACCTGTGTACACCTACTTTCTAGCTTCGCATTTTTCCTTCTTTGTGCCTTGTCAAGAGTCAAGAATTTCAGCTTGATTTTTGGCACAAATGCCACATTGCGCAAACCTGTTCAGTTTGGTAACTGTCAAGAAGCTTTGGGATTTTGCTCTCCATTGTCCACTAAATGCGCACCTCGGGTTATTTGAGAATGGATTTATGTTATTTTTTTTTAACTTTGTGTTTGCAAGAAGGTTACATAATGAATTGGGATTTCAAACCCCAGAGATCCCGTAAATTCAAAGTTACCTGGTTTCTTATGCAAGAGGAGATATGTTGATTCACAACCAAAGCCTGGAGGCAAGTGGTCTCATCTTGATGGGAGAGGGGTTTGACGCATGCGTAGGCCTAATCTGTGTTGTACAGATTCATAATGTGGCACCTATAGACTTCTGATTTTGATATGACTCGCTTACGGAAGTATTTTCCCATAGAATTGGTTCCTCTAGGAGGCCTCGTACATGGACACACACAAAATACCTACTGATCAGGTGTAGGTGGCACCAAAGCAAAACCAAACAATGCAACAGCACTCTGCAAACACAAATAATAAGTAAATAAGTAAATACAATAGTGCCATTCTCACTAAAGAACATGTACTAATGCTAATGCCAAGTCATAAATGTTAGCTTCTTGGCAAAAACAATTTGTACAAATGTATTTGTGCTTGTCCACCAGCGGCAAGGTGATCTCTCTAGGACAGGAACCTACACTAACTATTACCTCTGCTGGTGCCGTACTCCTCCATTAAATTCAGGGAATGCAGGTTCCACAAGCATGCTGAGCCCACACTATATTATACCTGTGTCGGCCTCCATTATAGGGCATTGCACAGAGCACCATACTTCACACAAAGCTAATCAAATAAGTTTCCTGATGAGTAATAGAAAATAGGAGAAGCCCAAATGGGTAGGACCACTAGTACAAGTGGAAAGTACCGCCATTTGGTTGTGAGAAGCATAGTACTCTGAAAGTCTTGTCAGTATATCCACCACTGGTGGCTGCAGGCAGGAATAGACCGGACATCAAGTGGCAAAGCGTGTGGCTTGTCACAGGTGGCGCTGCATGAATTGGTAGTAGCAGACAAACTTTATTGATCTACGAATAATTCATTTCGGGGCAGAACAGAATCTGATGAAGGGGCCTGTTTGGCCTCAAAATGCGTTATTCGTAAAGTTTTTCTGCAGAATCCCGCTACTACCAATCCTTACAGGGCTGCCTGAGTATTAAGACAAGCTTTCCTGATTAGTAATGAGTTATATTGAAGTTTTTATTATACCATACAATCTCATTTCAAATTCAGGGAATAAAACACAGACCAGAGACCTCAGGACTTTAGTAATTATGGCGATATGTAATGGTGTGTCCAGTAGTATCTGGTGTAAGCCCAGTCAGTATTAACAGTTCATATCGTTAACATTTGTAGGTGTTTTAAGTAAGAAGGACCAATCCGTGTACAGACCTCACCGGATGATGGCCAGGGCTTCTGCACCAGAGGACCAGTGGAAGATCAGGATTATATTATGAATGTAGCATAAATGCAATCCTCAGCATTTGTGAAATCTGATGCAACAGGGAAATATATATTGTCTCATTACCCCTGTTCATGTATCCTATTCCGATTGGGGTACCCACTATATGGGCCAGAAAAGAGAGCTGCTTTATTAGACCCTGTACGTCCATTCATTACATGGACAGCTATTTGTTTGAAAGGCCGCCATGTATTTCTACTTTTGAAAGTATGTAGAAGAAGATTGGTAATCTATCCTGAAACTTCTGTTATGTTAACTGCTTGCATTCCCCATGTGATAACAATTCTGGAGCATCTATTCTTATTACTCTATGTTGTGCCATTTCTTTATTATTCCTGCTAGAAAGTATGAATGAATTGCAAGCAGTCTGCAGTAAAGGTCCAGAGGGGTGGTACCAGTTGAGGTGTGTCCCTGCACAGTCTGGCACTGGCAGCACTGATTAAATAGTGTCAATCTGTGTAGGGATACAACCCCAATTGGTAACCCCCATCTGGACCTTTACTGCAGACTGATAGTAATTCATTCATAACCTCTAGCAGTAATAATAAAGGAATGGCACGACATAGAGTTATAAGAATAGATGCTCCAGAATTGTTATTACATGGGGAATGCAAGTAGTTACTAGAACAGACGTGTTAGGAGAGGTTATAGGTCCTCTATATGTAATACTCTTTGCTGACCAAGAAGCTGTGGGCCCCCATTGGTCGCCAGGCTCTGCTGCCTTGCAGGACATGCGGTGAAGGCTTTCTACTTCTTGTGCTCCCTTATTAGACAATTTCCACCATTTAGCAGGCATTGGCAATGACTTGGACGTCTTATGATGCGAGGGAACTGTGAACACCATCTTAGGAATATACTGTATCAGGTCGCACAATATGTGTGCTCAGCATAACCAAACGTGCTATATGTGAACACTCAGCATTAGAAGTTATACACAGCAAATGTTTTGTATGCTTTTTTTTTTACCTGTCTTGAAGGATATTAACCTGCCCCTATGGCCTCTTGTCTGGTATGTGTTACCTGTATTTTCTTCCTCACCCACATTCTCTTCCTAATGTAAACAATGAGCAACTACATGCAAATAAATGACTTCAGCACAATACATGATGTCTCTTTTGTGTTGTATTTGCAGGAGGTGCCGTGATGCTGTTAGTGTATGAATATTCCTACGCCTGGCTGCAGAAGCATTGGTGAGCTGCAATCTGCCATCCCTTGAGAACATCTCCACAGCGGGGAGGCTATAGAAGACCGACATCGTGGAACTAGACGTATACCAAAGTGCTGAGATTCCTAATGGATTTCACCAGTGTGAAATATTAAGGGGGTTCTCTGCATTCTAAGGCCCTATGCACACGACTGTATTTTCGGTCCAGTCCGTCTTGCCGACAAAAATGGCGGCATGCATGTGTTTTGTGAACCGCAGAACACATACGGTTGTGTGCATGGGGCCTAATATTGATTGGTGGGGGTCCAACTATTCAGCCCAATGAACCCAGCCCTGGGACCAAAGTGCTCCTGTGATTGCCATTTTACCTTCAGTGTATACACAGGCACAGGAGCTCATCTATATGAGTCACCACAGCTCGTCCCCAAAGTCCCTTCGTTGTGAGGATCACTGCAGGTCCTGGAGGTTGGACCCCTCCAATCAAATATTTATGGCTTAGCCTCCTTTAAAGGAGTTATCCTACACTAACAAATGCTCCCCCATACGCCGGGCCCCTCATACTGATTCTGCATACCTGGCTCCTGCGCCGCTCCTGGTTCTCACACCGCCGAAATGGGTCGGTCAATGGTAGACAATGAAGGGGATGAGTCTCCCTAGCATCGCAAATGTCGCTAGGGAGGCTCGTCCCCGTTACCACCATCCATTGGCTGAGCCGCATTCAACCTACCACCACCGGATGTTTTCATCCACGCACGGGGAGAAGCAGCAGCAGTGGTGCGGGGACCAGGAGCGGAACAGAGAGCGGCCAGCCAGGTAAGTAAATCAGTGTGAGGGGCCCAGCATATGGGGGAGCATTTGTTAGTGTAGGATAACCCCTTTCATGAAATGCAAGTGACCTTATTATATGTGATTATATGCATATAAAAAATGCTGTCAAAGAACAATCTTAAAGAGGTTTTACAGGAAAACATTGTTTGTCTATGCTTTGCGTAAGGCATCAATGCTTGATGGTTACCGTCTGATACCCGTGACCCTAACTGATCAGTAGAATAAAGGGGTCGTTGTGATCTCTGGAGCTTGGAGGACCCCTTATTATTTACCCCAGCAGAGCAGATCACTTGTTTTTATAGGGGTTGTCCAGGCATACAGTACTCTCCTGATATCAGGCATGGAGAGAAACAACTGCATGCTAAGTAATCGGGTTGTCAAAGCAATCGCTTGCCGCCCAGAGAGCATTGTGCACAGGTCCGCAGCGTTGGTTGCTTTGGCGATCTGACCACCCAATGGTCAGTAGTGTCTCTCCACACCCAATATTGGATTGGTCAGGAGTATATGCTTGGACAACCCCTTTAAGGCTATGCCTGATACTGAAGCTCAGCCCCATTCTAGTTAAATACGAAACCAAATATAACCTGTAGGGATTGTCACTTACCACAGGTCTCTGATATATGTATTTTATTGACTCAAGGACATCTCAGGATCGGTTATAAACCTCAGACAGTAATACACAAGCAAAATTGTAATTTGATATCATTGATCATTACTAGGATCATAAGTGGGTTACTATGAGCATAACAGCACCACACTTGTCCACAGGTTGTGTATGGTATTGCAGCTCAGTCGCGTTCACTTGGGGAGTTTGAAAGCTGAGCTGCGATACTGAACACAACCCATAGGCAGGTGTGGCGTTTTTTCCAAATGCTGTATATCCCCTTCAAGAAATATTCCATCACTATAATGACCTGTATTTTGACTCCTCTTTTTTTTGTAATGGGTGTACGTTGTTAATGTGCCTCAGAAGGTCAATAAAAGGTTGGTGAGATTGTTTTTATAAGCTTGTGTGGGCTTGTGTGTCAGATCCATTTACCAGCATGTTATGTGTCAGACAACCCTCATCTTCCTTGCCTCACTCTCACTGTGCAGTCATTTACCATCCCGAGGAACCACTTGACATGCACGTCCTTCCACCTTTACCTTTCACCAGAATTTCTCTGTGTCTGTATTTCTCACATTCCCATCCACCATGCACTACCGCCCTGCAATATACAGATACAGGGGGAATTGATCATTGGAGGTATATTTGGGGTTAGTTTTTAAGGTTGGAGTTGCTATGCTCACTCATGTCAAATTTATGAAAATGATGTACAGTAGATTGATTTGGCACAAGTGAATTTTAAACTTTTTTTTAAAAAAAAGTTGTGCTTCATAAATGACCAAATTTTCACTCCAGATTTGCAGGAAGAGCCGGAAGGGGCAGAGCTCAAAAAGTCGCAATATTTTTGCATAAGTGACCCTCCCAAAAAAGTCACAAAGCCCCTATTTGCAACTTTTTGAAGTCATAATTGTGGATTACAGGACTTGATAAATTCCCTGACATAGTTTTCTATGAGTGTGCGCTAACATTTCTGTGTTTTTATAGTAGGAAAATGCGATCCAGGGACCCAGACCAATGTGAGTGAGCACATTTTTGCTATGATGATACTATGTAAGTAATTGGTAATAAATATGGTAGCTATGATTGGTTGAAAAAAGCTGATCCACGTAGCAGCCAAGGAGCAGTTGTCTGTGGTACGGCCAGGAACCGCTCTGCAAAACCACAGCAGTTTTCCTTGAATTGCCATGGAATCTGGGCAAGAAGAAACGAAACACATTATTATTGGTTCACCTGAATTGACGCAAAGTAGGTATTGATAGTTGCCGGTCCCACCATTGTCCAAGATGGAACAACCCTTTTAAAAGGGTTTCCCTGTAATCATTATTTTTTTATCAAGTGCCCGCAGCCTACCCTCCCCTCCCCCCCGGGACCAGCATCTATCCTCAGAATGGAGCTGACAAAGTGCAGGAGAGCGCATGTGCAGCTGCCCTCCTTTCATTTCTATGGGACTGCCGAAAATAGCTGAGTGGCGCGCTCGGACATTTTCAGAAGTCCCATTGAAATGAATGGAAGAGCCACTGCTCCAGTCCTTTGTTCTGTACGGCCTCCTGCACTTTGCGGGCTCCGTTCTAAGGAAAGCGATATGACCCCAAAGTCCGAGATGGGACAACCCCTTTTAAAGGGGTTTTCCAGTAATAAGAATTTTTAAAGTGCCCTCAGCCTACCCTACCCCACTCTGGTCCTCCGCGCTGCCTCTGCTCTACATGTCCCTGTGCCGTTTACATCTGGCTGGCCATGGACATGGTCACATGCCATGCAGCGTTCCAACCAATGACCAGCTTCAGCGGTGATGTGGCCACAAGCAGCATGTCACTGCTGAAGCTATTCACTGGCTAAAGCAGAGCATGTGACCATGGCCAGCCAGATGTAACCAGCCCTGAAAAACCTCCATGATTTTCAGAGGCAATGCCAGCAAATTTGGGCTTTCCCTGGCTGAAAATGGGTGGTGTTAATGCAAGCACCACCCATAAGTGGGCGTTCCCATGAGACATTGACCGTTCCCATGGGCGGGGCTTAGATGCCCTGGTTTAACCAACTAAAATGGGAGCAGGCTTCAGACACTTAATAAAAAAAACAATATTGTCAGAAAACCCCTTTAACGGGTAAACAGGGTTCAGGAGGGAAGTGTTGTAATAAGAACCTGAATGCAGGAACAAGGGGACACAACCTGAAATTAGTTTGGGGGGAAGGGTATCAGAATTGTCAAAAAGAAAATAATATTTTACTGACAGAGTAGTAGAAGTTTAGAAGAAGCTTTGAGCAGTAAGTGGAAGTAATCCTACCATGCATATATCTGTCCTAAGACACAAATAGATAATATAGGTGGACTAGATGGACCATGTGGTCTTCTTCTGCCGTCATTCTTCTATGACTCTCAGAGGTTTCTCTAAAATCAGGTAGTTGCGGAATGTTAAATATGCACGCTGCTTGGGCAGAACTAAATGATTCATTCAGCCCATGGAGCTAAGCAAACATATCTATTACCCGTTCTGCTGCTGAGGTATTACTTTAATTTTGGCTGTATTGTTTCGTGGCCTTGTATCTAAATGAAAACTTGTGCACAAAAAGAGCTTGTAATCCATAGCACAGTGTGTCCCAATAAGGGGTATCTTGAGCCGCTCGGGGGTTCCTTGGAAGACATCAACAGCCAAGTCCACACCAGACTGAAATGCTGCAGATTTTACCTGTGGATTTGAGCAGGTAAAATCCAGAGGATTACAGTATTTAAGAAATCTCATCCACACGTTTCAAACTGTTTCCACCCAGAAACTGACCTGCAAAGTAATACTGTTGCTGATTTTCACTGCAGATTCCACCTCTATCAATGCAGATTTCACCCTTAACAATGCAGCAGGGCAATATCTGATTGGTGGTAGAAAAATCCACCACACGTGACCCTACCGTTATGGTAGAGGTAGAAAAACAGCTTTCAGCCCTACTCAAAGATGCCTGCCCTTGCAGTAGGGGCTCTCTAATAGTAAGGCTATGTTCCACGCTGTCAGTTTTTCATGGCCTTTTTTCAACCAGTTTTACATCCATTTTCTGACTCTTTTTAATAGCAGTTTTGCATCCGCTAAACAGCCATTAAAAATGGATGATTTTTTATTTAATTAAGTCCAAAGTCCCTGTAGTATACATAATATTCCGAATTTTTTAAGCTGAAAAAAAAAAAAAAATACTCACCTCACGATTGCACCAGTCTAATGGCCATTATAAACGTGTGTACTAGTTGAAAATGGCCTTTTAGGGGTTAAAATAATTAAAAAAGAAATACTCCCCTCTTCCACATGCACACACACAGCAGGTCCTACAGCATCAAGAGAGGAATGATTGCCTCTGCATGTGCAGATCACTGAGGTGAGTCATTTTTTTAATTATTTTAACCCCTAAAAGTTCATTTTTCATTAATGCACATGTTTATAACGGCCATTAGACTGGTGTACTCCTGACTAACCGCCGTTAAAAAAAGGTCCCATTGATTTCAATGGGGTCCGTCTGGCCAGAAAAAGGGCAAAAAAATAGGACGTTATATTTTCTGATGGTCGTTATTCACTGGTTGTTCAAAAAACATCCATGTGATGAGCCCCATTGACTTTAATTTGTTCTCAAAATGCCGTTTTCACTATTGTGTGGATGTAGCATAAAAAGTTTGAAAATCATAGCCATATCAAATATTAGGTTATTACTGTTATATCTATATCATCTTTTTTTTTTTGGGATGTTTTCTTCTTACTAATGAATAACTCCAAGCTCTACTGGCCGCACTGAAAGGAATGCCTGATTCCATTTCCCAATGTCCATAATGAATTCATAATCAGAGCCACAATTTTAGAACAGAAACGATAGTAACTTTTTGTCCTTTGTTGCCGCAGATAGACATTGAGCGCTATTGCTGAGTCTTTTGTCAACAGGCACTCCCATATCCATCTTCAGCACTAAATTCACTAATCTAATGTCATTCAGTGAGTAAGTAGGTTTGTTTTTTTTATCCCCAAATGACCTTACTGTTATTTGCACTGTATATCATCTGCCATTTGCAGTCCAGTTTTCTTATTTTTCATTTTATCCTGATTCTTATGAAGATGACAGACACGGCTAAATGACTGTATTTGTGGATCGCGTTAAGCCAATGCTGGAGACACTACTTACTGTACATACAGTATGGGGCATCTTACATATTTCCCCTTGAATTCTATAAATCAGCTGAGATATATAGTTTTTTTTTACAAGAAATGTAAAACAAAATTTTATAAAAGTTACTAATACTTGAAATGAACCAAAGTAACCAAAACAGTCTCCTGTTTTTTTATTTGTTGCACCCTTCTGCAATTTGATGCCTAACGTCAAATTGATTTATGGCTTCCTAGGTGTTAAGTGATGTTTTTGTGCATGTGATCAGTGGGGGGGGTCCAACACCGGCATCCCCGTCGATCAGCTGTTTGAGAAGGCACCAGCGCTTGCTGTAAAGTGTATAGCGGCTGTTCTTGGTATTGTAGCTCAGCCCCATTCACTTAAATGGGGCTGAGCTGCATCTATGCCATATGAATGTGACATCACATGGCCTAGGCTAAGCGGCAAGAAGGCTGATGCGCTACTTCGAGTGCCTGTCTTCCCAAACAACTGATCGATGGGGTCCCGGGTGTTGGATCCCCACTAATCAAATACTGATGACCTATCTAGAGGACCCCTTTAAATGCTACTGTCCAGCTTCAGACAATGAGCTAGGTTATAGAGATCTGCAGTCTATATAGATGCTCCTTGCAGTAGTTACTCTATAAGGTTAAAGAGATTGTATCTCTTCAGCGAATGGCATTTATCATGTAGAGAAAGTTAATACAAGGCATTTACTAATGAATAGTCATTGTCCATATTGCCTCCTTTGCTGGTTGGATTCATTTTCCCACCACATTATATACTTCTCGTTTCCATGGTTACGACCACCCTGCAATCCATCAGTGATGGCCGTGCTTGCAGCTGAGGCCAGCAACTGGCTGCAGAGGTGACCTGTGCACGGAATGTTACCGCTGCAGCCAAGAAGATGACATCCGCAGCTCTCGAAGAAACAGGTGAGTGCCCATTCATTTGCTATTTTACAGGGGTTGCCCTCAGGTCCTCTTTAAAGGGTTGTTCCTGCGGAGAAAGGTCTGTTTTCCTGAAATTGTGCCGCTCTAGTCCATAGGCTGTTTTGCAGCTCATTGCCATTTAAGAAAATGGGGCCCATAGTCAGTAGTGGCTTTATTGGTGGGGAAAAAGGAGATACTTTTCTAAACCTGGACAACCTATTTAAGGGAAAGGTTGTGCACACTGATGAGATAGTATTTTGCCTTTTTATGTGAAATGCATATAGTTTTTGCATCACAGTGAACAAAACTCTGCTGAAGATTTGGTATCTACCCCAGATTCACGGTAAGCTACCTCCCTCTTTACTCTGATTAATATGAAAGATCTACCCCAGATCTACCTTGTCTGTAATTGTTATCATGTTTTTAAGTATGATTTATTAAAGTTGGGTTTTGATGATCCAATTGTTCTAGTGGTAGAAATTTACTACCTTAAAGGGGTTCTCTCGGAATTATTTAAAATGGCCTCCAGCAACCTGTCCTAGAATGCAGCTAGCCACTTGCAGAGATGCCTACAGGGTTGAGGAGGCAGGATCTCACTGCACTTTGGTAGTAACGGCCACATAGAAAGGATCACACCAGGTCCCCCACACAGGACAGAAGGGTTTCCTCCTAAACACCTTTCAATGACCCTTGGGCCATTTTTCCACTGCCTCATTTGCTAATAGTTCATTTAGAGGGTAGAGTCCTGACCACGTTTTCACCTCCAATAGAAGAGGCGATGATCCCAACTAAGACTGGGCCCCATAGCAGTCACTTCGTCTTCCACTCAACCATCATGGCATGTGGTAGGCAGGATCAGATCGTTACCATCTATTGTACAGTGGGGCCTCACCTCTCTAGGCAGCTCTGCAAGTGGTAGCAACCAGTCCTGCTCATGTTCTAGGGCAGGATGCTGATGGCCATTTTAAATCACTCCTGGAAACCCCTTTAATGGAATCATTGCCTTTTAGCTGTCCATCTGAAAGATAATTGCCATATTCTACTGTCCATATGTTGGAGATGGAAGGCAAACTGTTATAAAACAACTAGTAGACTGCCCACCAAAGCAAGTGTTTCAGGTCACCCTACAGAAGTGCCGGCATGTAACTTCTGCAAGTTTTTTAAGGACTTAAATTTTTCACCCTACAAATTTGATGTAAAATGCTATCCGACCGATGATAGACTATTATCATTTGAAACCCCCCACCAATGTGATGATGATGACTTATCATGAGGATAGGTCATCTTTATCTATTCCAGGATCACCCCTTTAAATCTTCCCGAGCAGTCGCTGTAATGTAAATTGGACAACCTACCAATGGGTCTTACAAATAATGCCTTAACCTTTGTACCCCTTGCTGGTGGTATCCTTCAGATTTGAATACCCTATGCTTTTGCAGTGTATTTTGGCTCTGAGGCACATGGTGGAGGTTGGTTTTCCTTAAGGTGGGGGTGACTTACTCTTTGATTATCCATTTTGGGGTTGTCTCACCTCAGACAATGGGGGCATATTGCTAGGATATGCCCCTATTTTCTTATAGATGCGGGTAACACCACTGGGACCCGCACCTATATCGGGAACAGAACCCCGCAAAGTGGTGGCTGGAGGACTTTGGTCCGGCCACCACCAAGTGCTCTCCCCATGGAAGTGAATGGGAGCACACGGCGCATGACTGGCCACCCCTCCTATTCACTTCTATGGGCCCAATGGAAATAGCCAAGCCAGCTTGGCTATGTTTGGCGGTCCCATAGAAAATGAATGGAGCGCAGTGTGCCCTCCACCACTTTGCGGGGCTCCGTTCCTGATATCGGTGCGGGACCCGCACCTATCAAACATATCCAATCAATGTGCTCCCTTTGTCTTAGATGAAACAACCCCTCTAATGGACATCACCTTTTGCCTGTTTAAGCGATTTGTTGGCTAGTAAAGCAAGGCACCATAGCCAGTGACATGCAGTGAATTATGAGGCTGATCTATTGCACTTTTATGGCAGTTTTATATTTTTTCACCGATCTAGAGGAGACAGCACCAGCTATATATAGATGGGAATATTCAGCTACTGCACATTACTCACATGTGGTGGATGTGCAGTATATTTGTACTATCCACATGTGGTAAATGTGAGTAAAAACTCGCACCCTCCACCGCACACGTCGTCCCAACATCCCACAGCATCTGAATGTGCAGATGTTAGGAAAGATTTCAGGAGACAACAGATCTGATCTTTCTTCCCGGGGTAAGGCACATGCTAACATTTGTAGACATTAACTGTAGGCTGATCGCATAATACTGTATGAAAACATATATGCTCCTCATTAATCCCCTTAATCCTTATAACGACAATACCAAAAAATACTTCTTCCTTTCAGTGGCAATCGCTGGAAAAAGAATGGACTAGAAGGAAAGCCAGCTTGACTAATGGCTTGATTCCTGGCTGGTTGCTGAGGGTTATAAAGCTGACCACAGACATGGAAATCCAATGTTTTTGGCTATTAAGATTGAGGTTTTTTAAAATTTTGGAGACGCTTACTGGAACGGACTAGCTCAATAGTTTTTTTTCCCAGCAATTATTAATATTATTGAGTGAGAAAAAATTGGATGAAAGCTACAAATTTCCATCTGTTGTCAATCACGGTTTTCTTTCTATAGAGGAACATACAGTACTGTCAGAACTAGACTATGGATAATCCCAGAGTAAGGGCTCATGCACGTGACTGTTGGCTGTTTTGCGGTCTGCAAATTGCAGATTTGCAAAATACAGATACCGGCCGTGTGCATTCCCCATTTTACGGAACGTCCGGCCCCTGATAGAGCAGTCCTATTCTTGTCCATAAGACCGGAAAAGAATAGGACATGTTCTATAATTTTGTGGATGGCACGGAACAGATGTGCAGCTCCATTGATGGGAGCAGGCATGTATGTGACCTGCAAAATATGTGGATCGGATGCGGCCCAAAAATACGCTTGTGTGCATGAGCTCTAAGGGTTAAAAAAAAAAAAAAGACCAGTTCTAGGTTGGGCAGGCATTTTGCTTGAGCGGTTAACTTAAAGATATGCTTTACATCTGCCATTGGAGGAAAGGTGAGTGGTGAGTTTTAAAGGGGTTGTCACTTCAGTAAATGGCATTTATCATGTAGAGAAAGTTAATACAAGGCACTTACTAATGTATTGTGATTGTCCATATTGCCTCCTTTGCTGGCTGGATTCATTTTTCTATCACATTATACATTGCTCGTTCCCATGGTTACAGACCACCCTGCAATCCATCAGTGGTGGTCGTGCTTGCATGCTATAAAAAAAAAAAGCACCAGCCTATGTGCGCTCCCATGGTCCCGGTCCCCAAAGAGGCTGATGCTTTTTCCTATAGTGTGCAAGCGTGACCACCACTGATGGATTACAGGGTGGTCATAACCATGGAAACGAGCAGTGTATAGTTAATTGAAAAATGAATCCAGCCAGCTAAGGAAGCAATTTGGACAATGACTATACATTAGTAAGTGCCTTGTATTAACTTTCTCTACATGATAGATGCCACCTGCTGAAATGAGACAGCCCCTTTAAGACGACCCTTACATGGGGAACAGAAAAAATACTTGGGGTATGTTCACACCTCCTTTTAACTGATCTGGAAGGCTGTTCCAGCAGATAACAGCCTGCCAGGATTCACCATATCTTGGCTAGCCGGACACTGCCATTCACTGCCAGACCCCATTGACTATGATGAGATCTGGGTGCTTTCTGTCATGAGTGCCGGGTTTCGGCCTGATAAAAAACGGTGCATACTACAAACTGCACTCATGACAGAAACCGGCCAGATCCCATTATAGTCAGTGGGGTCCAGTAGTGAACGACAGTATCCGGCTAGGCTGCATCTGGTGAACTCTGACAGGTTTTCCTCTGCTGGATCAGTTGAACCTATCCTTACTTGGTGACCTCCTTTTTAACCTTTTCAGCGGCACATACACCGATTCTTGGCTTCCTTTTCTGCCATCCAGGATGGTCGCACCACTTCTCAGACTACGTGGCCCATACTGTGCTTCAGTAGAGCAAACCACTTCCTACATGGCCATCCCTGCTCTTGGTTTAGCCACGACTGCTCATGTGAGCCATGCTTGTCAATCCAAGAGCAGCAGGAAGTGTCTTGGGCTACCAAATGCACAGTAAGCATCAGGTAGTCTAAGTGGGGCAGCCATCTTGAATGGCAGAAGAGGAACCCAAGAATCAGTGTATCTGCAGCTGAAAAGCTTTAAAAGAGGTCACCATGTGCAGGCCTTGTCGGTGCTGCAGACCGCAATTTGCAGGGCACCGACCGTGTGGCCGACGTCTGCGGACGCAAACCCATTTGCTTCCGATTCGTGTTTCTGTTCCATACTGCATCTTATCTTCCAGATTGTGGACCTATTCAAGTGGGGTGTACACACGCCCAGTCCTTTTATGTTGTAGACCCCCTGCTTGCGGGCCGCAATATGGGAATGACCAACCGGCTGTGTGTATAAGCCCTAAGTGTGAATTTTTTTCCTTGAATCAGAGGGTCACTTTAAGGCTCTCATGCTTATCAGACTGTTGTTGACCTAAACTACTGTTTTTGGCAGCAGTGGCTGACAATCTAATGTGTATGGGGAACTCCCAACTTTTCCCCAACAGATAATGTAAGGGGAGAGAATTATCGGGCACATTTAAATGCCCGATCCTTTTGTTCTCCAAGTAGATAAGCTGCCACTGGAGGTATCAGGCAGCAGCTTTCCCCATTGAAAACATTTGTTGTTTATGGGCATGAGTATATATAGACATTGCTAGAAATCAAAAATCAATGTTGATCTATAATATATTTTATTAGTACAGTAATTACCTTGTCCCAATGCTGTATTTTAACAAGAACTAGAGATGAGCGAACGTGCTCGTAACGAGCACTGTACCGCTCGGCTCCCCTGCGCTCACATGGGCGCAGGTAGCCGCTTCCGTCGGGTGAGGAGGACGGAAGCGGCTGCCTGCGCCCATGCAAGCGCAGGGGAGCCGAGCTGTACAGTGCTCGTTACGAGCAAGTTCGCTCATCTCTAAAGATAACCCCAATTTTGCTGTTTTTCCATGCGATTCCAATCCAAACATTTCCCTAATTATGGTACTGTAGTTGTCCGTTTCTGAACCTTACCGGCTGTGTGGACGCCGCATCACAGTGCCGACATATTTACTTCAATGGGTCTGTGTGGTCCACATGTTGCAGCGAAGTATAGGATATGTCTACAGGTGAACGAACTCGCTGTTTTCAAGTTCGGGTTCTGTGGGAATTCCGTTATGGATTCCATTACCACGGCATATGACGGAATTCTATGACGAAATGCACCACAGAAGCCTTTAAGAGGCCCATAGAAGTCTATGGACAGCATAATGGAACCCATCCGTGCAGCAGAAAGGTAGGACATGTTTATACACATGCGAACTATGGACCCATTGAAATGAAAGGGCTGGGACCGTGATACTGCATGCACACTGCCAGTGTCCATGGGTTGCAGTTGCTTAGTTGACTATGTTTTTCAGTACATTTTCCAAAAAAAGGCATACCAATGCAGCCCTCCTAGAGTCACTGAATGCTATTTTCTGGGAAGTCACCACCTAAGTTCTAATTTGTATTAGTACAGAACTAGTTTTTGAAAAGAGAAGTCATACAGAAGGGGTTAACATGGGTTTTTTTTTCTTTATTGCTCACCATGGTAAGGCACATTCAGAAACATGAAAATGGAACAGACTTGATTTTAATATAGACTCTCCATTCAATACATGTAAAGCTGATGCAGCATATTATACCTATGGACATGATC
Source organism: Rhinella marina (assembly GCA_900303285.1). Lineage (NCBI taxonomy): Eukaryota > Metazoa > Chordata > Amphibia > Anura > Bufonidae > Rhinella > Rhinella marina. The sequence continues at coordinate 519,469 of ONZH01020370.1, forward strand.
ATGGATTATGGCATTTTAGAAACTGTTAACAAGTGTGGACTTGGACAGACAGGGGAACTTAGTCACCTATTTCAGGTATCTTACATAGTGCAAGTGCTCTGCTTACAGTTCTTGTCTGTAAGTGCTTAGTATTAACCCTTTGTTGTAATGCCACCGAAGGAACCAACATTTCATATTCAATGTTGGAGTCAGACAAGCCTGTATGTCCAGCAGAATGCACATTCAGGTCCTGCCAAAAGCTTGTGGCACATTGGATGCATAGCAATAATTGAATGGGCTTAAAAGGGGGTTGTCCCATGAAAAATATTTTACAGTTTAGAAGCCAGGACCTGTATCTGAATACTTTTGTAATTGTATGTAATTAAAAATTTAGTATAGCCACTGAGGTATTCATTGAAATCTATCTGTATAGCGCCACCTGCAATTTCTCGGTCCACCTCACTGAGGTGGACGCACATATTCAGTTCCATTCTTCAACTGCCACCAGCTGCAGCATGAAGGGCACACTGTGGATCCATGTGAGGTACAGGGCTGGTTCTAGCTTTGTTAGAGATTGTCATGTACTATATGATGTCTGATTTTCATTTTTACATTAATAATGGGATAACCCCTTTAAATTGAAATTAGATTAACAAAACCAGAATAGATTTGGGCTGATATGTTGTGAATAGTAATGATTAATTAGCACCTCCACCAAAAACTCTGCATATGAGATGTTCCTATACACCATGGACTATGAGATACAACCAAAAGTCCAAATAAAAAGTGCCCAGACTTTTTCAGTATGGAATCAATTTTTATGGCACATGATTTGGGTGATCTAGCAGGTGACCAAGATCAGGTATATGTGGCCCACAAACAATTCTTCAGTAGATTACTACTGCTCAGAGATCTACTGGTTGATCACAATTAGGGATGAGCAAACTTGTGTTTTCTAATCACGATCTACTGTTTGACCACCACTGGTCTATACCATGTCCAATGGATTTTAGAGCATAATATCAATCTAGACCCAATGTATTTGATTTGAAAAGGTTATTTTAGGAAAATTTCCTGAATAGACAAAATTATAAGCCAAAAAAAAAAAAAGATTGCAGCCCAAATCTTTCTAGGTTATACTTTAAGATATCATGGCAAATTGTATTTTACCCAATCTGGTGATTAAGCAGCCTCCAAAAATGAGTAAAACACTAGAGACTAGAGATGAGCGAACGTGCTCGTAACGAGCACTGTACCGCTCGGCTCCCCTGCGCTCACATGGGCGCAGGCAGCTGCTTCCGTCGGGTGAGGAGGACAGAAGCGGCTGCCTGTGCCCATGCGAGTGCAGGGGAGCCGAGCGGTACAGTGCTCGTTACGAGCACGTTTGCTCATCTCTAGTTGGGACACTGGCTGACCATATTGGTCCATATATGTTTGGGCCATATATGTTTGGCTATTAAGAAATGGCAGAAGACCACATCCATCATTTGTCTGGCATCAATCATTAATTGGAAATTGAACTACCCTAACATTTCACTGGGGACCATTGTTTTTTTTTTCCTTTTAAATTATCTACAAAAAAAAAAAAAGAACAGTAAAGTAAAAGACCAAGACAAAATATTACCCCGACCCTCCCACTTACTTTGTTATAGTTAAATTGGAACATAATAATTAAAACCTATACAAAGGACATAACACGTGTTCACATTTCCTCACGGGGTTGTGTTTGTCATCTACCATATATTTACATATCCTGATAGATGAGGACCAAGACGTGTCTTATTTAACGCTAAAGAGGCTGAATCTTGAACGGATAAGTCCTCCAGATCTTATCTGGCTTAATCACTTTGAGTGACCACAATCCTTTGTGAAGTTTGGGTTTAAAACCCATATACTGTACCCCATTTTGGCTGTCAAAGCTCTACACAGCATGAGGTGTGAGTCCAAAGTCCCTTCATTTCCTCTTCACATTCAGTTCAGGTTTCATGACTTTTTAGTTTGCTTTGTCTGGGAGCTTTGAAATTTTCTGAGCTACAAACCACAAGTCTTATAAAGGCAAATAGACTTTGAGTATACGGTAACCAAGTGTTATTTTTTGTTTTAGTTCAGCTGGAAAGTGGCATGTTTTAAATTCCGTAAGAAGGTGCAGAGATATGGTTCACTGAATCCAGAGAAGATTCTTTCACAGTATGTCCACCAGGTGTATGTCTTTCATGCTGACCGCATATCCAGGTGAAGACGAGACAGCTGGTTTCTTTGCTCAAACGGTCAGGTGTTCACGATCCATGCGACTGGCAGATTTCTGGCAACGCTCCAGTTCTGTACGTACTACCGGCTCCATAGACTGTGGGATGTTTTTGCATGATACCGGTTTGAGTGTAGAGGGTGTCCATGGTCTCTATGCACTTGACATATGAGCAACTGTCCCGTGGCGTTGGGATGTGTGGTAGGACTGTGGAGATTTGCGGGAATGCATGCTTACTTTTGTTTCTTCTGCTATTGAATAAAATGGAAAAAAAATCTGTAAGATCGAATGAATGCAATTTCCCTAAAATGTCACTAATGAGTAACTACTTACATCCCCTATAACAATTCTGAAGCATCTATTGTTATGGTGCAATGTTGTGCTGTTCTTTTTTTTTTTTATTTCTAATAGAAGTTATGAATGATTTGCTAGCAGTTTGTAATGAAGGTCCAGATGGGTTTTACTGGTAGCACCCATCTGGACCTTCATTGCAACCTACTAGCAAATCATTCATAACTTCTCGCAGGAATAATAATGGAATGGCACAACATAGAGTCATAAGAACAGATGCTTCAGAATTGTTAACGCAAGCAGTTACTAGAACAGACATGTCAGGAGACAGGTTCCTGATTATATGTGTATATCCCAACTGGGGTTCCAAGCATAAGTATAACTTGAAACTTGCGGGCACCATTTCAAAATTGACACCTGGTCCCCCACCCACTATTTGCCATTTATAATACTGGTGACTTTTTATATGGCTGAGGGGTATTTGGACCCCCTCGGACATCAGGGCTGTATCTATGCACCTTCGCTCTAAGAAAGACCTATTTTACAGAGAATAATTTCTCAGCAGTAGTCCCAAGTAAGTGCATCCTTCTACAGAGAACCAAAAAAGTAAGTAATATAGCAAAAAGTACTCAATATTCAAGTCTGATAAGACTTCTGGTGTGGTGTTGAGTGCTTGATTGAGGTTATGTTAGATGTATGCTTGTTCAAAGCAGGTAGTTCCCATAAACTGTGAAAAGGGAGGCAGCAGTCTATCCAGAAACGATCAGGGTTCTCCTTTCTCCTGCTTACCCATTGTATAGTCTAAAACAGACCTGGTTTTGTACCTTTAATGGAGGGCTGCCTCACAGCTGCTATGAGGTTCAACACTGAACTCCTTCAACTCCCAGTGTGACAATGCATTTCCATGCAGCTGCCACTAGGGGAAGCTCGGTACTAATTCAGTCAGATGTAACTGTATTAATGCCTATGTACTGAGCTCCCCCTAGTGGTGGCTATAGGCAGCCAGTTTTGTAATAGACGGGAAACAGAAGATTTCTCAGTGTATTTATATCAGTTTACAGGTGTACATGCACTGAGAAATATGGAATTGAAACTTAGCACCATATTTAGAAAGCATATTTTCAGATAAAGTTGATAAGGCCAGGTGTGACTTTTTTTGTTTTAATTTTTTTGTTTTCATTTCTAACATTTCATAAAAAAATACATTCCTCAGAAAACTGTGGCATTGTGCATTCCCTGAGAGCGCTTGATGTGTGTGTACTGGAAAACTAAGAGATCTGTGTATATCCCTGTCTGGTTTAGCCTCAAAAGTAGAAAGTAATTGTTAAAAAAAATTTACTATATTCAGCTATAAATTCAACAGCGTGTGCCACTTCTGTTATGGGGCATTATAGTAAAACATCTGATGACAGTTCACAATGCATAAAACATTAGAAAATATCAGTATAATGGTAAAGTAAAAATTCTGAGAAATTATCAGAATTATTTTGCTCATGCTACATTCACTTTATTTAAAGAAGATCTTTCACCTCTCCTGAAATGTCTGTTTTAGTAACTTCTTATATCCCCCCATGTAATGGCAATTCTAGAGCATCTTTTCATAGCGCTTGGGGGATGTCTTTGCACAGTCTGCTACTATTCAATTAGCGCTGCCAGTGTCAGACTATGCAGGGACACACCCCTCCCTTCCTTTTGGTAGTGTAACACCCAGTTGTACTTATATTCTTTAAAGAACTCCCGCAATAAAAATTATTCCATGTTCTGCTAGAAATGTACATGATGTAATCTGTAGTGAATGTCATTTTCTTACCAGTAGCTGAATTTTTGAGTTATATCATCCTGAAGTTTCTTATCTGTGTCATGTGACTAGGAATTAGACCCACCAACTCACACATAGACTTATGTGTGGACAAAAAGTCTAATTCTCTATTCATTCCTATGGGAGCCTCACTTTCAGTCTCATAGGAATGAATAGAGAAGTGACTGGCTTGCTGTCCTGGGTCAGTTGGAGGTCAGGGAGTTGGTCACATGGCCCAGCTACAAGAAGAAGAGAGTGGAAACTCTCAATTTCAGCCTCTGATAAGAAAATGACATTCACTACAGATTATATCATGCATCTTTCTAACAGGTCAGAGAATAAAATTTTTTGCGGGAGTTCTTCTTTAATAATAGAGGAATGGCACAACATAGAGTCCTAAGAGTAGATGCTCCCGAATTGTCATTTCATGTGAAATATGGTTATTTACTAAGACAGACATACCTGGAGTGGTGACAGTTCCTCTGTAATTACCCTATAGTGTGTCAGATTTAGAAATGTTTCTCACCTTCTCGTGCCGTGTGCATGCTTTTAAATGCTAGTGATGCAGCAATGTCACAGTTATGAGGGGACAGTGGAGTACCCCCGGTATGCTGCCATCCATGACCTGTGACATACCCTGTGGGGGCTGCTGTGCCATATGCCATGTAGGGTGATACTGGTGCTGGAGTGGGGTATGGCGTCATTCCTGAAGCTGCGACAAAACTACCAACTGTCGGTAAACCACTGGCTGTCTGTAGGGAATAAAAAGAGAAAGAATTATTGTTAATAATCTCATCTGCTTGTAATGTAAAGGTTCAAACAGGATCTAGCTAGACATTGTGGCTGCTATACTTATAATGATCATCTTTCCTTCATCGCATCCCCTGGTATGTATGCATTGAATGATTAACCCCTTCAAGCGACAGCCAGTTTGGACCAAATGCCCCATTTTTCAAATCTGACATGTGCCACTTTATGTGGTAATAACTTTGAAACGCTTTTACTTATCCAGGCCATTCTGAGATTGTTTTCTCGTCACATATTGTACTTCATGACAGTGGTAAATTTGAGTCAAAATATTTCATTCTTATTTCTAAAAAAATACCAAATTTACCAAAAATTTTTAAAAATTTCCAAATGTCAATTTCTCTACTTTTAAAATACATAGTAATACCTCCAAAAATAGTTATTACTTTAAATTCCCTATGTGTCTACTTCAGGTTTGGATCATTTTGAAAATTACATTTTATTTTTTTGGGACGTTAGAAGGCTTAGAAATTTAGAAGCAAATCTTGACATTTTTCCCAAAATTTCCAAAAACCACTTTTTAAGGACCAGTTCAGGTCTGAAGTCACTTTGTGAGGCTTCCATCATAGAAACTACACCCCTCAAGGTATTCAAAACTGATTTTACAAACGTTATTAACCCTTTAGGTGTTCCACAAAAATTAAAGAAAAATGTAGCCAAAATTTCCGAATTTCACTTTTTTGGCAGATTTTCCATTTAAATCATTTTACTCCGAGAATAAAGCAAGGGTTAACTGCCAAACAAAACTCAATAATTATTACCCTGATTCTGTAGTTTACAGAAATGCCCCATTTGTGATCATAAACTGCTGTAGAGGCACACGGCAGGGCGCAGAAGGAAAGGAACGCCAGGGCAGATTTCACTGGAAAAATTTTAAGTTGCCATGTCACATTTGATGCACCCCTAGAGTAGGAAACTCCAAAAAACTGACCCAATTTTGGAAACTACGGGATAAGTTGGCAGTTTTGTTAGTACTATTTTAGGGTACATGCGATTTTTGGTAGCTTTATATTACACTTTTTGTGAGGCAAGGTAACAAAAACTAGCAGTTTTTGCATTGTTTTTATTTTTTGTTATTTACAACATTCATCTGACAGGTTAGATCGTGTGATATTTTTATAGAGCAAGTTGTTACGGACGCGGCAATATCTAATATGTATACTTTTTTTTATTCATTTAAGTTTTACACAATATTTTTGAAGCACAAAAAAAAAATCATGTTTTAATGTCTCCATAGTCAGAGAGCTGTAGCTTTTTTATTTTTTGGGCGATTGTCTCAGGTAGGGGCTCATTTTTTGCAGGACGAGATGACGGTTAGATTGTTGCTATTTTTGGGGGCATACGCTTTTTTGATCGCTTGGTATTAAATTTTTTGTGATAAAAAATGGCTTTTTTTAGACAGTTTTTATTTTTTACGGTGTTCACCTGAGGGGAGAGATCATGTGATATTTTTGTAGAGCAGGTTGTTACGGACGTGGCGATACCTAACATGTATACTTATTTTTATTTATTTAAGTTTTACACAATAATATCATTTTTGAAACAAAAAAAAATCATGTTTTAGTATCTCCATAGGCAGAGAGCTGTAGTTTTTTTATTTTTTGGGCGATTGTCTCAGGTAGGGGCTCATTTTTTGCGGGACGAGATGACGGTTTGATTGGTACCATTTTGGGGTAAATACACCTTTTTGATCGCCTGCTATTACACTTTTTGTGTGTCAAAGTGACAGAAAATGGCTGTTTTGGTATAGCTTTTTTTTTAAAAAAAATTTTTGCGTACACCTGGCGGGGTGGACCATGTGATGCTTTTATAGAGCCCGTCGATACGGACACGGTGATATGTGTACTTTTTCTTTACTTCATTTGGGGAAAAAGGGCGCTTTTTTAAATTTTTTTTAAACTTTATTTTTTTTTACTTTTTTACACTTTTTTTTACTTTCTTTTTACACTTTTCTTTTTTTACTTTTTACATTTTTTTAAACTTTATCAAGACCCATTTGGATCTTGAAGATCCAGTGGGCTTGATGGCTATACAGTGCATCGCAATAGTCATCTATTGCAATGCACTGTTTCAGCGTTACACTAAGGCTGATCAGACCCTGAGGGTCTGATCAGCCTTAGGTACATGGCAGCCAGGACGCTTTTGTAAAGCGTCTGGTTGCCATGGTAACCATCGGGCCGCTGCCATTGCAGCAGCGGCGGCCCGATGGCAGAGAGAGGGAGCTCTTAACCCCATGGATGCTGCGGGCGGCTACTGACCGCAGCATCTATGGGGTTAAACAGCTGAAATCGGCGCCAGCACCGATTTCAGCTGTAGCAGCAGAGTGTGAGCTGTAATTACAGCTCACACTCTCTGCTGATGGCAGCGGCTCCGATCCTGAGCCGCTGCCATCATATAATACAGAGAGCAGGAGGGGGCAACGGAGGCACCAGGGGTCACTACAAGGGGGGGGCTGTGTGGGGGCACAGAAAACTTACCTGGTTTCAGGCTGCGATCTCCAGAGTGGAGATCACAGCCTGAAACCGGCATTTTAGGACTGAAGCGCTCGGATTGGTTAGTCTGCAGAGACTGGCACTCTGATTGGTCCCTTGCCGGCTTCCCCGAGGTCTCTGCTCTCCGGGAGAGCGGAGACTCCGGGGCTGCGACACTTTATAGTGTCACAGTCCCGGTAAGCAGTTTGGACGTAACTGCACGTCCAAATGCCGCAATTTACTTGCACTTTGGATGTACAGTTACGTCCAAATGCGCCAAGGGGTTAATGTCTCTATTTCCCAGCTGGGTCTATTGAGTATTTGTTTTCATTGGCTATTTGACCCCTGTTTCTGGTCCTCCTTTGATTAGGCCAAACGTAGGCCCCTCACATCTTGTTAACACCTGACTGAACACTGAGTGGTATAAATCTAAGTTGTTAGGTCTTTCAGACATTGGTCTTTCCAGTGCACCATCTTGTAAGTGCAACTTTTTAAGTGCACAGAATGAATTACACCAGAATTGGACCAGAAGGGGAACAAAGGTAAGTCCAGTAACATTTATGTCAATGTTTTACATATCAATCCAACTTTTTGACTATTTCCTAAACCTACCCCCACATCCCCTCACCAAGCAAGGTACTATTTAGCTCTCCCTCCATCTTACCTACTCATCTGACCACTTGCACCAACGTGTTTGGACACATAAAACACTTCCTACCAAAAAACACACAGAGACCCTATGCCCTCTCCTACTCTCACCTACTAACACTTTCTCTGCTTCTCTGTCTTGCTGGTGATATCTCTCCTAATCCAGGCCCCCCTCAGCAAATTTCCACTATCACCTCTACTCCCTACTACCGCTCTCCTTCAACTAATTTCTGCAACCCCTTAAACCATTCCCCTGACCCTTGGTTGCAGGAGCACTATGGAACGCTCACACTGACTGTAACAAACTGTCCGACATTCATGACCTCTTTATCTCTCGCAAACTTTCCTTTCTGGGTCTAACAGAAACATGGCTGACAACCTCTGACACTTCCTCCCCTGCTGCACTCTCTTATAGTGGATTTAGTTTCACTCACACCCCCACCCCAGCTGCAAACATGGTAGAGGAGTTTGTCTTCACCTATCAGACAACTGCTCCTACAGCCCAACTCCTCTGCCACCCTCCATTACACTCACTTAATCTGAAGTACACACTCTTCACATCTACTCTCCCTCCAACCGGCTGTCATTTACCACCCCCCAGGACCAGCCACCATCTTTCTTGATCACTTCAACACCTGGCTCCTACACTTTCTTTCTGCAGATATCCTCATCATGGGTGACTTCAACTTCCCCATTGACACTTGCCACTCAGCCACCTCTAAGCTTCTATCACTCTCTTCCTCTTTTGGCCTCTCACAGGTCCTCCACTCCTACCCACAGAGATGGTCACACTCTGGATCTGATCTTTACCCACCTCTGCTCCTTATTTAACCTTTCAAATTTGCCTCTCCCCCTATCTGACCCCAACCTACTCAACATCTCTTCACTGATCTCCTCTGCCGCTCCCTGGTCCACACACTAGCACATCCCTGCACTTGACTTTTGCTTGCTTTCTGACTCTTGGTGTCCCACAAGGCTCTGTCCTAGGACCCCTGCTCCTCTCTATCTACACCCTCAGCCTGGGACAGCTAATAGAGTCACACAGCTTTCAGTAATACTTATGTTGACAACACACAAATCTACCTCCCTAGTCCAGACATCACCACCTCAATATCCAGAATCCCACAATGCCTATCTTCCACATCCTCCTTCTCCTAAAAATAATGTATCATCTTTCCCCCATCTTGCACAACCCCCCAACAGACCTATCTATCAGAATCAATGGCTGCACACACTCCCCAGTCAACCAAGTCCACTGCCATGGAGTGACCTTAGATTCTGCCCTCCCCTTCAGACCACACATCCAAGCCCTTTCCACCACCTGCCGCCTCCAACTCAAAAAATATCTCCCACATCCACACATTCCTCAACCATGAGTCTGCAAAAATGCTTGTACATGCCTAGACTACAGTAACATCCTCCTCTGTGGCTTTCCATCTAGCACTGTCGCACCCCTCCAATCTATCCTAAACTCTGCTGCCCAACTAATACACCTCTCCACCCATTACATCTGTCAATCCCCTCATTGGCTCCCCATTCCCCAAAAAATCAGTTCAAAATCCAAAACAATACGTATACAGCCATCCACAACCTGTCCCCTACCTATATCTCTCAGCTACTTTCCCAATACATCCACACACATAATCTCCGATCCTTACAAGACCTCGTTCACTCCTCTTATCACCTCTTCCCACAACCACCTCCAAGATCTCTCCCGTGCATCTCCCATACTTTGGAACTCTCTACTCCAACATGTCAGACTCTCACCTATAGTGGAATCCTTCAAAAGAAACCAGAAAAATCACCTCTTCAGACAAGCCTACAACCAGTGACGCTGCTGCTATACCACCATGACGAGCTTCACCCTCACCTACTATGTCCTTCCGCCATACCTTGTAGATTGTAAGCCCTCACGGGCAGGGTCCTCTCTCCTTCTGCACCAGTCTGTAACTCGTCTTGTTCATGCTTAGTGCAATTGGCTTTTGTTTATGTATGTATATCTCTTATCGTATGTACAGCGCCATGGAATTAATGGTGCTTTAATAATAAACAATAATAAAATAATAATTAAAGTTGGAGGAGTTGTCCAGCCGATTACATTTTTTAAAGGCTCAGAATGGGGTAAAATTATTAAATAAGTCACCTTACCAATCCCCAACCACAGCTGTTCTGACACTTCCTGATCCCTCATCAGACCACTCAGCCAATCACTGGCCACAGAGTTGACCCACCTCAGCCAGGGATCGGTTAAGCAGTCACATTTACCTGCCAAAAGGGACCAAGAAGTAAATACAGGCAGGGGAATGGGGGAGTGTTGGGAGGGGAATTTATAAGATGACTATGATTTTTTATTTTTATACTATTCTGAGCCTATTAAATGAAAAAAATATAATCAACTGGACAGTTCAAAGTAGGCAAGGGCATTGCATTATGATTTAGAATAGAGCTACTACATGAATGACTCCCTTTACAAAATTTTCAAGTAACAGCACCACTCTTGTCCATCAGCTTTGTCTGGTATTGTAACTCAGCCTCAGCTGCGATCACACTAGCATCACATAGACAAGAGTGTTAAAGTTTCTGGGGGAAGAAATGAAGACATCTTTTTCAAACTGAAACAACCACTTTAGGCCATTTACGGTAGGACAATAAGCCTAACTGGATACAGACGATGACGCTCAGGACCTCAAAATTAGATCATCACAATGACATAGCTGCTGACTCATTTCAGACCCTACAATGCTATAGTGAAGTTTAGAGGCATTCTTGAATGCTACTTCTTTGGAAGTGTATACTTCAGCCACACATCCTCCATATGTTGCCCTGACCAAAAAATACAGCATATTCTACCACGTCAAACTGCCATTTACGTGGCGTTATTATTAGCATCCGAAATGCCACTAACTGATTTCAATGGGGAAAAATGTAAACTGGTGCTTATGGGCACATTTTTTTAAGCAGCCAGTTTTAAAATTGCTTCAGAAGTGACATGTTACTTCTTCCAAGGGTACATGAGGATACTTTCCCCTTTGAAGTCACTGCCAAAAGGGTAAAGTACACTGATGAGTAGGAGGCATATCTGGACTGTATTTGGTGTTTTTACCACCAAAAACAAGCTGTTATCAGAGGCAGATTTCGATTCTGATCTTCCACTGATTTTTTTGTCGTGTGACCATAAACTTTATGTTTTCAAAGACCTAAGATTACTGAAATAATAGTATGTGAGGTACAGTATATCCTTATGTGTTATACATAATCAACCCATCTCTCCTCTTGCTCCTTCTACGGGCTTTCCATTCTACACATACTACATAGTTCTGTAGTAGTGAGTCTATGCAATGTAAAGGCATGCCTAGGTGTATATGAGGTTGCCTGAAGACCATGACACGGCATTGGCCAACGCAGTGACAAGATCCCCAAAAATGGATAGCAGGTCCCCTTTAGCTAAAAAACGAATGCCTGTTTCAAAACTTAGAAACACATTTTGGATCCCACCATGATGAAGCCTCCCTTCATCAGATTTAATTTGCACATGCATAGCGTTTTCGCTCTCTCAGGGATATAGTCATCCTAGATTGACAAGAGTTAAGAAAGATAATGCTTTCCAATGGCTCACATCTTTCAACAAATTGACTTAAATAGGGTTTTTCTGCTATTTGTGCACTCTACTGGTATGAGGAGGTGTCCCGTGGATCAACAACACATCTTGAAGGGTCTGTGTCTTTCATAGGAGTGTAAATCAATTAGATGGATAAACCGATTTGCAGCTTATTGACTAGAGGCCTACATTTCCATTCTCAGAATCTCACAAACAAAGGCAATGTTTGCCAAGTAGTTTTGACCTTAAGATTTCACACAAAGGATCCTTTAAACCTGAGCCGCCGAGATCAACGTATTCTGTTTGTTTAGACATCACCTTGAATGATATGAAGTAAACGGGAGGACATTTAGAGAGCCCCAAAATCTCCTGTTCGGTGGCAGGTGAATTAACCTTGCAATGCAATCAAGTCTGTAGAGGTCTCCAATTTCAGGAAGAGAAGCCAAGTGTTTGTAGGAAGCATTATAGCCCATGGTATTTTATTTGGTCAACTAGGAAATGCCCATAACAAGGTCCAAGATTAGTCTTGGTTTTCTCATTGTCATATTGTTCCGCCCTACTTTCTGGAAGCAAAAGTACTACCTCTTGAACATGCAAAGACCACCAGTTAATCCAGGTTTAAAGAGGTCTTCAGAGATAAAATATCTCGGACAACCCTTACAATCTGTTCAAACGTTATGGGGGAGATTTATCAGAACTGGTGTAAAGGAAAACTGTCTTAGTTGCCCATATAAACCAACCAAATTCCAGTTTTCAATTTCCAAAAAAACAGCTCAGAAAAATAGAAGGTGGAATCTGATTGGCTGCTATGGGAAACTAACCCAGTCTTCTTTTACAATGGTTTTGAAAAATCTCCCCTACATACTAACCCGTTTGTGCAGCACTGTTACGATACTCCTACTGATGTTTGTTTTGTGGTGACATGCCTAGATATGGCACGTGACCGCTGCAGCCTATCGCTATCCCCAGCAATCTATTGTCTTAAACTGGACAACCCATTCAAAGAGCACATGCCCTTAAGAAATTTGGCACATCTTCTATATTTCAATTTCTGGCATATTGGAACCCACACCAGCTACGAGCTGGAGTAGATTTCATTTATAATTTACACCAATTTCCTCCATAAATTGTAGCAAATATGTTGGACTTGCATTAAACCCTGTACACAAGACTTAAATATAATGCAAATGACAGCCCATAGACTTACTATTGAGCCTGTGTCCTATACTATTTGAACAATTCTCGCTCCTTGTTCTCAGCAGTCAGACCCCCAATTATCAAAACCTTTGATATGTCGCTATGAGTGCGGTGCCACTTTAAGGGCTACCCTGATAGAAAAAATAATTTCCATGGACAATAAAAATTGCTATTCAGGCTTACATATTCTGAAAATGGGTGTAGTCGCAGTGCTATAAATCACCTGTAGTGTTGAATGGGGTTACTTACTAGTATAATGCTTTATTTTTGTTGACTGAAAGCTGCCATGTTGATTTATCCAATGAACCGAGTCATTCATAAAATTGTATCGGACCAAGTGTTGAATCCATTGTAAACACTGTTATCTGTATGCAGCCATCGTGCAGAAATCATCCCCTGCCAAGCTGCTGACACAGAAGAGTAGAATTCTACTAATGAGATAAACAAACACGCATCGTCAAACACGGGGATTTAGCTGATTGACGTTATCCAGAGGAAGTGTTTATTTTAATGCTGGCAAATCAATCAGATCTCTTCTTGATTATTTTTAAGTTCCTTTCAACCCCTTCAAAAGTTGGGCCCCTGTGTGAAAACAAAATATGGGCTCCTTGCTCTCTAAGAGCACATCTCTCTAGCAAATCCCTCAAATATAATCCTGTTGCTTTGGCAGATTGTGATGTGCCGGTAATTGTCAGCCATTAGCTTGGTCCTTTACAGGTGAGGGAGAGACAAGAGTCTTATTTCTCTGAAATGTACTGAATGGATGAAAATCATTCCCTTTTTTAACTTTTTATTGTATCTACTCTAAGGCTGGCCATACACTCCTGACCCCCCCACAACCACCACCATTCTGGTGGAATTGGGAGAGGGGAATCAGCCACTGCCAGACTTCTTGAGTAGTGGTTTATCTTCTCTGAGAACAAAGGGATCGGGCATGTCAAAACCCAACAGCCAAGTCCTCATTTCCTCAATATATGCCATCAGGGAAATGTTGAGACACATTCACAGTAGATGGCCAACTGGCTCAACCCACATTCTTCTAGTGAGTTTGGGCAGCTCTAGAGCAACTTCTGTTGTGGCAGCCTATTCATCAGAATGGCCGTCATGGCACACTACATTATCCCCCCTTAGCTGTCACTGCAGAGAAATTGCCTGGCTCACCATGGTTTCCTATGGCAAAATTAGCAGTTTGTAGAACGTACCAGGAGCTGGACCTGAGCATTTAGCTGATCATGGAAACTGATTTCTGTCTCTAATGTGAAAACCCCTTTAAAGCAGTGTTCCTCAACTCCAGGTCTCAGGGCCCACCTGTCGGTCGTGATTTGAGAATATCCCACAGAATGAATACCTGCGGTAAATCCTCATACATTGACACTAATTATATCACCTGCTCAATGCTAAGTAAATCCAGAAAACATAGTGATAGGTGGGCCCTGAGGACTGGAGTTGAGGAACACTGCTTTAAAGGGAACCACCTTGATGATTAGTACTGCAGACAAGGAGTCTGGATGACTATTTTTTTATTTTCCTGTTGCCCTCTGTCCCCCCTGCCATCAATGCTGAAAGCTTTGCTTAAATAAATAGTCAGCAAGAATGTATTTCCGTGCTGCTTTGAGCACTGGCAGTGACAAAATAAGAAATAGCAGTTGGAGCACCTTATGTGCAGTACCACTCATGTATTACTGCAGGTAATAGTCTAAAATCATAGCAGATTCCCTTTAATGTCAATACTACTGGTCTTAAAGGGGTGGGGTATATTGCTAGGATATGCCCCCATTGTCTTATAGGTGCGGGTTGAGAACGGAGCCCCAAAAGTGGTGGAGGGCGCATTGTGAATGCTCAGCCGCCCTCCATTTATTTTCTATGGGGACACCAAAAATAGCCAAACGCTGGCTCAGCTATGTCAGTCGGGCCCATAGAAGTGAATGGGAGCGGTGGCTGGACATGCACAGTGCACTCCCATTCACTCCTATGGGAAGAGCTATTGGTGGTGGCCAAACTAGAGTCCTCTAGCCATCACTGTGTGGCATTTCCTGATAAAGGTGCAAATCCCAGTGGTGGGACAATGGAGCATACCTTAGCAATATGTTCCCTTTGTCTGAGATGAGACAACCCCTTTGAAAAAAAAATAAAGGAAGTGTCAAAAATTAAAGTGTCAATCTCAGTACAAGTCCCTCGCAATCAAATATTTCTCTATGGTATTTTTCAAAACCCCCCATTCATCTCACCACTCCCAGAGGGAGAGAGAAGAGGGGAAAATACTAATACTAGTGTACAGGTAGCATGGTGTCTACCAAGCAACCAAAAAAAGTAATGATACCAATGTAAAATGCATCATAGCTCAACATTAGCTATACAGTAGCATTACCAGCAAGTTTATCTTGGTGGCACACATTGCCATTCATTTAGTGCAGGGGTCCCCAAACTACGGCCCGCGGGCCGCATGCAGCCCCCGCCACGCTTCTGTCTTTTCCTGGCGGATAAAATAAAAAACTCTCTTACCTCTCCTGCACCGTGGCTCCGCTCTGGGTCCGGCGCTCCTCTGTCTTCTCTGCCTGCGCTGCACTGTCCTGGCGGCTTACAGCACAGTCAGGTGACAGTGCAGCGCGGGCAGAGAAGACGGAGGAGCGTCGGACCCAGCGCGGTGCCGCGACGCAGGAGAGGTAAGAGAGTTTTTTATTTTATTCTGATGGGGGCAGAGTGGGCTGATCTGAGGTCTGATGGGGGCAGAGTGGGCTGATTTGAGGTCTGATGGGGGCACAATGGGCTGATCTGAGGTCTGATGGGGGCACAATGTTTTTTTTTTTTTACTTTAAAATAAGATATGTGCAGTGTGCATAGGGATTTGTTAATATTTTCTTTTATAGTCTAGCCCTCCAACGGTCTGAGGGACAGTGAAATGGCCCCCTGTGTAAAAAGTTTGGGGACCCCTGATTTAGTGGGTCTGTCCATCATGGAACTGGTAATAACAGAAGCCATGGCTCTTGTGTGACCAGGGCCTAACATCTCCAAAGACATTTGAATGCCAAAGACGTTTCAATAAAATCCTACACAGCAATGTAACGAAGACAAAAGTATGAAGAAGATAAAGCCCTCACAGGTAAAGAACTCTTGTCGATGAGAAGAATCAATTCGTCATCTCTAGACCTCAGACATGGTAACTATGGTGCGGGTGCAGTAATCCCGGACATTGTCACAAGTGGCTGAGAACAAGGAGGAATCTACAGCCTCACCTCTTCTAGTAACAGCAGAATGTGTGTAAGGGAAGCGATGGCAGGGAAGAGAATGAAGGAGTACAAAGGAAAAGGCAAGGTCAAGATATCGATCTTGATTTTTGAGCGGTGATAAAATCTCCCTAAGCCCCATATTATTAGAGGCTTATTTGTCAAATGCTGGCGTGTATCCAGTTCTTTAACATGTCAGAGCTGGATTCATGGATTTCGCCACACAGGACATGTCTTCTTTTTTAAAGAAAAGAATCTGGATTTTGTTGACGAGAGGCATCAGTGGTCGGACGGTTCATGCAATGGCAAGTTGCCAGGAGAGCTGGAAGGCTTTCCTCATCACAAGCAATTTATCTAATGGCGAAAACTGATTAAATCTGACTATAAACCCCACCTCGATAACATGTAGGCCGTGTTCACACATGGCGAATACGTTCTGGATTTACCATTGTGGAATTGTGTGCGAAAAACCTGCAACATTTAAAAATCACATCCGCATGCTGCAGAGATTGACCCGTAATGCAGATTTTCCCTGCAGATTTTACCGAATGCTGAGCATATACCAAGTGAAAATCTGCAACAAATCCTTATGTAACATCTAAAACACCCTGTGTCACAGTACCTTTAGCAGTCGTCTACGAGACTATGAGGGAAAAGGGTTTGATTTTTAGAATCGGCGTGTTTGCAGTGCAATGGCTGTGAAATTTATCATGAGGGGAAATTTTGAAGTCAGTTTTGCTTACCCTAAGTCATTGCCATTTTTTGCACCAAATTTATTAAGCGTCACAAATTGTTAAAGGGGTTGTCTCACTTCAGCAAGTGGCATTTATCATGTAGGGAAAGTTAATATAAGGCACTTACTAATGGATTACTATTATCCATATTGCTTCCTTTGCTATTTTCCATGGTTATGACCACCTTACAATCCATCAGTGGTGGTCGTGTTGGCACAATAAAAGAAAAAGCACTAGCCTATGTGTGCTCCTATGGTTCCAGCCACCAGAAACGCTGGCACTTTTTCCTATAGTGTGCAAGCACAACCACCACGGATTGCAGGGTGGTCTGTAACCATGGAGTGATGAAAAAATGAATCCAGCCAGCAAAGGAAGCAATATGGACAATCACAATACATTAGTAAGTGGCTTGTTTTAACTTTCTCTACATGATAAATGCAACTTACTGAAGTGAGACAACCCCTGTAAGTTTGCACTGCATAACACCTTTAAAGATGCATCAAAGCTATTGATAACATCCTCTGGATGTCGTCATTATCAGATCTGAGGTGGTCCGACTCCCGGGACCACCGCTGATCAGCTGTTTGAAGATGTAGCGGCACTGATTCTGCTTCAAAATGACCCGTGTGCCGTCTCCTTTGCAGTGGCGATTTTTCAAACAGTGGAACGGCAGGGGTCCCTAGAATCAGACCTCCTGTCAATCTGATATTGATGAACTATTTTTTGCACTAGTAAATGCAAAAAGTCCAAAAGCCCTCTTGTGTGACTTATTAAAGCCTGAAATCTTGGATGCAAGGTGTGATATATCTAGTATTTAGAAAATATATACATAGCAACATAAGGATGTGAATATGATTATCCATAATTATAACAGTGGAATCCCACCAGTTAAATTCATATAAGAAGCGCAGACAGGTCCATGTCCTATAAGGCCATTCACATGACCGTAGGCTGTTTTGCGGTCTGCAAATTCCTCATCCGCAAAATATGGATACTGGCCACGTGCGTTCCGCATTTTGCAGAAGGTAACGGCCGTCCCCTAATAGAACAGTCCTATTTTTGTTCGTAATGCGGACAAGAATAGGACATGTTGTATTTTTTTGGGTGCCACAGAACAGACCAATGGTGTCAGTGTGCTGTCTGCATCTTTTGTGGCCCTATTGAAGTGAATGGGTTCACATCCGACCCGCAAAAAGTGCTGATTAAATGGGGACCCAAACCAGTGTCGTAGGGTAATGTATATAGGGTTTAACCCCTTAAGTTCACAATCAAAGATTTTTTGCATCTCTGCATGGCCAAAGGCTTAACTTTTTTTCCCATTGACATAGGGCTTTTTTGACAAGTATTTTTTATAGAACCATTTTGGGTGGCATGTAATGTATATTTTTTGTTTTAGTCTTTTTAGTTTTAGTTCTATCTTTTTACAGTGTTCACCCTGTGAGATAAATAATGTGAAAATTTATTAGGACCAGTCACTATGGATGCAGGCTTAACAAATATGTTTTGTTTTTAAATACAGGGAGGGGGGACTTTTTTCTCACTTTAGATTTTTAACCATTTTCAGTAGCACTCTGGAACTTGAAAATAATTTAGTAAATTTTATAATACACTGCAGTGCAATGTACAGTATTATGCTGGTCAGTCAAAACAAAAGGGGTTGTCAGGGCTGGTCAATGGCTTTTTGTTAGAAGGAACCCCCAATAATAAGCCAATCACAGGATGTTCCCCCTGCAGGGCCTGCCCATGATCAACTGTGTTCTGTGGGTCATTTTACCAACGTCCTTGT
The DNA here is from genome assembly GCA_900303285.1 of Rhinella marina. Lineage (NCBI taxonomy): Eukaryota > Metazoa > Chordata > Amphibia > Anura > Bufonidae > Rhinella > Rhinella marina. The sequence goes on from ONZH01020370.1 coordinate 538,247, forward strand.
GAATGAGAAGGAAGATGGGCAGGCCAATTCCCTGTCAGATATTTGTGAACCCACCCTAAGACATTCTGGTCAAGTGATGCAGAAAGTTATTGAGCCGTCTCGTGATTTCCCAATGTCTGTGGATGACAGTCATTGTGACAGTAGTCAGTATATCTTTTATAAAGAGGGGAAAGCTGCTTCCTGAACACCGACTGGCGCGGACACAAAATTACTGTGGTTTCGAGCTTGCAAAATATTTCACAAAAAGTATCTGTGGTGCTATATTAATGGCATTAATGACATCCTGCTCTATAAATCAATGTACAAAAGAAGGATAAACACAGAAAGATAAGACGTTCACAAGCAGACTGAATTGAGAACACATGCCAAGATCCTATTCTACCAGCCAAATCTAGAGAATCGTTGGCTCATTATGGCTGTGATATAACATTCCCTGTAGACCATTATAATAGTCAGTATTAGTGTGGGAAGACTAACTGCCGGGCGGCTGGAGTACATAATTGATTAGTGGAGTTATAGCTCCCTTTTTACATGTAGAACAATTGTAGACTAGAAAATCAGTCCATTTCTTAAAACTAGGAGCAATGTACAAGAAAAGGTTATTGTACATTATCAATATGCATACCCAGTCATACCTATATTGCTTTTAAAGGGGTTGTCTGAGATTTGGATATTAATGGCCTATCCTCAGGATAGGTCATCGATATTAGATCGGCGGAGCCCAACTGCCGTCAGTTCCGCCGATCAGCTGTTTGAAGAGACTGTGGAATACTGGTGAGCACTGCAGCCTCTTCCTAGGCCTGAATGTCACATTCATCAGTCATATGGCTCAGTCCCATTCAAATGGATGGGCCTGCAATAACAAATTAAATTACCACTGAGAGCTCATTATGTATCCAGCCAGGGGCTGAGAGGAGGGCTTGGGTGGTCCACCAGGCAATTTCCCTGTCAGGTCTATGGCCAGTCTGCAACTGAGTTCATCAATATTAAAGGGGGTATCCTGCTAAATATAATGATGACCTATCCTCAGGATAGGTCATCATTATCAGATCTGTGGGAGTCCGAATTCTGACACCCCCGCTAATCAGCTTTTATAGGGAGCCACCAAGTTCACATGAGCACAGGCAGCTTTCTAAGCACAGTGCTGTACATTGTATAGCGGCTGTGCTTAGTATTGCGCCTCAACCCCAGTCACTTCAATGTGAAAATTTACAGTGATGTCACATGGCTTAGGAAGAGGCCACAGCGCTCACGGAGTACCAGCCTCTTCTAATAGCTGATTGGTGAGGGTCCTGGATGATCTGATATTAATGACTTAACCAGAGGATTCGTCATCAATACTAATTACCAGATTACCCCTTTAAGCACCCACAGAGTATTTACATGCATAATAATATAATTAAAAAAAAACCCTTAAGTAACCAGCAAAGCAATCTTGATTTAAAATCAACCACATTGTGTTCAAAGCTCCTGTGCTGCGCCTGCACAATGCATCTCCGTGGTTGCAGACCACAAACAAATCATGTGATTTCTATGGTTGGAACATATCACAGCGCACTAAAAGTCAAAGATTTCAACAACTATCTGACTATACTTTTAGTTGATACCATTACAACAATGTGCAGTTAAGCCTCCACATGTAGCAGAGAGCTGAGAAAAAGATATTTGTTATACTCGAGGCTGACTATTGGTCGAAAAAATCCAACATGACTGATCAAATGTTGACGATTGTGTTTTTGCATTATTGCGCAATAAGCTAGAAAACTGTTGATATTTATCTCAGGTCTGTGGTCAGCTTCATTGAGACTTCTATGATCACGTCTATCCAGTTAGGGACGGTCTTAGGGGTGTGCGACCTATGCAGTTGCACAAGGCTCATTACTTGTCAAAATTAAAGGGGCGCCACGGACCTTGATCGCTCCGGCACCCCAATCCTACACTTGGCCCACATAAACATGGAAAGACAACTGCACAGGATACAGCTACATTCTCTAGATTATTATTTTGACGCACGTTACTGCATCTTAAGTCATAGCTTTTTCCAGCCAAACCACACCCCTTCACCGAGCAAGGCACAAAGGGCATTTAAAACAGCCAGAATTTTGGTAGATTTAACTCAGTCTTGTATGTCACCCCCATTGTACTCATGATCAGAACCTAAGGACGAGCACAATTCCATATGCTCCTATGCAAAGTGGGTGATCTTCTATAAAAAGCTCCTGTTATATCTACAGTCTGAACTATCAGGTGATTTCAAATCCTGCAATTGTAGGACATTATGTAAGAAATCTGTAATGTGAAAGGAAGTTCAGTCTTCTTGGATAGTCACGCAAGACCACCATTAAATCACCTCATACTATTAATTCTCAATATTTCTAGGTAGTGCTCGGTGCGCTTTCATCTTCTCCTGAGCAATTAATCTGCAGTGATGAATCACATCACAATGGCATACTGTTGTACACAGCAGAGAATTATACACCTTTTTCTAATCACCATCTGCAGCATGGTCTATGGAAGATACATGGGGGTCTTACTTATTTCTGACTGATATTGGTATCCACAATTACCTTCCTATCTTTGAATACATCTGTATTAAGGGATGTAAAAAATTAAATTTAGACATGATCTAGTACATGACAACCTCTTTCTAACAAAGCTAGAACCAGCCCTCGACCTCACATGGATCCAGAGATCTCCCCATTCATTGCTTTGATACATTTATATCAAGCTGACAGCTCAAGGGGAGTGTCTTTTCTGCTGCAGCTCCAGGGGTGTGTCTCAGCTCTCCCTATCACAGCTCAGGGGGCGTGTCCATGCTCTCCCTATCACAGCTCAGGAGGCAGTTGAAGGATGAAACTGAGCATGTGCGGCCATCTCAGTGAGCAGGTCAAAGAAATAAGAAAAAATACAAACAGCAGGTGGCGCTATACAGATATATTTTATTGAATTACTCAGTGGCTATGCCACATTTTTAATTACATGCAATTACAAAAGTAATCAGATCCAGGTGCTGGCTTGAAAACTATAGAATATTTTTTATGGGACATCCCCTTTAAATACTTTTATTTGGGTATTCCTGGCAATGGTCCGGCGCTCCTCTGTCTTCTCCTGCCGATACTGCACTGTCACCTGATTGCGTGCAGCGTCAGCTCATAGTGCGTGCACTACGTCCTGATGCTGTACTGGGTCAGGACAGTGCAGGGCAAGCAGGGGAAGACAGAGGAGCGCTGGACCTGGAGCGGAGCCGCTGCACAGGAGGGCGCGTATCTTTCGTCGCTCCTGGCACCTAATACGTACTAGTGAGCGCTTCCATAATGGGGGAGGGGTATCTTATAAAGCAAAAAATACGGTATATAATGGATTGAAGGGCAAGTTGTTTAAAGTAATGGGGTTATCCTACAAATTTAAAACTGTTCTTACTCACAGTTTTGGTTTGGTTTCTCTTTCCTTACTGTGGGTGGGCAATAGTTTACCAGGCACCTGCATCTCCCAGGATGCACTGCAATTAGCTCATTAACCCCATCCTCTCTGCATAGCAGAGATACATTTGGTATGTAATGCTCCCAGAATTTTCTTCTCCACTGTCTACAGTGAGGGATAGCTATATACCTGCTTCACTATACTATATAGCAACCTACGGCACTCCAGGTGTTGTGAAACTACTACTGCCAGCATGCATACTTGCTCTGCTCTTTTCAGAACTCTAATAGAAATGAATGGAGCATGTTGGGAGTTGTAGTTTCAGAACAATAGATATTATATTATATATGCACAAGTAGGCAGCACACTCAGTAAAAATAGAAAGAAAAGTCCTTTTTATTTACCAATAGTGTGGGACCGCAGCAGTCCTACACTATGGGTGAATAAAAAGGACTTTTCTTTCTATTTTTACTGAGTGTGCTGCCTACTTGTGCTTTTTTGTATATTGGCCATTGTCGGGCCTAAGGCTTTGCACCTCAACCATTGTCAATAGTGCTGCCAATATCTTGGTATTTATTATATGGATTATATATATATATATATATATATATATATATATATATATATATATACACACACACATACACAGACACACACAAGGGTTAATCCACCCTGACACACTAGTATGGTACAGAGCATTGACTACCAGCACTCTGTGATCTAATAGTGTGTCACAGAGCAGGACAGGAAGTAGAATATATGGAGTGACTTCAAAAAATGTGTCCCAGAAACCATCCATCCATATTTGTAAAAATAAATAAATACAAGTAGAATATTCACATATAACCTGTCAATGTGCTTTAAAAAATCTGATTATGTCAATTAAATAATGGATACTATGACATATGTTCATTTCTATAGAACAAATCTGACAAAACTATGCTATGTTACGATTGCCTCTTTTGCATGCATTTGTCATTCAGTACAGACTTTCTCTTTGCTGTATAGAATGACACAAGGAGGTATCAAATTTAACCACCCCAAAAATGCCTATGCTAGAGTGTATAGAAGAGACATGCAACTATATGCTCTATGATTACGTACAGTGAAACCTCAGGAAAAGACAACCTCTTTGATAAGAATCTTCTTTCCGGACCAGATTTCCAGTTCTGACATCTATTATGCCTCTCTTTTGAGAAGACCACTTGTATACTAATACAAATCTGGTTGGTCATCTCAAACAGGTTTCACTGTGTGCATTTGTCTGGTATATGGTTTTCTTAAAAAGGGAAAAAAAAAGAAAAGAAAACCAAATTGAAAATGTAAACCTCACCGGTGTAAACAAAAATGTAAGGCCACGTTCACATCAGCGTCTGCGGTTTCCGTTAGAGGCACAGAACAATGGATATAACGGAAATGCCGGCACATAACTGAAACAAACAGAGTCGAACAGACCCTGTTTGGTTTTGGTTCAGATAGCCACTTTTTTATACTGGGTGAATTTAACAAACAAGCAGATCTATTTCAATAATAAACTGGCGCCTTTCATTAGCAAATTGTTGTTTTTGCCCTTCCCAGAAATATGCTGTTTTTATTTCAATATTTGTGCAGAAGAAACCAGGTTAATTTACTAAGTGGCAATGGGATTAAGAAATTCGTACCAAATCTACAGTGTATGACCTTCAGGTATCATGAAATGTAATGTTAACCGTGTTTAGGTATTCATTTCTGCCTTGTATTATTATATTATAAATGAAATATTCACGCTATGTATTTACAGACTTTTGGTCTTTGTTTCTAAGGAAAAGAGAACAAAGCTTTCTTTTAAAGGGTCTGTACCATGAAAAATATTCAGTATTTTTCAAAACAGCAACTGGTTCTGAATATTTTTGGATTTTTCAATTGCATGTAATTAAAATGTAGTTATTCAATTAAATTTATCTATATACCGCCACCTGCATTTTGTTCATTTTCTAATTTCTCTGTCCACCTCAGTGAGTTGGACGCACATTCTCAGTACCATCCGTCAACTGCGACAAGCTGCATCAAAAGGACAAACCCCCGAGAAAGGACACACTTGATATACAGTAAATCTAGAACAATTGGAGCAATGAATGAGGAGATCTCTGGATCCATGTGAGGTACAGGGCTGGTTCTAGCTTTGTTAGAAAGAGGTTGTCATTTCTGGTTTTTCATTTTTTATATTAATCATTGGATAACCTCTTTAAATCTGATATTCTAACATATTTACAAAGCTTTAGCATACACATACGGTACTTTAATATTAACTTTATATTAAATTATTTAATATTAATAGCACCAACATATCCAGGAATGTTCTACTATCAGAAAGCTAATTCTAAGGATTTCATTGGGGATGTGGTGAGATCAGTTAGGACTTCCAACTTACAGTATAGGGCGCATATATTGAATATCACTATATGGTGCCTCCAATGGAGCGTGTCTCAATTAGCACATATAAAACTGAAGGTACAGAGAGGTACAATATGGGCTTGCAGCAGTCTATGAAAGCAATACGACTGATCCATACAAGAGCACAATACGGACACAGAACTGATAACACACCTCATTATTGCAGAAAAGTAAGGTCAAAATGATTTTTATAATAATACTTAAAGCATAAGTAGAACTGAATCTCCTGAGTATACATGACAAAAGAGCGGCTATGTACTGTATGTGTACGGGTGGATAGACACCAGCTAATATACACAGTATAAAAATACCGTATATAAGGAGTAGGACGTGTTGCTTAGCACATACTTACAGTATATATGTATAATATTTATATACACAAATCCACTTTGTTACATTCACTTCTCTCAACGAGACGTGCCAAACATTGTTTATTTTTGACATGCCTAAATGATCAAATTCAATAAGTGTGGAGGGCCTGAACTGAGCCGCACTCCGTATTCAGTGAAGACATAGAGCCTCTCATACGTCAGAGCGGTCTGAGGATATACAGCTAAGTCAATACAGTTTACAAAATGCCGAACTGAGCGGGGGGGTGCTGTGTGCAAAACATGGTTGCTCAGGAGTCGTAGCTACATGCTTTACTGACTTCTAGCTGTGCTCTGGGGATGGAAGCAGGGGAACCCACAGCCTGGTACTAAAGAGGAGCGATTGACTCAGGGATGCTCAACCTGCGGCCCCCCAGCTGTCGCAAAACTACAACTCCCAGCATGCCTTAATAGCTGTAGGCTGTCCAGACATACTGGGAGTTGTAGTTTTCCAACAGCTGGAGGGCCGCAGGTTGGGCATTCCTGATTTTAAGTCAATTTATCTCATCAACAAGTGTTCTTCACCTGCAAGGGGCTGTCCCCCCTTCCACTTGAAGTCTAACAGCACAAGCGCAGCAGTTCTGCTTCCGGAGCAGCACCTGTTCATGCGCCACTACCCTGATGTGTAGCAGCGCATGTGCAGTCGATGCTCCCGGGGCAGAAGTAAATTTTCCCCTGACGTTGTCCAATAAGTCCTGCATGTATAAATATGACCAGTCTGTGTTAGTGAGGGAACCTCTGACCATTCTTGACCTGTCTATCATGGTAAACAGGTCTTTTTCCCCTATAAAATAACATTTCTAGAGCCTCCCTTCTCATAAGGGCTCATGCACACGGCCATAGCAAATCACGGGCTCCACAAAACATGGATACCTGCTGTGAGACTTCCGCTTTTTGCAGAATGTCCTGCTCTCCGTAGAATAGTCCTATCCTTCTCTGCTAAATGGACAAGAATAGGACATGTTCTATTTTTTTCCGGGGCTGCGGAACAGACATTGATGCAGACAGTATGTGAATGGGCTTGCATCCAATCCATAAAAAATGTGGATCGGATGCGGACCAAAACCACGGTCGTGTGCATGAGCCCTAACACTTTGTTATTACTCTTATAAATGTATCAATAAATTGCCAACTGAGGAGTACTCTTTCCACAGGGATGTGTCCCTACACAGTCTGATGATGGCAGCACTGATTAGACAGTGTGATACTGTGCATTACCCAGATGGCAATTTGTTCAGAAATTTGTAGTAGGAATAACAGGAGCTACACCACAATACTGCGACATTTTATATTATGGGTAATATAACCATTTACTAATACAGAAGAAAGGACATGTTCTCTCATAGCGCAGAGCAGCCTCGCATTGAGAACAATGGGGGGCAGATTCCATACGGCTGCCCAACAGCATTTTGACTCGTGATCCACACTGAATACTGTAAGCAAAAGCTGTCGCATGAAATGTGCACGTTTAGGATTTATATACGGGAAATCTGTGTGGACAATCTGTATCAATTGGTGCGTATTTGCTGCATGCTGATTTTTTTCTCCCCATTGAAGTGAATGGAGAAAATCCAGTCAGGAAAAATAAAATAAATTGACAAGCTGCGGATCAAAATCCACACATGAAAAATTGACATTGTGTACATGAGAATTTCAAATTTTCATAGAATACAATGTGCATGGCCTACGGTGCATATTTTCTGCGTGGAAAATCCGCACGCAATCCTGCTTGTGTGCATTTAGCCTTATTGCTTACTAATTTCCAGGGAATAAGAATCCATCCTGGACGTGGGACCTGCTGTATGCCACATAACTAGGACTAAACCCTAAAGACTCCCATTCAATGACGGCAAGCAGAGATCTTGCAAACTGTACCATACAATGAATATGCTTTATTTGCTGAGACCAGAAAACCACCTTTACATCCAGTTTGCTCTACATACATATAGACAGCCCCTCATGTATACAGGCTATTAAATATGACAGGGACAACCAATGACTCTCTGTCAGACAAGTGAACGTCATATAGAAGCCGGCTCATGATTGGTAGTGACGGATCTCATCACCGTCCGCTCTCTGCTGCAGGTTTTGCACATTGACGTATTCTGTTGCAATCTTTCACCAGGGAAGTTACCAGTCACCTGGTTAAATATTAAAATATGGTAAAAGTTTGTCTTTCATTTCTCAAATGTCTTCTATTAATTTGCAGCTAATTACAGTATTAAACAGATGTGAATGCTGTGTGCCAAGTACAACCATTCTCTCTGCTGCCTCTGCACGCAGAACGCTCGGGATTCTTAACCCTTCAGGCACCACCACCCTGCTTGGCTACTGCAATAATGCAGATAGATGACATCATAAAAGGACATCACTGACCAACAATATAACATCTGGACCGGTCTGTTCTACCTACATGATACATGCAGGCCTGAAGCTGGCCATAAGGCCCTATGCACACAACCGTAAGAAAAAAAAAAAAGAAAAAAAAATCGGCAGCAATTCCATTGCGCAAGGACTTACACTTAGACTCCATCCACACGTCCTGTTTTTCTTTCCTGATTTGATCCGCATTATTTCAGGACCCATTGAAATGAATGGATCCGCATCAGGAAAGAAAAACAGGACGTGTGAATGGAGCCTTAATGTGATTTTTTTTGCCACCAATCCTTGTATGTACTCATGACAACATAACGCCTCTGGTGCCTTCACATGCAGCAGATTTTGTTGCAGAAACTACTACTTAAATCTGAGCGTGTGAAGGCATCAGAATAGTCCCCTCTCACTATGAATGGTCTCTATGGGAGGCATCTGTGGTGACTGTGACCTATTACAAGGTAAAGGCGCTTTACAAATGTTCCTTCCCGATAATTGCCTGCTTGTCAGTGGGGGTGAAGAGCTGTATTTACACACTACTCCCATCGCTCATCCAGATTCACTTTTTCTGGCCAGCATCATTTTGCTCCTTCATCAGGTGATATGCAGCACCTTCACACCTGCAGATGATCATGAATGAGCGTTTGTTCCCAATAATTGCCCAATGTAAATCTGTCTTAACTACTGTATAAAAGATCACAGAAAATATTACACAGCTAAACATATTTCCAAAAAAAGACCTGACACAGATATATACAGCTGGAAGCAGATCATAACATGGTCACCAATGTCCTTCAACTCAAATGTACAGAAGCAAATGAGTCTGGGGGTTTCTGGAAGCAGGGATCCAAGGAACACTACAGTAAGCCTCCTCATCTATCCACAAAGCAACGCTACTCACAGATCTACAGAGAGAGAGCAATCATACGTGAGCTGTGGGGAGAGAGAGAGAGAGAGAGAGAGAGAGAGAGAGAGAGAGGTCCTAGTCAAGACTGGTCTCATCTCTGTTACTACTGTCTGGCATTAACCAACACCATAAGGCTGTGGTGAAACTACTACTCCCAGCATGCTCCATCAATTTCTTTGGAGTTCTGAGAACAGCCAAGCAAGTGTACATCTTGTGAATTGTAGTTTTACCACAGCTGGAGTGCCTGAGATTAGCCATAAGGGTTTGGCTGCATGTGGTGGATTTTGCCATGATTCCACATGTAACAGATTCAGCTCTGCTACATGCGGCTACCTGCAAACATAGCCAATTGCTAAAGATATAACTAGTTACAAATTGTGGGCGTCATGTAAAAAAAAAAAAAAAACTTGCTTACAATCTGATCAGCCATGAAGAGGTTAACATGTGATTAACGTGCTACCTGTGAACCGTCCAGATGTGCGCTGTTTTCGTAGTCAACTTTCTATATTTGAACTTTGGTTCAGTTTTTCCATTTTCTAATCATTTCTGTGTGTTTCCAATGTGGTAAAACCCAATTTACTCCATGAAACTGAAATCTGATTGGTTACGGTTTTTGATTTACTGCCCATGCATGGCCATGGCGGTTTTCAATATTCTACTGGTTGCCCTTAGGAAGAGACACCATGCCCATCAGAAATATCAGACTGTGTAGCTGTCATCTGAGCCCCACAATGCACTGCTCAACGGTATCCACAAATTCTGAGTTTATCTTTAGGCATAAATAAAGAAAACCTTCTGTACATCCACATCAGTGCAGGAATAGTCCATCATAGCATTCATACAGATAGTAACCATGTTACACAGATCTTAAAGGTACAGCCACATGGGGCGGATTTTCCTGCAATTCCGCAGCATACATGCCTATCTTACATACAGATTTGTCCTGGATTTGCTGCATATTTCACCCTGTTCATTGCAATTAATTTCCACAGCAGAAAATCTGCATCCTATCTGGAGAATGGTAAACCTCCCAGCTGTGAAATGTTGTAATTTCTTGCTCATAAGTGCACCATATATCATCAATATTGCTCAAGCGGCAGCCAGATCTAAAAAGGGGGAAAACTGAATATTTTGCTTTGTGTTTTTTTTTTCAGTTCAAAGAAATCACAGAATCTGGATGTGTGACAGTATAAGGCTGGGTGCACATATATCAGTTGTTTTTCTGTGGAGCCGGACACAATGGATACATGTAGTGCACAGGTCCAGCCTCTATAGACTGATAGTGACAGGCAGTAATATGGCATGCAGGGTTTTCTGTCCTGAGCTATTTGACTTAGGATATCACAACTGATGTGCCCGATGAATATGTTCTTGTAACTCCCATATAAGGGAAAGGAGCATTCTGGGAGTTGTAGTTTCACAGCAGCCGGAGTGTTGGAGGTTGCTGATCCCTGCTCTAGTGTATTCTGCATCATGACCGGAGGGACGGAACCGGTTTCCCTGATACATGTGAAGGGGCACTAAAATGACTGATATTAAAATAGAAGATGGATGGATGGATAGATAGATAGATAGATAGATAGATAGATAGATAGATAGATAGATAACAGATAGATATGAGATAGACAGATATATGATAGATATTGAAAATATAGATGATAGATTAATATCTAATAGATAGATAGTTTGATTGCTTTGTCCTCACCATATAATAAAAATAGAAAGAAAAATATCTGCACTTGGTCAGTAGATCACAGGCTCAGAATCTGCCAAATATTCATTTAGAGGCAACACTTCAAATCAAGTGAAAAATGTAATGGAAAGTTCACTAGTTTATTTTTCCTCACTTGATTTTGACTGTTACCCTTAATTGGATATTTTTATTAGAGAGAAGGGAAAAGAGAAAGAAAGAAAGAAAGAAAGAAAGAAAGAAAGAAAGAAAGACAAATAGATATTTGATAGATTTCAGATATATAGATATTAGATGGATAGATTAGATAGCTATAGATATTAGATAAGATGATTGATAGATGGGAAATAGATACATAGGAGATAGATATTAGATGGATAGATTAGAGATAGGATACATAGACAGATAAATATGGAAGATATGATATTCCTACTGTGTATCTCTATTGGCTCTCTGCTGTCTGATATAATAATGCTGATAGCTTTTCCCCACAGTATAATATAATACAACACCGTTACTCCTGGATCACCAGTCTACTTTGCTCCATGTATTTCAGCCCAATGCTGCTCCTCAGTATTGATAAATTCTGGGACTGTATGACTCCATTACTATATAGCAAAATGGTTTTAATTAACAAAAAATGCGAACCATCCATAGAATTCACCAATGTGTTATTGTATCTTCTTTAGAATATATACACAGGGTAATATTCCAGCAGTCACACAGAGGGATAGTGTGCAGGCATAGGCAGTGTACACTGCCATGTGTACCATAAAACCCAGGCAGTCATGTGAAGGAGCCTTGTATGTCTCCTCATAGTAGAAGGTTACTAGTCATATCCCTGAGTGTAATATATATATATTTATAATCACATATTCGACTTAACAATTCAGAGTAAGGAATATGTACAAATCCTGACAACAATAATAAAATGAATAACAATCATAACATCCTTGTGATGATGGAGGATGAAACAAGGTTCAGGAATGGCTCGCAGCCCTCACTATGCTGTTTGATGTCTGTGTGTAAAACAGATATATAAAACCAAAGCCATCAACCAGTTAATAAAAAAAGCTGCACATTATTTCTTAGCTCCGATCAAAAAGTAACTGTATCCTTATATACAGCAACCGCAAAGCTAATGTCAGATCATCCAGCTGTAGGTACTGAGGGCACTTACCTGGCTGTACTTCACCTCCTGGTCTAGGGAGCCTTTCTCCAGTCCATTGATCATGTGCTGTGTGGACTGGAAGCCATTTCTGCTCAGACTGCTCCATTCTTCTACTTTAGGACTGTGGTAGGGAGAAGTGTCACTGACTGCGGGGACAGAGGAGCAGCACTGTCACTGGGGGACTGATAGACACCCCTTCATAAATACACATAGATAGATAGATAGATAGGTCACATGTGTCAACAGGCCACAGATTATATTAGTGATGGCAGGAAGAAAATGGGACCATACCTGCAGAAATAAATTATCTGACTCTATGATACATGTCTAAATACTAATAATAAATATATAAAAATAAATAACTAAAATATATACACACACTATAAATAGAAAGAAAGACATATGATAGATGGATAGGTAGACAGATAAATAGATATAATATAGATAATGAGATAGATAGATATGAGTTAAATAGATATATATATATAGAATCGCGCCAAAAGACAAAACTCGGCTCTACTACATCTGTGCGCACATTCATGTTAATAGTCATAGTGCAAAGATTTTGCTAAACTTCTACAAGAGAAGAACACAAATAAGAAAACTTGATGCTACATACATATCGAATTATACCCACATAAAGACAGTAAAAAGAAACATACATTTCCAAAATATATTAACACATAAAAACCCCAATACATACGACCAACAGATGAACAAACAGTTCTCAAGGCAAATTATTTATTCTTAAAATAGTTAATCTAATTTATTTGCCTATCTATCTATCTATTTATGTAGGTATGCATCTATGTATCTGATAGATATACTTATATCTGTATCTATTCATCTGATCTATTTCATTTAACCATCATGTTAATATTTATCTCTCATATCGATCTGATATCTCTCTGTCGGATATATCTGTATTATCCGAATATATTGATCACCAGATCTATCTATCTCAGGTCTATCATTTTATCTAATTATATTTCTAGATATCTGTTTAATATTTATCTAATTTCTATATATATATATATATATATATATATATATATATATATATATATATATATATATATATATATTATATCTGATATATCCATCTGTGTACATTTCCTTACATTTATATCTATATGATATTTTATCTATTTATATCCAATATATGGATTTGATATACGAACTCTATATTTATATCTATCAGATCTCTGAAATACATAAAAGTCGTGGTAGAGCCCTCCTGGATGATTGTCCCTATCGCCCCTCTCCTGGATGATTGTCCCCATCGCCCCTCTCCTGCATGATTGTCCTCATCGCCCCTCTCCCCACCTATAATCACAGGCTCTGGGATCAGGTAATAAACCCTTGCGGTAAGTGCAGCCCTTCTCCTGAGTGTGTATCTTGGCTTTCTGTCTCCTGCTCTCCCCAATGTGTGAAATTCATAGAGGCAAATAAAATGGAGGTTACTGTGTTTTCAGTGTAAATGGAAATGCGGCTGTTTTGTGGATTTTAGGATAAATGCGGAAGAATTGCAACACAGAATGTCATGGAGGGAAAATGCAATAATTATCCGCAGCCATTAATCACAGGGCTCATTAATCACAGCCTGCTAGTGACAGCACACCACTAACTCATTCCCATCTCGGAAGAAAATTGGATTTTTCTACAAGAAAAATAGTCTGCAGCCCCAGAAATTGGTGAAATCAAGTGCGGCCTGTGTTTGAAGAAAGGATTAAATATGGAAAATACTTAGAATTCCAGAATTTGTCAGAAATGTTTATTTTACAGCGAGGGGGAAAAAAACTTTCCAGAGTCATTTTCACAATGCAGTCAAAGCTGAAAGATCTGTCATTCTGGATTTTACAGGAGAAAGGGGTCTGGAAAAGTGATGTGATAGCCCTCCAGATCTGCAAGTGTACCTCAGCCATACACCCTGCAGACAGCTGGGCCGAAACAAAACCATGGATGATGATAACAATAATAATCATAATAAATATATTAATTATTATTCTTCTATGACCCCTAGTGACCCTAGATGAGTTGTGTATGGACTCAAATCTTTAAAAGACTATAATTTTAATGCACTTCCATTTCAAATTATCTTAATTATACAGGATGTAAGATCAGCTGCAATCCAATTTTTGTTTAATTTATTATATATATTAAAAAAAAAATTCAATTTTATATTTCATATATTAATCCATATTTTATATTTATTTCATATAATATATATTTATATTTATTTCATATATTGTAAATAAAAATATAACAATAATAAGCAAAGCCTATCAAATATATTGCATGTTTCTGTATTTATTACAATGATGTGTTATATATCTTCTTGTTACATTTTGTATTTTCTATTTATTTATTTTTTGGGTTTTTTTTTACATTTTTGGTGCACAGATTCGCACATTTGTATTTTCAGCTTGTCTGCATCTGACTCTTTATACTCAGCCTTCACCTTACTATCCAGATGTCTGTCCAATCTATTCCCCTCTCCCCTGCAGTCACCCTGCCCTAATAACAACCAGTTCACACTTTCCCCACCAGAAAGAGCTGTCCCTGGGTCAGAAGCAATGCTGTGTCCAATAAATTAGCAATTTGCTCACAAAGAACAAGCTAATGGGCTGAGCATTGCAGGGCAGACCCCTGTACAGGGCTCAGGAATCTTTTCCCCAAAATCTGAGACATAGAGGAACAACTCCAGACAGTTCCCTTGGAGGCCTGACTGCCAATGTGGTGTTAATAAGAGAGGAAACCATTAGAGGGATCTACAAACATTCCCAATTTGTAATCTAATTCTCCAATGTTAGGCCAATTCAGGAAATGGTAATCTGTGGATATTTCTAGGGCAGTCTCTATAGGGAAGCAGATAAAGCACTTTGTCTCATTAGGCCAGGAGCTGAAGCTGGGAGAGCTGGGCCTTTACTAGTTTCTTACTGGGGTATCAATAAGAGTCCCTGTATGGGGGAGAGCAGAGGAGTCCAGGGAAATAAGCAGAAAATGAGTCTCTAGGTGAAGGGCAGATCTCCTCCTGTACACATTATGCCCAGAGGTTGTGCTCTGTGCCTCAGAATGAAACCAATTATCTGACATTTGAACTTCCTGTCTGGGTAAATTTAGTCTGATTGCACAAACGAAAGAAGTGAAACTTTTCCCTAATTTCCAGCAGGCACAGGGCTGATGACACAGGCCTGCTCTCAAGTGAGAAGCTGGGGACTGCACTTCTTCAGTCTTCAGCTCTATTAGAGCTGATCTCCCTTATATACAGTTTTCTCAGCATGTCTACAAGTATTAGGTGGAGAGGCTGCACAGGAGCTGGGGCTGCTACCAACCAGGGGCATCCTCATAGCCTGTCACATGTGTCTACAGGCCACTGACTATATTAGTGATGGCAGGAAGAGAATGGGACCGTAGCTGCAGATATATATCTACACACACGAGAAATATATAGACATAGAAAGAAAAACAGATATAATAGAGATAGATAGATAGAATAGATAGATAGACATATGCAAAATGGAAGCACATGGAAAAAAAGCCCAATGGCACTAGACTATTTCCCAATGGCTAAAAATGCAAAAACGGTGTGCTACCTTTTTGTATTTGTCGATATATAATGTAAATAGATAGATGGATAAATAAATAGATATACATAGAAAATTAGAGGATAAATTATAAATACAGAAATGGATAGCTAGATGAGAAATACATATGATAGATTTCGAATATCCTTAATATTTGCGCATGCCTTGTTTTTGTTTAGTGTCTGTTGTATCATATAACATTTTTAAATTTTGAGATTATATTTATTAATGTATGACTACTTTTATAAATATGTAGTTTTATGAACTTATTAGCTAATAACTGAGCGTTTTATTTCTCACTGTTGCACAAATAAATAATTTCTAATTGTGTATCACTATAATTTAAGTGGTAAATTGTTTTTAAAAAATTAAACAAAAATAGTTAACCTAACGTCTATCTATTCTAATTTATCATGCCCTCTCTCTATTCTCCTTTCTCTCTGTACATACATATCTACGTTATTTCTAGCTACATCATATCTCTCTCTCTCTCTCTCTCTCTATATATATATATATATATATATATATATATATATATATATATATATATATATATATATATTATGTATACATGATGATTATTAATATTATTGACCAGACTAGTAACAGTATAATGGGATCTGTGGCCGCTTACCTTGGTCTGTGATAGACCTAATCCCAAGGATGTCGGTGACAGAATGTGATGAGGGCCAGGTCCTGGGCATTCCCATGGTGCTGGCTATGGAGGGCATGCCAGGCGGTGTGGGCACCTTGGCTCCTGCAGCCATGGGGTTGGTGTAGGAGTAGATGTGGTTGTACTGCAGAGCTGAGGCGGCTGTCGGGTGGTGATGCTGTTTGTGGGACTCATAGTGACTTTGCTGGGACAGATTTCCAATTTTATTTCTAAGGATCCGGCTGATAGAACTGACTGAGGGCACATTGTACTTGTCACACACCCCATCAGCCAGGAGCCTGTCCCTTATTTCCCAGGCAAAGATCCCAGGGTCCCTCTGCTTATAGGTCCTGATGTGTTTGACCACAGTCGGGGTGGTCACCCGAGGTTTGCTGCCACCAATGGCTCCTGGAAGGATGGATCCAGTCTCATTGTAGCGAGCCAGAATCTTGCTGACACATCCATGGGAAACCCTCAGTTGTCTACTGATGTCACAAGGCCTGATCCCAAGCTGAGCCAACTCCACAATCCTTAACCTGATGGCATTGGGTAAGGGTCTTCCATTGACAAACACCCCTCCTAGCTGGTTGACTTCTCCAAAGGCAGGTTCTGTGGACAGATGCATGCAGACCTAGCATTAGTTCTGGGTATGTGATCAGCAAAGCTTTTCTCACCTCATTGGCAGTGAATAGGTTCCTCTCCCTTCCAGACATGAATTTATGGCAATGCAACATCTACCCAAGTGCAAGGAGAAGCTTCCAGCAGTGAGTACTGATTGCCTCTGCTAATGATCCTTACCTTGCAGCTAGGACAGGAACAGGTCAATAGTTTAGACAGGGCATGCATAGGAGGAAGACTTGACAGCTATGTGCATGAGGATCTGAGCCACTTACCCATGGCTGAGGTCAGGGTTCCCCTCTGTATCCAGGTGCAGGACCTGACAGGAGCAGGCCAGATAGATCCAGGCTGCACACTTCTGCTTGGTGGCAGGAATGGAGAATTCAAGGTGAATAGGAAGACCCTTCTTTTCTTGGTGCAACAGTGTAAGTTCTGTATTTCCCTCTAATAGCAACGTGGGCTGGGCAGGGCAGGCTGCACTGTCACTAAGCAGAGGCACTCCTACCGGAGGCAGGCCGGGGACAATGCCCCCATGCTATTGGACCTCTGCAGTGACAGGCAGGATGCTGCTGGCCGCACAGCTCTCTGCTGAGGCTCTGCACCTGGACTACTGATTACAGGATATTTACCTCTCACATGCGGTAAGTCCCAAGCATACTGCAAGGGAGGCTGTGGGTGCTCAGTGCCAGGGTGAACCAGCTGCATGCCATGAGATAGATAGATAGATAGATAGATAGATAGATAGATAGATAGATAGATAATGAGATAGATGGAATAGATTATTAGATAATGAGATAGATGGAATAGATTATTAGATAATGAGATAGATGGAATAGATTATTAGATAGATTTAAGATGTATAGATACTAGATAGATAGACATGACATAGATATAGATAGATGGATAGATAGAATATATCTCTCATATCTAATTATCTATCTTATATCTATATATATCATATCTAATGATCTAATAATCTAAGATGGCTAGATATATAGATAGATATATGATGGATAGATATATAGATAGATGGATGGATAGATGGATAGATGATAGATATATGATGGATGGATATATAGATAGATATATGATGGATGGATAGATGGATAGATGATAGATATATGATGGATGGATAGATAGATAGATGATAGATACAAGATGGATTGATTTATTGATAGAAAGATAGATAATTAAATAGATATGAGAGATACATTCTATCTATCCGTCTTGTATCTATCTATATATCTAATATCTATTTAATTATCTAATAATCTAAGATAGATGGATGTATAGATAGAAAGATATAGGATGGATATATAGATATTAGATAGATGGATAGATAGGTATAGGATGGATGGATATATGATAGATAATAGATAGAGAGTTATTTAGATAGAGAATATTTAATAGACAAAGTTATTTAGATATAAGCTAGGTACATATTTAGATAGAAAATGTAAAACCCACTGCAATATATTAACAATAAAAATGATGTGATAGCTGCACAAAGCTATACGTTTTATTAGAATAAGGATGATGATAATAATAATAATGTATGACAGTACCAGGCTACATCATATTAAAAAAAAAATATTAACCTCAAATAGAGATATTTTCTATTTGTTCATCTGATGCACTAGCAGCCCCTATCTGATAAGAGGATGACTGCACTGTATACAGATGAGGCCACTAGGATATAGCAGAGAGAACTGCAGCCATGTGAGGCTGAGGAGCTGGACTGTGAGATATAGATGGAGCTACTCCCTCTACCTCACCAGGGAAAACGTCATAAGCTCCATCATAGGGATGACATCACAGGTTCCTAAGTGACACAAGATATTGGACCTGTACAGAATGTCTCCTGTCTAACCAGACCTTGCTGGGACCTGTAGTTCTGGAGGTGCTGGGGGTCTAGCAGGCACATCATTCCATTTGCATGGCTTTTCTGTAAAAAAATCATATAGGAGTCAAGCATCTGAGTGATCAGGGAGATAACTGCAGGATCTGTATATAATAAAGTGTATATATATATATATATATATATATATATATATATATATAATTATTATTTTTTTATGAGTGGCTGTAACGAATTCCTATTAAACTAGTGAGTGTCCTGGTGTAGCAGAGCTGTGTATGTTCCTCATGCTCCCAGCACAGTGTGTGTTCTTGTCGGATGGAGCTGAGTGACTGCTCGGGGGTCTCCAGTGATTTGGGGGTAATAGTAAACGTGCCCAGTATGTGCTGGGACAGTAGAGGTCACCTCCACAGTGGTCTAGGGAGCAAGGAGTATGTGTGGGGGGCAGTATCCAAATATACACGGGTCCTGTGCAGCCTGGCACTAAGATTAATGTCAGGACTGGGTTTCCTAGTGATTAGCATGCACAGTGTACACATACAGCATGGGTCCCATCGGTAATTAGTGTAATTGGTGTTGGTCTTGTAGGATAATTAGGGGCTACATTTGCCTCTGCAAAACAACCAGGGAGCAAAGGGCAATGTGGAGACTTTATACCAACAAATATTACCATAAAGCACTGAAAAATTCATGCATTAGGCATTTCCAGTATTTTCTCACATTTCTGTTTTTATATATATGCAATGCTATGTTTATACATTATGTCTGAATATAGTTTGTTACATTTGTATATTATTTGGATTTGTATTATGTACTCTGTTCTACATTCTATTTACTATTGTATTTTATTCATTTTCTACTGTATTTGAAAGATGTTTTTTTTGGTTATAAGTAGTTTGTATTTTTTTATTTTGTTTTTATTTATTTAACTAAAACATATCTAATGTTTTAACTTCAATGCAATAATAACTTGGTGGAGAAATGTGCGGGACCGGCAAAATACAAAGCACTGGGAACTGACTATTTTAAAACAGAAGAATAATTTTCCTGATACAAGAAGATCTTTTTATTTCTTTACAATTAAATATTAGTGATGCCAGAACATCCTGCATCCTATATTCACTTATCAGTCACAACTATTGATATTTAAAAAAAAAATTAAAAGGAAAGATCAATGTCAAGGAAATATAAAAGTGTATGTCAACTATTATTAATCAGGAATCGATACATGATAAAAGATAGACAGACAGATATTAGATAGATAGAAATTAGATAGATAATTAGATATAGATAGAAGAGATAGATTCCAGCTGATCTAAATGGATATTATCTCTGATATCTATACAATAAATTTAAATAAAAAAAAACTTCTTTAGTTCCTCAGTAAAATGCTTAGCTTGTTCATGTGAGTTTACTTAGAAATCCAGGTAGAAACCTGTGGTGCGGGGAAATGCAGACTTTACACTGCGGTCAGTGCTGCTCCAGGGGGCTTCATGTGAACATCTAACATTTCTCAGTTTACTGTATATGGCTCCTTCAAAACTTGGGGAGCCTAAACCACCTTCATATAATCATTGTATTTTTACTGATAATACCTATTTTATTTTTACAGCCAGCAATTCGTTATTAGCATCAGAACGAAATATTATATAATATATAGATATAATTTATATATACGCAGATACAGTGTTGTAGATGGAGGAGAAATTCCTGGAGATCTCCCCATTGTGGAGCTCAGATAAAAACATCTCCCGGCTCCTATATAATACCATCACTGGAGGAGTCCTCACAATCACTAGGCTTTAGAGCATTTCGGCTCTCCGCTTCTAGGTGCTTCTCATTACATGGGCGCTGTAATATATTGTCATTAGATTTCAGTGAAGGTATCAGAGCCCTGGAGATACAGTCTCATCAGTATAGGATCTGTATAGGAGACTGAAGGATTTATCTCAGATTTATGGAGCTGGGTCCGATATAGACAGATAGATATTAGAGCAGATTATAGCTATAAATAAGATGATATATATAGATATTTCTGTATCTGCATCGTATCTGTGTTTGTCACTAACTTATCTATCTATGTATCTATGTATCTATGTATCTATCTATCTATCTATCTCTATGTATTTCATATCCATCTCATATCTATCTAGTCTCTATGTCTCTCACTATATTTATCTATTTCCCTATATCTATATCTCGATTTCTTTTGATCTCAATTCATCTCTATATATGTTATCTTTTTTATCTATATTTCATCCCCTCTCATCTGTTTTCATTTATATGGTTTATCTTTCTCCTCTGTTTTATCTATCTTTTATCCATCTCTATCTTATTTGTCTACCTTTCTATCTTTTATACTTTATTTCCACCTTTCCATCTATCTACTACTCAATATATGTCTGTATCATTAGATAAAACAATTATATATATTAAGTGATAGATAAATATGAGATAGATGGATAGATAGATGTAGATAGATATGAGATAGATGGATAAATATATAGATATGAGATGTACCAGAGCTGAATTTGTTATTTGCCTTTAGACAGATTGCTATCCATTGCCTCTCAATAGTTTGATATTGTATTCATGGAGGTGCAGTCCTGTACTGTACCAGATATCTGTCATAAGAGAACATATTCCCCTTATGAACCACAGCCCTCATTTTTCCATATACAGATTATTTTCATTTCCACTCCTGTCACAGGTAAATTATGGCATGTGGGCACTTCAGGGCTAGGTAGACATGCTATGAGTACACATGGTGGATACACCATGTTTTGCCATAGGTCATGTCAGAATACACAGAATGGGGTCATATGAAGCTCATCTCTGTATTACAAGGGCTGCCTCAAATCTCTGGCATTTGTTCCCAGCAGTAAAACTTATGGTCTTACTGCAGAAAGTAAGATCAGTCTGACTCCCACAAATCTTACTGAGCATTGGGTAATGCTATAGAGAGTCATTCATAACATGTAGCATGCTGGGAGCTGTAGTTTCACAACAGCTGGGAAGCCACAGGTTGCAGACCACAGCTACAGAATGAATGATCTCCTTAGATTATAAATTGTCCCACTGAGCAAGAGGGCAATGGGGCTGATAATCAGTCAATGCACCAGAGTATGTGATGGAGGCAGCATGTGGGAATAGAATTGCATTTCTGCTCTGACATGCTCTGTGTAATGCTCCCTAATTGCTTATTTACATGGGGAATAAATACATAAACCGCATATCAGGATGGAGGTCAGTGGTGGGCGGCCATGCTCCAACTGCCTGCAGACAGGGGGGCTTCAAGTCCTAGCATGGAGGCTCAGGCAAGCTTCTTCTCAGTAGCTACTGATATAAATTTATATGTACCACTCAACCTACAAGATAAGTGTTTTTTTTTTTGTTAAGACTGTGGCTACATTACTGTGGGATAATATTTTATTTTTATTTTTTGCTTTTTGGTAGTTTTAATCCTTTTTTTTTAACTGAATAAGCTCCTAAGTTTACATTGCTTTGAGGAGTGCTCCTATAGTACTTCTCCTAGTACAGTTATTGTGCCTACTTTATATGATGTATTGTATATGGTCAGCACTCCTTTTTAGAAGTATCCACTTTTTGTTTTTAATTTTTTTTTTTGTTTTGCTCAAATATCTCAGCAGGGGGCTTTGATTCCCATGTCTTTAAGCATGCTTGATGGATGGGTACATGCCCCTATGGACCGCCAGACAAGAGGGCAGCATATAAGCCAAATTGTTTTAAATACAATGTCAATGCCAGTCATTTATGTAGTAAAAGATGAGACAATGAGGACATAAGGGTCGTGGACCATCAGATTGCCTTTGACTTTTTTTTTTTTTTTTTATATAAAACTTTCGTGAAGGGTCCTTCCACATATATCGGGCAGTCTGGTTCAGTTTCCCTCAGCTGTAATGCAGAAAAAGCTGCAAGAAAACTCAAGCTGGGACTGATCCCATAGTTTTCTAGGAATCATTCATATATATTGGGGACAGAGTGATGCTAATGTCTGTAAAGTGCTGCGGAATATAGTAGTGCTATATAAGTGCATAAAATAAATAAAAGAAATAATACATCATCAGGAATATCAGTTGTGATGTCGGATATCAACGTCAAATAGTGCCAGACAGAAAAAAGCTGCATGCTACATTTTTCTGTCATCTGCTGTAAGTCACTGGATCTGTGCAGTTAGTGCACTGCACATACAGATATATCAGTTGTGTCTGGCTTCAAGAAAAAAAAATGGCTGGACGCAAATGATGTATGTGCACCCAGCCATACCCAATCCTCTTCTCATTTCTGAATAGGTTCACACATTGGATACCACGTAGAGGAGTGTGGCTTTTTTGGATCCTTTATTTAAAAAAAAAAAAAATGAAATAAAAAAAAAAAAGGATGCTGATTGAAGTGATCCAAAATAATGCCACACCATATTATAAAAAAAACATATACAACTTAAAAAGATATAATAAAATATAAATATAATTATGTGCATGAACACAACCTTACCTTCCAAAAAACAGCTGCGTAAGACACAGTATAAAGAATTGTCTTAATCATGAAAACGAAAGAATTAAACGAAAATATTCAGAATCAACATGTTCATTTTATTAGATATTTGTACAACTTCAACTTCATTTATCAGGTTTCTGATAAATAATTAATTTTTTTCTCCACTTCATCATGATAAGGTTTTGTCTGTTTTCTTTTATACTTTTAATAATGGAAGAAATTAAATGTGAAAAAATTTGAAATGTAAAAAGTATCAAAGGATCAATATTTTTACTGATGTTGGTAGCCGAATATATGAATGTATGATTTATTTTATAATGCAGAAACCTAAAAAATGTTTTACCTTTGCCATGCATGCATCTTGTTTATGTTCTATAACCGTATCCCATGTTACAGCACTTACCAAGGTTTTTGAGAAATGTTTAATATTCAAAATGAATGCAATTGTTATCATAAACCTTCTGCTTTGAATATTTTTGTTACCTGTTATGTTACATATTATACTTAATACCTTTAAATATATTTATTTCAATAAAACATGAACTGAAATACCCTTACCCCATAAAACCTCCTGTTGTCACCTACTAAAAGACCATACTTATGGATAATGTGTTTTTTTTTTTCTACTGTGGTTGATTTTTTTTTTATACAGCATGGTAAATAATAGATAAATATTTTGCCTTTTTTTTCTTTTGTGATTTTAAATATATTTGACTTTTTCGCAAGGCTGAAGGAAATAAAATAATATCCAGCACTGTGAACCACATGAACGTTTTTAGATTTTTAGGGATATATTTTATCATTTTGCCTTCCAATGAAGAGAAGAATGTCTGATTGTGTTTTGTCTTCAATTTGTAAAAAAATGTGAAATCATACAGAGCCAAGCATAGCCATGTGCAGCATGCTTTAACCTAGAACAGTATTAATAAAGTTTTATGTCATCTGTTTGGAGGTATTTTTTATTTGATGTTTGGTAGGTTCATTATTATGGATTGTGAACCCAAAAACATTGTCTTTGTTCAGGTGAACTGCTTGAGGTTCTGCTCCATGTAGGTGTCATCTGCCATCAATATACCAACTGCAATATGACAGAATAAAATTAGAAAATCTGCACTGTTTTTCAGTTATTTGATCAGTTGTTTCCATCAGTTATTGTGAGCCAAAACCTGGTGTGGCTCAGAAACACAGAAAAGGTATAGATCTTTCCATTATACCTTATCTGAAGTGTGAACTCGGCCTTACTGAACAGAACTAAGTTTGGTTTAAATGTGCATTCAAGTAGAAACCATATAAGATAGAAGCGTATAGAGATAGCTGGTAATATCATTTACACAAATGTAATTGATGGAGATATGGGAAATTTTTTCTGGACCTATGCTCAGTGTCCTACATACAGCCTCTTAAAAAAAACCTTTGAGCCACGAACCTAAGCTAAAAACATGAAAAAAGTAGACCCATTTACACTGAAAAAAAGAGAGCTGACCAACCAAATGGCTGATAATTAGGAACAATAGGTTACATGCAATTGCGTAGTAGTAGTACATCTGTAGGCAGGTCCAACCTTACATGGCATAATGCTATGTATAGTACCTTCTCTTGATACCCCTCTTTCCCTCATGGTACACCACCAAAACCATACACTGCAAATATATATTAAACCTCTCCAAAAGACCATCCGCTTATCCAGGCCAGATTTTCTTTGACAGATTTTCATTGCCACTACATTTTAGGACGACTGTCACTCCCACAAGACCAGTGCAATTTTTGGTGGTCATCTCAAAGAGCTTCCACTGTACAGAGCCAAAATAGCAGTGCCATACAATAGCAAAGAAAATGCCATCATATCATGCTCAAATAATACCAGTTACCAAATAACAGCTCCTTACATAAAGTACAAAAATATAAAGATTAAATATAAAGTGAAACCATCTAATGGCCATTACAATTCGGTATATGAAGGAACTTTTAGTAAAAAACAAAACATAAACACCACAGGCCTGTGATGGCTAACCTCCGGTACTCCAGCTGTGATAAACCTACAACTCCCAAGATGTACACTTGCTTGGCTGTTCTCAGAACTCCATAGAAATTAATGGAGCATGCTGGGAGTCGTAGTTTCACAACAGCTGGAGTGCTGGAGGTTAGCCATCACTGCCATAGGCACTTGGGAACACTTGCTCTGCACTGGAGGCAGCAGGACCTTACTCTCAAAACATCATGCCATCACATGATCCCATCTGGAGCATCAGGTCCTGTTGCCTCCCGGGCAGAGCAAGTGTTCATGAGCACCTATGGTGATGTTTAAAAATTGGCACAACCGGGATGAGGGGAAGGAAGAGGCTATATATATATATATATATATATATATATATATATATATATATACACACACATACACACACACACACACACACACGGGAGCATTATAGATACTGAGGGGTTTTGGGAGTCATTATCAGGGCGAGCCTTAGGTTACATGGTAGTATGTTTTGTCCTACACACACAGCTCTGCAACCATTATAGGGAATTAAATACACTAAATTAGTAGCAGCAAATTTAAAATTAACTTAATGTTATGGACAAAGGAATAACTAATGGGGTATTGGGGTATTTCCATCTGGGACATTTATCAATAAGATATACCATAAATGTGCAATAGGTGTGGGTCCCACCTCTGGGAGACCCTTGGATATCTCAAGAACGGGGGCTACAAAGTGAATGGAGAACAAGTCACATGTGTGCAGCCACCCCTACATTCACACTATGTGACTTCTGAAAATAGCCAAGCGCTGGCTCAGCCATCTTCTGAATTTTCACAGCAGTAAACAGAGAGGACACTGTGTATGTGTAGTGCGCTATTTAAGATACAGTAGTAGTGGTGCTATGCCAAGTTTATTACATACAGACAGAACCTAACACTGTACAAATATAAAGCACCACAACTAAGCTCATTACATAAATTCAGCACCACAGCCAAGCTCATTATGTAAATACAGCACCACAACCAAACTTATTACATAAATACAGCACCAGAACCAAGATCATGACACAAATACAGCACCAGAACCAAGCTCAGTACATAAATACAGCACCAGAACCAAACTCGTTACATAAATACAGTATCAGAACCGGGCTCAGTACATAAATACAGCACCACAACCAAGCTCATGACATAAATACAGCACTGGAACCAAGCCCATTACATAAATACAGCACCACAACCAAGCTCATTACATAAATACAGCATCAGAACCAAGCTCATTACATAAAGACAGCACCACAACCAAGCTCATTACATAAATACAGCATCAGAACCAAGCTCATTACATAAAGACAGCACCACAACCAAGCTCATTACATAAATACAGCATCAGAACCAAGCTCATTACATATAGACAGCACCACAACCAAGCTCATTACATAAATACAACACAGAACCAAGCTCATGACATAAATACACCACCAGAACCAAGCTCATGACATGAATACAGCACCAGAACCAAGCTCATGACATGAATACAGCACCAGAACCAAGCTCATGACATGAATACAGAACAAAGTTCATGACATGAATACAGCACCAGAACCAAGCTAATGACATGAATACAGCACCTGAACCAAACTCATGACATGAATACAGCACCTGAACCAAGTTTATAACCTAAATACAGCACCAGAACCAAGCTCACGACATAAATACAGCACCAGAACCAAGCTTGTAACATAAAAATAGCACTAGTTCAAAAACAGCCCAGTACAGATACCATTTCCATAGTCAAGTAAGTCCTTGAAATATAAGTTTCTGCAGTGTGAAACTAATCCCAGTATGTCCTGGACAGGTGTAGGGTATGCTGGGAGTTGTTTCACAAAAGAGAATACTACCACCCATAATTGCTCTGTAGACTATACGAGATGCTACAACACTGATCAGACACAGTCAGTGGCAAAAAAAAACATTTAAATTTAGTGACTTACAGATGATAGTTCAGACCACTGTGATGACATCTCCAGGTCACAGCTTGTCCCTGCAGAGTTTGTCGGCCAAATTAGTGAGTGCCTCTTGCTCTGTGCCCCCATACTTTGCCCCCATGTAGGCAGTGAACCTACTGCATAATACCTGCCTTCCCCCAGTCCCACAGCATCCTCCAGTGATGTAGCCCTGACCTCTTCTGTACAGGCTGGCCTCTGTGGAACATCGTGGGCAGTGCAATGATGTCATTGCACCGCCTGCATCACAACAAAGCAGCAAATGGTGGCGGCAGGGAACCAGTGGTTCCCTTGTCCCACCAGTGCTGAGGTCAATAATGCAAAATGGACATTAAAAATGGATAGACTGACAGAAAGTAGATGCACACACTGATGCAAAATGGTCATGAAAAAATTGCATCTGTTTTTAATGTTGAATATAGCACAACTCATTTATACAGTACTTTTTCAAATCAACAGTGGACTAAAAATTTTTATTACTTCTATCATCATGTTCATACCACAGAACATGCATCAAATAATTTCTAAAGATATGGCAATATTCCTTTACAAATATTACATTCTAGGCACCTCTAATTTTAATTATAACTTTTGGATGCAATGTGTATGCCTATAGGGTAATAAGAAAGCCAGAAGAGCAGATTCATACTGAGGAGCAGTCTCACACAGAATTTCTGCAGTTACTTAAAGGGGTAATCCAACAAAAAATATTCTATAGTTTTGAAACCAGCACCTGGATCTGAACACTTTTGTAATTGCATGTAATTAAAAATTTAACATAGCCGCTGAGTTATTCAATAAAATGTATTAGTATGGTGTCACCTGCTGATTTCTCTGTTTCTATCCACCTCAATGAGCTGGATGCACATACTTATTACTATCATTCAATTGGGGGGTACTATCTCTCCTTGGGAAGAGAGCGCCTTAATCGGCGTGAGGAGACTTATAGGCCATACATGCTTCTCTGAAATTCTGGGAACAAGCTCTGCCTCTAATGCCACCAGATGTAAGGCAGCTATACTATAAGTCTATGTTCAGCTCTTTAAACAGGCCTTAAGACATGACACTGATATTAAATAAGCCAGTCAGTGCAGAGCAGAGAGTACAGGCTTAGCTGGGTAAGAGGCCTAAATCAGGTTTTTGGGGGTACTAAATCTCATCATTCAAATGCCTTCTGTAGCAGACAGGACATACCCCCTAAGCTGCCAGTTTGATATAAATCTAGGAGAGCATTTGGAGCAATGGATAGGGAGTTCTCTGGATGCATGTGAGGTACAGGGATGGTTCTTGCTTTCCAGGGTTGCAGCTTCTTAAAGGGAGTCTTTCACCTGATCGGAGCATCATAGACTGCTCAAATCAGGCTATAGCCTACATTACACACATTAAAACAGTACCTTTATTATATATGTCCCTCGCTGAAATCGTCTAAAAAACACTTTTATAAGTTATGTAAATTAGCCCCCGCAAGTACCTGGAAGCCTCGTTATTCAAGAAGGTGCCCAAGCCCCCGGGCGATTTGAATTAAAAAAACCCTCCTATTTTCCTGCTCCGGCCCGCCCTCCTTTAGCATACTATTCTCCTCCTCCTGTTCACAAATCCCTCACTTGCGCCGCTCTTCCATTCCCCGGTGCCTGCGCACTGCTCTGCCCACTGTGGGTAGAGGAGCACGGGATTCTAGTGCGCAAGCACCAGTCAGCTCTTCTCCCCAATCTGGCCGAGCCGTGGGCAGATCAGTGCACACCTCTCCAGTGACCATGCAAAAGGTTAGAACAAATACATGACTTTCTAGCGCAGGGGCCAGCAACCTCCAGCTGTTGGGAGCTGTTCAACTCTGCTCTAGTGATTCCTCTCCTGCTCCGTGATCCAGTAGGACAGAAAGAGAATGACAAGTCATTTGGTTTATTACCATGTGGCCACCATTATGGAGTGTCTACAGAGCTTCATGGGAATTTATGGGGAAGCTGACACCCTAGTGGGGCACTTAATAAAAACATAAAAATAACATTTAGCCAAGGATATAGTCAGTACCATGCAAACCTGGTCAGATGCCATGACCTAACAAGCATTTGGGTAAACATGTTACATACGGTACATGTCAACTTGAAGTTAATGGCAGACATAGGGACCAATGTGACTACTGCCTGGAGGCTCACATGCACTGTATTTAGAGGATATTTTATTTACATCTCACTCTATGCTTTATCTTTTAAGATTTTTAATTTTTTTTTAAATAGCCCATATGTGAAAAAAACAAACCTGAACATGCGGTTTACTGTGGTTATAGTGAAGGAAAACTATTATTATTGACTTTACTAGAAAAATGTTATTTCTGGAGTTGTTTCCACTGGTGAGATGCAGTGTAAAAGAACACAAGGGTTATTTACTGCTGCATTCTTACAAGACTTAATTATGCTAAAAACAATGTCCACAAGAGACCCATATAAACATGTTTACACATTGCCTACATGGGTCTTTTGATTCAACCCCCCCCAACACTGGTCTGAAGGAAGCCAACCAAGAAAGAAAGGTGTAAGGAAGAGAAAAGTGTTTAAAGGGGCTGTGCAGCGATTTATACTGATGACCTATGCTCAGGATAGGTCATCAATATCTGATTGGCGGAGGTCCAACACCTGGGACCCCTTGCCAATCAGCTGTTTGAAGAAGAGGAGGCGCTCCATCCTGGTCTTTACTCCAGTGGCGTGCGAGTGTTTGGTACCCGGGGCGGGTCCTTTCTCTGGCATCCCCCCATACTTGTGTCCCCTCACGGTAGTTATGCCCACACTGTGCCCCCTCACAGTATTTATGACCTCACTGTACAACTTTCATATTTGTTATGCCCACATTGTGCTCCCCTTAAAGTACTTACCCCTTCATTGTGCCCCCTTCACAGTAAGGCCCACATTGTGTCCGCTCACAGTAGTTATGCCCTCTCTGTGCCCCTTCAGAGTAGTTATGCCCTCACTGTGCCCGCATAACAGTAATAATGCTCTTCGTGTCCTCTTCATAGTAGTAATGCCAATTGTGCCCCTTCATAGTAGTAATCCCATTGTGCTCCATCTACAGTAGTAATGCCCATTGTGCTCCCTTCATAGTAGTAATGCCCGTTGTGTCCCCTTCATAGTAGTAATGCCCTCTATGCAATCGTAGTAATAATGCCCTCTGTGCCCCCTTCGTAATAGTATTGCCCTCTATGCCCCCTTTTTTTAATGTTTTATGCAGATCTAGGAAACCATGATTATTATTTTTTTTATGTTTTATGCAGATTGAGGAAACTATGATTATGTGCCCCCTTTGTAGTAGTATTGCCCTCTGTGACCCCTTTGTAGTAGTAATGCCCTGTGTCCCCTCCATGGCAGAAATTCCCTCTGTGCCCCCCCCCTCCATGGTAGAAATGCCCTCTGTGCCCCCTTCATGGTAGAAATGCCTGTGTCCCTTCCATGGTAGAAATGCCCTCTGTGCCCCCTCCATGGTAGAAGAAGGGACCAGGAGCGGTGCAGGGAGTGGATACCCGTATATTAAGTGTGGGGGGGCCGAGCATATTGTTTTTTTTTTTTTTCATAGGATTGGATTTAACTGTTGTTTCAGGTCATTTTTCAGATTAATATGCTAGGTATGCATGAGGACCAACAATTTCTGGCCATTATATCACTTGTATCTGGCATTTAGCTATCACATAGACATCTACATTTTGTCTGTGATTCTAATTTTTTTTGGCTTTAGTGGAAGGAGACTAGCTGATTTATACCCATACACATGGAGAAACAGGCGATCCTATTCCCCAACTCTCTGTAGCACAACCTCAGAAGCAGCAGCAGTAGTAATAATAGAGGACATTACCCAGTAGAACTAAGGAGTTAAGATGTTAATTCAGCAGTTATATAAGACACCAAATCGATTAAAAAACTGCTGCAGTCTCTGTGTCTGTCTTTCTTCTTCTGCCCATCTCCAGTAGACCCTCCCTGTTCCTCCTTCCTCTCCATAGAATTCTATGTATTCTGATACTTAAGAGAGCTGGCAGTTCATCCTCACTGAAGGCGGATCAGAGCTGTGAGTTGACGGTTATGGCCCCTTCACATGTATCTGGTGATAAGTTGTTTCCCCTGATCTGGGGCAAAAACACCAGAGAGAAACTGAACATAAAACTGATCCCACAGTTTTCTTTGGGATTGGTCATATTCATCCAGTACACCAGTTTGGATGTCAAATAGCACCAGACAGAACAATGCATTCTACACTTTTCTGTCGGGTTCTGTTAGTCTATGGATGCCGAACCTAAAGTACATATATACATATATCAGTTGTATGCAGCTCAGCAAAAAAAAAAAAACTGGCTAAACACAGCTGATGTGCATCCAGCTTCAGTGGAGGGACAGGAGAGAGTCTAAAATGAGAACGAAGCATCTTTCTCTGCTATGGAAAAAAGGCTTTGATAAGAATAAATTTCCCCCAGCGTCCTTCAGTTCACAACAGGCCTTCTGAGTTAATAACTTCAATTGTTGTATATCCAGGTAGTTACATTAGTCTCTGGATAGACTGGGACAGAATGAGCAAAGTCATTTCACGATCATTAGCAGGTGGAAGAATTAGTGACGACTCTATTGTACTGACGAAGGGCCTAGATAAGGCAGGATAGTAACACTATGAAAAAAGATAAGATAAGACTGCAGGTGCCATGCAGATTTACAAGGACGTATCATTGTTTTAATATGTGTACTCAATATGCCCAAATAACATATGGGGTGAACCCTATAAATACACTGCTTTCAACATACACTCGCAGTGTGCACTGATCAGTTCATTAACAGGGGCATAAGTAAGAAGTGGGGAAGGGAAGAATCTCCCCTTGGGTGCCAACAAGCTTTTTTACCATGACCACGCTATTTACGGATGAAGAATTAGGCCACTCCAGGCAAAAACTAAAAATTAATCTTATGACTATAGTCAAGGAGCTGTGCATGCTCCTAAAGTTTCCGTCACCTGAGTGGTGTCCACCACTAGGCCGCAGCTGAAGCCTGTGCCGCCATAACGACAGAGCGGGGATGAGTCACCTCAGAGTCAGCAAATGAAATACACAGACTCCATAACATAATGTACAGGTTTACATCTCAGGCACCATGATGCGTCAGAGCTTACATTTTGGCATTTGACGGCGAGGCTTAGTTGTGTGCAGCTGCCCACTGACTGCTATCTACTGAGAGGGGACTGCTATACAGCGGACTCATTTACTAGGTATGGAGTCATGGAGGTGGCAGGAGCTGGGTGCTGCAATGTGGAAAATATGTAGTAGCCGGGAATAAAAAGGAGCAGAAAGCCTGAGCAATGTAAGTAGGAAAGGCCTATAAATACTAAGTGATGGCTGATTTTTCATTTTTCACAGGAGTGGTCCTTAAAGGGGTTGTCCGGGTTCAGAGAAGAACCCGGACATACCTGCAATTTCACCCAGGCAGCCCGCCTGAAGAGGGCATCGGAGCATCCTATGCTCCGATGCCCTCCTTTGCCCTGCGCTAATTAGCGCAGGGCAAAGGAATTTCGCCGGGTTCCGGTGACGTACCGGTCCCTGCCGGGCAGAGGCTTCCGCCCGGCAGTGAGTCGGTGACGTCATCGGCGCTGATGGACAGGCTTCAGCGCTGCCCTAGCCAGTAAAACGGCTAGGGCAGCGCTAAAGCCGGCCCATTAAGGCCGGTGACGTCACCGAACTCACTGCCGGGCGGAAGTACCCGCCCGGCAGCGAGTATTTACAAAACAAGAGACCTTGCCCTGCGCGATCTAGCGCAGGGCAAGGGGGGGGCATCGGAGCATGAGATGCTCCGATGTCCTCTTCAGGCAGGCTGCCTGGGTGAAATTGCAGGTATGTCCGGGTTCTTCTCTGAACCCGGACAACCCCTTTAAATTTGAAGCTCATGATGCATTACATAAACAGTTCCAACAGACGTTATCTTGATTTTCAATGGCTTTTGTTATGCTCACTGTAAAGTTAAAGCTTGCTGTAGAGTGCACCCACTGTGGCAGGGGCGGATTGGCCATAGACCTTACAGGGAAATTTCCCGGTGGGCCGATGCCCAGGGGGCCGTCTGGGCCCTCCTCACTACCGGCCAGTGGAAGTTTTTGGGGAAATATTTTGTGATGGACTGTGGTATTTGGCTCTGTTGGGGTGTATAATGTGCCACAATATGAGATTGCTGCTCTGCCTTCCATCAATTTGGACCCGACTACTAAATGGGGCCACTTTTAGTATTTTTTCCAGGGCCACTTTAAGTTCCCAGACCGCCCCTGCACTGTGGGTAGTTCCACACCTGTGGTAAAGCTATTGGGCAGCCTGTTCCAGCAGAGGAACAGCTTTCCGGAGTTCACTGTGTCTGGCCTAGCTGGATACTGCCAAGTACCGCCAGACCCCATTGACTATAATGGGATCTGGCGGGGATCCAGCCAGACAAAAACCGATGCATGATCCAGTTTTTGTCTGGCTAAAACCCAGCACTCATATCGTAACTCAGACGGATCCCATTGTAGTCAATGGGGTCTGGCGGTACTTGGCAGTATCTGTATCTGGCTAGGCTGGATACGGTGACCTCCAACAGACTGTTCCAGCAAAAGAGAGAGACCTGAATAACTTAATCGCAGGTGTGGAACTAGCCTAAGAAATCATTTATAGCTGGTGCATCGACCACAAAATTTAGTAGACATTCTAAGAAATTGTTCTTTCAAGAGGATTGTTATCATTGCGTAGGAGTTACAACATGTGAAAGACAATCTGCCAATAATTTTCTCTGTAGGACTTCAAGAATTCTGATTGTGGTTTAGAAATGGGCACCATTGCTCAATTCCTGCAACAAAAGTTTCTACATGTATTCTCCGATCTCATATTTTACAACAATCCTATCAACAGCATATGGAATCCACACAGTTGGGGGCATAGAGACACACAGGGCACAACCTGGCATCAGTAAGGAACTGCCATAGAAGTATGACACCATCATGAAGCTCAAGAGATGCAAACATCCATGCCTCCCCAAAACACAGATACTGAATGGACCATGTATGACATGATTGCATGGGTTCTCTCTAGTGGTTCCTTCTTTATAATCTTCACATAGCCTTAACAGGACCTTAACAGGACAGGCAAGAACTTTCCTAATGGAACAACCCATTAATTTTGTGTCGCAGGACTCTGTTCATACTTGTGTTTTTTTCAGCTGGTACTCATCCATATACCACGGACAACAAAACATTACACAAGGAGTTGTTATTGGGGTTGCTGATTTTTTTTTGCTCATAACCACAGAGCCCACTCATTCACACAGGCACAGCAACCCCTTGAATGTAGCCTTGTGGCGCCACATGCACTTGAAGGGGTTGTATAAAAATAAAAAAAATCAGACATCATATACTACATGACAATTTCTTTCCAACAAATCTAGAACCAAGCCAGTATTTCACATGGATTCAGAGATCTCCCCATTTATTGATGGAGTCTGCTCTGCTAGATTAATTTCTGGCTGGCAACTCAGGGGGAGTGTCCTTCTCTCCCAGTAAGGGATCATGCACATTGCCGTAGTTAAAGGCCGCATCCGCAGGGGCGTAACGATCGCGGTCGCAGAGGGTGCGACCGCGACCGGCGGGGGAAGGGGGCCCTGGGGCCCGCAAGTGCATGTCATTCAGCGGCAGAGGCCCGCCCCATACCACCCCCAGCCAGCAGGTCCCCACGTGGCACGCCCACCCTTACCACACCAGGCTGGAGTGGTCAGCCTCCTGAGTCCCGGCTCTGGCGCTGCGAGTGGCTCTGTGATCCCGCGAGGCCTGCTGCTGGGTCACATGTCTCGCGGGATCTTCCTGACCGGATGTTCGGGCACTAAGTGGGGACTGAGGAGAAGGCGTCGGCGCACCTGGTAAGTATATTGTGTGTGTGTGTGTCTGTCCATTTTTTTATAGTCCAAGGCACCCACCTGGACTATAAAAGAATTTTAAAAAAATCTGGGGGCACCTGGGCTGCCTGGAAAAGGCAGGCAATTGATTATAAAGGGGGGGCCCCCGCCGCCCATATAGAGGGCCGCCCGGCCACGCAAAACCGCCCACAGGACACATAGGGCAAAATGGAATTAGCAATATATACAAAAACGGGGGGAAAATGGTTTTATATACAGTGGGGGGAAATGGATTATTCATTATACAGAGGGGAAAAATGGAATTCCATATATACAGATGGGGGGGGGGTCAAAAAGCAATATATATAGAGAGAGGGGCAAAATGGAATTCCATGTATACAGATGGGGGGTCAAAAAAGCGAGGGGCAAAATGGAATTCCATGTATACAGATGGGGGGCAAAAAAGCTATATATATATATATATATATATATATATATATATATAGGGGAAAATGTATATATATACACAGAGGGGCAAAATGGAATTCCATATATACAGATGGGGGGGGGGGGTGCGGTGGGGGGCCCAAATTAAAAGTTTGCCCTGGGGCCCAAAGACCTCTAGTTACGCCACTGCGCATCCGATCCAAGTTTTTTGCAGATAGGCTGTGAACCCATTCATCTCAATGGGGTTGCAAAAGATGCGGACAGAACACCCGTGAATTTTCATAATTCACATTTTGAAATAAATAACTTATGTTCTTACGATCATTGTCAAAAGTCAAGATTTTCGGCCTTGGGGGACCTACAGAGTTACTTATTGGTTGAAAGAATTATTACTTCATATTCCTATTTTGGGTCAGTAAAATATCTTGTAAAACTTGCTGTCCCATTATCCTTCTCAAAGATACCCACAAGATGTTTTGGCTCAAATTAGAACTATGCCACGCAATTTTCCACATGATGCATGTAATTAGCCGCATGAGTAAGAAGAAGTTGAAGGGTACTGGCTGAGACCCTTTAAAAATGTCATACTGTAATCCACACATGGCCAGATCCCTGTAGATATATCTTGAGTAGGACTAGTCAACTTTTAGCTCTTTTTCCAGCATGGAACCCTCACTGATCTAATAGGTGTTATGAACACTGGTACCTCGGAACCGAAGCAGAGTTCTGTTTCAAGTTTTAAAGTGGTTTTCTACTTTAACCCCTTCGCGCCCAGCTCCGTACATGTACGGCGCTGGGGCGATGCGGGCACATGACGCCCGCTCGCGGGTGCGGCGGGCGTCATGGCCGGCAAGTCTCTGCTGTTTCTAACAGCAGAGACTTGCCGCTACTTACCGCCATCGGCGGCGTCTTCCTGGGAGCCTAGATGCTGTGATCACACGTGATCACGGCATCTAGTTGCGTCTCAACCCGGAAGCATTCGCTTCCGGGTGGTGTACAGACACCCCGTGTGGCCAATCGGGGTGTCTGTACACCATATGAAAACTGTAATCCTCGCTGGTGAGGATTACAGTTTTCAAAGTGCAATTCTTATTCTGGCCACTAGATGGCAGGCCAGGATAAGAAATGAGCAATTCTTGGATTTCTGAGTCTATAAAATCCATGATTGCTCATAAAGAAAAAAAAAAAAAGCCACAATATATCAGCCCATATTTGACCTTTCAAATAGTAAAAAAATAAAAAAAAATGTTAAAAAAATATATAAAAAATAAAAAAGATATAAAAGTTCAAATCACCCCCCTTTCCGTATAATTAAAAAATAAATACCTAAATAACAATAAATATAGACATCATGGGTATCACCGTGACCGAAAACGCCCGTACTTTTAAAATATATTAAAAAAATTCCAATACGGCGAATTGTGTGGCGGAAAAAAGCGTCCAAATGGCGATTTGCCGTTTTTTGTCACTTTTTTTTCTGAAAAAAAATTAAATAAAAAGTGATCAAAAAGTCATACACACCCCAGAATGGTATCAATAAAAACTTCAGATCGTCCCGCAAAAAATGAGCTATGAGTTATAGGGGTCAAGATTTGACAAGGAAAACGCAGGAAAAACTATACATATTAGGTATTGCCGGATTCGTACTGACCAGTAGAATGAAAGTAGCAGATCAGTTTTAATGCACATCGAACGCTGTAAATAAGAAACCCGTAGAACTGTAGCGGAATAGCGTTTTCTTTGCAATTTCACCCGGTTTGGAATTTTTTTCCCGCTTCCCACTACACCATATGCAATATTAAATGGTGGCGTTGGAAAGTACAACTTGTCCCGCAAAAAATAAGCCCTCATACAGCTATGTGAACAGAAAAATAAAAGAGTTATGGCTGTTTGAAGGCAGGGAGCGCAAAACGAAAATGCATAACCGAAAAAACCTCCGGGCGCGAAAGGGTTAAAAATCAACTACTGAAGTATTAATCCAAAGTTATGAATGAAGTGACTTCGAATGTAACATCTGAAGCGCACTTTGCTCATCAGAAGTTAGGGGTGCAGAGAATAACAATGGCCTGTTGTGTTGCATGTGTAAGCGATTGTGACCATACCTATGTGCGATGAGCTGGACTTACTCTTTGTATTTGTTTCTATACTGACATTAGTTCCTTCAGTACTGTAAGTACCACCAGGGATTCTGACATTAACCCATACACTGCTGTATACCACCAGGATTATGGACATTAAAGGGGCTCACTAGTTATTACACCTACTAGGTTATCTAAAATAACACGTGGAGAGAAGATATTTTACATAGTGCCTACCCATTCTCCACCTCCACTGAAGCCGCCATTTCTACTGGACTTCTACATGCTGTGGGCTCTTACGTCCTTGTCCGGACTGGATGTGACCATTTATTTTCCTGTTCATCTCCATAGTAGTAGGTGAAATTATCACAGAAGCCCTTTAACTATTTCACTGCCCTACACAATAAGGAATAGTAGCAATATCACCTTTACTGCCCTAGACCACCTGGAATATTGACAATAACCTTCACGGTTCTAGACCTGGGTGCTGTTTAATACTGTTTTCCTGGATGCTATCTGGCACAGTATATCTGCACGCTTTATTGACAGTTTTTACGGTTCTGTACAGTTATATAGTTAAATAGTTCTGTATTGCTGTCTTTAGCTGGCCTGTTCAAAGACACAGAGGAAACATTGGCAGCCAGATAAGCATTGAAGATTACAGTGGCTGTTCCAGACTAGAACAGCTTGCCACCCATACTGCCCTAGTAGCGAAACTAGCAAAGGGACTGAGAGACATTTATTCACACTCCCCACGCAGCAGTGCTAGTAGGATGGAAAAAAAGCACAAACTGCTTTAATTACTGCTGAAAATTGCTGGCCATAACCACAGACAGACAACTTGTCGTTTCTTCAACTGTTTTTTTTTTAAAATTTCATAATGAATATAATTTACCCCCAACCCTACAGATGTCCATGCAAGGAGAACACAGGATGCCATCACATGGACACCAATGACCAAAAACTATATGAAGAGAGCAAAATATATACTAATTTTTGAGCCTTTTTCTCTGTACAGCCTTGAGATTCTCTAGTAGCATGCTATCTGTTTTCACTGTGTTCCGTCAGAGAGCTCAACTGATGGCTCCTTATCTCTGATTTCTGACCTCCTAAACACTCATTATAGCTCAATTCTTATCATACTGAAAAAAATGTGTCATAAATAAGTCTTTATGATCTTTTTAGGCTACTTTCACATTAGAGGCAGGCTGTTCCAGCGGGTGAACAGCCTGCCGGATCCGTGCTGCCGCTAGTGCACACATGCCACCGAAGCTCCGCTCGGGCCCCATTGACATGCCATGAGGTGGCCGGAATAAAACTATGACAAGTCTGCCGTGCTGCCGCCGGACCTCCGGCCCGTACCAATTATAGTCAGTGGGGCCGGAGCAGACCTCCGGTGGCACGTGTGCACCAGCACGGATCTGGGAAGCTTTTCACCCACCGGAACAGCCGGCCACAGAAGGCTGCTGCTAATGTAAAAGTAACCTTAGTAATTTAGAGATAAGGGTTATTAGCTGACCTGCACAAAGTGAAAGTACGATTCACACAGCTAGACAAACAGTTAACTGTTTGTGACAGAATGGCTGAATATTTTTAACAAAGACCAATTTAAAAAATGATTTGTAGTCTAAAATGAGTAAACTGCAATCATAAACAAATTGCCCCTGTAGGTGTACATAGCCCTTAATTAATGGACCAATAATGCATTTGTGGCTGTAAATACAGCATTTCTATTACCTGGAGATCTGAAGTTCTCTAGACTTCTAGAACGACTAGTTTCTTTCACTGTCGTACCAGACTGAGTAGGAGCTTGCAGTCTATAGCAGGCGGACATCCACTGGTTGACCGTCTCTTCCATATTTTGTACAAACAGAACTGCTTGTTTGTATAATGTATATCCATCTGGTGTCTCTACCCTCACAGGACACATTAATAAAATTCAATCACCTGAATATACAGTATTCCATCCCCTCACACAAGAGACGGGAAAGCTACAACTCAAGCATGTGGATGGAAATATGATACAGACCAAATGAAGATGTTATCATTATATCTAGTGCAAGGTTTTCATGTTCTGCTCTAACAAAAGGTAGAGTTTTGAAGAAATCTGAGAAAGTCCCAGATCGGCAGGCTCTACATTTCTGTTGCAATGTTTTGACAAAGCCAAAAATAGTATATACTGGTAGGCATGGTGGGAATTTTACATGTTCTTCTACTTTATTGTTATTCTTTAACATGGATATGTTTTTTCTCATGAAGAAAACCCATTTTCACAACCTATTTTTGATAGAATGGAGAAACACATGCCAGCCATACTAATCAATGGGAAAGCCCAGGTCCACTAGGGCAGGAGCCTTCTTTACTTATCTCATAGAGGGAAATTTCAAGCAACATTCCCTATGAGGTCCATTTGCTCTGACAGCGTAAATTAAAAGGGATCGTTATCAGGAGACAACCTCTTTAACATGTACTTTGGTCCTTAATGAGCAAACATAGATGTATACAGCACCAACATATTGTGTAGGGTGTGCGTTAATTACCTTTTTTTTTTGCTACTTAAATCATTTTTGCATTTTCCCAAATTAGGCTGTTTTATAGTATTTTTGGTTGACGACTCTTCTTAGGTAAATTGTTAAAAAAAAAAATATATATATATATATATATATATATATATATTTTTATATTTATTTATAGTTTGTGCTCTTCATTTTACGGTTTTCTTTATATTTTTTCTTTATACTTTCTGCTTTTTTTCTTGATAATTTTGGCTAATTTTGTATATATTATTTTGTGTGTCTCCCAAGAGGCCATATAAAGAAACTCGAGGCATCCAGACTATATTTATTTGTTTTCAATGCTGTCCTCTACTGCAACATGGACATTCACAGGAGTCAAAGCTACAGGAGAAGATAGTCCTCTTATCTGCCAGTACAGACCAGCAGAGATGATCTGCTTCTGCTAAGACCCAGCTGCTTAGCAGATCTGGTGATCACATTATCAGCCATGTGACACCCCTATTTAGTGCTACATATGCAGTAAAACAGGACAGAACTTGGGCACCGGACCTGCTGCTGCTTGACTGCAGGAGCAGAGGCTTTAAACCTGCATAGTACATTTACATGGCATTAGTTTAAAGCCTAGGGCCACGCACTGTACATTTAAAGCAATGTATCATCATAAAATTACATATGAAAATCGTGTTTTTTAAATAAACATTTTTTTCCTACAAATTTTGGTATAATTTTTATGATACGAAAGGGAAAATAATTGAAAAAAATTGTATGCAGATATCAAATACTGTAGTTCTGAATATGTCGAGTGTTAAGCAGTTTGCCATGTCCCTATATTTAACAGTTCTGTTATTTTCTGAAGAAAGGTCTGTACAGTGTCTCCAGCTACAGGTTTGTATCCATTTGGGTCTGTTTAAAACAGAAATATCCAATCTTATTATTTGTACCTATTGGAGTCAATCCATTGTTTCATATTGCATTGGTTGTTACAGAGATCTCATTGGCATATCAATGTCATCCAGGAGGAATTTCCTAACATTTCGTAAGTAGAGATATTCAACTATATATTGCTATTATCAGAATTGCTTGCATATCTCCTGCTGTTGGTACAATACAAACTAATTCTATAGCTTGGATGCATTGATAGAATACATACATACATACTGCAACAACTGGCACATATGACCCTTTGGAAAATGTGTCAACTCAACAGCAAACACCAGTGATATAGAGATATGACTTCTCTCTGACCCCAATGCAAAACCTGTAACAAAGCCTTCAATTATCATGCTATGGCATCTTGATATGGGACAGGGCTACATTTTGGTCCACCTCAAGCTCAGGAATGCAGAGGTAGCATATGAGACCCACCATTATTTTCAGCTGATTGCCTGGCTCCCAACTACCAGAGACTTCTCCTGTGGAGGTGATACAGGACATGTAAAGTATCGCATGGTGGCCAATATAATGAAATCACTGTAGACTTAATGCATGGATGACTTGTGTCCACCAGAATAGCTGTCAGTCTGGCTTGCTGGCTCATAAAAACCCAAAAAGCCAGAAGATGTCTTCATGAGACAACTCTTTTAGGGTACCTGCCCAAGATGTGGATTATGTGTGTTCTTTCTGTACAGAAAAACTGCAGTGTAATACATTTCCAGCAAAGTTTGTAATAGTGGGCAGCTTTGTGGTCCTAGGTTCAAATTGGACCAAGGACAATATCTGCGTGGAGTTTGAATGTTGTCCCTGTGTTTGTGTGAGTTTTCTCCGGGTACTCCGGTTTTCTCCCACACTACAAAGACATACAGCGGTCCCTCAAGATACAATATTAATTGGTTCCAGGACGACCATTGTATGTTGAAACCATTGTAAGTTGAGCAATCGGTTCCAAAGCCCCAAAATGTCATTCAAGATAAGAGAAAATGAAGATTTAAGAAAAATAAGCAGATAACTAAGGCAGATAAAACAAGTCCTTACATTTAACAGTCAGGAATAGCTGATAACTAGCAACTAATACAGATATTAAACCAGAGACGTGACATTGATTGTTTGGATCTGAGTCTGAGAAATTGTATGTTGAGTCTAGTTTCAACTTACGATTGGTCGGAGAAGACGATTGTATGTTGAAAATATTGTATCCTGAGGCCATTGTATGTTGAGGGATCACTGTACTGATAGGGAACTGATTAGATTGTGAGCTCCATTGGGGACAGTATGATGTTAAAGGGAACCTGTCATCTCCGAAACACCCCCTGACCTAGAGTAAGCAGTGTATAGTGTAAGTGATGCTGAATCCAAATATGTAAGTTTTATCTTCATACTCACTTCCATTCCGACGCTGTGCTCCCACAAACCAGCAGTAAAATGCACTCACTGGACTCCAGTGCTCACTCACATAATGGAGAGGACTCAAAGAAGAGTCCAGTGAGTGCATTCTACTGCAAGTTTGTGTGAGCACAGTGTCAGAATGGAAGTGAGTATGAAGATAAAACTTTCATAATCGGATTCAGCATCACTTACACTATACACCGCTTACTCTAGTTCAGGGGATGTTTCGGAGATGACAGGTTC
Source organism: Rhinella marina (assembly GCA_900303285.1). Lineage (NCBI taxonomy): Eukaryota > Metazoa > Chordata > Amphibia > Anura > Bufonidae > Rhinella > Rhinella marina. Next base: position 581,297 of record ONZH01020370.1, read on the forward strand.
CCTTTAATGTTTGTAAATACACTGCAGAACATGTGTAAGAGCTATATAAGTAAGTAAAATAAATATGAAAATGAATAAAAGTGAATGAGATTTACCAAAGTTTGCACGTTCATAAATAAAAGTGTTTTTTCTCATAGACATCAATGGGTTGTTAACTAAATAGGGCAGATTTATGTGCCCTTTCTAGTGCGATTTCTATTTGGTTTTCTGGTGTGTGTGTTTTTCCATACAAATCTGCAATGTGGTCAGGTAGCCTTAAACTATGTATTTCATGATAGTAAGCCATATTCTGATTTCAACTCATATTACACAATTTACGGTAAGTAAGGTATATGATAAAGGCAAATAAAACACAATATAGATACTTTGTGTGTTTCGGTTTGGATACGCACACATTAGTAGTCCTGTCTGCCATTCCCGGAGTATATAGCCTCCTCTGACTGACAGCTTTGGAAACAACCTAATGAGGTGGGTATGTTGGAAGGATGCAGGAAAGATGATACAAAGCACTTACAGCTAATTGAATACACAAATTGAAATGCAGTGTCAGGGCTGCTTATTGATAAACATGTTATTTGGGGAGAAATCCCGCTCTTGATTTGCTCATGTTTACATTGTCCTTTGTTACAATTAGAAACAAGCGAACATACAGTATACAAATGATGGCGGTTATTTCATTCCGCTAACACAAAACACATGTGCTCCCCCGCTCTTCATCTGCTAGAAAGGATTCCGTTTTTATTTCTTTCTAATTGAGTCAGTCTTTGTCTCCCGTGAAAGTAATCACACGCAGTTTTATCTCCATATGACAAGATCGCTCATAGCCTTGAGGGTTTAGAAATCAGAATTAAATAACCAAGTCTCAGCATACAATATTGTTGACGTGTGCATGACATAGAAGAATCTATCTTCTCTGTAATGGAAAGCAGTAGCAAATTAAAGAGCTATTCCAGCAGGCCCCATAGTTCTAAATGTAGCTCCGCTCACTGATGATAGGTACGTATTTTTTTTTTTTAGCATTGTTTTACTTGTCTTCCTACAGTTGTATGTGCAGTACCCCAGACCTGGGGGTAATTGCAATGGTTTGTAATGTAATGCTTTTGTAATGTTCATGTTATGTCACGCTTCATGCTATACACGTTGTATACTAGCAGATGGGATACAGTTGGCAATAGGAATGGAACTTACCATCCCATTCCATACCTCTTGGTAAGAGGGGGATGGTCTAACTTCCTACCAAGGGAGGGGCAAAGCTAGTGAGAGGAGAGTGTAGAGAAGAGAGTGAGGGAGCATGCAATCCAACTCCCACTCCTCCAGGCCATGAAGACCACAGTTGGATTAAACAGAACGACAACTACTCATGAAAGTCTGCAGTGTCCCAGACCACAGAAATCTTGGAGACCACGGAGCGTTTAATGACTTAAAGGGACAGATGCTGCCTGCAGATCAACTAAGTTTTCTTTACAGTGTCCATACAGATTACATGAATGTTGGCCAAACTTGCTGACCATCTAATATGTATGACATGTAGTGATGATCGAGCACCGCGATGCTCGGGTGCTCTGGCCAAACACTAGGTGGTGCTTGAGTGCTCGGCTGAGCACCCGAGTATAATGGAAGTCAATGGGAGAACACCAGGCACCCCTTGCTCTGCAGAGGGGAGGGTGTCTGGTTCATAGGGAAACGTGAGAAAATGGTTGAAACACTACAGAAATGGTTAGGGAACAGCATGGGGAGGATGTCTGGATGCATCTTGGACACCGAAGTCGCTGCTATTAACGATGATGTCTGACTATTACGTCACTTTTACGGAATGACAATAATATCCCCAAAAACAGAAGATATCGATTTTAGAGGAAATATTGTTAGGAAAAATATATTTACTTGTATGTAAAGCGCAAGTGCTGCCAAAAATTACAAGGAAGAGGCACTCCGATACAACCAGTATATAACATAAAGGAGGGCCTCATTGTTCATGACGTGGTCCTACACTCATAAAGCCTATGCACAAAGTGATAGGGCTGCCAAAAATTACAAGGAACATGCACTCCAATACCCCCTTTATTACACAAACAGGAGGGCATCAGACACACCCTTGAAAAATTATGATTGATGGCCTGCTGCTGACACTCAAAAGCAATAGGGGTGACGTGCTGCTGCTGAGCCGACCGTCTAAAAAATTATGGTTGACCTGCTGCTGAGCGTCTAAAAAATTATGGGTGACATGCTGCTGAGCTGACCGTATAAAAAATTATGGGTGACATGCTGCTGAGCTGACTGTATAAAAAATGATGGGTGACATGCTGCTGAGCTGACCGTTTAAAACATTATGGGTGACATGCTGCTGAGCTGACTGTCTAAAAAAATTATGGGCGACATGCTGCTTAGCTGACCATATAAAAAAAATTATGGGTGACATGCTGCTGAGCTGACCATATAAAAAATTATGGGTGACATGCCGCTTAGCTGACCGTCTAAAACATCATGGTTGAGGGCCAGCTGGTGAGCTGACTGTCTAAAACATTATAGTTGAGGGCCTGCTGGTGAGCTGACCGTCTTAAACATTATGGGTGACATGCTGCTTAGCTGACCGTATAAAAAATTATGGGCGACATGCTGCTGAGCTGACCGTCTAAAACATTATGGGTATAAATAACAGCCTTGTTCAAAAATGATTAGATCATGCGTTTTTATTCATAGGCAATAGTGTGAACGTTTTCGGCCACTGCTGGGCCTTCATCAGACACTAGAATGAAGTACATATACAGTACAGACCAAAAGTTTGGACACACCTTCTCATTCAAAGAGTTTTCTGTATTTTCATGACTATGAAAATTGTAGATTCACACTGAAGGCATCAAAACTATGAATTAACACATGTGGAATTATATACTTAACAAAAAAATGTGAAAAAACTGAAAATAGGTCTTATATTCTAGGTTCTTCAAAGTAGCCACCTTTTGCTTTGATTACTGCTTTGCACACTCTTGGCATTCTCTTGATGAGCTTCAAGAGGTAGTCACCTGAAATGGCATTCCAACAGTCTTGAAGGAGTTCCCAGAGATGCTTAGCACTTGTTGGCCCTTTTGCCTTCACTCTGCGGTCCAGCTCACCCCAAACCATCACAATTGGGTTCAGGTCTGGTTTTTGCGACTGCACTTGGGGACACTTTCAAAGTTTTCCCAATTTTTTGGACTGACTTTCATTTCTTAAAGTAATGATGGCCACTCATTTTTATTCACTTAGCTGCTTTTTTCTTGCCATAATACAAATTCTAACAGTCTATTCAGTAGGACTATCAGCTGTATATCCACCTGACTTCTGCCCAACACAACTCATGGTCCCAACCCCATTTATAAGGCAAGAAATACCACTTATTAAACCTGACAGGGCACACCTGTGAAGTGAAAACCATTTCAGGTGACTACCTCTTGAAGCTCATCAAGAGAATGCCAAGAGTGTGCAAAGCAGTAATCAAAGCAAAAGGTGGCTACTTTGAAGAACCTAGAATATAAGACATATTTTCAGTTGTTTCACACTTTTTTGTTAAGTATATAATTCCACATGTGTTAATTCATAGTTTTGATGCCTTCAGTGTGAATCTACAATTTTCATAGTCATGAAAATACAGAAAACTCTTTGAATGAGAAGGTGTGTCCAAACTTTTGGTCTGTACTATAGATACATAATTACAGTGATGCAAACAAATCTCAAATCCATTGATTATACGTTTATCATAGGATAACAGTGTGACTTAGAATGTGATAACAGAAAAACGAAAAAACAAAAAAAATATAGCATCAGAGTCAATATCATATTTCCAGATACATAAAAAGATAAAGGGGAATCCCAAGGTGTCTGAGGTAGAGTCCTTTTCAAAGGATGACACTTGGTATGAGTATATTATAAGGAACATAGATGACCCATAGGTGGATATCAAGGAAGAGGCATAGTCAGAAGGATGTGCAGTTAGCAAAGTTATCAAGAATGCCGGACACTTATAGGTTATTATAATAAACAGTATACCATTTGTAAGCCATAAGATGTTCTGTATAAGGGCTATAGTATACAGGAACGATGTCTATTATCAGTCTGAACATACCTTTGCCGTGTGGTATGTAAAAGGAAGAGATAGAAATAGGCGCTGTTGTGAGAGTCAGTATCAAGGGAGATGCCATTCTAACCGCATGTGGCATGTCCCTTATAAAGCCAAGTCCGGTGCGCTTCTGGTTTCCGTGTACTGGAAGTGACGTCATTTGCGTTCCACGGACTGGAAGTGTCGGCTGGTGGAACGCAAACGTCGTCTAGTAGTTATTTATCAATACGCAGCGTATTGGTGGAACGCATAAAGAGAATAGAGCATATAAGGTATATGGCAGAAAAATTAGGTATATAGGGGAAAATTAAGTTGGAGCAAAGCAGAGATAATATGAAAATACAAGGAATATTTTTATGTATCTGGAAATATATTGACTCTGATGCTATATTTTTTTGTTTTTTTGTTTTTCTGTTATCACATTCGTACTGTTATCCTCTGATGAACATATAATCAATGGATTTAAGATTTGTTTGCATCATTGTAATTATGTATCTATATGTACTTCATTCTAGTGTCTGATGAAGGCCCAGTAGTGGCCGAAAACGTTCACACTATTGCCTATGAATAAAAAGGCATGATCTAATATTCATTTTTGAACAAGGCTGTTATTTATTGAATGTTTGCAACTAGGGTGGGAACCCTATAACAGCCCAAACCAGCAGTGTGCCACAAAGCGATTACATATATATAGAAAACATTTTGGGTGACATGCCGCTTAGCGGACCATCTAAAACATTATGGTTGAGGGCCTGCTGGTGAGCTGACCATCTAAAATATTATGGTTCCGGGCCTGCTGGTGAGCTGACCGTCTTAAACATTATGGGTGACATGCTGCTTAGCTGACCGTATAAAAAATTATGGGTGACATGCTGCTTAGCTGACAGTCTAAAACATTATGGTTGAGGGCCTGCTGGTGAGCGGACCGTCAGTAATTATGCCCCCAGTGGCACTAAATACCCGCTCAGACAAAACGCTGGCGGCAGGGCAGGCCAGGACCTCCAAGGCGTAGAGCGCCAGTTCGTGCCACGTGTCCAGCTTAGACACCCAATAATTATACGGCACAGAGAGATTGCTGAGGACGTTGACACGGTCAGCTAGGTACTCCTTTACCATCTTCCAAAACTTTTCCCTCCTTGTGACACTAGGCCGCTCATCAGGGTGAGGGTGCTTGCGGAGTGTCATGAAACTCTCCCAGGCCTTGGAGAGTGTTGCCCTGCCTTTGTTGGAACTGCTGTGTTGCCTTTGTTGGAACTGCTGTTGGAACTCCCCTCCTCGTGTGGCCAAGGAACTGCCGCCAGCGTTGTCAAATGGAAATTTTTGGAGCAATTTTTCGACATTGGCCTTCTGGTATTGCAACATTTTACTTGTCCTCTCCACCACAGGAATGAGAGATGAGAAGTTCCCTTTGTAGCGGGGGGGTCGAGAAGGGTGAACAACCAGTAATCGGTGTTGGCTAATATGCGTATAACACGAGAGTCACGGGAGAGGCAGCATAGCATGAAGTCAGCCATGTGTGCCAGAGTCCCAACAGACAAGGCTTCGATCTCCCCACCAGGATGATGACTCAATATCCTCCTCGTCCTCTTCGGCCCATCCACGCCGAAGAGATGGTGTAAACGTGCTATGGCTACCCTGTGTAGCGGTGGCAACTGTCTCCTACTCCTCCTCCAATTCGTGCTGAGAAGATGAACCGAGGGTGGTCTGGCTATCACCCTGTGTAGGGTCTTCCCCCATTTCCACTTCTTCCACACACAGAGCGTCGGCTTTTATTGTGAGCAGTGAGCTTTTTAGTAGACACAGTGAGACACAAATGGGATGGTTATGCTGATAATTGCATTATCGCCGCTCACCATCTGTGTAGATTCATCAAAGTTGCGTTAAACCCCACAGAGGTCAGACATCAATGCCCACTAGTCGATTGTAAAGAGCGGAAGCTGACTGGAAAGGCGCCGACCGTGTTGCAGCTGGTATTCTACTACTGCCCTCTGCTGCTCACAAAGCCTGCCCAACATGTGGAAGGTGGAGTTCCAGCACGTGCTCAGGTCGCACAGCAGTTGGTGAGCTGACAAGCGCTGCTGCTGCGTTGCCAGGACAGCTGAAGCTGTAGGTGACTTGCGGAAATGGGCACACAGGCGACATACCTTCACCAGTAGCTGAGGCAAATTGGGGTAGGTTTTCAGAAACCGCTGAACCACTAAGTTGAAGACATGGGCCAGGCATGGTATGTGTGTGAGGTTGGCCAGCTCCAAAGCCGCCACCAAGTTGCGGCCGTTATCAGATACAACCATGCCTGGCTGTAGGTTGACTGGCAAGAGCCACAGCTCAGCCTGGTACCTTATGCCCTGCCACAGCTCTGCGGCGGTGTGCTGTTTGTCACCTAGGCAAATAAGCTTCAGCATGGCCTGTTGCCACTTCCCGACTGCTGTGCTACACTGCTTCCAGCTACTGAGTGAAGTCTGACTGGTGCTGCAAGATGGCAATTCTGCATGGGAAGGGGAGGAGGAGGTGGAGGAAGAAAAGGAGGGGTTGCAGCTGCTACTGTAGGTGGTGGCGGAAATCCGGATGGAAGTAGGGCCCGCAATCCTTGGAGTGGGTAGCACCTGTGCCATCCCAGGGTACGACACGCTCTCAGCCTCCACAACATTCACCCAGTGTGCCGTCAGGGAAATGTAGCGTCCCCCTGCCAGAAGCGCTTGCCAGTAACTGTGTTGGTCAGGGCACGGGTTATGTCTCTGGACGCATGCTGGTGTAAGGCGGGGACTGAGTAACGAGGGACAGCCGCCGCCATCAGGCTGCGAAAAGCCTTGGTGTCCACCAGCCTAAATGGCAACATTTCCGGGGCTAGCAATTTGGAAAGTTGCACGTTTAGAGCTATGGCCTGTGGGTGGGTGGCAGGGTATTTGCGCTTGTGTTCAAATGCCTGGGGTAAGGACATTTGAACGCTGCGCTGGGACACTGAAGTGGACGTGCTGGCTGATGGTGCTTGCGAAGGTCCAGGTGCAGAGTGGGAGGCATCTGGGCCTGCATCTTGGACAGCAGGTAACAGAGGGGAAGAGGAGGCAGTGGTGTGACACAGATCGTGGACCCAGGCATTCGGCCCACCTTTGCTGCCATGTGGCGGATCATGCTGGTCGTGGTCAGGTTGCTGGTGTTTATGCCCCGGCTCATATTGGTATGGCACAGGTTGCAAATTACAATCCGTTTATCGCCAGACTGCAGAATAGCTAACCCTTGGCAAGGGAGATTGCCGCAAGGGGCTGCTCCGAGGAACAGTTGCAGGCCTGGTTGGCGTGGCCTGCCTTCTCCCTTTTGCCACCCCACTGCCTCTTCCAGCCTGTTGCGGTGCTGTGGATCCCTCCCCCTCTGTACTGCTGTCCTCGCTCGGCTTGCCACCTTCCCAGGTTGGGTCAGCAATTTCATCGTCCACCACCTCCTCTTCCACTTCCTCACTCTGGTCCTCCTCCTGACATGGTGACCTAACAAGAACTTGACTTAACTGCGTCTCATTCTCATCATCAACCTCTTGAGGCACTAGTTGCCCTTGACTTATTGGCAACTGTGTCTCATCATCATCATGCACCTCGTGAGACGCTACTTGCCGTTCCCAACCGTCATCTTCTTCAATAGTTTGCTCAATAGTTTGGGAATCAGGGCACAATATCTCCTCATGTCCCACTTCAAGCGGCCTTGGCGAGAGGCCCAAGCCAAGGAACGGTGATGAAAAAAGCTCCTCGGAATATCCGAATGTTGGATTACTTCTTTGCCCAGACTCTGCATGGTGGGAGCAAGGAGGATCAGGGTGAGGATTTTGTTGCCCAGACTCTTGGCTACTGAGACTGGACTTTGTGGAAGAGAGGGTGGTGATAATGGAAGCATTATCAGCTAAAATCCAACCAACTACCTGCTCGCACTGGTGCGGCGACAAAGAGTTGCGTCTCTTGCGCCACCCTGCAAACTGTGACATGAAGCTAGGAGTTTTGGATGACTGTTTCTTGGGCTCTGCCAGCAGGCACAGTTTCACCGCGCCCAGAGCCATGGCCTCTGCGTTCACCGTCAGCAGCAAGCCCACTTCCCCGTCCCTTTCTGCTCACCTTACGCATATTATATAGTATATATGCAACTTTGTCACAAGTACAGTAGTGCTGATTTTTATTAAGTGTATGATCAGAAAAATTTCACCGAATGTCAAATATTTAGAATGTGCAAATGTTATAAAACAGGTGCAGCTGAGGTACTGCAGCCTTAATTAACGGCAGAAAAAATAGCAACGGATGTCAGGTATATAGCGTCAGGCACACTTGCGTTCTTTTTGCCCCAAATAAAAAAAAAAAAAATGCAGCCAGATATAACAATGGACTTTTGTGTCTTTTGAACAGAACAACTAGCCCTGCCTAGCCAAATCCTATCCCTACACTATATGTGCCTCCTTGCGCAAATGTTATACAGCAGACGCAAAAAAGGTACTGTGGCCTTAATTAACGGTAGAAAAAATAGCAACGGATGTCAGGTATATAGACTACAGAAAGGTTCTAATGCACACACTGTGCATGTGGTGTTAGCGTCAGGCACACTTGCGTTCTTTTTGCCACAAAAGAAAAAAAATGTAGCCAGATATAACAATGGACTTTTGTGTCTTTTGAACAGAACTACTAGCCCTGCCTAGCCAAATCCTATCCCTACACTATATGTGCCTCCTTGTGCAAATGTTATATAGCAGACGCAAAAGAGGTACTGCAGGCTTAATTAACGGCAGAAAAAATAGCAAAGGATGTCAGGTATATAGTATACAGAGAGTAATACACCATGCACCAGCTGCGCAGGTAGCGTTAATGTCAGGCCACCTTGCGCAATTTTTAACCCCTTAAAAAAAGGGCTATTGGGTCTTTTCAAAAGAAATACTATCCCTGCCTAGCGTTCTTCTCTCCCTACACTGTCCCTCCTTGCAGCAGCTCTCCCTGACTCGGTCTGAGCCGGTCACATATCACCGGGTGCTATATAGCACCCGATGACGCGTTCCCGGCCAGCCAATCACTGTAATGCCAGTAGCCAAGATGGCTACGGCATTACAGTGAATGCCAGTACCTCCCCGCACGCTAATTGGCTAATTAGCGTGCGGGGAGGGGACTCGAGCATGGCGCTCGAGCACACGCGGCGTCACGAGCGCCATGTTCGGCCGAATACCATATTCGGCCAAACATGTTCGCTCAACACTAATGACATGATAATATGGGAAAGAAGGATTAGGCATGTTGGATGTCAGCATGCTCAAACTTTTTGTTGACAAAGGCAATAGACTAATGGCAGAGGTGCCAACTGAGAACACATGTGCGAGGCAAACTGTATGTTTTGGGGTTGGAAGGAATTTTTCACATATTTCAGATCTTGAACTATGCACACAACACGCCATATGTGCATATACGTCATCAGTGGCTTGTAAATCCTGCAGAATGTCGTAATTGTACTCCTCATTTTAATATTAGGAGTAGGGATGAGCGAATGAACTTCGGATGAAACATCCAAAGTCGATTTGCATAAAACTTTGTTTCAATACTGTACGGAGCCGGAGCTCAGTATAGTATTAGAATGTATTGGCTCTGATGAGCCAAAGTTGTTACTTCACGAAGTCTTGTGAGACTTCGCATAACTTCAGAAATTGATTTATACTGTAAAAAAACATTTTATACCATTTCCAAGTGGTACCGCACCCAAAGTTTTATGCGAATCAACTTCGGATGTTTCATCCGAAGTCGATTCGTTCATCCCTAATTAGGAATCCAGTGGGCGGTCTCAATGACTGGCAGCCTTCCCTGTAGGAGTATATTCAGAGAAATCACTGAGTCATTCCGTCCACAGGACTCCCAAGAGCAGAATAAACAGATGTAAATGAATAAAATACAACTTTTACTAAATCTTTGCCTATAAAACTATACATCATTCTGCTCAGCTTCTCCTGCTCTATAACAAAATTGCGGAATAGGTGCGGGCCCGTTCACCTCTATGGCCGGCTCGCGATTTTGCTGAGCTGCGGCTCCGCAAGAAGATATAGAACATGTCCTATACTTGTCCGCAACAGCGGACAAGTATAGGCATTTTCAATGGGGTGCCCCGCCGTGTGTTCCGCAAATTATGGAACACGCGCTGGGCGGCACCCGCACTATTGCGGGTCCGCATTTTTGCAGACCCGCAATACTACGGCCTTCTGAATGCGGTCTAAATGACATTTTTAATGTGACAGTTTACTATTAAAAAGGCAAAAGAAGTGGACTTAGCAGTAATTCCAGCCAAAGTCCATGGACAAGAGCAACACCCAAAAACCTCCAAAAGTCCACTTCAAATCAATGAGGATCCTTCTTTATGAAAGGGGTGGTCTAGCTGAAAAACATATTTTTGTAAAGGATCAGAATGATACAAGGGAGTAACTGTAGCCATAGCACTTGTTATGGGGCTCATAGGCTGGGAAAGCCCAATCAGGTTTGCACCTGATTGGGCTTTCCCAGCCTATGAGCCCCATACTTTTTTTGTGAGTGATAACAATATGGTGGATTCGTGCTATAACGTTGTTTTTATGACATGTGGTGCTATTATACATACCTTTAATTATTGCTTCTTATGTCCACCCCTTTAATAATTAAAATAGATATTAGTTGGACAACCCCTTTAATTCAGAATTCACTACTATGGTGTATGAAAATGGATTTTCTATGCCAGGCCTTTTAGAATACGTACACATATACATGGCCGCCATCCTGTAAAGCCTGGAGGATTTATATTTATCAATGGAAAATATAGCTTGTGGAATATTTAAGGATAAAGTTCATGTTGAAATATTTTGAAGCCTGTGAACTAATACTGTGCTGGAGTGTATTAAGGCCTGATGTGTGGTTTTCATACTATTTAAAGAGAGCCTGAACTATATCAACAGCTTGTCATCAGCTATCATACCAGAGAGAGTCTACAAAATATATTTGTCATAACTTGTAAGGAGTGCTAGCGGGAGCCACATCATACAACTCCCCTTTGTGGAAGAAATCAGACACTTCTTGACTTCTAGAAGATGCTCGGTTTGCTTCAAGATGAAAAGACGACTGTTTGCTCATTTATGAGCTGTTGACGGTCTTTGGTCACTGTTAATCCAGAAAGCAGTCATGTAGCATTCAGTTGCTTTGTATTCAGTGAACTCTAAAGAAATGAGGGGTAATTATAAAAAAAAAAAAAGTATATACTATAAGCAGCATCAATTCAACTACCACAGCTGAAACAGATCTGGTACACTAGGGGAATAAACTACAACCACATGTGTGCTTCTCGCTCCGCACCAGCAATGATGCCATGCAAATGCTACAAGATATGCAAAGTCACCGCATGTACTTCTGTGCCCATTACAGGATTTTATTCCATTACGATACAAATCTTATCAACATGTGAATGTACAAAAATATGTAAATGGTTGCAAATTCATAAATGATATGGAATCGATGGGATCTATCTAGCTGATCAATTAAGTCCTTTCCATTGACTGTGGGTGCTTTCCAAGGTTACAGTTGCAGTCGTAGTTGGTAAGGTTATTAAAAAAAAAAAAGTCTTTTATGGTATTAGGGGCGTAACTACCATAGCGGCAGACCATGCAACTGCTATGGGGCCCAGGGCAAGAGGGGGCCCAGTCTTAGTTGGGATTATCTCCTCTTCTACTGGAGGTGAAAACTTGGTCAGAACTCTACCCTCTAAGGCAGGGGTAGGGAACCTCCGGCTCTCCAGCTGTTGTGAAACTACAATTCCCAGCATGCTTCATTCATTTCTATGAGAGTTCTTAGAAGAGCAGAGCGAGTATGCTTGCTGGGAGTTGTAGTTTCACAACAGCTGGAGAGCCGGAGGTTCCCTACCCCTGCTCTAAGGGCTCTTTTACACGAGCGGATTCAGTCCGAGAAATCTGCAGCGTGTAGGAGAGCCAAGCCCCGTTCTGGACAGAAAAGGCACGGAGCATTATCAATCATGTTAATGCTCCGTGTCTCTGCTGTACAGAACGGGGCTTGGCTCTCCTACACGCTGCAGATTTCTTGGACTGAATCCGCTTGTGTAAAAGAGCCCTAAAGGAACAACTTTTAGCAAATGAGGCAGTGGGAAAATGGCCCAAGGGTCATTGAAAGGGGTTTAGCGGAAACCCTTCTGTCCTGTGTGAGGGGCCCGGTTTGATACTTGCCATGGGGTCCATACTTCTCTATGTACGCCACTGCATGGTATTATTCAGGAATTTGATATTGATGTCCTGTCCTCAGAATAGGTCATAAGTATCAGATTGGTTGGGGTTGGACTCTGGCACCCCCGTTGATCAGCTGTATGAAGAGGCCGTGGTGCTTTGAGAAAGCTTCCTAAGCCAGTGACATCACCAAACATTGGTCACGTGGCTTAAGTGCCGCTTAGGGTGTGTTGGGAGTCGGACCCGTGAAGGTTTGATATTGATGAACTATCCTTAGGATATGCCATCAATATCAAATTCATGGATAACTCCTTTAAGTCAAATCTATAATCCTACCAAGTTGACCCAGAGAAAGGAAGATAACCACTATTTGGAGGACACAGATTGACCCATATTAAATGAGTTAGGGCTAGTTCACACTCCAGTGATTTGGTCAGTGATATCCATCAGTGATTGTGAGCCAAATTCAGGTGTAAATATTTCCATTATAGCCTCTCTCTGTGTAGGCTCCACTCCTGGTTTTGGATCACAATCTATGATGGAAAGCATCAATATCCGGTCGGGGGGCAACACAGCACCCCACTAATAAGCGGTTTACGACAGCTACTGGCATCATAAACATTAGGGTAGGTTCTCACAGAGTTTTTGGAAGAATTTTCAGCCAGAAGTAGATTCAGAAATATAAAGGAAGAACTTATATTTCTCCTTCCAGCTGGAATCACTTCTAGCTTTGGCTCAAAAACCTGCCTTAAAACCTCCTCCAAAAATCTCAGTGTCAACCTACCCTAATAGTGAACGGAGCTGGAAGGAGAAGACTACATTCACTGTGTAGTGGCTATGCTGGTACACTGCAGCTCAGCCCCCATTCTATATCTAAAAGGTGGGCAAACGCGTTAAGACTGGCTGTGAAATTGTCAGAGTTTAAGCTCTTGTAATTTTTTTTTACAGTTGAGTGTATTGAGTGTTGTGTTTAAGTGTCAATTTGATGAACTTTTCCCATACCTTGATTGAACTTTATGGACATATTTTTTTCCAACCATACTACATAAAGTTCCAAAGATGTTAAATGGTTGGTGCTGAAATTACAATTGTACTGGGCTTAAAAAGTGCAAAGATTGCCAAGGGAAACCATTCTGAAAATAGATGCTGCACACAGACACACTGCTGATACAAGGAAGCCGTGGAAGTAAGTCTGAAGAAATTGATGGAGACCTTGGAGATGTAAAATGGCCATACATTGGTGAAGAGTAAGTAACATGTTCTGACATTGTCCATTATTTCTACATCTGGTTATGTTCATGTTTGCCATCTTCTGCCTATAATAGCTCTGATAACTACTGAAGATAGGACTTGTTCCATGATAATATCGACTTTTGTCTTTGAGAGTCATTCATTTTAAAAGGTGATTCTTTGAAGATATTTAAAAGTCAATAAATACAAGGCTTCTAGAAGCAGGTGCATCCTAGGGCACGCCTAAAATATATGCCATTATCTCTACACATTTCAAGGTAATATGCTCGAATACACACTAAGAAAGTATGTCTTATGGACACTGGCATTATAACAGTACACAACTTCTTGATGAAGAACAGTTTGTGTAGGGTTGCGTATTCTGCCAATCTTCAACTGCCCCATGAAGGTAGATGTTATGGAAAAGATAGTTGGTAATACCTGAGAATATTCAGTCCTTTCTTATGCCAGGAGAAAGCTCCATTTACCCCCTCTCCCACTGAAATAAAAATATATACTCCCCTCGAGAAAGGGGAGAAAAGGACTACAATCTTGTCTATGCTGCCAGCTTAGGCTATTTTCACACTTGCGGCACGGGGCTCCGGGAGGCAGTTCCGGTGGGTAAACAGCCCGTCGGATCCGTGCTGTCGCAGGTGCACGTGTGGGGACGGAACTATGCTCCGGCCCCATTCACTGTAATGGGGGCGAGCCACGGATCCGGCCGCAGCACGGCAACCCCTGCCGAGAGGTTGCCGGAACGAAAATACAACATGGTGTATTTTTGTACACGAAAATACAACATGCAATTTTTGTACACCAAAAAACTGGCATACGTACTTGATTAATTCCCTCAATGTGTCTATGTAGTTTGAAAAGAAAAGTTTAACTCTTTCACTGTCACACTAAACCCCAACATCCATGTATTTTTTTTAAATGTAGACATCTCCCTCATTGTAAAAATGCCACTCAAAACTTTACACACACTGGTACTTTCGTGAAGTTTTACATAGCCTAATATGTCTTTAAAACATCCATAAAAAATTATATTTATTGCTTACCCAGACAAAAAAATCTGATTAACAATCTGAGGAGTTCGTAAATACTACTAAAAAAAAAACCTCCCTCAGGCTATCTGCACAGGGTGAGTGCTGTCCTGCAGAAATTCTGCACAAATTGAAATACAGAAGTATAAAAGTAAATTCCCCTTTAAAAGTGTCCTCTCTGACCCAGGAAGAGGTGCAGCAACGTCTTAAAAATATTAAAATAGACAAATCACCAGGACCGGATGGCATACACCCCCGTATCCTAAGAGAATTAAGTAATGTAATCGACAGACCCTTATTTCTGATATTTAAGGACTCTATACTGACGGGGAGTGTTCCACAGGATTGGCGCATAGCAAATGTGGTGCCAATATTCAAAAAGGGTCCAAAAACAGAGCCTGGAAACTATAGGCCGGTAAGTTTAACGTCTGTTGTGGGTAAACTGTTTGAAGGTTTTCTGAGAGATGCTATCTTGGAGTACCTCAATGAAAATAAGCAAATAACTCCATATCAGCATGGCTTCATGAGGGATCGGTCATGTCAAACCAATTTAATCAGTTTCTATGAGGAGGTAAGTTCTAGACTTGACCGCGGCGACTCAATGGATGTCGTATATTTGGACTTCTCCAAAGCGTTTGACACTGTACCACATAAAAGGTTAGTATACAAAATGAGAATGCTTGGCCTGGGAGAAAATGTCTGTATGTGGGTAAGTAACTGGCTTAGTGATAGAAAACAGAGGGTGGTTATTAACGGTACATACTCAGATTGGGTCACTGTCACTAGTGGGGTACCACAGGGGTCTGTATTGGGTCCTATTCTCTTCAATATATTTATTAATGATCTTGTAGAAAGCTTGCACAGTAAAATATCAATTTTTGCAGATGACACTAAACTGTGTAAAGTAATTAACACAGAAGAGGACAGTGCACTGCTACAGCAGGATCTGGATAGACTGGAGGCTTGGGCAGAAAAGTGGCAGATGAGGTTTAACACTGACAAATGTAAGGTTATGCATATGGGAAGGAATAATGCAAGTCACCAGTACATACTAAATGGTAAAGCATTGGGTAACTCTGACATGGAAAAGGACCTAGGAATTTTAGTGAACAGCAAACTAAGCTGCAGAAACCAGTGTCAGACAGCTGCTGCCAAGGCCAATAAGATAATGGGTTGCATCAAAAGAGGCATAGATGCCCGTGATGAGAACATAGTCCTGCCACTTTACAAATCACTAGTCAGACCACATATGGAGTACTGTGTACAGTTCTGGGCTCCTGTGAACAAGGCAGACATAGCAGAGCTGGAGAGGGTTCAGAGGAGGGCAACTAAAGTAATAACTGGAATGGGTGGACTACAGTACCCAGAAAGATTATCAAAATTAGGGTTGTTCACTTTAGAAAAAAGACGACTGAGGGGAGATCTAATAACTATGTATAAATATATCAGAGGTCAGTACAGAGATCTCTCCCATCATCTATTTATCCCGAGGACAGTGACCATGACGAGGGGACATCCTCTGCGTCTGGAGGAAAGAAGGTTTGTACATAAACATAGAAGAGGATTCTTTACGGTAAGAGCAGTGAGACTATGGAACTCTCTGCCTGAGGAGGTGGTGATGGTAAGTTCACTAAAAGAGTTCAAGAGAGGCCTGGATGTATTTCTGGAGGGTAATAATATTACAGGTTATAGTTACTAGAGAGGGGTCGTTGATCCAGGGAGTTATTCTGATTGCCTGACTGGAGTCGGGAAGGAATTTTTCCCCCTAAAGTGAGGAAAATTGGCTTCTACCTCACAGGGTTTTTTGCCTTCCCCTGGATCAACTTGTAGGAAAACAGGCTGAACTGGATGGACAGATGTCTTTTTTCGGCCTTACAAACTATGTTACTATGTTACTAAGTTACTATGATTTCTGTGCGTTTTGGCAGCAAATCCCCATCAAAATCTGCATATGTTACTTATGGATTTTGTTGCTGATTTTACCCTTCCATTGCAAATGGTTAAATCTGCACCAAAATCGCACTAGCAATTGACATGCTGTGGATTTCAAAGTCCACATGGCAGGTCAGTTTCTGCACAGAAGAAAAGCAAAGTGTACATGGGATTTGTCTAATATACACTTTGCTGGTACTGTATTACGCTGTCAGCAACAGAATATGCACGGAAAAACCATGCGTAATCCGCAATTTGTGCTGGTAGACTTGAACAGGGATTACACCACACACCCTATATATTTCTTGATAGCAGAAAGCTTTACAATTGCCATGTCCACCTAAACTCAACTACTCCATTAGAGACACGTCCTTTCAAGATTGGAGCTTCCCTGTATTGAAATTGGACATGTGACCCCCAACAAAATATATTCTGCAAAAATACTTTTAAGATACAAAGAGTCCATACATAGGATATTTCAACATTCACTGTGTGAGCGCTACAGAAACATAATAAGCTTTGGATTATATAGGTAAATAATTTTCTAAACCCCTTATGCCAGAGATGGGCAACCTTTTATGGTCTGAAGACCACATTGTCAGACTGAACTATTCCCAAGGGCTGCAAAACAACTGAAAGGGCTATTCTCATCTGAGACATTTATGGCATATTAAAAGTATATGCTATATATGTCTGATAGATGCCAGTTCAACCACCAGGACTCAAACCTATATTACGAGGTTGTTAGTTCCCACTTCAGAAAGTGAACCTATCTCCATTAAGGTTTATGCGAGCTGTTAGAACTGCTGAGTGTTTGAATATACCAATAAACTGCAATGAAGATAGCCACATGGTAACTTATCCACTTCATCTACTCCTGGAGTGCCATAGGGATTATTACATTGATGCACATGGTTCCCAGAGATGGGCACACAGTGCACCATGTGAGCAGTGATCAGAGATAGACAACAACATCTATGACCAGACAGTCGAGTGCCCCACATAATGACATCACGGGTCACATAGATGTGTACCCCTGCTTAGACAAACACTCAAGTCTATGATCACAAATCCCTGAACTCAATCTAATGTATTAACTAGAGATGAGCGAGCACTAAAATGCTCGGGTGCTCGTTATTCAAGTCAAACTTTTCCCGATGCTCGGGTGTTCGTTTCGAATAACGAACCCCATTGAAGTCAATGGGAGACTCAAGCATTTTTTGCAGGGGACCGGGGCTCTGCCTAGGGAAGGCTGGGTGAAAACCTGGAAACCTCAGAAAATGATGGAAACATCACGGAAATGGACAGGAAACAGCAGGGTCAGCATGTAGGGATGCCTCTGAGGCTCCCTAATTGCACCATTTTTTCTAAATCTGGCCAATAGTCTGGGGATGACCCCAAGGCAATTTTCATGGACACGGTAATGGTGACCCACTTAAAAATGCTGCCTGACAACCTGGCGGTGAACCCCTGATTGTCTGTCTTTCAATAAGATTGCAGTGTAAAGCATGGTGGTGAGCCTCAGTAATAAGATTGCAGTCTAAAGCATGGTGGTGAGCCTCAGTATGACTTTTTAGATGGAGATTTCATGTGGTCACGTACTCCCTGGAACCCCGTAGTCACCCCTTCTCTGATGTGCTACCCCAGAACATTCTCTGCCCCAATTCGCAAGGGATGGGAAGCAAGTTACAGTGGGGATTCCTTGGGGGGACCTTCTCATGATGGGACAGATTCAATTGTGTTTAGAAAGGCTGATGGGCTTCCGTCAGCACTGTGTGTATAGAACCCCATAGCCTTTCATAAAAATAGTCTGGGGATGACCCCAAGGCAATTTTCAGGGACACGGTAATGGTGACCCACTTAAAAATGCTGCCTGACAACCTGGCGGTGAACCCCCGATTGTCTGTCTTTCAATAAGATTGCAGTGTAAAGCATGGTGGTGAGCCTCAGTATGACTTTTTAGATGGAGATTTCATGTGGTCACGTACTCCCTGGAACCCCGTAGTCACCCCTTCTCTGATGTGCTACCCCAGAACATTCTCTGCCCCAATTCGCAAGACCTTTTGCAGTCTCTGTGTGCTGACAGTCGGGATTTACCAGTGTTGTCTGAGGAGGTGGTGGACAATGGCGAGACACAGGTGTCAGGGGGTGAGTTAGTTGTATGGGAAGCAAGTTACAGTGGGGACTCCTTGGGGGGACTTTCTCA